>OX371225.1:299634369-300884369 GCA_947310385.1 Nephrotoma appendiculata
TTTCTAATTTTTTTCCAAATATGGTTTTTCCCACTGTTAATTTCGTTAATGAATTTTTTGTAAAGAGTTAGCTACAAAGATGTTTCATTGTCATATAAATTCATGGATGTTCCTTTATGGATAAGGAAAACCGTCAGGTGTTTTACGATCAATTAGAACAATTGGTTTGAAAACACTACACATTTTTGAAATTTGAGGGCGATACCATAATAAAAGTACGTTTTTAATATTTTTCTAATTTCAAATATTGAACCCCTTTTCAGATAATTGACATTTCTCATAAAAGTATTTTTTCAGTTTTATTACTAAATTAGACATTAAAGATAAATGTTTTTACTATATGAAATTTGGAAAAACCAGCAATAAAACAGCGCATTATAAATTTAAAACGTAATTTTTTCAGATCGGAGAATAAATACAATGTACCAAAGAGGCAGTTTGATGATGTAATAAAAGTAACATTTTTATGATTTCAAAATTTTGACCAACTCCTTTGTTTCATTTATCGATCTTTAAATAAGGGTTAAAAAACAACAGCACATCAAGGTATATATAAATAACAATTTCCATTACTCTGGGTATCAGTTTGTTAATGAATTGCAAAGTAGCAGGATATAAATAAATCGATTAATTTTCATAAGTTGGTGAAACTAAATTTCATAAAAATATATAAGTTAAAAAATATCAAAGAAAATATTAATTATAATAGAAAATTAAATAAGTAATATAGTACGAGAAGCATTAAAGTAATATTGCACCCAAATGGAGGATAAGGAGATTTATTCGGGACAGCTGATTGAGTTGACAATATCTCAGAAAAATTCTAAAATCCTAATTTTAAATGGATTTAGTTACACTTCCGATGCCCGCAGGAATAAATGGAGATGTACAAAGCGACAAAATAGAGTTTTGAAATGCTCTTGCAATTTGAGAGCCGAAGAAATAGATGGAAAATTCTATTTACAAAAATTGTGGAATTCCCATAATCACTCTCCTGATCCTGAAACGTTACCAGTACTAAATGTCATAAATAGTATTAAAGATATAGCAAGCACTTCAAGCAATTTACCTTGCCAAATACTACAATCAAAGATTGCAAAACTTCCTGAGAATGTAGGTGGTTGCCTACCTTCTAAGGCCGCCTTAACCCAAATCATCAAACGTGAGCAACGAAAATTAATAGTGGACAAGGAGCCAGTATCACTGGCATTCGATATACCAGAAAGGTTTCTCCAAATTGATGGAGAGCAATTTGTATACGGGGATATCAAAGAGGGCGATAATCGGATAATTATTTTTACTATCAAAAATAATTTAACCAAGCTTCGCGATGCAGAGTTTTGGATGATGGACGGTACATTCAAAGTTGTACCAAAATTATTTTATCAACTTTATACTGTGCATTGCAGTATCGCGCCTCATAAAACAGTACACCCAATGGTGTACGCTTTAATGAGCGGCAAATCTTCGGCAATATACAATAAATTGTTTACAACTCTACAAGAGAGTGCAATAAGAGTTGGTATCAGTTTAGCACCAAAATTGGTAATAACTGATTTTGAAAAAGCAGCAATCAGCAACATTCGGAGTGTCTTTGAGAGAGTCAACGTCAAGGGTTGCAATTTTCACTTCATGCAGAACATATATAGACACATCCAAAAAATTGGTTGGCAAGTGCGGTATGGCACAGATATAGAGTTTGCCATGAAGGTAAGACAGGTCGCTGCTTTATGTTTCCTGGAACCTGAAGAGATACCGGAATGGTTCAAGGATATTAAAGAAGAACTAGGCGCAGAATTTGAACCGCTAACCAATTGGATGGATGAAAACTATGTTTCCGGCAAAAATAATAGAACACCATTATTTCCACCGAGTTTATGGAGCATCAGTGAACAAAATAAGAATAAAATACCCCGCACACAGAACTATGCAGAATCGTTCCATAATTATTTTAATGTTGTAATTGGTCGGCCGCATATTAGTGTTTACCACTTAATAGACGAACTTAAAAAGCAAACAAAAATTACAAGTGCCGAAATAGAAAAATTAACAAGGGGAAATCTTCCACCTAAAAAAAACAAAAAATTTATTTTAAAAGAAAAAAGGATTGAGTTGATTTTATCTAAAAAAAAAGAATTCAGCAAATTTGGATTTTTGAAAGCAATTGCAGGAAATATTTCTTTTTAATTTTATTATTAAATATTAGTTTTAAATTAATTTTTTGATTTAGATATTAAGTTTATGATTATTTTAATTATTAAGTTTAAGTTTTTTTAGAAGATATTTATTTATATAATATTATAAATAAATAAATATTCTTTCCAAAACATAATTCTATTGTTGTTATTATTTAAATTTCAGAATTTTCTCTCAAAATTCTTCTTCTGTTTGATTATGACATGACTTCGGTTCTTACATTGATTTGGTTGGTCAATTCGTAATGAGTAAGGTCCCAAGTTTTGGACTTATTACTTTCCGATTTGAATAAGCAAGGTATACATTTCTTTAAGTGCTTATACTAGGTCGTATTTGAATTATTAAACAAATACTAAAATTAATTAAACATTTAAGTGAAGGAGAATTTTAAAGTTTAATATATTACCATGTATATAAAATACTACAACTGTACACGCCTACACCGACAGTGAAGAATAGCCACAAACGTTTCAAAAATGTGTCCCCTCGTTAAAAAATAATGGGCAGGTAGGTAAAAATAATTTTTAAATTATGGATGATTGCTGTTATCGTAATAAAACACTTTAATTGTGCTGTACTTTGTGTCCTATTTTGACAAATAAAAAATTACCATACAGTTCAAGTTTATCAATTGGTTGGCGTGAAATACAATATATTATTTTTTCTAAGTTGATAGAAAATATACATTTTATTTTTATTCACTACGGGTTCAACTTCAAAATTTTCCTTTCTCAATATATATGAGGTAATATAGTTTATAATTCAGATTTATTTTAAACTATTTTATTTTCTAATATTATTTGTGTTTAGAATGAATTCATTCCAAAAGCAACGAACGAGAGCACGTATAATTCGTTTGAATGCGGATGACCTTTTTAGCTTCGACCATGCACCAGATTACATAATTAATTCGTTCTTCGATAATTGTACATACAAGAAACGTTTAACTGTTGTCACATTTTGCTTCGTAAATGGCATACAATATGATGATTTGTTGAAACTAATCCGATGGAAAGATGTTACAAAATTTGATTACCGTAAAGTGCAAAAACTGTGGTCTGACAGTTCTCGAGAACCATACAAATCAAAGTGGTTCGCGTATAATTGCCATTTGAAAAGGGTTATTTATTTAAATGGTGCACTAAAATAATATTATATATATACAAATATATATAATAATTATATATCTAAATACATATGTACAAAATTTGATTAATAATAAACAAGAATTCTTAAAAAATGTTTCAATTTGGATTAAATTGTGTATCCGATATCAACTTCCGATATATAAGGACTTAACTTTAACATTTTAGTGAAGGAATATATTGTTTTTATACAACTCACGTATATTCGCAATTTTTCCGCATTTCCCGTAGTTTTTCCGGGTTGGTGTATAAGGGAAATATTCTTATAATATTTTTCTTCATCTATGTACTCGGAAAATTTTCGGAAAATGCGGGAAAATTTTCCGAACATTTTCCGATTTTTCTAAAATTTTGTACATAGATGAAGAAAAATAAACTAAAAATATTTCCCATATACACCAACCCGGAAAAACTACGGGAAATCCGGAAAAACTGTGATTTTCATTTCCACTCGGAAAATTTTCCCGAAAATTAATGTTGGAAAATCACCATATTTTTCTGAGTCATTATCGGGAAAATTTTCCAAGTGGAAGTTCGCAATTTTTCCGCATTTCCCGTAGTTTTTCCGGGTTGGTGTATATGGGAAATATTCTTTAAATATTTTTCTTCATCTGTATACAAAATTTTAGGAAAATCGGAAAATTTTGTACCACGAGGCATTTTGAAAAGCGACATTTTAAAACGCGACATTTTAAAACGCAACATTTTGTACCACGCGACATTTTCTACCTCGCGGCATTTTGAAACGCGACATTTTAAAACGCGACATTTTGTACCACGCGACATTTTGTACCTCGCGGCATTTTAAAACGCGACATTTTAAAACGCGACATTTTGTACCACGCGACATTTTGTACCTTGCGGCATTTTGAAACGCGACATTTTAAAACGCGACATTTTGTACCTCGCGGCATTTTGTACCTCGCGGCATTTTAAAACGCGACATTTTGAAACGCGACATTTTGTACCTCGCGGCATTTTGTACCTCGCGGCAGTTTGAAATGCGACATTTTAAAACGCGACATTTTGTACTTCGCGGCATTTTGAAACGCGGTATTTTAAAACGCGACATTTTAAAACGCGGCATTTTGAACGGTTCCCGTTATAATCGGTTGGCGTAAGTCGACAAATTGTTCTACCAGTTTTTAGATTTCTTCTGGTGTTATATATGTTTGGAATGTACCTAATATGGGATATTCGAAATTAGTATGTGGTTTGAAATGGTAGTGTATGTAGTTCATGAAACAATAGTTCAGCAATGTTTTGGGATTTTTACATCTTTAAATATATTTTCGAACATAAAATAAATTTGTTAAGAGCGCTACACACTATCCAATTTGGTCGGCCCCGACCGTCGGTTACTAAATCGATGTTGTCTACAGACAATCCAACTTGCCACCCGATTTCCTATCCAATTTTGACAATTAGGTTTAAATTTTATTTTACTTTGTGTGGCATTGTCATTGTTTTCCAAAATCTTCAATCACCCAACCAATGAATTAAAAAAAATAAACTCGTGTTTGTTGTTTCTTGCTCGAAATTTAACACACAAATTAAATGAAATTGTCCAACAACGATACACACCATCCGATTTGGTTGGTTGGTTGGACGGTCGGATGGAATTTCCATCCAACACATCCAACTTGATTTTATCGGGCCAACTTGCATACACACGATCCGATTTCCAACCAAATCGGTCCAACCGTCCGACCAAATTGGATCGTGTGTAGCGCTCTTTAGATCGGACTGGTTTATGCCAAAACAACAAAATATATACTGTGGCTCATAAGTACTTAGAATTGAAAATACTTTCAAATATTGGACTCATAAAATTATTTGATAATTTATTTATAAACACAAATATTTCTACCCTACTAAGTAGCAAATATTTATGTGTCTATTATGATTCTCGCCTCACCACACCACTCGCCGTGACTATCTAAGTCACCCGAGTTCAAAATTGGTATTGTGATTCTCCCTTTTATTTTTGCGAGCCGTTGTTTGCGGCGTCGTATGTGGATTCTTGTATTTTTTAGAGTTTGTTATTTGTCGTTATGGAAACCATATAGTAATGTCAAAAAGTTTTAGTTGTTTACAAATAATTTTCATGAAAAGATATTTTTGTATGTGTTCGACAAAATGTATAAGGTTATTATAGTCTAAACACAATGGTTGTGAGTACTTAAAAAATTCAAAGTATATAAAATTTTCAACATGACATTTTTTATATCCTCTAGGTAACCATAATCTTTCCATTTCTTCAACAAGTTTGATAAATTCTTAAGTTGTTGTAATTGTTGCTTTATTTCTGACATGAAAAATATAAATTAATTATTTTATGTGTCTATTATGATTCTCGCCTCACCACACCACTCGCCGTGACCATCTAAGTCACCCGAGTTCAAAATTGGTATTGTGATTCTCCCTTTTATTTTGGCGAGCCGTTGTTTGCGGCATCGTATGTGGATTCTTGTATTTTTTGGAGTTTGTTATTTGTCGTTATGGAAACCATATAGTAATGTCAAAAAGTTTTAGTTGTTTTCAAATAATTTTCATGAACAGATATTTTTGTATGTGTTTGACAAAATTTTATTATAGTCTAAACACAATGGTTGTGAGTACTTAAAAAATTCAAAGTATACAAAATTTTCAACATGACATTTTTTATATCCTCTAGGTATGTGACCATAATCTGAACATAAAATACGTAGATTCGAGACATCCAACAGAAATCTACGAAATGTGGTTTTTTCAGCATCTTGAAATCGTCGGGCAATATCCAGCTTTTTTACATTTCTTCAACAAGTTTGATAAATTGTTAAGATGTGGTAATTTTTAGTTTATTTGTTATATGAAAAATATAAATTAATTATTTTAATGTTAAAATATTAATAAAATATTATATTTCTAATACCAAAAATGCTTTGTCACTTGACTCTCACCACCATATTTTAGGTGAGCATATATGACATTACACTCGCTCACTGTGACAATTATAATACCAAAAATTTTATGCGGTGATTTCGAGTCGCCAAGCGACACGCATGTGACGATCACTCGCTCATTGCGAAAATCATAATACCAAAATAGAATTATAGTGACGACTCTTCACCCGGTGACGGGTAAGTGAGATTCATAATAGACCTATTAATGTAAAAATATTAATAAAATATTATATTTTTAATACCAAAAATACTTTGTCACTTGACTCGCCATATTTTAGGTGAGATATATGACATATATGACATTAGACTCGCTCACTGTGAGAATTATAATACCAAAATTTCTATGCGATGATTTCGAGTCGCCAAGCGACAAGCATGTGACGATCATTCGCTCACTGCGAAAATCATAATACCAAAATAGAATTATAGTGACGACTCTTCACTCAGTGACGAGTAAGTGAGATTCATAATAGACCTATTAATTTTTAGGAATATGTAGTTTTTTGAGTGAATTTTATAAAATTAAATTTTTGTAAGACAAAACACACTACGAATCTAACTTCGATGACCTGAAGTAGTTCTGAATTAGTATTTGATGTAAGAAACCAATCTTACCAACGGTATGCTCGGAAATGTCTGAGACTTTTATTATTCGAAAGAGAATATTTTTGAGTGAAATACAACAATTCTTAAACGTTTTAAATTATGTTATGTTCTTTTATTATATCTGCAATTTGTTTTGGGGCCTGTTCAAGGCTCTCTCTGCTCTTTCGCGGTTTGCTTATTTCTGCCCTTACTCTTACGCCAGTCAGCCAATTCGAGGACGTACGGCTATAGGACGGATTTTTAGACCATCTGCACATTGCGAGCTCTATGCCAGCCTATGCTGACATGGAAGATGGGTCGGCCCATGAGTTTTGTACTCCGACAGCGTAGTTTCGAATTAGTATTTGACGTAAGCTATCAATCTTATCTAACTACAGGCATGGAAATCTCCGAGATTTTTGTTATTCTAGAGAAAATATCATTGAGTGTAATTCAACAATTCATTTGAAATTATTTATCTCAGCCCCTATCTATGTGATCCAGATGTGATCTGAATAAATATTTGAAGTAAATCTCTGCTCGGAAATCTCTGAGATTTTTGATATCATTGAGTGTAATTCGAAAATTCTTAAACATTTGAAATTATTTAACTCGTCCCTTGCGGGCTGCACAATCTTACCTAATCACATGCTCTGAAGTTTCTCAGACTTTTGTTATTCGAGAGAGAATATCGCTGAGTGTAATAATACACCAAATCTTAAATATTTGAAATTATTTGACTTGACCTTTACGGTTCGAACGGCGCTGATTGAAGTGGTTTTGAATGAGTATTTGATGTATGAAACCAATCTTACCTTCTTTAAATAATTTCAAATGGTTCAGAATTTTTGTATTACACTCAATAATATTCTCTCTAGAATAATAAAAATCTGAGAGATATCCGAGAATTTGAGTAGGTAAGATGGGGTTTTTACATCAAATACTAATTCAAACCCACTTAGATCACCTCTGTGCTATTCGTTGTTTGTTTTGTTTTAAAAAATTACATTTTATCAAATTCACACAAAACTTTTCCCAAAAATTAAATGTTTCCTACCTAATAGTATCGAAATATTTGTGTTTATTAAAAATTTCCAAATATTATTATGAAAGTTAAATTTTTGAGTGATTTTCCAATTCTAAGTACTTGTACACAGTGTATATTTTGTTATTTTGGCATAAACTTCACTCCGGTCATTATTACTCATTGATTGCCAAATATTATTTTCTTGTTTTTTATTCCTGAAATGAGAAACCATTTAAAGATTTAGGAGCACAGCTATGCCACATACACTGCGATTCATAACTAGATGTTCACGAGCTTTTTAGATCCCCTTGAAAAATAAGATACCAACGGTACGGATATGATAGATACTCTTTTGAGGTGGTAGTATTTAGAGCTTACAATGACCAAGAGGGTATACCAGCCGTATGATAGGATTGGTGCAAATGGCTGAGTTCCATATGGCACGGTGCAAGAAGGCGTGCCATTCTCCTAGAAGATTTGCCGGAAATGATTGTTTATATGTTTTAAATCATATCGTCATCATAAAGGCCAAATGAAAGCTGGCCTATTTCGAAAATATTTCCATATTGCTGGTACTGTCCGGCTGGTCAAAGTTAGCCTTTCAGGCTATTGAAAACATGAACATTAATTTCCGGTAAATTATAATCCTAGAAGAATGGCCCGCTTTTCGCATATTCTTATATGGAGCCATACGGAACTTGGCCATTTGCGCCAATTCTAGGCCATATGGAAGCTGGTCGATTGAGGGAATCCCACCATACGGCTGGTACTGTCTTGCTGGCTTAAGTTGGTCCTTGTCATATGCTATTCAAAACCTTAACAATCATTTCCGGTGAATCATATCGCTTGGAGAATGGCTCGCATTTCTCATATTCTTACATGAGGCCTTATGGAACTTGGCCATTTGCGCCAACCCTACCATATATATAACTGATACTGCCCTCTTGGTCATTGTCAGCCCTTACTATTATCAACTCAAAAATATTAATCATTTCCATCATACGTGGGTACTGTCTTGGTGGCCAGAACTAGTCCTTACCATAGGCTGTTCAAAACATAAACAATCATTCCTGGCAAATTGGGAGATCTTAACCTGTCAATTTTGCTTACTGTCGAAGATGATCTTTTGCCATTCAATGGTGATTTAACCTCAGACTCAACGAACTCAATCTGTTCACTCGGACTAAGACAGATTAACAAGATCGAGAGCCAGAGCAGCAATATTCTCGATATAATGTTCATACCAGTGGAGTTACATGGTACAATCATTGTTTGTGATAATCTTGACGGTTTTTTGATTATTTTTCGTACACCACCATACCCAATTAATTTTTGAAATTTTTTGGATCCCAATTAATGTTAACTCTCTAACTTTAAAAAGGGACGCTATGATGCTTTAAATAAATTTCTGGACAATATTAAATGGTATCAATGAAGTTAGCATTTTAATAATTTATTCTTTGCGCACCTTTGGTTTTGTCGGCACGCGAGTCATGGTTTAACCATCGCACTTATGGCTTAAAAATTCAGAAAACTAAAGGTCATAAAAAATATTGGGGTACAAATAAGTTTTTAGGTTTTTTTATAACTACGAATCTTTATTCAGAGAAATTGGCACAATGTATTTTATTGAAAGTAGCGCTTCCCGCAAACTGTGTTTTGTTGACACAAAAGAGGACAGGGTTAGAGCACAAAAAATATGTTGTTTACACTTCAGCCAAATGACGCACGTACTGATTTTTACAGGGAAATGATGACGCTTTAACATTTGAATACAGCTACAATATGGACCGATGCGATTTAATACTTGTTACGCCATCTTTCGTAAATTCCCCAAAAGGAGTCATAATCGATTAGGATGGAGGTCAAGATTGTTTGAACGCAACTATTCCTGTACATGAAGTAATCTCCATCGGGTTCAAAATTGCTATTTGTAAAAGCCATACTAAAAAAGTTTTTCGAAATGATTTGTTATGACTTTAGGTTCAAAGAATGATCTTTACTTACACTTCAGAGTGGAAGCGCAACCGTCTATTCTTTCTTTCATTTTGTATCAATGAAACAGAAATTAACTACACCGTTTTTAAATGTCAAATCAATATATTTGTTTCATCTTTACGATGAATAACGAATTAACATTGCTTGCAAATATTTTGTTTTGACAAATGGGTTACTCGATCAAAAAAACTGGAGTAGAGAAAATTACCTTGAGTGTAGCAAAATATTACTCTTTTTTTTTTTTTTTTTTAAATCGAACATTTTGACGGCAGTTGGAGTACCATTTTACGCTCAGTGTAACATTTCTTGTCCAATCGAAATCAACATTAGACTACATTGCTTCAAAAAAGGTGATTTAAATGGGAGGCATCTATGGCACAGAGGATAAGATTGGTTTCAGAAGCGACGCTTTTGTTGATAACAGAGGATCAACAAATGCCTGTTTAAATTGTTCTTAATATTGCTGATCGAGAATAGTCCAGAATTCAATATATTGTCAGGATTGCGTCATTTTCATAAAACAGAACCTAGAAGATCTGAATTGGTGGTCAACTGTGTAATATTAGATGTGTGAAATATCGGGTTCCACAAGGCTCAGTTCTTGGTCCATTACTTTATTTATATAGTTTAAACGAATTCCAATTATTTTCAATTCGTCCATGGTTTGATTACTTCGTTTGCCGACGATACAACTTTCTCATATAAATACGATAGTAACAGTTCAATTTTTAGTTTTATCAATGATGACCTAGCCATCTTAAGAAGATGGTTTGATGCGCATTATTTGACTTTTTCGTTAAAATTTCATACTGCCGGTTGCCGTCACAATTCTTGTACACCTTTATGTTTTGAGATTAAACAAGTCACCGCCTCCAAATATTAGGGAACTACTTTGACTCGAGGTTAAATTGGAATGAGCATGTAAATTGTTTAATGTCTGTATAAACAACTTTTTTTTGCTAGTTGGAACTTGCTCCCCTGTTTTATATCGAGTATTAATTTTGCACTTGGACCTTCCAATCAATAGTATTGCTTGCCTTGTTGGGGGCCAAATATTGATTTTTATTTAATTTTTTCGTTTTGGAAAAGGGTTAAATGGAATTAGTGACATCGGAGAGCGGTGCTCCTTATACAGGTTTTCACACCATTCAACCAATCGAATTCAGTCGCTCAATTGGTCGTTATGAAGTTTTACCGTTATGAAGTTTTATCAAAATCCCGACTTTCAAAATCACGACTTTCAAAATCCCGATTTTCACAATCCCGATTTGCAAAAGCCCGATTTATAATTTTTTATTATGAACTCATAATTTTTTTTTTTAAATCGGGCTTTTGGCGATTTGGGATATTTTTTGGAATATTTAAGTCAAAAACATCATTTTGCTAATAAAATATTTGGGAATACGATGGTATCCGGTTGAAAGAGTTTTAAATATGAAATTTTGGGTTATTCACGATTGATAGCCAGATGGTATTTTTACATCACGGTGAGGTTATCAAGATGATGGAAGCTTGGTTTCGAACTAATGAAACATTGAATTTTTTGTATTCAGTCTGATGAGACGACCGAATTTTTTAATACAAAAAATTCAATGTTTCATTAGTTCGAAACCAAGCTTCCATCATCTTGATAACCTCACCGTGATGTAAAGTTTTAAATATGTATATAATTTTTGGAATTTGTCCCTTTAGGATTTTTCACATTTGGATTTTGTCCTATTTGGATTTTATCTTTTGGATTTAAAAAAAAATAGATTTTGTCCTTTATGGATTTATTTTTTGGATTTTGGGTGGCATTCAATAAATACACGTTACTAAAGGATATATTTTCAGTAATTGCTTTCAAGAAGCCATATTTGCTGTATTCCTTTTTTTATTAAAACTAAGTTTATGTGTATTTCTTAATAATAAATTTAGGTTTTTTTGCGAGTGGCGGATTTCCCCTTTCCAGTTTCTCAATTTCGCTACGTTTGTAGTTTTAGTGTTTTTAGCGCTACGATCATGCGATTGTAGTAACTGACTAGAACTTTGAAGCTCTATATAAAAATTTAGGTGAAGGAGAATACTATATGCATATCAAATCTTCAAATAATTTTGTAATGAAGGTAAATACATTTCTTATAACATACCGACTAAATTTTTTATATAAAACATGTAGAAGAAATTTATCATAATCAATTTTATCCCAAATCATTTGTAAATTCAACCCAGGAACATGTGAAATTTGCTCTTAATTAACTACAAAATAAACAAGATTCTTTTCATTTGGCTTAATCCTAGATTTTAATCCAGGAATCGTTCAAAAATTTCATTCATTTCAAATGTTCATCATGTTTCGTTAATAAATATCCCTACCTGTTGGTCATATTCCAGAAATTAGTGATAATATAATTCTAGAATCATAATCGATTAAAAGATTCCATTCTACCTTATGCAGTTTTCAAAAATGTCGTTTTGGAAAATGCAGTTTGGAAAATGTCAAAATGTGAGCAGACCCAATTCCAGAAATTCTAGAATAATTCAGATTAAAATGCAAATTATATCCGATAACCAAAATCTAACCAAGATTGGTCAAAAAAAGACCGAGTTCTTAATAAAATGAAGATAAAAAAAAGGAAATTTAATATTTAATATTTTTAAAAAAATCCCGACTTTGGTCGGGATTTTTAAGGTTTCAGTAAAATCCGGATATTGAAAGTCGGGATTTTAAAAGTGCTAATTTTGAAAGTCGGGATTGTGAAAGTCGGGATTTCAAAAGTCGGGATTTTGAAATTCGGGATTTCGTACCGACGCAATTATTTTTGAAGAGGTCGTGCTCTTGGTTCTAGGTGCTCCCTCAGTTTTTTTCCAAAATGCTGTTTTTTAAATTTTTTTTCTAAATTATTATAGAAATTCCGTCACGTCTGTCTACATTGCTAATTAAACAGAGCTATCAAGAAATTGAATTTTCTTTTTCTATCTAAAATGTGTGGAGCAATAAACGATAAAGTATAGTTTATCCAAAAATGTTAAGGAAGAGAGTTGATCAAAAGATTGGCCTCTATAACGATGTGTTACGAGTTTTTGTTGAGGCTCAAAAAAGTTTTTCAGTGGATGATCAGAGACTGACATGCACTAAAGTGATGCAATACATAGCAAACCGTAATAGAGGAAATATTTTTCTCGATGATTATTTTACTCGATGGAGGGCGCAGAGCACATTCAACTCTCCAACTTGAACCAGTATCACAAACCTTCGAAATTATTATATGGGAGGATGTAGGTATGGCACATAAAATAAAAAATTTGAAGCGCTAAAACTTTAAGCGAGAATTCCACACTGGAACAATTTTTTTCAGACAAAAATTAATACGAGGTAAAATTATAAATCTTTTACTTGTTAGAAAGAAACAAAAAAAAAATTTTAGTAAATTTTACTGGGGAAAATATTACCATAAAAAGTATTAAACTCAATACTTTTTATGGCAACATTTGTTTCTCTCTGTCACTCCCATTTTAATATGTATACACTTGTCTTTTCGGTTTCTCAGTATTTTTACTGAAAAAAATTGTTTCACTGTGGAAATCACGCACAAACTAACATAAAACTTGCGAAAAACTAACCGAGCAATAGCTGCGTTTTTTTTAAAATCAATCGAGGGTTTAACCTACAGAAGTTAAATAATTTTGGTATGCCCCAATCTGATAAACTTATTTAATTGCATATCCAAGGATAAGTGGAAGGGAAACGAATACAACTCGGCCGCTTGGTGATGCGGTTGAATTCATGTCGAAAAATTTACGGATTATTTTCGACCTTCAAAGTGCGACCTTTATTACTTTCGGTGCTATCTATTAATTAGTTAAAAAAAAAAAAGGAAAGCAAAAATACCTAGTAAAATAGTGATTCGTATCAGAAGTTTTTCCCTAGTGTTTAAATATTCGAAAAATTTAAGTTCATTAAATAATCTTTTTTTTGTTTAATCGATTTGCTATTAAGTTAAATTAAGTTTAGTGACGTTCCTAAAAGAGCAAAAGAACTTGGTTTGTGGTTTCTTTTTAATAATTTCAGCAGATCCAATACAATCCTAGGAGCGCTCTTCGGATCCAAAGTGGTGAGCGAAACTTACTTTTTTTGCAAATATATAATTTTTTTGTTGTTGCATGCTTATAAATCAAGACGAACGGCTCTTGAAGGAAATTCACACATTATTGAAATTTATTAAGATTTCCTTTTATAATCATCTTTTTTCTAAAATATTACTCGTATAATTTTTGTTTTAACATTTAATGATGATATAATATAGTGTCAAAATGGAATAAGTGTTTTTTCATTTAATTGATGACGTAAGATTAAACTGGCCTTATAATTGCGCACGTGTGGTTTGTTGGACCAGATATGTTCCGAGACCTAACACCCTCCTAACGACCTCCCAGCTCGCGAACGGTCCGTAACACTGTATAGTTCTGTATAATAACGGAGTAGTTCAGAACTATACAGAACAATGATATTACAAGAAAATCATACAACTTTTATGATGGACTTTTTTGGTTATACATACAGATTCCTATAAAATCTAAATTATTTAAATTAAAAAAAATAAATTTTTAATTTTAAATTGGACAAATTTGAAAATAACTATCGTGAACTCTACTCGATTGTTTAAAAAAAACGTAGCTAATGAGAGGAGGCCTTCTATACTTTTAGTAGATGATTTTTGTCAAACTTTGCCAGTCATTTCACGAGCAACACCCTTGACTGACGAACTCAATGTCTGCCTCAACGGTTTCGTCACATCTTTGGAAACATATTATGAAAACCAAAGTATCTACAAACACATTTTTTATGTTTCCATTAAAAAATATTTACTGACGTAGAGTACTTGTTAAGAGTTAAATGGTACAGAAACAACATTTTTTTTAACAAAAACATAACATAGGGGCGGCTTTAACGTGCACAGTAATAGAAATAACTTCATCTTCGTTTTTTTCACTTTATGGACACCCTGTATACGTTTTGTTATTCCCTGATACAAGATAATTTCTCAACGCATAAATAAAATATATGCACGACTTACCTTTCGTATGATTTTCATGCCCAAACGGTGCAACATCACGGCATAATAAATGCACAAGTATTAAACGGCCTTGCATCCGATGTCTTAGTTCTGGTTCACCAAGCCACTAGAAAATAGATAATAATTATAGCTGACGATTAGTAATGCTTGGTAAAATGTCTTAATTAAAAATTAATTGCACACACAGTGATATACGATTCTAGATCATTATATATAATTAATGTAACTCACCTGTAAAAATGTGCGTCCTTCATCACGAAACAAACGAAATGGAACATCCGAATCAATTTGACTGCGTAGCTCTGTCCAACCGCTGTTTGTAAGAAACTGTGATCCAGATACAGCGCATATTGGCGTGTGCACACCTGTAACAATAAGATATAGAACACAAGATATTATAGTTATGGATGAGTAATTTATTATTTTTGGAAATATTTTTTATTACATCTCAAAACTAATATTAACAGTAATTATTTTACAGTATACGTATAGTTTAAACCACTTATAAAGTCAAAATTTACTATAGATGTGCTGTTAGTTTTACACATGCCTGATAATTTATAATGATTCAATATATAGACGAGTATGAATAATAATTAGTTTATGATCCGTTCAGTTGAGCTTTGGTCTGTATAGAAATAGTTGCTGCCTATATCCATTATTAATTTTTTGCGAATTCATTCGAAATGATTATACAATTGGCGTGATCTGAAATGAACTGTTATGGAAGGCACTCGGTGCGGTCCTAATTCCCTAATCTTTTTGTCAATTTGTTTTTTATATAAAGTTCAATGACCGTGTAAGCATATACAAATGCTGTATTTTATGCCACATAACAATATGCTGGTAGGGTTGGTTTATCAGATAACATTATGATTTTACGATGAGATAAATAATAGTTTATATAGTTATGTTAATTAATTAAGTTTCGGGTTGAGTAGATTAAGATCGAATCATAGATTCTTTTTTAAAATTTTATTGATTTAAAAAAAAAATATTTATAGTTTTGTGTATTATGTCAAATTAGCGAGTTATAAATGTCAAAAACAATTTCATTGTTGAATTTAATCCAAACACATTAATGTAAGAATAATTTGGCAAAGTGTTGTAGAGTGTGAACAAACATAATTTTACTTTATAATTTTAAGGTCACCTTTCACCTCCATATTTCATAAACCCGTATCTGGCTTTTATGAGTTAATACGTTTTTTATAACTTATTCGTTAATACCTCTAGTTCTGTATTATAAAATTATAGTATCGATCATAAAACTATTTTTTATAGCCGTATCGCATCTATCGATTTTTTTGTTGGTTGTTTGTTTTAATGAATCTATGATGCTACCTTAGAGCGACGCTACTCTTCAATAAAAAGATTATTGAACATAATTAAAATGTATTATGGTATTAGTAAAATTTTATGATATAAGTGAAATATGAGAAGAAAATTTAAATTAATTTTTAATCTGAGCGTACACAAACTTAATTGTATAATTTGCCAGATTAATGCGGCATATATAGGCACCGTAACGCAAATAAAATTAGAATTTAGCGTAAAATTAATAAAATACCTGTATCGCGGCTCGAAATGAGTATAGATTTCTTATAATTTAATTAAAAACTCTAAATTTGTTTGGGTTGTATAAAATAATTTTGCTGAATAAAATCAGAGCCATCTATGATTTTGAAGAGCCGTAATATTAAAAAGAGAGCTTTCAGTAGAGGGGAAGCTTTTATTGAATTACTATAAGAAACCGTGGTAATTGGAAAATTTTTGAACATGAATTTATGAATAAAAAATTAAACAAATCATCTAAATTTTAATTTTATATTTTTAATAAACTATTCAAAGAACACATATTTGAAAATCAGCCATCATAATGTAGTATTTATTTGGTAAATTTAAACTAAATCGGAGCATAAATTTATTAATTTTCTATAAAAATGAGCTTTCCGTTTAGTTGTGTAGGTTTATAAAGTAAGATAGTAACGGGTGCTGCCGCGGATTGCTCTTACATCCAATTTAAAATTTAGTTTTATAAAAATTTAACTTATTTGGTAAATTCTGGTCACATGCACATCAGAATTTTTGAGATGAACGACGCACTTAATAGCAATCTAAACATTACCCATTTATAACAAAATTAAAGAGAAAACGTGAGCTGAAACGAAATTTTATGAATCACCATGTAGAAACAATAATATTATTCATATAATAAAATTTTTACATCAAAATCTATTTACGAAAATTATTCAAAAAATCAACGATGTCATGACAACGAAAATAACTTCAATTTTATCCGATTGCAGAACTGAGCTTTCTGTAATTTGAAAATCCGTTTACAGATGTCTCTGTAATAAATTTACTTGAAATTACAGAAAAGCGTAAAATAATTAAATAACTATTTACGAAAATAAACCATTATTATTGTAAGCTAAGCGCGAAATCTTTAATACAACAATTTAACATAATTAATAAAACTCAAAACAATTATAAATTTTATTTATTGTTCGGTTGGCATAAATAAAGCTTTTCATCGCAAAATATTTATCATCGTAGTTGCTGCGCGATGAAAAATAATAATAGAAAAATGTCACATTTTTCCAAATTTTTTCTTTTCTTATTTCAATTCGTTCGTATTCGGTTATTTTCAGTTCCAGGAGATCTCAATAATCTATTGAACCAGGCAGTATACATAATAAATTGTTAAACTTTAGTTAACAAACATTTAGGTTTTAATATTTAACTTTAATTTATACTTAGCGACATCTTTTGATTGGTTTATTAATTGCGAAAAGCTCTAAATATAATGTTTTTATTCATTTGCTCCGGTTTGTTTATACTACAGGATGAAACAGTATAGCCTGCGAATTTGTTGCGATGCAATTTTTAACAAATAACGAAAAAACAGTTTTCGAAGATTGTTCATCAACAATGCTGTAATAGAATGCAGAACATAATAACCCCCATATTACATAGCTACTCAAAAAGCATTTTTAACGAACGTTTGTTTTGGGAAAGAAATGCTAAAATTTTTGATGGAACACTCTATACTAATTTTTTACATACACATATAAACAAATTCTTATTTCTACAATAAAAAAAATTTTTGTGGTAGACTAATTTGAATATTTTTGCGTTAATTCGACATAATATGACTCAATTTTAGAATATGCTTTTCCTGAATATTGAACTTCCTGAATTCAAACTAAAAATTGAAACGAAGCATTAATGTTTTTATATACAAAAAAGATTCTAAAAAAAATATTAAAATACACCGATTGGTATGAAAAAGAACAAAAAGCTTCCCCTCTATGGAAAGCTCATGGAAAAAAATGGCGGAATCTTACGGCTCTTATATTAAGGTGGCTCTGATAAAATACGCGAACATGTGAAATAAATGAGTAATTGAATTGTATATACCTGTAAGAAATACCAATCTGCCTGCACAAGATACTTGATATACTATATACCATGTTAATTAAATTAAGGACATTTAAAGCAGTGCTTTAAAGCTTAATTTCTGGTGTCTTTACTTTTAAAAATCGATTTCGCTAATTAGCAGAGAGGGTATAGAATGTTCTGGTATTCGGTAACCGGGGTTCATTTCCCGCGGTGTCCCACGGCCAGAAAGTTACAACGGCGGGTATCCTTAACCTGCCTTATGTTATACGGCCGTTTTTTCTTATTTTCAAGCCATTTAGTTACCAACTTTTATATTTTATCTGATATTTTTAACTGTAGTAGTGCCACATTACACATAACGAGATTAACAAATATGATATTTCTTAGCCAGTTTCTTAGAAAATATGGGGAATCGTATGGCCAATCTAACGAATTCAAAATGTAAATGATTTTTAAGGACTGAAGGATTAGAAAGCCTTAAAAGGTTCCTTTAGTGCTAACAAACTATCCGCAAGCTTGCACTACTCATAATCTTAATCAAATCTATTCATTGAGGGTTTATCATAAGTACTTGCAAGTATTTCACTAACACCATGGGACCTTCCTATTAGTCAGGTCGAGAATGGATGTGAAATGGGGGCGAAGAAGAGACAAAAATAGTGAAAGAATAACTAAATCGGCGGCGCACCAAATTTGTCTGAAGAAACCAGAATCAAGAAATTCTGTTGATAAAAACCTGAACTATGTGTCGATTTTTATAATCTGTTATAACAATTTGATATGATTGGTGTGACTAATGTGTAACAATACGAATGTTGTCTGAGAAGCACCAAGACACCAAAGATACAAGACACGTTGTCTTCAAATTTATTTATATTTCTCTATATAGTATCCTTGTAAGGCTATACACTTCTCCCAGCGATGTCCTCATCTCTTCAACCTATCCAAATAGTACTCGGCGTCTGCAACATAGTTCTTAACGAGAGTAATGGTCTCCTCATTCGATGAAAATCTCTGTCCTCCCAGTGCAACTTGTAGCTTAGGAACAAAAAAATTTCGCTTGGAGCTAGATCTGGTGAGTAAGGAGATGGTCAAGCAGACCGTTATTCGTGGATTTTCGTCATGGCAACCGCTGAGGTATGAGAGGTGTTCAGCAGTTTCCGTTATTGCTTTTCAAGTAATGTTGCGTAGTATGTTGCTGTTATGATTTTTGAAGGTATAATCGATTAAAATAACTCGATAACTGTCCCAGAAAACAGTCTCTATCACTGTCCCAGCCGAATGAACAACTTTTGCCTTTTCTCGAGCCGATACCCCATAAGAAGTGCACTGTTTGGGCTGTATTTTTGTTTCTGGGGCGTAATGGTGTATCCAAGTATCATCAACAGAAATTAACCAGAACCAAAACTCTGATTTATTGGGATTTTGGCCTGAATTTCGCCAACAGATCGTTGGAAATGTTCATTCGAACATATTTCTGGTTCTGGTTTCTGGAGAATCAGGTTCTTTGGAAATATTTTGTAACCTTTTTTATCTCTCTAACTTTAATTCGACGGTTGTCTAGCACCAGTTAGTGAATTTGAGCGATGCTATCTCCAGTGGTTTCAGTTTTTGCACGTCCCGAACGTTCGACACCCAAGCTGGTACGGTTACTCAATAATAATAGTTAATTATATAACAGATCCCTTTCAATAATAAACATTTAATGGCAGTTCGATACTCGATATTTCCATTTTCACAAAAACACTCACATCGACTCACTCAAACGATATATAAACAACAACTGCACGTCCAAAATGGTTAATATTTCGGTAAGTGCCTTTGAACGCATGCCAAAAAACACTCCACCATTTTTGTTGACGAGTGCTGCCATCTTAATGTTGAGGTGGGAAACTTTTCAGTCGACCCTCGTTTCATAACATTTTTGCCTGAATTATATTTGTTTGGCCTACTGATAGAATTAGTTTCAAGTATATATTTTAGAGTTGATTTGAAATTTAATTAAAAATTAATTTAAAGTGGATTTGAAAACTTTTGTTCCAAAAAATTTTTATTGGGAAAAATAATTTCCCATTTAACTTAGTTTCTAAATTCAAATAAAAATGCTATGGACATATTTATCCCAATTCCGTATTCTGCATAGGCTATCCTCGAAACACTGGATTTCAAATTCCCCAGGGCTTAACATACCGAATGCCTTAACTTTGGAAGTCAAATTTTCAAATATAATCCCGGAAATTAAAATCTCAAAAATTAAAATTCTGCAAAATAAAATCTCGGAAACCAAATCATTATTTTTTCACCGGACATGTTAAAATTTGATGTAAAGAATGGGAACCGGACGTTTTGGCAATAGATGATGAAATTTAATATATATAGGATGGGATTGTAATGATTAATAAATTTTTATGTAGTTTTTGAATGTGTCCATATTTGTTGGAACTTGGGACTCTGTTCCCGGCGTTGTTTTGATATGCATCAGGAGATTTTTATTAGATACCCGGATAAAACAGGTACCCATGGAAAACATTGTTAACTGACTGACTGACTGACTGTTTATAAAAACAATACCAACTTGGCTAATTTTAGGTAGAGTAGTTTATAATTTATATGAACCATATTGCAAGTGAAGGATTGCAATAATATATGTATGTACTATCTGAATACCAAGTATATATGCAAGGTCCGTATAGCTAGATTGCATGTGATATTTTGACGTTTCTCTAGTTTCAATATTGTAAAATGAATAAATAAAATTCCTATTTGGGTGTTTATATTTTATTTAGGTGATTGGATTTTTTGCTCCATCTTCGAAAATTTTAATAGAAAGATAAAGTACATTGCAATGGTTTAGGGTTCTTTTCTTTATTTTTGAAATTGATTTGTGTTTGGGCCAGTATACTTCTTTGATCCAACCAATTTTCATCATGAATATTTGAATAATTTAAAAACTAAATGTGCAGTTTTGCCCACGGTTCAGCAATGTTGGTGCATAAGCAACAATATTTTGACTGTACCTCCCCCGGTGCATCATGCAGGGAAATTCCACTTTCACCATTCTCAACACGTCGTAATATTGTGTGGTAAGCTGCACACCCAAAACAGCCGCATCATATTTCAGCTTCTTGGCCAAACCTGTCAACAGCTCGTCACTATTCTATGGTATAGACAGAATAACCTAAGCAAGCTTCTATCCAGTTACGCTTATCAATTTGAATATCAAAAGTTGTTGTATTTTGTCCGGCGAGTGACAAAACATTGCCTGTTCTATTGTGGCATCCCAGTGATTGGCGTTCTCCAATAACTCAATTTTCTTGCAAATTTCTCAGAATGTTGCAAGCTCTTATATGTCAAAGTTTTTCAGATTCAGAAAGCTAGCGGATGCTCGTATTACATTTAGTAGCGTCCTTAAACAATAGTACACAACGTTGCTGCTGCACGGTGTTTCTTGTAATCTGTGCTTCCACTTTTTCATCGGTCTACTCCAGGTGTAGTAGCAAGGTACTTTGGCGTAAATTGACCTTTCGCCACAATTGAGCACCCCATTCTGATCAATATTTGCATCTCATTGATGACGGTTATTAAAGATAGTCTGTTCACTCGTTTTATATTTGCAGATGTACTCAATCGTTAGTACCGGGTTACAGAGCTCTACATTGATGTGAGAGTTGAATATTTTCAACAGTAGAGGAGAATAGGGGACCACCCAGCTGTTGTCGACCTCTATTTCGTGCATGTAGCGTCGGATTATAATGGTTGTTGCACGGCCTCCATCTCCTGGTGCTCTACGCCTACTCTACGCTACAAAAGGATACCCATTCTCTTTGGTTTGAGTATCTTTTTTAGAAACGCACCAGGGTACTTTTTGGTACTTCTTAATGCACGGCGATGATGGAAATTGGGAATTGTGAATCTTATTCTTAGTATACCTTATCACGTAGCTTGGATTATTTCGAGGTTTGTCATCTCAGACCTTCATTTCCTTGTCAATTTGGTTCGGCAAAAATTTTCCTGCACGCACAGCAGCAGATGAACGTGAGGTAAACGAGCGTTTCTGCTAGACGAGAGCAACCAAGTTTTGAGTTTTTATTTTAAAAACTCTAGCTGTCAAATCATGTGTGTCCGTTGATTTTTGATTGGGAATTATCTCTTGGGTAATTTCAGGTCATACGGGGTTACATGCGTGATTGTAATAAACAAGTCGGGCTGCTAATGGATCTCCACCTTCTAAACATATTTCTTTGTTTTAAAAATCGTGGTTTTATGGGATTTTGTAATTAAGAGATTTGCTAATTAGAAGGTTTTGTAATCATGTTGTCATGTATTGTAATAAGAATATTTTGTAATTGTGCATTTCCATACTACGGTAACTTGAATCCGGTAACTACTGCGTTTCTTTCCCCTTTATCTATAAATGTTTTTTATTTTATAGGTAAAGGGGAAAGAAACGAAGTAGTTACCGGATTCAAGTTACCGTAGTATGGATATGCACATTAGGTGATTTTTTTAAAAGGGATATATTCTATCCTTAGTTGAAGAATTACAAAATTTATTTAGAACGAGTTTCGACTTTTACCCATTGACACACTAAGCCGGCAAAACGCCGCGCCGGTCTGTCTTTGCGTAATCATTTTATGCATAAAAAATTATTGACAACAACTTTATTCATGTAAATAAGTATGTTGATGAAAAAATATAATTACTAAAGTTTTTTACGTATTATTTTTAACTTGTATTTTGACAACCAACAGTGTTTCCAGAATGGCCGCTAGCAGTAGTAAACTATCTCGTCGCGCTCGTAATATTTTATCAAATTAAGTTGAAATGGATCAATTGCTTTTAGAAAGTTGTAGTGAAAATGAAATTGAAGAATATGCTAGTGATTCAAGTGATTTTATACCTTCGAAAAATGATTTGGAGTGTTCAAATAGTGATTCTGAAGTGTCAATTGACAGTTCAATAGAACAACACGTAGATCGCGAGCTAAATAAAAAAAAAGCAAAATACGAGGAACGAATTTGGAATACAGACTCAGGTCAGATATCTAAAATTCCTTTTACTGGAGTACCAGGCTTATTTCGCTTGGCAGAACTAAATTTAGGACGAAATCCTATGTCGTACAACATCTATAAAATAATTTTTGGTAACGATTTTTTCCAAATGATTGAAGATGAAACAAACAGATTTGCAAAGCAAAAGCACGCAACAAAACCTGATGACAAGTGGTTGTACGGCATCTGGAGGAGCATGCACTTTACTATTACTGGCTGTACAATAGGCACGTTTCCCTAGTCAAATTCCTCCAAATCCTGTCAAACAAAACCCGTCCAGGCTTTGTAAAATGTGTTCATTACTGAAAAAGAAAAGTGAATCACGATAGGAATGTGAGAAACGCTTAGTGGCTCTCCACATGTCAGAATGTTTCAAAAAATACCATACCTTTCCAAAACTGCCTGGAGATGAAGATTAAACAAATATCCATTGAACCGTTTTAATTTTGTGTGAAATTTAGTGTTAAGGTTTCTTTGACATAAAAGTTGTAATAATTAAATAGAATTTTTAATTAACAAATTATGTCATATTATTAGTGATCCGGAAAACAAATACTGTAAGCAGGATGTAGATTTTGAATTTTATTGATCAAGAACTGTTAAATAAAGCACATTTCGGCTTCTTTAGCTCCTACTTATATTAGGGGGCAGCGGTAAAGGCTGGGACATATGTCACAACCGGTTTTTAGCGGGACATTTGAGTCCCGAGTATTTATCGTCACTGAAATAGGTCGAAGTTCATCTTCGGAGTATGCTCGTCGCATTATGTAGCTGTTACAATATTAGAAAAATAATTTTTATGTATATAGTTAATGTAATTGGCTTGCTAAAAATTGCTAAAAAATTTAATTTGCTAAAAATTTTAAATACAAGTGTAATAAAATAAAATAATGGTGTCGATTCCTTCTACATCTTCTATATATCTTTTCTTCTATTCTTCTATTATTTCAAAAGCCACTCGATATTTATTTCAAAATTCCTATTTTAATTTATAGGTTGCTTGCTTAAATGCATCGAGTTTTCCTTGTAAAAATAGCAGCATAGAAGAAAAGAAAAATAGAAGGTTCACATTGAATCGACACAAACAATTACTCTTTCTTATATCCACACACGACAGTATATATTCTATGAAGCTTTTGACACTAAAAATACCTAGTTTTCACCACTATTTTGGACAAAAATCTACTTGCAATGTAGTCACTTTCACGATTTGAACAAGACTGCACAGGTACAGAGAAAAATATTGCATCTCTTTTATTTTTTAGTGATAAATTGATCATAAACTATAAATTGGGACAAATTTCAATCATTTCAATCATATGTATTTTGATTTTAGAGCTGTTAGAACGTCACCGAGACATATGTCGATTGGGCACCTTTTTGATTACATTTTTCATCACCATGTCACCGTTACGTATCGTGTTAATTTCTTTTCTAAAGCTCCTTTTAACTGGTTCAATATTATTCGGTTTATTTGCATAACCCTTACTTTTAAGATAACCCCATAAAAAAAGTCGGGAGAAGTTAAATCGGTTGACCATGGAGGAAGATCCACATCACTAGATTTCGAAATTAACTATCGTGGACACATTTTCCGTAACAATTTCATGGTATCTCTAGCAGTATATCTCTTGGTAGCATCTCTTGTGTTAGTTGAATTTTATACGGGAATAAATCTAAGTATTTATGCAAAACATCGGTTAGTGTTGATCTACGAAGTTTTTCCGCACGGTGTGTGTTTGATGTCGTTAGATTATCTTGTACACTTTCACCAATATTTTCTGGTGTTTTGATTGTTTGTCATAGTCTCTTTTTCTTTAAATTCATTGATAATCCGGTAAATTGTAGGCGTTGAAGGTACCATATTCCTTTCGAAACTTTCACGTGATATTCATAATGACGTAATTTTCTTGTCAAGTATAAACTGTCAATATTAATATTCGCCTAAATGGCGGCAAGAAAATTGTAAACCTTTCGCATAAACACTCTGTATATTTCCACGAATTTTAATTATAAATGCGATGAAAATGTGTTTTCAAAATTATAACCTAAACAATTGGTTTATCCTCGTCGTAATTCTTCTCTTACGTAATTCTTATTGTGTATTTTGGAATATTGCTTACGATGCGGCGATTATTTTAATATAATTGAGTCGGATATTGAATGACTTTAGTTTCCTGGGTTGACACACTCAGATAATTAATGTGACTGCGAGTTATAGGTTTCTGCGTATTTGGAAGCATTTTAGTGTTCTGACAGATTAAAATTGTGCTTTTATTAGTGTTCAGTGATTTCATAGGGGACAATGTGAGAGTGGCTAGACCTGTAGGGTTGTCGAAACAAGCTAAATTGAGAAGTGTTGACTGAGAAAGGTAAAACATAAAAAGCTTACACGTCAGTTTGCTTTTGTAGTTCTTCTATTATCAGGGCGTATAACATATTCTTAACCTGTAGAATTAGAGAACGTCGTATGATCAGGGTACTTAGTCAGATCGGTCACCGAATTGTGTCTCAGATGCCGTAGATTGCATGCAGTATATTTAGTATGTTATCGTCATAGGATAATAGCTTAACAGCTGACCTGTGTTTTATTGTAAATATACGAGTTTCTTTCGAAAACAAAAAATGTCGCGTTGATTAGAGAAACCAAAATTGATAAAATTGTTCTTAAAGTATACCCATGTATGTTGTTTTCTGCCATATTTGTGCGAAAACTGTCACAATTTTAAGGATATTTAGGGACAATTAATCGTACTGTAATTACTTATTTGTCAATCGTATAACTTGACATTACAGTCACGGGATCTAGAGTTTAACCTAATAATTTGCAATAGTGTCCAAAATTTGGATTATGACAGGGAATGTTGGAAATTTTGCAAAGTGGTATTGGCGGATAACACAATAGAGTTCTCGATTTATTGAACCAATAGGTACAAATATAAAAAAATCAATCATACTTTAGAGTATTTTTTATTTTTTTTTATTTATTTATTTTGCATAAATATATTAAATGCATAATTTGCATAAATATTTTTATTACTACAATTTTCATTAAAATTTTACAAATTTTCAAATTTTACATTTTAATTTATTTTTTTGATCTTTTATTCATCTTTCACGCATCGATCCCCTTTCATACTTCTATCTGATTCATTCTTATAAAATCATACACATTCTTATATACATGCATCCCCATTCGTAATAATTCAGTCATTCAGCGCTCAAGAGGCCATCGAACATTTGTCTATTCTGATTGAATGAAGAACATTTCAGAATCAAATATTCGATGTCCTCCACAACCAAACAGCTTTCGCATAATTCACACTCAATCAAATTGCGTTTCTTCAAACACTCTTTCCAACACTCTTTACCATGATTCAATCTCACGCGTTCCATTGTTCGTAACATTCTAGTATCTCCTTTAATCTCCTTAAAAAAAGGTCGAATCAAAGGAGAACTAACCAGCTCAAAGTACTTCTTGCCTTTCACCTGACATTTTTCAATAAATTTGCTCTCCCATTTTCTCCACAGATTCACCTGAAACATGCTAAGTACATCTCTTGCATCCATGAATTCATATTCATTTATACCTTCAACCAAGCAACCCCGTTTCGCAAGCATATCGGCTCTTTCATTACCTTCAATTTGTAGGCGTGAAGGTATCCATTGCAGAATGACCTCACTCCCACAAGATTGAAGGTATACAACATTTCTACATCCACATTTCCATGAGTTCCCCCACCCTTACTAATCAATTCTAGCCCACTCTGATAGTCGGAGAATAACACTACTTTCCTCCTCCCTTGTGTCATTGCCAACTTGATCCCTTCCATAATTCCAATCAACCTACTCGATCACCACTCACACTAGCATCGGTATAAACTTCCGCATGTGCAAAATAATTTGTTCGGATTTTTAAAAACTCACTTTTAACCGATAACTCATTCATCATTGCTTTTGTTGTATCACCAAACTTCAAACGCACAATTATATTGCTCGGAAGGACTTTCGGATTTACGGGCTGAATCTTGGAGAATACATTCATATTCTCTAAGATGACCCTTGACGTTTGTGTCCTTTGGTAATTCGTCCCTCTTTGCAACCTTTCTTTCATTTCATTAATTGGTGAATTGTCTTTAGTCAACATCCGCACAGTCTCACAGTTTTAGAGTAAAATTTGATAAATAAAGAATTCCCTACTATTCGGATCATAACAAAGAACAGCATAATGTGTGTATAGGTATTATAAGCCTCGGTAGCGCAGTAGGTAGCGCGTAAGTCTCATAATCTAAAGGTCGTGAGTTCGATCCTCACCCGGGGCACGATATTTTTTATAGTTAAAAATAAAAGCTCAATGATTTGGTGCAACACTGTTTTAAAATGTTTAATACATTAAGAGCGGTTGTTCTAATCAAATAAATCTCTTTTGGTTACGTTTATTTAACCTAATCATGGTTTATGAACACTTTATTGGCTGTAAAATTGTTAAACACGTCACCTATTCTGATGAACTTTGCCAATTTCTTTATCAATCAATAAATCTCAAACTTTTTATTTTTGCAACATCCCATGTACTGTCAACAGCTACATAGGAAGATTCAAGATAATATTTTACGATAATCGGCTTCTTTTTAATTGAAATGCAAAAATAGCTATGTATCAGCATCTCCATCTATACATACGCCAAAATATATTCCTATATACATGTTTATAGAGCCGACTTATTAATTTTTTGTAATATTTTATTACAAACGATAAAATTTTTGAGATGTTATTCAATTAATTCTTATCTAAATAAAAATAATAGAGTTAAGTATTGCTAGAACCGTATAATAACAACCAGCACGATATCTCAGCTCAAGTAATTATCAAGTTGCTGTATATGAAGTAGCAAAAAATATACGGTTCAAGCAGGAAGCGACACTATATCGCGGGTCTAAATAAACAGGAATACTCACAAAATTTGGCAAATTAATTAATAAAATTTGATATTTCCGTTTTATATTTTTATAGATCCGGAATATTTCTTTTATTATAATGTTTCACTTCTCACCTACCTAACTATGTCTAAGCAGCGTTAGTTTTATGTAACCATTTTGGAGTGTCATTGACCAGTTGTGCGAGAGGTATGGAACAAAAACAAAAAACTACAAAATCATAACACCAAAGTCTAAAATTAATGGATTGCATATTATTTATAGTTTTTTTTTTGTTGTCCACGGGTATTTTATAGTTTATACACTTAATAGTGATGTAATTTTAATTTATTATAGGATTTTTATATGTTTATTTAAAGAGAGATGAAGATGATACTAAACATTTTTGTGTGTGTGTGCTTAGAAAATTTAAATTAGTTGTTTTGTTGATATTATAAAATTTAATTTTGATGACAAGGAGTTTCAACATTTTTATGGAGACGGACTCGTAACAATTTTTTTTTATTTTTTATAGTATTATTACTATACAAGACAAGAGTTTTTATTGACCGCAGGTGATGTTCGTATGGCTCTTTAAAATACATAAAATATTTATGAGTACTAGAAAATTTCCAATTCTATTTTATATTGAGAGGTTATCATAAAAATGTGTAGTGTCTGTGTTACGGGGAAGTATCCGAATTTAATTTTAATTTTTTGTTGTAATTGTAATGATGTGGCACACTAAATCGATCATCATCTACTTGTGAAAATAATTTATTTCGTTTTTTTCGAGAGTCTTATAAATGAACTCCTCGCGTTGATCACCGATTTCCGTTGAACGTTTAATTTAATGTAAATTATGCAATACATAAGAGCAGGCGGGTCCATTCAAGATTTCTTGAAATCTATTGGATGGTAAGAAAACAAGTATTGTACATATAATGAGGTACGAGTATATTATTCAAAGGTTCTCAGCATTTTTAGTATCGCCATCGTAAGTATAATTTTAAATTTAGATTCTTGTTTCATGGGTCTGTGACAGTAAATTACTTTTGTCTAAGTTCACTTTATTAACCAGTGTTACATTCAAATTTTACGTAAAATAACCATTTTTTGTAAACTTTTACTTTTAATGGGGTTCTAAAGAGTTCTTCCATTTTGTTTAGACATCACAGATAAATTGAAATTTGTTTCAATTTTTTTTAAACTCATATAGCACAGAATTCTTAACTGGAGACCCTCGAAATATGGGTCCGACTAATCTATATATATATAACTATTCAGCAATTCAGCTTCCATATGTTTGTGTCCACAAAACTCGATGAATTGACCTGCAATTTTTACACAACGCCAGGTTTACATCAAAATACTTATATCGAAGGAATGTCTACGTCCCCCGAAGAATTTCTTTACTGTTTGTTCTGCTATCTAGCTATACAATTATTCTAGCGATAAAATTAAGAACTATAAATAAATAACCTAACCTAACCAACGGATGGATGTGCATATTATATCCAAACTATTTAACCAAAGATTAGAATTGATTTGATTTTATCTGAGAAGTGATTTGATTATATGTTTCCAAAAAAATAAATGTGAGTTGATTACTGAATATTGTATTCAAACTTGTTTTGATTAGAAGATAATTTAATATTGTCTATCGGTTTAATTGTTAGTTTGTAACCACTGAAAAGTTTGCTGAATGGTATTACTGATGATTCAAAACATTTCCTCAGAAACATTAGAACATACAATTTCTTTGGCTGTACTCTGTGGAGTGGTAAAATAGAGGAGTGCCCATGCGCACATTTTAATATGGCTTACTTTGAAGATATTGTCAAATGAAATCGATAAAACTTTTAAAGCACATATCAACGTTTAGTATTGCAATTCTATCTAATCGATAAAAGGCAGCGATATGGCCGTGTATTAGCAGCAATGAAGCTGTGTGGCGCATTTTAGGATTTCTAATCCACGAGAGGGATCCCACTGCCGTTCACCTTGCTGTCCTTCTTGAAAATGGACAAAGAGTTTATTTCACGGAACAAAACATACAGGACAGCGCAACACATTCACCGAACACAATATTAACAGCGTTGAAATAGATGATTTTGCAATAACTTTGATGTATGCAGACATACCGATGAACGTAACACGAAAGAATTTTGAAAGAAGGAAGCGAGGCAAGGCAGTAGTTCGACAACCTGGAATATTTTCATCAAATGATTTCGGGGGAATATATACTGCATCCGAACAATCCAGATTGCTTTTATTTACGTTTGATTCTGATTACCGTTCGTTGTTCAACATCATTTAGACACTTATCGAGGTGCGTGTGAGGCACTTAATTTGCTGATAAGTCAATTGTAGATTCACTCGCTACTTCTAATCCATTTCAAATACATACGCTGTTCGCAATTATTTTATCTACAAGTTTCCCATCACAATAAGAATAATTGTGAGAGAAATGCAAGGACTACATGGTTAAAGATGTGAATGTGTGCATTAAATGTGTCAAGAAACAAATAATCGTGGCTTCGATTTCACAGGCAAAATATACAATGAAGCTGAATAGGATTATCAATGCAACATTCGAGAGAGAACTGCTCAAAGAGCAATCATACAACTGAAATGACTTACAGCTGTTCGTCCAAGAAAATACACCGAAATTCCCTCAAAAACGACAGCATCTGATACCATCATCAAGCTGCGGCTAACCATCCGTTGGATTGTATTTTTTGGGTGGTCTAGATAGAACTGGAAAAACGTTCTTAAATTCCTAAACTTTGGCTAAAATGCGCTCAAACGGCTATATTGCATTAGCACTTACCTCTTCCGGAATTTCTGCCACGTTGATGGAAGGAGGTAGAACAGTTCATTCAGCTCTTAAGCTGTCACTAAACATGCAATTCTCAGAAAACCCAACATGTAACATTTCGAAAACATCAAGAATCAGAATGGTTCTTTGGATGTGAACAATAATTTTATGGGATGAGTATACAATGACTCACAAGAGTCATTGGAAGCATTAGTCAATACATTGAAAGACTTGTAAAATAATCACGTTCCATCTTGTGGAGCATTGGTTTTACTATCAAGTAAACGCTTTCTGCTTGAAATATTCAACTTTCTAACGAATATGAGAATCCAACTTCAAAACGATCCAACAGCTGCCATATTTTCAAGATCATTACTCGAAGTTGGTAATGGCAACAACCTACAGATCCGGAAACAGGAAAAATTACCTTCCCATTAAATTTCTACAACATCGTAAACGCAAGAGAAGAATTAGTAAACAAGGTATTCCAATATACTATAGTATATAGTATCTCACCTCAGACTATAGTATATAGTATCTCACCTCTTGAATTCAAAAAAGCATAGAAACTATGATCAAATAATTCCTGACACTTTTATATATCATATAATAAAGTTTACGATAGCTAACAATAAACTTTTTGTTAACTGTAATTTATTTAGAATCTCAGATTGTTGTTCATGTTTTGAATGATGCTTCTAGATTTATTTGTACAATTTTGTAAAATTTTATCACAATTTTTGAAATTATTTGAAAATAAAATTTTTATTTAATAAGTCTTTGACATATAAATAGTATTATTGTATAAGGAGAGAGCTATAATTATAATGACATGTCGTAATAGTATAAATAGAATTAAATAGTATTGCCATACGTTATACGTAGCCTTTTTTATTTTCGGGGCTGTAATTTTGGGCTATCTTCACAAAGATGTGTACGTTAACATTTTTAACCGCTAAAATGGCTCTTCCGTGCGAGACGGACTATATCTCAACTAATACACACAGAAAAATTCTAAAAAAAATTCATACGTGCTCCTTAAACAGTCACCTACCAAACGACGTGCACCGCTAGTTGGGCCAACGAATAGTTTCTGACTTCTATGAACTTCTTCTCAACTCCTACACATAGAAAAATTCTAAAAAAAATCGTACGTGCTCCTTAATGTCGCGTACATGACATCGGAAATAAATAGTTCCATACTCGCTAACGAACTCAAAACCAATCAAATTACGTGAAGTGCTTTATACCACGCCTACTAGTTCCGAACTCGAGTTGAAATTGTTTTAACTTTGTTGTTGTTTTAATACATTTTGTGTAATACCATGGTATTTTTTCCGAACTAACTCACTATGCCATGAACGCACTATAATCAGTCACCTATCAAACGACGTGTGCCGCTAGTTGGGCCAACAAATACTTTCTGACTTCTATAGAGAATATAATAATCTCCTACACATAGAAAAGTTCTATAACAAGTACGTGCTCCTTCCTACATTTTTACGATCAACCTCGAAAATATCGATTGTCATGAGAGTTTTAGCTATCGTGATAGCAAGAATTTTCGGGGCTGAGAGCAAAACTGTGGGAATTTTGTGGGCTGAGAGTAGAAAATGTCATGATAGTAATAATTTTGTTGCCATAGCGTTCGTCTGAGACTTAATTTAGCCTATCTTCACATACACACACACACATATGAAAATTGGGCTTATTTTAAAAACATGTATTTATAAGTTATATATCTACTCTCAGCCCGGAATATTTCAACTGTCATGACAGTTTTTAACTATCATGATAGCAAATACTTTCGAGGCTGAGAGTAAAAATGTGGAGATTTTTTGGGCTGCGAGTAAAAAATCTCATGATAGGAATAATTAGTGTTGCAATCGCATTTTTCGGGGCTAGAATTTGGGCTATCTTCACATACATGACATGACGTACATCGATATGAACAACATGTGAAACAGTGATAGTGAATTTCCCAATAGAATTTCTTAATTCACTTGATGTTCCCGGATTACCGTCATACATTCTGAATTTGAAAATTGGAGTACCAATTATATTACGCCGAAACATCAATCAGCCAAAGCAATGCAATGGTTTATTGATGAATAAAGGTAAAGACGTACTATTTCCACGAATACCACTTTGAAAATAAACCCAACTCACAGCAAATTTATAAAATTGAAATATTTACAAATTAAAATCGAAATTATAAGTCGGAAAAATGTTCAACTGTTTAATGATTTAAAATTTACATTTCATGTGACTACCATGCTATAGCGGAAATTTTACAGCGGAAAATAAGAGATTACGCTACTCCCCGCAAGTGGCAATACTATCACTAAAGAGAATTTATTTTGTTATCTAATTACCAGCGGGAATTTCTTATTCATTATGTATCACTTTTTTCACTAAATAAAACATGTCAGCGTAATAAAATATTAGAAGTGATCCTTAAAATGACAAAATGATTGATCCCAGAAGTAAAGGAACTCGGTATATGAAATCTTGAAATTTAACAATACTCCGTCTTTCCGCCATTTCTTGACGAATTATGGTGAAATTTGGATAGTGGTATTTGTTAGGGATTTTAATGTGAGTTTTGGACAAAATTCTAGAAATTCTAGAATCTGTTCGTGCTGGACTAAACTGGCTATTTTATAACCAGTCCCTATGAAAAATGGTATCTGTACATTTTACACGATATAAACAAATTTTATACTGGAGGGAACGCGGCTATTTCTTAATTAAATTTTGTAAAATTTGTATCGTACACAGGGACAATTCTCAAAAAATTATGGACTACAATTTTCACTATAATTTTTTGATTTTCTGCGGCCATATAAGTTATTTTCAGTTTTTGGCAATATCTTAAAAGCTTCCACTAGTAACCAATACTTACCAATACCTCAAAAAGTCTCAGTACCTCAAAAACTGAAAATAACTTAAAAATATCTGTGAAATGTACAGAAAATATCTGTAAAATGTACAGATACCATTTTCCATAAGGACTGGTTATGAAATGGCCATTTAAGTTCAGCACGAACAGATCCTAGAATTTTGTTCAAAACTTACTTGAAAATCCCTGATTAATACTAATATTCAAATCTCATCGTAAATTATTAAGAAATGGCGGAAACACGGAAAGTTGTTAAATTTCAAGATTTCATATACCGAGTTCATATACCGAAAAAAGTGATACATAATGAATAAGAAATTTCCGCTGGTAATTACGTAACAAAATAAATTTTCTTTAGTGATGGTGCTGCCACTTGCGGCGAGTAGCGTAATCTCTTATTTTCCGCTGTCAAATTTCCGCTATCTTATACAGCATGTGACTACCTCAGATCAAATATATCTTCTATGTGATATCTGAATCTTTCCAATTATAAATAGAACATGTTTACATGACACAAATATTCGTTATCCAGGTTTGACCGTTATCATCATAACCTGGTTTGTTATCTAGATAACCAGGTATCAATAAATTAATCGATCTATCTATCAGTCAAATATGTTGCAGTGGCAATAAAAAATTTAAAAGTACTGGAGTGCAAATTTTATGGAATAAAAAATATTCAAATATTCCTGTAAAATTATATGAATCCTTTGATTTCACTGAACAACAATTATTCACCAAGACCTGATAAAATGTTCGTTTCAATAAAATTTGAACTCATCAGCAAAATTCAAAGAAATTAGTTTCACTACAGTCGTCAATTAGCCTATAGTGCGTACTGAAAGCTCGACGCACCTTAGGGTTTAACTATAATTATATTGTATGCGCATTTCCTGTATAAGGTGTAAGATGTTCATGGGTATAATAAACAAAATAATTAAATGGCGCTTAAACGAATTAAAACATTTATTATACACGATTGCGATACAAGTCAATAGCCAATTTAAATACAATCATAAACAGTTTTATAAATAAATTCAATAAATAAATAAAACAAAATCAAGATAAATATACAAAATAAATCTATTATTTCTCCATATAAGAAAACATATAAAATTGTTGCAAAGGAACGTACATGAAACTGTTAAGAAATTTGCATTACCATCATAAATTAGAAGAATCGAAAATGTGCAAGTAAATAATAATAATCTTATATGTAAAGAAAATACCAATCTTTTTATTTTCTTATTCATTTATTTATAAAACATAAACAAAATCTAAGCTACAATAAAAAATAAATTCAATATTAACTCTTTTCTTATGTACCATCTTTAGGAAATTAACAATAAACAAAAATAATTTATTTCATTTCGTATATTTACCTCGATAAACTTAACTCTGTAGTAAACATCTTACCGCGTTGTCTTTTACATTTTTCGTGATTTAGTCTGGATTGGGGTTTGTTGGTTCACAAGGTGAAAATTAATGCATGCGAAAAATTGTAATTGTTTTTTTTTTGTATGTAACGGATTGAGATGTGATACGCGATAAAATCAACACTTTTAAATATTTATTTTAATAGGAGATAGTTAATTCAAATTAGATAATTTACACTGAGTGAGTGTTGGGATAAACAAGACTTTTGTTTGCAATTTATTTTAATTGACTCGTTTAAGTAGATAAGATTTACAATTACAAGTTGTAGATACTTATTTAATCAGAATAATTTGCACATTCTTATTTTCGGTGTGATGATAGTTGAATGTTTAAACAAATATTGCTGCTGACCAATATTGCTGCCGACATTCTAATTAAGTAGGAAGGTCACGTAATTAGTGCTGCTGCTTCGGAAATTTTCACATCATATTTTAATTTTTTTATATGTTTCTTATGATTTATTTTTCCCGAAATGCGATTTGTCAAATCGCTTACTTCTAACTAGGATTTCTCAAAATAATGCAAAATACTTTTAACGAAGTTTTAAAATAGTTTTAACTATTTTGTTTTAACTATTTATTAAACCATAAAGGTTCAGAATATGACACTATTAAGTATTATTAACCTCTACAACCTCACTCAGAACCAAAATATTAAACATCTTCAAAGCAATGTTGGATCTTTTTTTGGATTTTTTTTTTCAAAAAGAAAAAGAAAAAAATGTAAACAAATCTAATTTGAATCAAAAAAAAATCCAAAATAGATGTAAATTTGTGTGCCACAGAAAATAGTATTAATAAATCCAAACAACATTACTGACACCTTCTGTCACTTTTTCAAGAATGATTTAGTTCCATCCCAATTGGCATTGTTCCAGTAAAAGTAATAATTTAAGTAACTAATTTTCATTTATGATTATCAATTACATCATGATTGGTTACAAAATGCCCCCGTTGCATCCCGCTTGGTCATATTTCAGCAATTTTTCCAAAAAATTAATTTAAGAAACTCATTTCCAGCCACTTTAAAAAAATTATAATAATATGTTCAGAAATAACATATAATGGCCATATTACAAAACTTCTTCTCAGAATCATTATAGAATCACATTTCCCTCCACTTATACCAAATTTCATCATAACCTGTTCATAATAAGATTCAATAATAATATTATTCAATTTCAATAATAATAATAATCAATTTCATCATGATTGGTTGCGAAATAGCTTAGTTCCGTGGTCCGAGTTGTCCATATTCCTGAACATCTTCTAAAATTCATTTTAAGATCCCATTCCCATTTTGTTCAATGATAACCTAATTCGGTCCTGGATAGCCATATTTCAGAAATTCTTCCAAAATCAATTTAGAGCCACATTTCCATCCAGCTCATCAAATTTCATCATATCGTTTAAGAAGCGGGTTAGTTCCGCGTAACCGCATTAGGCTACATTCCAAAAATTCATTTCCATTTTTATCCAGCAAACAATTTCATCATAATCTATTCAGAAATAACCTTATAGTTTCGTCCCAGATTGCCATATTCCACAATTTCTTTCAAAAATTATTTTAGAATCCTATTTCCATCTACTGCAATCAATTTTGTCATGGTCGGGTAAAAAATGGCTTAATTGCATCCCAGTTGCCGATTTTCCAGATATTCTGCTAAAAATCATTTTAGAATTTAATTTTCATCCAGCTTAAAAAACTTCTTCATAACCTGTTAAGAAATAACCTAGTTTGCGTTATTATCGTTATGTTGTCGAATAGAGTTCGGTACAAAAGTCCAAATCACAAAATAAAAATTCCCGCATTTCAAAATGCCTCTTTTTAAAATCCTGCTTTTTCGGATTTTGTTGAAATCTTAAAAAAGCGGGATATTTTTTAACGATATTAAATTTTTTTTCTATCTAAATTTTTAGGAATACCATCGTATTCCGGAATATTTTATTAACAAAATGATGTTTTTGACTAGATCTTAAACCTACTAATAGGCTATTTCTCAAATTCCAAATTGCCAAAAATAAAAACATTCCGAAAAATATCCCAAATCACCTTTTGTAAATTTTTGATTGTTTGGGCGAAAAAATTAATCTCAAAAAAAAACAAAAAAAAAAAAAAAATTTTATATTTATTTAAGTCTATTAAATGAAAATATGAAAATGAAATATAAGTCAAAACATGAAAATGAAATATAAGTCATTGCCCTTCATGAATTGAATCGGAATAATGTTACGCTACCAAATAAAGATCCAAGCGTTATAATTGATGAGGTTATTAATAATATCTGGCCGAAGGTATGGCCTGATATTGCTAAGCATATTGATAAAAGAATTGAGGAAGTTGTCAGTGAAAAAACTTCTCTTTTACATGAGTTATCTGAGAGAATTTCTTTTCTGGAAACTAAAAATGTAAAAATGGATAATGAATGGAGAAAGAATAAACTAATTGTTCAGGGGTTGCCTAATAACGTGAACATTGACAATTGTGATTTTATTCTTAAAATTGCTGGTCATGTTGGAATGTCCAATCTGTCATCGGATGATATTTGCAGATGGTTTCGGATTAAGAGGGCAGGAGTATCACCTATGGTAGTATGTTTTGCTAAACGGGCAAACAACTTTGAGTTTTTTAATCTCTACCAAAAAAGTATTAAGGATGGCAACCTTAAGTTGGATATTTTGGATACCATATGTTACCTGCTTCTTCCTTATTTATTAATGAACATGTAAATAGATTGACTTCATCATTATTCTTTACGGCTAGACGACTAAAAAAGGAGGGTATTCTCGAGAAGATATTTTTAAGAAATCATCAGATTTTAGTTAAATTGTTCTCATCTGTCAAATTAAGAGTTATTTCTTCGTTGATGGAGCTAAAAGAAATTAAACCGGATTAACTCATTAATTGATTGCTTGATTGCTTTATCTTAACTTATTGAATTAACAGTTGATTTTATATATTATTGTATTTATAAAAAAAAAAGTGAAGTCAAAAATTTTTGTACCTTTTATTATATTATTTTTGTTATTATTATTTTTAGTATTTATTTTTATATTTTTGTTCATATTTCTTGTTATTTATTTTGATTTTATTAGTGCTTTCATCTTTAACGCTTAGTTTTTTTACCTTTAGAGATGCTTTTAATTTCGGAACTATTGCTTTTTATGTATACTTTTGATAAAACATTGAAACGTGACCCAACTCTGGATACTCTTAAAGTATGTCATATTAATGTACGCTCAATCATGAATAAACTTCCTAATTTACAGCTTACGGTTTTGTAAACGTCAATACCATATAATTGGTATATCCGAATCATGGTTAAAGACCCGTCATACTAATAAATCAGTTAAGATTTAGGGTTATAAAATTTTTAGACAGGATAGATTGGATCGAGGTGCGGGTGGTGTGGCCTTCTATATCAGAAGTGACATTATTAAATCGTTTAAAACTAAAATTATAGCAAGAGGTTCCACATATAATTTAGATCATTTAGTCGTTGAGTATAGAGTAGGTGATGTCTCGATAGCTATTGGTGTAGGATATATGCATTACCGTAGACTTCCGTTGGACGATTTAGAAAATGTTTTCTCATCCTTGTTTGAAGATTATAAATCAGTCATATTTATGGGTGACCTTAATATTGATCTTTTGAAACCTCAGGAATATATTGCTCTTAAAGAACTATTTTCGCAGTTTAACTTTAGCACATCTTAAACTAAACATACGCGATTAGGTGATGGTGGTGGTTCGTTATTGGATTTTATTTTTTCCAATTTACCCGTGCTGGCTAAGGATTTTTGGCAATTTCCAAGAGCTGCTGATCATGAAATGATTACTACTAATTTCAATATCAGGTTCCCTGTTAAGCAGGAATTTTGTACCTCTCGAAATTATTCTCAATTGGAGCCTCTTGAGCTGAATAATGATATTGATATGAATGTATTGCTCAATTTGAACAATATGATGATAAGGTTGCATTCATGAACAATGAACTTAAACATCTTATGAATAAGCACATCCCTATGGTGGTGAAGAAGGTAAGGTATTGTACCTTACCTTGGGTCACAAAGGAAATTAAGGATTCGCTGCAGCTTCGTAATTTGGCTTATAAAACTTGGAAAAATTTACGCTCTATTGAAAATAAAAACAAGTTGAAACTTTATGATAGGAGAGTTAAAGGATTAATAAAACGTGCGCGGAAGCATTATATGAAATCTAGATTGGATACGGGTCTTAATACTAAAGAACTTTGGAGGAATATTAATGACGAGGGACTTTGTATCAATGGTAATGATTGTTATAATTTATTTGATCCGCATGTGTTAAATTGTTCATTTGTATCTTCGGTATCAAATTCTTCGGTATCAAATGTACCTTCTGTAAATAATGATTTATTTGATATGTATGGATCTTTTAACAATCATGTTCTGTCTAATAATGTTTTTTATTTTTCGGAAGTGGATGAAGATGCAATATTGAAAGCACTTATGTCAATTGAATCGGGAGCAACGGGACCTGATGGTATTCCCTTAAAATTTTTGAAACTTTGTTTTCGTGCTATTCTTCCGATGCTGACTCATATATTTAATATCAGTATATCTAATGGTATATTTCCTAAGCAATGGAAGTTGAGTATGGTGATAGCAATTCCAAAAGTCAGGAATTCTCAAGTAGCGTCTGACATGCGCCCAATTTCGCTTTTGTCGACTGTGTCTAAGATTTTTGAAAGGGTATTATCTGAACAGATCAACGCTCATATTCAGCATAATCAATTATTATCGAGTTATCAATCGGGATTTAGACAGTCACAGTGCAGTCACTCTTTTGAGTGATGTTACCGATTTTGCTAGGAGTTGTATAGATTCAGGAAATCTAATGGGATTAGTCTTATTAGACTTTTCAAAAGCATTTAATTCAATCAACTTTGAAATTATGAAAAGGAAACTTCGCCACCAATTTGGATTTTCGTGTGAGGCAACACATTTTATAGCTTCAATTGATTCTGGGATAATGCGAATTAATAATGATTTGGAACTAATTAATAAATGGGCTCTTGAAAATTCTCTTCTTCTTAAATCGTCCAAATCCCAAGCTATTATTTTTGGAAAAAATATGGATTATGGTGATCTCTTACCTATTAAAGTGGATTCTAATATTGTTCCGTACACACATTGTGTTAAGAATCTTGGTCTAAGTATGTCCAGTGATTTGAACTGGCTTAATCATATTCATATTATTTGTCAAAGGATGCGCAATGTGCTACGCTTATTGAGATATAATAGATTAGGTGTACCGCGGAATACCAGAATCTTATTAGTTCGTTCCCTTGTTTTAAGTCAATTGCTTTATTTAAATTATCAATTGATGAATAAAGTAAAAAGCATGTTTAATGGGTGTGTGCGGAATATCTATGATCTTGGTCGCTTTGATCATGTTTTTCAGGTTAGTAATAGTATTTTTGGCATGCCTTTGAAAAACTATCTCGATTTTCGTGTGACGCGGTTCAAATATAATGTTTTTACGGATAGTGATGCGCCTAATTATCTTAAAAGTAAATTTAAATTTCCCTGTTCTGAAAGAACTGATATATTAATGGTTGAGGTACATCATACTAAAATAATGAGAGACAGCCTTTAAGTCAGAGGTGTTTTGTTATGGAACAGTGTTCCTTTTAATATCCGTAAAGTTGGGTCCACTACTCGTTTTAAGAAATTGGGTCTGGAGTTCTTTGCATCTCGTCAACTATACTCATAACAGATATTTATAGCAAATATTGATGAAAGTACTAAATATTTTAAACATTTTATTTTCGAAATTTCTTGACCTGTTATGGTCAAATTTATTATGCACAACTTGATTAGGATTCTTATATACAAGAATTTGGAGAATTGTTTGAAATTCGTCCATGATGTTTGGAACTATGCCAATTAGGATTGGAATTTTCAGATAAACTTTAGATGTACAACTGGTTTTTGGTAATACTGATTGAACTAAGTCATTTTTTAAAATATTATTTGTCAAATTTGGTATGCAGATTTGATTTAGGATTTTAACAAATACGGATTTGATTTTTTATGCATCCATCTTATATTAGATTACATTTTTTTAATTTAATTCTTATGCGTCATTCGATTCTATATGTATTGTAGATTATAAATATATTTTTATACTCGTCTTGAAAAGGACGGTTTATTTGTTAATGAAATATGAAACACAAATTTTAAGAAATAGCTTTAGTTTAATAGTTAGTTAGTTTAATCCGGATTGGTAATTAAAATTTTTTTAAAATTTTGTATTCTAATCCAGCTTGATTCGGAGCCAACAAGTGTATTATTCATTTACTTGATTGTACTGAATAGAAAAAAATTATCAAAAGCCCGCTTTTTTATTCGCCCGAATCTATAAACAACAAAAATTAAAAGCGGGATTTTGAAAAGCGGAATTTTGATTTAAGGATTTTGAAATGCTGGCTAACGACCCCACCACTGTCGAATATTTATTATACAAAAATTTAAATAATGTACGGTATTCGACATAGAGTTAAGCCTTTACCACACATAAAACTCCAAGTTCATAAAACAGTTAAAAATAACGATAAAGTAAATTTTTTTAATTATAAATTTTAATAGTTATTTCGATATATAAACTAACTGGTTCGATTTAAAATACTGTACAGTTACAACATATTCTATCTTGCTGCACTATCAAAAGAAAAGAATTTATGTGATAGGTAGAACAAACTATATCTGGGTGTAACAAGGTACCGTGCTATTTATATAAATTACAAAATATTTAAATCGATTAATTTTATATAAACAAATAAAATATCGTACTTTAGTATGTAACAAATGTAAAACTTTGTAGTAAAAAATTTTCCGGTTCTCCCGTGTTTTAGACCCAGTAAACATATAAACTTAATATTTTATATTATGTTGTCGCATCTTGTGTAAAGTGATGAAAATAACTTCTTTTGGAATTTTTCCCTCAAGTTCAACAATTATAGTTCAAAATATATAATATTAAGTTAGCTACTTGTTAATAGCACATTCGATTCGTTATATAAAGGAATGGTCGTAATAATCTGATAAATAATTGATCAATTAATAGATTCCGTTTTCTATTTTAATATAAAAAACAAGAATTTTGTCTTGATGTTGTAGGTTTAGATTATATAGAAGAATATCTTGCATACAGTTAGGGTGCTGCTACAAAGTATAATTATTTATTAATGAAACTATTAATACGATGGTTAAATAGATTGTGAATAGTATACTAGGAGAGAAGGTCATTTGTAATGAGATGATTATTCTAATGTATGGGATTTAATAAGCGTGTGTATAAAAACAGTGTATCGATTTTAATTTGCCTTCTAAAAGACTGAAACTGAACTTTTATATCCTACGTGATAAACTTTTTGGCAAGATCTAGTCTTGCACATAACTCATCAGCATTTTTTCTCTATAGTTCGTATGTGGTCGCACACAATCAAATAACCGTTATATTAATAAACAATTGAACAACATATTCTTATAATAATTTATACCAGTTCTGTAAAGAAAACATATCTCATTAATTGATTGATCAATATAATATAATAGAGAAACAATACGACATATATTCCTATATCGATATTTTATTCCTAATATGTGAAGGCATATTACATATGCATTTTTTCACCATTTCATGTTGTCATACACACAATCATGTTTTTTTTAGTTGACAACGGTTGAGACATGTCCGTACACAAAACTTCCAATTAAAATTGTTTTTTATTTTCTTGTTCTCTAAGACATCAAGTACAACTATCTTGTTTTCAATTATTTTGTTATTTTGCGTATATACCATTCTTACGTTCTGCAAATACAAAAACAAAACCTATTTATAGTCATTAACGAAATGATTGAATTAAATCAAATCAATCAATTAAACGGAGAATAACAATCATATAAATAATAAATAAATATAAATACTCAGGATCAAGTTGTCTATTATATGCGGAAAATAAACGAGATCTCAATTTTTCCGTTCCATTAATATGCGACTCGTACTTATTTTGATAATGATCGCAGATTGTAATCAAAGCGATTCGTGGTTTGGTTAAAATAAGATCAGCAATTTCCCAGGAGTCTGTATACAAAATGCGATTAGTTCTGATAAATTTTACGACAATTAAATACGAGAATTTCGCTTTAATACTAGCTGACCCGGCAAACGTTGTTCTGCGTGGCAGCAAAACATTTTCGGCTTGGAATTTGCCATTCAAAATGGGGGCTTCGATAATGTTTTTCATCAAATTTTTAATGACCAATTGCGTGCCATTACACAAAATCCCGAAGTTAAATAAACGTATGCCTGGCAAATCCATTGAGTTCAAAAACTCTGTTAGATAATTTACAGGTAGGCATCGCAAACTGGATCGGTCGATTTGTATGATACCAAGTCGCCTGGCAATGACTGCTGTTTCTTGAAGTTTAAATCGTCGACGTCCACATTTTTAGCTGCCAAAATGGCTCTTTCTGCCAGCTACGCAGGATTTATGTATTGTGTGGTTACATCGGGAAATATGCGGTCAGTTTTAAATCAACAATGGTGCAGAAATTAGTGGGCAATTTTAGGCATCCAGTATTTTCATAGACAGCAAACTTTCCCATCGCCGATATCTAACAATTGGTTCGAGAATGTGTCAGCGGATGGATCAAGTAGCATTTGGACGTGCATGTTTATTTTAAGCTGATTTTTTCAACATTACGCCACCGCCGATGATTTCAAGCAAGCGTTGATCTCATCAGGGTACGTTGAACGTGGAATGACGGGAAGTGTTTGTCTGAAATCATCTGAAAGGAGTAATAGAGTGCCGCCGAATAGTTTGTCGTTGTTTTTTAATATCTTTGAATGTTCTCTTGTTTTTTTATGTTGCACACTGCGTCTGGGTTATTTTGAATATTCAGTGGCAGCTTAAATGCTGAATGAGCTGTTTTGCCTCCATCCAATAAAGTTAGTAAGCAATGCGAGATGATGCAACGGCCAATGCGATGCCATTATTTGATCGTATTGAGATGAGAAATGTTTTGCCAGTTCGACTTGGTGCATCCAGAAAAAAGAATCCACCTTGTCCCGCTGAAACTGCCAGCATAATGCGGTCGTAAATGATTTTTGGTTCATGAGCCAGTTGTGGGACATTGCGAGTAACAATCGCTGCCATTTCTGCAGTATCCTACTGCAGTTCACGATTCAATTCGGTGTCCATTAAATCAGATGCACTTCGATTTGGCGTACTCATACCGGAATGACTGAGTGGTAAATTGGCAATGACAACGCAAATATCCTTGATAGCAATCAATTCTTTATTGTACATGGCGTCGCTGAATATAACCGTGTACCAATTCGATGCAATATATCTTTAGTCATTGAATCTTTGTGCTTCTCCCACATCGTGTGTGCTCGTCCCGGGAAACATGTGGACAACACTATAGCGAATAGTAGACGAATTTGTGTTGCTGTTCTTGGCAAGCATCTTTATATGTTGGATGATATTGTCCATTCACTTTGCGTACATCTTGAAATGACAATGGGCCGAACAACATTCGCAGATAGAAGCCCTTAATCTGCCTTGGAGTGACTGTATATACTCGGCCCATAGTATTTGATTTGAATAGGCCGGAGCACGCATCAATTGGTGTTCTTTGCTTGTGGGGCATCCAGTTTTTGTTTGATTCCATATGAATTAACTTGGTACTTCGGAATAGAGTAGTGTTCTTGCAAAGGCACCGAAAGTATCCGCACGATTACACAATTCGAAAAATTCGGTGAGTGTTGTTTTTGGTGTATATATGGCACGCTCAATTGATGTCTCGTACATGAAAAATACGCGTTGTTCATTTTCGAGACAAAAATACTAAAATCGCGATTAAAAAATTTGAGGGTGAGGTAGGAAGAGCAAGTTTTTCTGGATAGGAACATCCTAATCACCTAGCGGTATGAAATATAGTTTACGACCTATTCTCATACCTACCAAATATATATAAAAAAATTCATAAAAATTGGTCGAACCATTTCGGAGGAGTGCCACCACAAAACACCATGACACGAGAATTTGATATATTAGAAGATGAACATGAATTGAATATGAATTGAATACCAGGAGAAGACGATTTAAATATAAATCGAATATGAATTGAATATGAATTGAATAGAATTGAATATAAATTGAATATGAATTGAATATGAATTGAATATGAATTGAATATAAATTGAATATGAATTGAATATGAATTGAATATGAATTGAATATGAATTGAATATGAATTGAATATGAATTGAATATGAATTGAATATGAATTGAATATGAATTGAATATGAATTGAATATGAATTGAATATGAATTGAATATGAATTGAATATGAATTGAATATGAATGGAATATGAATTGAATATGAATTGAATATGAATTGAATATGAATTGAATATGAATTGAATATGAATTGAATATGAATTGAATATGAATTGAATATGAATTGAATATGAATTGAATATGAATTGAATATGAATTGAATATGAATTGAATATGAATTGAATATGAATTGAATATGAATTGAATATGAATTGAATATGAATTGAATATGAATTGAATATGAATTGAATATAAATTGAATATGAATTGAGTATAAATTGAGTGTGAATTGAATATGAATTGAATATGAATGGAATATGAATTGAATATAAATTGAATAAGAATTGAGTATAAATTGCGTATGAATGGAATATGAATTGAATATGAATTGAATATGAATTGAGTATAAATTGAGTATGAATTGAATATGAATTGAGTATGAATTGAATATGAACTAAATATGAATGGAATATGAATCGAATATGAATTGAATATGAATTGAATATGAATTGAATATGAATTTAATATGATTTGAATATGATTTGAATATGAATTGAATATGAATTGAATATGAATCGGATATGAATTAAGTATGAATTGAATATGAATTGAATATGAATCGGATATGAATTGAGTATGAATTGAATATGAATTGAATACGAATTGAATATGAACTGAATATGAATTGAACATGAATTGAATATGTATTGAATATGCATTGAATATGAATTGAATATGAATTGAATATGAATTGAATATGAATTGAATATGAATTGAATATGAATTGAATATGAATTGAATATGAATTGAATATGAATTGAATATGAATTGAATATGAATTGAATATGAATTGAATATGAATTGAATATGAATTGAATATGAATTGAATATGAATTGAATATGAATTGAATATGAATTGAATATGAATCGAATATGAATTGAATATGAATTGAATATGAATTGAATATGAATTGAATATGAATTGAATATGAATTGAATATGAATTGAATATGAATTGAATATGTATTGAATATGTATTGAATATGAATTGAATATGTATTTAATATGAATTGAATATGAATTGAATAAGCATTGAATATGAATTGAATATGCATTGAATATGAATTGAATATGAATTGAATATGAATTGAATATGAATTGAGTATGAAATGAATAATATATTCGATCAGTTTTCCATAGAGTTAAATTCTAAGTATAGCTAAGAAAGTGAGAAAAATTAAATAATTTTCACAAATTAATTCCAGAGAATAATTATCTGGAATTAAGCTATTTAATTAATGCGGATGTATAAAATCTTTGTTTTAACACTTTCGATTTGTAACAATACCAAGCGTTGAAAGTAATAACGAACACAAATAAAACGTTATTCACATGAAAATCATCAGCAGCTTCCGCTATACACTATCACTTGTGTAGAGATGACTTTCATCACACATCCAAGTAATTCCAACAATAGATTAAATATGTTACACATGTTACATATATTCACTTAACTTTTTATATTATTTTTTCCCAGAAGAAATCAATTTCCGCCCATTTCATTAAGGTTTATATAAATATTAAAAAGCTCGCTGTTTTTAAAAATATTATTTTCGGTCAACAAACTATACGTAAATGTGCTTTATTCATCTTCATTCGAAATATATTTATAAAAAAATATTATTATTGCTATTATAAAATAAAATAATAAAGATGATTTGTGTTGATTAAATGCAAAAAGGTTATTCCGAAATAATATACTATAATCAAACGGATTGCGCGGTTGTCATAAAATTTACTCACACGAATTGGTCATAAGGATTGGCATTCGTAATTATGCTGGGTATTATAATATTTCAACTATTCAACTTTCAACTTGAAAACTAAAATTTTGAGGGCTTTTTCGATATGAATATGTGCATGACCCCACAAAATTTGCGCTTATATATAAGTATATACGGTTTATCGACATAACAGTTCTCGGAGTTTCTATTGTAAAGCAATATCGCATCTTCGTTATTTTAGAATCTAAGTTTCTAAAGAAAACTCTTAACGAATATTACAATAATTTATTATTATTTAAGACGATAATCTCATAAAATATTATTTCGTTCTTATTGTATTTTCTTATAAACAATATAATTATTTATAAAACTTCTGTGTTACTCATGTTTACATGGTGGTACGTCGAATGAAAAAAGTTCAGTAAAGTTTTATCTTGAATTACTGGTTTATGGCAGTTTATCATAAATATGAATTGGGGATGATAAAATAGTCATCAATATTACAATACACAACGTTCTGAGTCAATGGCCGTTTGGTTGTCACTATAATTCTTTGACGGTCATGAAATTTGCAAGTACAGTTCAAATGTCATACAAAAAATCTAGGTTGACATTGATGCACATCTGCTAAAACTAAAAAATATTTTTTCATATCCGGTTGTACAGAGAAGCAACTAAGTAATAGCTAAAATTTTATACGAAAATTTGTTTTTCAGAAAGCTATTGAGTCAAAATTGAACGTTTAAGAATTTGTGCAGGGTGTCCGCTTCTGACGGAAAGTCGTTATAAACCGTTGAAGTTTACAAAGTTTGTTTCACTTTTTTACCGACATCTTAAAAGAGAAGAACACTCACTGTTAATCTATTTTGATCATAAACAAGAACTAATTGTACTTTTACAAAATCTTAGGTTGGTACTTGATTTGACCGAAAAAACAATAATTTTGCAATCAAACTAGAAATCACGGAAAAATATCGATAATAGTGTCACGAGGTGTTTGAGGTATTTTCTTTTTTGTTTGCAGTGTAGGTGATAATGTTGGTTACCAAAGACTAAAATACTGCTTCTTTTTTTAACGTTCTCACAGAGAGAATTTATTAGACGATATAATAATGCGAATCCCTTCTGTACGATGGGAGCTAACATTAAGCATATGTCGGGAAGTGCTTATTCTTTTAAAATATCTGGAGATTTGTATCATCGATCCTCCGTTAATATTTCCATTGATTTTTCTTTGAACTCTTGATTATAAAGAGCATGGTGTAGATGTATGGTATGCGGAATTATTTCTCTACGATACCGAAACAGCTGTAAATATTCGGATGTACAATCCCGCTAATTCCAAGTGCAAATGTTGAAACAAAGTAAACAATTTGTATGGTTCTTCAATATGTTTCCCCATATGCTAGCAGTTATGAAAATCTTCAAGTGATCCACGAAAATGAAAAGCCGATGCTAATCAAAATTGTCGTCCGGTTAAAAGTGTCTCACTAATTTTTGCTCGGCACCTTCATAACGACCAAAGGGTATATAATTCTGAGGATGTTGTATTAGTTTTTGCCTCAAACCGTGAAGGATATTTTTCAGCTGGCATATATGTTGCTGTTTACATATGCATATTAGAACATTAAAACGCATAAACAGCGATCATGCTACTGCTGTAGGAAATAAAATTAAGACCCTCCAATTTGATTCATATGAAGTTGCAGTACGTCGAACTGTCTTTAATCCGCTTCATTATGGTGGCAAACTATTTCAACAATATTTGGTGTTTGCTTACAGTCGAGCTAAAGCTAACCGGTTAAATTTTATATGACATCTATACGAATCTTACAGAGGACTTTTGGATTACGTAAATAGCGATGGTCTTGAAAATAATACCACAGTTGGTAATATTTATATTCTACCACCTTCGTTTATTAGTTTATCACTTTGACGGCATTTTTTAAGCTCTCATAGACACCGACGGTCATCAATTTTTTTATAGCGACATCGCGAACCATTATGTATTTAAGAACTAGAAATTGGAAAAGTGATTTTAAAATTCTTATTTTGGTGGAAAAACTATTGGCAGTTTCGCCTACAGAAAAATAGAGAGTTACCATTTTCAACTTATTCTTCTTTCGGTGCAGGGTACTCAATCTACTTCATCTGAAGCACAGAAAACCTTTAATAATGTAATATACCTAACCTATAATAACCTATAAAGAAGCAGCAAGAGCAAGGGGATTAATTAATGATAATAATGAGTGGGGTAACTGTTTATCTGAGACTCGCGAGCATATGTTACCTAAATCTTTGAGATCCTTATTTGTGACTATCTTGACCCATTGTAATCCCGCTTTTTCTCTTCCGCATATGTTGTTAAATATTCTCAAATATCCGTAAAAAAAAGATAATTCTTATCATCAATTGACTGTCGTATATGGAATGAAGCACCGATGCTTAAGAGATTTAATGAACAGCGATTTACCGTTTTGTGGAAAGGTAATTGTGTTAGGAGGTGGTTGTCAGTAAGTTTTGCCAGTAGTAAGAAATGGAAATCGAAGTTCAATTACGAACGCTACAATTAAGAAATTACGGTTATGGCGGCATTTCCATCCATTATATTTAAAAAAGAATATGAGAGCTATTAGTGAACCTGAATTCAGTGAATGGTTGTTAAATGTCGGCAAGGCTAACCAAGAATTTGCCAATTTAAATAAAAAAACACAAGATTCGTGTGAAGTGCCAAATAAATACGTCTAACAGGATTTAATTGCTGATGTCACTCTGACTTGCAAGTAAAGCTCCCAGTTGAATTTCGAAATTCTCCGATCCGTTCTAGTTTGCCGCCCCACATATTTAATTTAAAGAAAGGTTGCATAGTTATGCTCTTAAAAAATCTTTCTATACGAAATGAAGAATGCAATGGTATTATAATGGTCGTGAAAGATTTTAGTCAAACTAGTATTACAGCGGAAATTATTACTGGGACACATTTCGACCACTTTATCCCAAGAATTTGACTAAACACAGCTAATGATTTGTCTCTACCCTTTAATTTTGAACGTCATCAGGTACCTGTTCAGCTTTCTTACGCTATGACTTTAAATAATAGTAGGCTTATTTCTTCCTCAGTTTCACTCATGGACAACTATATACAGGATTTTCTGGAGTGACTGATTTTGATTCACTTCGATAATGTTGCATATAGTGAAGTGTTCTATCAGAATTGGTGTTTGTTGATAATTTTAAAATACTCGCAAAAAAATTAAGAAAAAACCGACCAAACGGTGCAGTGGTTAAAGCTACGGATTAGGATCCTCAGCTACCGGGCTCGAACCCCAATAGCGAAGAAATGCTTAAATAGAATAATGATCATCTGATTAGGATCTGTGATGGCGAACAACACATCATGGCCCTTTGTTGAAATGCAGGCGGTCTACGTAAAACAGACCTAAAGCCATACGTCTTCGGGTAGGCTACTGCGTAAGGTATAGAACGTCAAAAGCAAACTGCGAAAGAGAGTTGGGAGTACCCCGAGCCCCAGAAAGATTGCATAGAAATAAAAAAATAAATAATAAAATTATGCAATTGCACTATCAATATTTTAAATTTATTCGAGAGGATTATAAGCTCCGGTAGTTTAACTTCTCGCAAGTATACGAATACACACTTTCGTATCTCGTTTCCCATACACTCGAAATAATTTATTGCATTTAAAACTATTTTATTCTCATCTTATGGCTCAATTTAAAATCTTTTCTTCAGTGCCTACAATCATAAACAGACGGATGTGCGAGATATTTATTCATATAATTACTAAAAGGGAACGTCGTAATGATGCACCTACTTGATTTAACGCAATCAGCGTTAAACGTAGGTATTATAGATGATGCTCATTTCTGTTATATTTATTGTAGCCCCGTACGACGGCAGCCTCATAAACTGGAGATGTACGTTCAGTGTTTTTTTGGTATTAACAGCACACGTTATACAGAAAAGTGACATTAAACGGAATTAATTAACCATAAAATGTTTTCTTTTAATTTAACTTCATCATAATAATGGTTGGGTTAATAATGGTAATAAATATTTTTATACCTTGTCGAGTGAATTTGTTTGTAATAAAACTATGGTAAAAAAATTATGTTTATGCTTTAAAAAACAAAACTATCCAAGATGAAATGATGCGAAACACCTAACAGCTATTTTAATTTACACTCATTCGTTTTATTTTAAATGGATTGTTGGTTGATTTTCTTTTGTGTTATCATATAATATAACAATAAAATATTTGCGTTTATTTTAACGTTAACTTATTAGTTTGAAGTGATGATTTGAGTGGAGTGGAGGTTTACTGTTTTTATGATCGCCGGCGATCTACGATATGGTATATGTTTTCTTACCTGGAAACGTGATTTCTTTGCTTGGATGTATTATTTGCCCTCGCAGCGGTAGGAACACAAATGGTATACGCTCCGCTGATGAACCACTTGTAAATGATGCCAAGGTACATTCTGAAATGAGATAAATAATTAAGGTGTTAATTTATTTTAATGAATAATTGCTAGTTAATTGCTTTGCGTACTGTATTTTGTCTTTAGGCAATTTTATTATTTGTTCTTTAATTTTTATTTCTCTATTTGGATTGGCTAAAAGTAATCGTAATACTTTTAAAGTTACATAAAACTCTTAAAGTAAGCGAAGCAATAAAATGATCAAGAAATTTCATCGCTAATTGAGTGAATGCAATCATTGTTGCTCGTAAATTTTTGATGGGTTTTACAATAGACTTACAGTAGACTCGTAAATCGTAATATATACAAGTATTTTGATAATTAACTCGAGCAATTACTATTTGATTTTAAAACGAGTTTAATTGAATTTACACAACATCTTACATTTAATTATGCGTTTACGTATACTTGCGAAATTTAATTACAAATTAATTGTAGCGTTAATAGGTAATTAAAAGTCATGGCTGTAGTTCAAGAATTCACTTGTCACGATATTCTATATTTGACTGATAAAAATCTGCAAGACCCATTTCACAGGTAAAATTTCAATATTCTTGAATCCTTTGATTTGATATGTGTAATTATGAATAAGCACATACCTATTTCTACCGGAACCACAATTTTACCATCATTTGTTAAACGAGAGAAAGAACGGTTTATTTTCGGTAGTTTTTCGAGATCTATATTGGAGGAAAGAAAAAATTTTACTTGAAACAAGAAGAATTTTTAAATATTGCTATGAGTAATTTCAAGAAAAACTAGAAGATCGAGTTGAAAGTTCGAAGTCTATTTCTCGCTCAACGATGGAGAAGGTCAGCCGTATCGGGGAATAAGAGAATAAATTTTAAAACCCTGACCTTCAATGTCGAAAAATCGTTCAATGTGCGACGGTTGATTTATAATCGAGTTAGAGCATAGAAAAAGACTCACATATTCGAGAGACATTTAGGTAATTGATGAAATTGGCTCATCAAACTTACGTTAACATCCCTACTGATGTGTGAACAGATATATTTGAGATGCTAATGATGTTTATCCTAAATTATTACTAAAAAAAATAACGGTTCTAAAAAAAAAATGAAGATGACAAACATTTAGGCGTAAAAAGTACTCAACACTCCACCAAATTCAAAGACTAGACAGTTCTAGACATTAGATCCATGTATGTGTACTCCATTACCGGCACCCCGATTCAAATTTATTTGAGTTTCGGTATATTTAAATTATTGGATAGTAAAATACTTGTTGCGTTACCGATTCGCCTAAATGTAGGTATCTTAACTTAGTCGTACTCATGAAATTTTATTTTTGTTATGGAACCAGGCCATCTCTAAATTATACTGTTTTTTTAAACATTCAACTAATCTTACTAGATTTCATTTATAGTACTATATTTGAAGTGGTAATGTGAACAGAATAGCCAGTGGACGAAACAAAGGAGTAGACCCAAGTAATATAATTTTATTGGCTACATATAATTTAAACATATATTACTCGGATTTTTATAATTACCTTATACGTAATTCAGAATTATAAACCCGTAACCGTCGAACATTTAATAACTTAAGCTGTAGCCTGTTTAGACCACAGAGGTAAGTGGTACAACTACTAATGATTTAGAAGCCAAAGATTTAGTTTTGACGAGAAGTATCTAAAGATTTGACAGTTATAGCACTAACGTAGGCGAAATGATGCAAAACAACTAAACTAAGAAGTTTAAATTCATCTGTATTAATAATTTAAAGATTTTCGGCTTTTTTATATAGACAAATATTATTTACTTTGACATTCACAATGTTTGCGACTTTTCGAGCCAGCAAAAAAAGAGGCCATTTATTCATAATATACTACCGCAAAAAATAGAAAATTAAGTTCAACATTTTTAACCCCGGAGACGTTGTGTAAAGTACACACAACCCTAACAAAAAATTGAACAACCTCCTCAAGGTCTTTCTTGGCAGCCACAAATCTTTAAATGAATAATACAGACGAATTTAAGCTTCTTAATTTATAATTAGTGTGGGCTTAACACACACATAATGAGAGTCTCCTAAAGTTCTGATTTGGTGGTATAATTCGCTAAATCGATGTGTTCATATTTAATACTATAGTTTGCAGGTTTGGTCGTTGCAACTTGATGAGTAGACCAACATTTTATCAGTACGAAACCAAACTGTCAAGAGAGAACTTCAGGAGGTTCTCTTTGCATTCAGCGGTTGGAGGTTTTTAGAATTGGTATATACATATGTACAAAGTAGGACGACGTAAAAAATCGATGCTACATACATCCGAAACCAAACATCTGCTTTAGTCATCAAAATTAGGAATTTAAGAGGAATGACGTGAAATTGTCTACAATTGAACACACCTAGGCCCGTTACATACTCTACTTCTTTGACGTACTTCTTCTTACTTCAAATTAAGCCGGAATAGGTGTTTTATTGCTAATTAAAAACCTTATTTTACAATATATTTAAACACAAAATTTTTTGTGTTGTATTATTCTGCTCTCTCGAAAATAAATTTTAAACTAAAATTTACATCTCAATAATGGCCTTTAGTTTTTTTATTTCATTTCTATTTATGTGAGTACTGCGTCACCGAAAATGTTTTTATCGAAAAATGAGTCGCAATTAAAACCGGTTTCATAGGTAAACGGGGAAAGAGACGTAAAAGAAATAACTTCAAAGAAGTAAATAGTGGAACGGCCCATAGTGAGCCAGCTACAGTTTACAGTGTACTTCAAAATAGTGCGGTAAAATTATGTATTGGCAATACCAGTAGCGTACGAACCGGGAATTTGTTCACGTTGCCATTGGTGTTTAACACGTTGCCGCACACTTTCAAATGTGTGTTTTGATAACTTTTGTAATTGCAATGATATTTCGTTGTGGAAAGGAATGTGTTGTTGAGAATTGAAAAATATGTCGGTATTCCTTAAAAAACGAAAAAATTGTATGCCTGCTATAGCCGTTATTTGCACTAATGAGTTAAAAAACGAAAAAGTTGTATGACGGCTATAGCCGTCATTTGCGCGAATGCGTTAATAAAGTATTTATGTTGGTTAGATAATAACAATATAATCAGAGCGTAATGAATTTTAAGTATTTGGATTTGGATTCGAACGGATAAATGTGACTTTTATAAATTTAAGTGTACCAAATAAAATTTATTATTTGAATCAATTATGATTTATGACCAATTAACAATAAGATATTTTCTGGTCACTCGACGCAACATTTTTTATTGTTTTAATTTTCCGTTCACTCGACGTGACCTATTTTATAGTTTTAATAAAATATTGAATAGAGATTTTTAATGTTTAGTTTTAATGTTTGAATATAGATGGCGACATGAAGGACGATCGATTGTAGATTATGGCATTGAACTTTGAAACTCATAAACAAAATCTGAGCTTACGCATGTTGCAACTAAATGTGTGTTGCTTTGGTAAAACTATGCGGGTTTTACTTTAATATCTCAAACCTTAAAGCTTTTGGTTTTAGTTTCTCGATGCATTTTAATTTTTCTGTGTTGGTAATAAAACAGTTACATGTCAAATTTTGACTGTGTGATAATTGATTATTATATAGTTTTAAATATAAATACATATATAATATTATACATATTTATTAGAATAACCTAAAATTAACAATATAACATATTATATTCGGATTATTATAATTGTCCTATCCTCTAATTATACAAGATGACAACCTTTCGAAAAAAAGATTAAAAAGTGACCGTCTCGCGTTGAACAAAATATTCGGCTTTATACAATGCAATTGTTGTTGTAAGCTAAGCAGACTTTGCCAAAGCAACACTACTTATGTATCACATTAGACTTTGAAAAACGTAAATTTATTTTAAAGTGCTACTATGTGTAAGCACGTTGTGGAAGTGCAAAGGCGGTTTAGAAGGGTGTTTCAGATAGATCCACCTACGAGATTCACCATTATTCGCATCAATGATAAGTTTGAAAGAGACGGGATTGTTCAAGATGTCCACAAACAGCGTTCTGGAAGACCACGGACATCCACAAGCCCCGCAAGAAAAGGAAACTGGAAACTTATCCCGAAACTTCAAAAAAATCTGTTCGGCAAGTGGCGCGTGAGGTAGGCATTCCAAAATCGAGTATCATCGCATTTTGAAGCGCGCACATTGGAAGAGTTACATTCCAAGAATAATCCACGCCCTCAATAAAGATGATTATGATTGGAGAGTGCAGTTTTGTGAGTGGTACTTTGTAAAATGTGCAGAGCGATGAGCCAACCTTCAAATTACATGGGTGGACAAATCGCCACAATTACAGCTACTGGGCATCAGAGAATCTTTATTTTACAGAAGAAAACTGTTTAAATTTGCAAGGAGTTATATTGTGCTGTGGATTCTTAGCGCGGGGTTTAATTGGACCATTCTTTTTTGATAACACTGTGACTGGTGCTGTTTACTTGAATTATTTGCAGGAAAATATCATGCCAAGTATTCGTGAGTAGTTTGAGAATGAAGAGGACTATTATTTTCAACAAGATGGAGCACCTCCCCACTATCATCGTAATGTGAGAGCTTATCTCAATGAAAATCTGTCGAACAGATGGATTGGGCGCCGAGATGCCAGCGAATGGCCCTCGCGCCCCCAGACCTCACGCCACTGGATTTTTTTTTGTGGGGACTCATCAAAGATAAGGTTTATCTGTCAAAACCGGCAACAGTCGATCAATTGAAGGCGGAAATTAATACAGAATGCAACGAAATTCTTAATAAAATGATTCGCCACGTTTGCGGTTCCATTGCTTCGCGTTATCAGCTTTTTTTGGATTATAATGGGCATCAATTTGAACATTTGCGCTGACTAAACAAATTCTACATCTGTCTTCTTTAATTTTTATTTAAAATACTTTTAATCTGTAAATCTGTAATCCATCTAAATATATACTATTTTTATAATTACGCAAAGTATGTATACATTTTTTTGGGACACTTTGTATTATTTCGTTGATGTAAATTTTAATATTTTGATCAAAACAACGGGCTTTTCTTTCAAAGTGAAAAAAGTGATAATACAACATATTGGCACTGGAGTGTGTTCGGTAACTACAAAGTGTGCGTGCTACAAACGTAATTTTCAAACCTACTCGGGTCTGTCTTCAAAACTGTCAAAATAATAAAATTGCAATAATATAAATAAAACTAAATTGAAATAAACACTAAACCAGAGTTTAAAGTAAAATTCCGAAATTTAGATATTAAAGTATTTTGTTTTCTGGAAAAATGGTAAAACAAAGCAGACTCGTGTAATGGCAGAAACCACTTGATTTTCATAAATTTGGTTCTGACAACTTGATAACGGTGTATAAAATTAAAAATAGAGAGAACAGGTATTTAGCAAATAAATGGTGCATGCGAGGTAAGATGAAAATATTTTAAAAATTTTTCTTCGTAGGATTGTGTATCTATCGTTTTTAGGAGATGCAAGTCAATAATTTCGGGGAAACCACCACATTTTCCGAGAAAATTATCAGTTTAGTTCAGTTCCAAAAATTGTTTTTTGTTTTTTTATCATTCAAAATTGAAAAATGTACAGAAAAAGGGTAAACAAATTTGCCAAAAAATCTATTTCAGAGTGTACTTGCAAATATGCAAATTTGTGTCATTTTGCAGTAACATAAGTTTAAATAAATTGCCTAACACCTACAAATTTCTCAAAAAACTTTTAGTAGAGAAGTGATGTTCGATGCAATGAAGCATCAGTCAGTCCCCCATCACGTCGATGGCAAATGGGTATGTGGAATGTTTAGTTTCTTATTATCCTTCAACTTATAAAAATGTCAATTAAAATAATTTTTACAGATCGAAAGAGAGTCAGCTCTCGTCATGTTCATGCCGGCCGAAAAACGAGATTCTAACACTTTAATTACAATAATAAAAAAATAGATTCTTCCAAATCCCACAGTAATTTCAGATTATTAGAAGGTATATGATTGCTTTCAGTAGGAAGGTTTTTTATGCTAAAATTGCAAATTTTTTCACAAATGTATATGTTTTTATATAGGTTTACGATATACTAAAATTAAGAACTCCTCAAATCCGCACCACCCTCCAGCACCAAAGTGCCAAATTTTTAAAATTTGTTTGGTTACTCACATACTAAAATTGGGGACTCTTGCAAGCCGCTTGGCTCTCATCTCTTCCGCGCAAGGATAAAACCTAAGCGCACTCATATACTAAAATTAGAAACTCCTTAAAGTCGCTTAGCACTCATCTCCAAGGAAGAAATACAGTAGAATACCAGAACCAGATATAGTATTTTGGGAAAGGGAAAATCTATACTTGTTACTTTAGAAAAATTAATTCAAAAAATGATCACTATATAACAAAACGACGCTAAAGTCAAATGTTAAGTTATATCACAGAAAATCAAATAAGATTTTTTATTTGAACTAAAAAATTAAAAAAAAATTATTTCGGATAATTCCAATTTCATCGTTGTATCTGTGACATATATCTTTTAGGTTGTCTCTGGTTATATCAAATCATAGCCGAATACCAAAAGTTATACAATTTAAAAATTTTCGAAACACTATGAAAAATTTCAAAATTTTCGTAGAAAATGTAGAAACTTTTCCGAAATTTTTAACTTGCCCCTCCTAAAAGCCATAGATACACAATCCTACAATGAAAAATCTGGAGAAATAAACAAATCAAAAAACATAAAAAAAACAAGCTCAATATTTTTTAAAATAGCTTTTGAGCCAGTTGACCAGAGGTTTAGAATATTGTTTATTAACTTAGTGGGAGTTTCAACGGAGAATCTAAACGTGAGATTGATGAGGTCGAATTTTGAGATGAGGGATTTTGGCTTGCTATAGGCATGCTTTTATTAAGATTCGATGATAAGTAATTTAAAACAGAAAAGCCCATTATATCCTTATTTTTTTGGGGAAAGTACAAAGATGACAGTTCGTGACATTTACGGACGTTAAAAAATTATGGCCAAATATCGGGCAAAACGGTCATCGTATACTATTCAGGTAAAGAAATAAGAACAATATTGTACTACACAATTCAGTATATGGGTGGATTACTTTGTTAGTAAATTTCAGAATGACTTCAAACATCGAGCAATAATTGGTATAAGAGAAATCAAGTAGTGCAAATTTTATAAGCAGGTTTTTCCGAGGTTAATCTAATTTTATAGTTTTAATATATTTATATACACAAATTTAATTTTTTTCTATATTTAATCTATATATACGTATCTTATAAACATATCGGCATAGTTATTTTATCGTTCATTGTTCTTGTCAGGCTTATACAGATTGCCAATAGTAAAATAGATTAACTTTGGAATCTCTACATGAATCCTCCCTCTTATGTATATTTTGCTTTATGCTTCAAATTAATTTTGTCGTCACATGACGAACAATTTGATATGGAATTGAAGTACAGAACAAGTACAGAGTTTTTGGGAAAGAGAATACTGTGAACCCAAACCAATTTTAACATTAGGAGAAATGCAATAAGAAACATAAAATATTGTTTCGTTAGAAGATTTGTGTTAAAAATCAAAATCAATGCGGGAATATTTCCTACTACATCACGTATTTAAATTGAAGAGTAATCAACCATGCCACACTAGCATTTTTTGTATTTTGGCATTTTTTTTCTACCAATGTTTTGTTCTGCTCTCTCTTAAATAAAATTTTAACTAAAATGAGTCAAAAATGTCCTTGAAATATTTTTTATTTCATTTATGTTTGAGTTGTGTGGTAGAACAGAAAATTTGTTTAAGTCGCAATTAAAACTTGTATCATAGGCAAACGGGGAAAGGAACGAAGAAAAATGCGGCATTTTTTTTTACGTGTGGCATGAGCCTATTACCCCAAAACTACGAATAGTATTTGACGTTTAACTTGCAGTTAAATGTCTCAAACAACCATGCCAGACGAGCATTTTTTGTATTTTGGCATTTTTTTTTCTACCAATGTTTTGTTCTGCTCTCTCTTAAATAAAATTTTAACTAAAATGAGTCAAAAATGTCCTTGAAATATTTTTTATTTCATTTATGTTTGAGTTGTGTGGTAGAACAGAAAATTTGTTTAAGTCGCAATTAAAACTTGTATCATAGGTAAACGGGGAAAGAAACGAAGAAAAATGCGGCATTTTTTTTTTACGTGTGGCATGAGCCAAAAGGATTTCGTTAGTTTGGGAAATATTATGTCGAGTAGAACCGAAGGAAGAAATAAACGAATTTGAATTTTAGACTGTTACAAATGGAACATGAGTTGCATTCTACTTAGTACCTAATGAATAAAGCAATTGAACAAAGTGAACATTAACCGTTTGCAGGCAGGGCACATTAGAACATTTTACGATGGTAAAAGAAAATATTAAGTAAAGTTTCAAAGAGAATAGGTAATCGTCAACCGTTAATTATTTCATCCTTCAGGTCTAGTAGCCCCTATTATAACTGCAACCATTTTTTATATTTTTCGGAGAGGATTTAGGGCCAATAACGTGAATATTCCGGGTTGGTCGGACCGGAGCGAAGGTTTGATTAACTTGTGAGCTTTCAGCCATGGCACTTTTTAGTTAAATTTTCATTTTGATTCCTTGCATATTTTCTTTATACACAGTCTTCTATGCCCATACTAATTCGCATTTTTAAAGAAAAAATAACATTTCGTGTGATCGTAACGTTATCTGCCAACACTCTTAAAACTTATTTAATCTATTAAGTATAAGATGAAAACCTTTACGTACGTAATAGAATAAGAATTATCCAACCATCTGTTATATAAATTTGGTTTTCTTATTACCTTTCCTTCTTAATTTCTTATATGCATATACGTAATTTCATTATTTGTATTCGGTTTTGCCCAAAATTCTCAAGAAATGTAAAATAGAAGATCAAAACAACGCGATGATTAAGAAAAAAAAATCAGTTTAATTTAACAATTCATTGAAGATGATCATTATTTGTTTTCTTCTAATTTCTATTAATTTAGAATTTGTTATTATATTTTTCGATCATACTGCTAGATCTTAGACGATCATTAAACAATCGTTACTATTTTTTATACACAGATGTTTTAAAGAAGATCTAACAAAAAAAATAAAGATTTAAATAATATTTTTTTAACACTTTTGTAGTTCTTTATTACCATTATTTAACTTTGTATGATTATTTTTCGGTGTGCGATCAACGATCGTATGTATGTACATGGTCGGCACCTTTTATTTCCGCGCCATGTGCTACGCGCGATATTAGATTAGATGTAGTGCTATACTCGTATGTGTATTACAATATTTATTATATTTACAACTATTTATGAAATTTAACAAAAATTGGATTTTATTTTGATTGATTGTTTGCTTCAGACGTTTCATCAGGTTCTTGGTATATTATACACATAACACATATTGATTTTGACGTATCGCGATCGCGATCAATCTGACTGCGGTGCTATTTCGAGTTAATCGAATTTATAACCGTTTGTACGAGGGTATATCAAAAAGTCTTGCAATATCATATGAAAAAACAGAGTGAGTGAGACAACAATATATTTTTCAAAACCATTTTTTATCGCGATGAAACTTCTAGAAGAACATTTCGATGTAAATTTTACAGTTCGTTTGTTTTTGTCAATTTAGTAACATGTGTTTTGAATTTTTCTTAAAATGAATGAAATTGAATATCGCGCCGTTATTAAATTTTTCTGTAAAGATGGATGAAATGCAATTTATATATTCAACTATATATCAAAAGTTTACGGCGAATCTGCACCATCATATGCCACAGTAACAAGGTGGGTAAAATTATTCAAAAGTGGTCGGGAGTCATTAGAAGACGACAACCGCTCGGGTCAGCCAGCAGATGCCATTAGCCATGAAAACGTAATTTTGGCCGAATCTATTGTATTGGAGGACCGGCGTATTTTTATTCCGCGATTAGCGTGGAGACTTTCTCTTTCATACGGTACCACATATACTATATTACATGACCACCTTCACATGTCGAAAGTAAGTGCGCGATGGGTTCCCCGTTTGTTGAATGCAGAACAAAAAAAAATGCGTGTTCAAACTTCAAAGGCGATTTTAGATATGTACAAAGAAGATCCAGAAAATTTCTTGGATAACATAATAACAGGCGATGAAACATGGCTTCATCACTGGGATCCGGAATCCAAACAAGAATCGATGCAATGGATTAAACGTAGTGAACCACCACCAAAGAAATTCAAAACTCAACCGTCTGCTGGTAAGGTTTTGGCAACAATTTTTTGGGATGCTCAAGGAATTTTGATAATCGATTATATGCCAACGAAAACCACAATCACAGGCATATATTACGCAGCGATTTTGCGAAAATTGAAAAAAGCGATCCGGAAAAAACGGCCAAGGAAAGTTAGGAAAAAAATCTTGCTTCTTCACGACAATGCACCCGTGCACAAGGCTAATATTGCTCAAGCTGCATTAAAGGACTGCGGCTTCGAGGAAATTCCGCATCCACCGTAAAATCCAGACTTGGCACCCAGTGACTACTTTCTGTTTCCCAATTTGAAAAAAACACTAAGGGGCCGGAAATTTTCCAGTGACTATGAAGTACAGTCTGTTGTAAATGAATATTTTATGGAGCAAAAGAAATCTTTTTTTTTAGAGGGTTTAGGCAAGTTAATTGATCGATGTGACAAATGTATAAACCTTAAAGGAGATTATGTCGAAAAATAAAAATATTGCTGTCTCCCTCACTCTTTTTTTTCATATGATATTGCAAGACTTTTTGATTTGCCCTCGTATATCGCGCGAACATTTATACAAAAATGTAGGAAGTAAAGATATATTTATGTAATTGGTTAAGCGCGAGCATGTTGCATTTAAAAATTCCGATAAATCAAAATGCAGGGGAATATTATAAAATTCAAATTATTGAACACACAATAAATTTTTTGTTGTTAAATCTTACGATCTTGTTGTATTATGTATAAAAAAATTGGACAAGCCTTTTTATTATATTTATAAATATTTCAACAATAGTTTTCTTTCCAGCGAGCAGCACAAACTATTAAAAGGTAAAAAAAAAATATCTAGATTTAGATTTGCAACAAAAACTGAAATGCCCACGCATTTAAAAATTATATAAAGAAGCATGCAAATTGAGCGCAGCGCTGTATTTAATGTCTTTTTTGTTGTTGTTGCTGCAATTTGATCAAAATCATTTCAAACCGCGGAAATTATAAGAAAAATATATATTTCTCTATTTAGCTTCAAACCAACTACCGCACATTCAATAGATTTTCAACATGTATAAAGTATAGCGAGGCAGGCAGTTATGGTCTCATGTATGAAGAGTGGATGAATTAAAATAGGAAAAAATCACGCAATCTAATTATCTGGGATCGCAAAATGGGATTTTTGCAATAATTTATGTTTTCATCCAGAATTTTATTGGCAACACAATTATACCGAGATGACAGGTATACGAAATTTTTAGAATGCTTAGAATGTGTTTATATATAGAGTCATTAATATTGGCATTTTAAGAAATTCTAGCTAAATATGTGTTTAAATCGGAGTTCAGGTTTCATGAATTCGTTTAAGCAGTCATTGTTTTTGCCTGAACCAAGTGAAGGTTGATGTGATAAGGTTGTTTTCTTTCTTTATTGCTTGTAATTTTAAACACGTATACCATTTAACGCGTGTTCATTTGAAAATGTCCTCCCGATTTATTTATGCGAATAATTGCGAGTAATTAAACAAATTATTTCAAAGCGAACCCGATATGAAATATCATCGGAATTCTGTGTGCTTTCTCGTTTATGAAAACTATAAATTTTTAACTATACTACTCGCCAAACAAAAATGTCTCAAAAATTCTAGTGTGAACTGTCAGTTCAGAAACTGGAGTTTATTCCATATTTCAATGTGCTTTCCATGGTAATTTCATATTCCACAGGCAATTAGAACAGATTTTCATAGCACTGCATGCACATAATTGAATAATAATAAGTTTTTGTTGTAATTTGTTTGAATAATTAATTATTATGTTTTATTTGGATAAGCTTACAATAAAAATTATTTTTTCTTTAAGTTCTAAATTCACCTGTATGATCGCCTCCCATGTAGAAGCATGTAATACATCGCCTGAAAAGTTCCCGGTCGAACAAAGTAAATGAATTTTTTTTGGGGAAAACACATTTTATTCATCAACATTATTTCTTTTTGTATATGCAATGGAAGTAGAGCCACTATATCCAAATGAATATGTTCGATCGAGCCAGTGGAATTTCGAATAGTCTAATCTGCGCCTTAATATGAAGTTGAACAATCGTTTGCAGGTTAAACAAGATTGTCCCCAATGCTTGACGTCTTTGTTTAAACTAAATTAGAATTATCGAAAATTTCAATATATTTAAGAGTTTTCGGGTTTCAGGAAGTGAAAAGATGTGTAAGGCATCGACAATTTTTTATCGTAACGGCTCGGCTATGTAAGGACAATTCAGGTCGGTTGATGTTTCGCGATAGATTTGAACACCGGGAATTTAGAAGTAAATCTCTAAGTTCCAGGTCTGATTGTGCCGTTTCCATATCGGTCGTGTCCGGAATAGAGTATCCGCAACAACGTGTTCTTTACTTGCTTCTCTTGGATTAGTTTTAGTTTTAGACTGAATATGTAAAATATCAAATATCCGCGTATAGTTCGATGAACTCGGCAGTACAGAATTGTGGATGTTGTGAATGTGCTGACCTTCCATGAAATATCTAAAATGTTTCACAGATAGATTAAGGCTTTATTCCACAATAAAACATATTTTTTTCAGTAAAAAAAGAGCGAGATAAAAATATAATTTCGCCACATACCAAAGCAAAACAAAAAAAAAAATTCAATAAAAGTTTACTGACAAAATCGTTTTATATGTAGCCGGTATGTTGCCATAATAAAATGGGAACATATACTAACCAGAGTATTTTTTATAGCAACATTCTAATACATTTACATAAAAAAAGTATGTGACGAGAAATGTTTCTCCCAGACTAAGATCGCTTTATGGTTGGGAAAATATTATGGTAAACCAATACTTTTTTTTTCAATATATGATTTCTTCGTGAGTAAAAATTTATAAAATATTTTTATTTGATATTGATTGGTATCACATTTGAATTCCTATAAAAAGTTTTTGGTTTAGGTGTTGTTGTAATCGTGCCAAGAAAATATGTACATACACCAAAAGATGAACGTCAAAATGTAAAAGTTTAGCTTAAATAATTATAATTTTATTAAATATGTACAATGGCTTCATCCCAAGATACATGTTATATATCTATTGGCGTTGGCTGAATATTTCCGCTACTCCCCCAATCAAAAAAAAAATGTCTAAAATGTTTACAAATGCTATTTACATTCAGTCTGTTGCAAAAGGTGCGACCCGTACACAAGCATTTAGAGCAAGAGGTAAGTTGTGTTTACAGTATTCATAAATGTTGTGACATAACCTAACAATTTCTGTTTTAGTCTCTTCTGCCAGTGGAAGCTCTCGGAGAATCACAACGGATTTGATGATGTAAAATTCGAAACGACCGGTTTACTATCTCATTTTTATCAACAACAGATTCAGAATCCATTGGCCAAACAAGTATTACAAAAGGCTTTGGTTTTATCCCCGAATAATATATTAGCTGTGTAAACTGCTTTTCCAGTTGGCTGTAAGACTAAATATGCGAGTGTTGTATTAATTAGTAAGAGTATCTATTTGTTCCATAGTAAATTATTGCAATCGAGAAGGAATGTTGCATCTGAACTATTAGGAGTCGGTGGAGAGTCAACGGACGAGCAGCCAAACACTTACTTTGTGAAGGTACTGTTCTTATTATCGCGTGCAATGATATCCACGATCGAACGCAAACCATCCGATATTCTTAAGTTACTTAGACAAGATTAGGAATATCCATCTTAAAGAGTATCTTCCTATAAGCTCGATGATAGTATTTCGTCGAATGTAGTGGATGGACGAATACAAAATGGTTCAATACGAATTAATTTAGGTAAATAATAATAATTCTGTATGAAATATATCCATTAATATTTTATAATTTCAATTATTTTCCAGCGTTTAGCATTTCAAATCGTAATAAAAAGCGTCGATACTTCATCGGCCCTTCTCATTATCAGCGGTCAACGCGTCATCAAAATATAATCTAGTCGTATCGTTCTGCCCAACTGATCACGTTAGTTTATTTCATGGAAATACGAAAACCGAACTGAACAAAAGTTTGTTTCATGGAAATCGATTATTGGCCATATTTCTGAAGAAGGATCCCGTGGCATCCATCTTTGTCAATTCTTAACTGATTCTGATCAATATAATATATATACATAAAATAAAATATTAAAAAGAAAAAATATTTATAAATTATTGAAAATTAATAAAATTTTAAATCGAAATTATATTCTTTTTGTATTAGTGTTGTATTGCTGGGCATATGCAATACAATTCAAGTCGTATCACCACAACCAGAGCCCCACAACGAGTCTGTTTATTAAAGTTCCTAAAATCACAGCATCATAAAAAATTGATGTTCTAAAGTCACGTCGTATATCTGTACACCATAAAAATTTTCAAAAAATAAATTAAAAAGAGAGTGGGTGTATTTTTATTTTTGATTTTTATATTTGGTGCCATAAAAATACTCAGCTTAATATTTTTCAAGGAAAAATTATAGCAACTCAACAAAAACAAAAAGATCGGAAATACAATTCTCACAAAATGGTTTATTTCCGTCTCTTTTTAATTTTGTACAAAATCTTGTAATCTTGAATGGAATATGGCTATAAATCGCAAATAATTTCCTGATTGAGAACAGAGAGAAATCCATACTTAGTAAATCCATAATCGATAATTATTCTGAGAAAGCAAATTATTTAATATTATTTTTTCGGTTCAGTTGATTAGAAGCAACTTAGAAATATAATGAAAACACTTCATTTATATTTTTATTTAATATTTTTTTTTCAATTATGAAATTCTTTAATCTTTCTAACTATTTCTTGTGACGTATATTATTCCAATTTTTTAAAATTATTTCAAAGATCCTGTCCTTGAGAGAATCTTATAAAGATTTTAAGTAGTCCAACGAAATCTGTGCTGGGGCAGCTTCAATTCCATTGGAAACAAAATTCAATTTATTAGTGCCTGAAATTGCACCCTATACCATTACTCCTGCTTTTCTAACATGATGCAGAGTAAAAACTGGCTCTTAATTATAGCAATCTGGTCCATTTAAGTTAATTTTTTTTTCATCCGAAATGTTTTTTCCAATTATTATTCATTGTTTGCAGATGCGCATCCCAAGTCAGGTGCTGCTTCGCAAATTCTAGTTTTTTTAGCTTGCTTTCTGGGTTCAGTGGAGTTTTTTTAATTTTTTGAACTTTAAAAATGTAACACTCAAAACTGCGAATTCTACGAAATGTTGATTTGCTGGCATTAAGCCCAGCTGCCATACTGATTTTGTTGGTGGAAAGTGCTGAATTTGACGCTAGCCTATGAATTTTTTATGTGCATTGCGCCGTCAGAACTGTCGTTGACCTTCCTTGGTAGTTGCTTCCACATGATGCACTGTGTTTTAAATAAATTCGCACAGCATGCTCACTACGCTCGATTCTACGAGCTATAGCACGGTTGGGAAATTTCTCCAAGTGATACAAAGTAAAGTACTGAATACTTGTTTGGAAATCTTGAAAATAATGTTAGCACTGTACACCAAAATTTACTCACAAATACATACTTGAATTTTACAATGCATATATTCAAGTGAACCGATAAAATGTGTTTGATATAAACTCTATTCCAATAAAACAAAGAAAAGTGCAGTTAGATTGCTATGTTTAATTTTTTATTCATTAGTGTTTTACTGAGTATGAGTACTAATATCTCTCTCTTGTCAACAAAAATACATATATTCTTGGTTCCGCGAGAAATTACAGTAAAATTTACATTTACAAGTAAAATTGTAAATACCTCTATATCAAGTGAACCGCAGTGTATATGTCAAAGCCAGTATATGCAATGCTGTCGATTAACATAGCGCACGGTCAATCGATAATTTATCTAATACAGCTTTGCTATACACGTTATTTTTTCTTGTAATAGTTCGTAGTACCAAATCGGACACGGAAATTTTCGAAATCGCAGTGTAATCAACAAATTTGGCAATTAATTATAACTAAACCGTTACGAAAAATAATTATATAATACACAAGGAGTGCCTTGATTTAAACACCAAAGTAGAAAAAATATATTTCGTGACTGCGTTATTATTTCCTCCTTCTACTGCCTACAAATTTCAAATTTGTTCCCAAACTCCAATTCGTGTGGCATTGTACCGGAATATATAACCAGCAATGCCAAGTTCGCTTTACATATATGCAAAGTTTGAAGAACGTCACATGTGCTTGTTGCGAAAATGTTGCACTCAATTTCTATTGCGCGTTACAAAGTTACAGTTTCCAATTTAATATCATCCATGTACGGAGACAAATCCAAGTAATTAAAAAACATAAAAACAGTAATTGTGCAAAACGATCGCGAAAATATTTTTCCCTTAACAGATCGCGACGCGAAATATTTACTATTTCTGTGCATTTATAACAGGTTCTTCTTTTTCATGTATAAATATGCAGGTAGGTACAGAAAGACTTATACAGCACGTTATATTAAATCTAATACCAGCTTATTATTAAATGTCGCTGGTTTATAATTGCAAAAATAATAAAAATTAAAAATAATATGCATTTGTAATTGCGATGCACGTTTGTTGCATTGGTACAGCATAAATTCTTCTCCTTTTTATCTGTACCGAAGACATGCTGCTTATATAGAAAAAAAAAACAAAATTAGAGCATCTGTTAATATGGTAGAATGGTAGTCAATAATTAAAAGATAACAGTTTGATTTAATTTATTTGATAATTTTATATAATTCTTAGATCAAATTGAGATAAGTTTATTGAACTTTAAATGCGATATAACAATAGTTGTTAATTAAGCCATTTATAATTTTTTAAATCTAATTGACATTCAATTACAAATTAAATTAAAATTATAATCTGCTGAAAATACTATAAATTTATAATTTATAAATGAATTTAACAAAATAAAATTTAAAAAAACTGCAAATTAACCTTTAAGGTAAAATTAAATAAATTATTGCTGTTTCTGTCTTCTTGTATCGTCTCGTATGCGTTGTTTGTTTATGATAAAAATAATAGAAACCAGAAATTATTCTCATAAAATTGTTTAATTTTAAATAACACAAAATTCTTAAAGCCATTTTCGTTATATAGAAGGAATTGCAGACAATCAATTCTACGAATACATTTTTAATCAAGTGTTGATTAGCACGTTGCAAATTGTTTGTTGTAATTGGCAATATTGTATACCTATAATTGTATGTTGAGTGGTTTATGAGAATTGTTTTTTATGTGTACGAGAAATTTATTATGGATATTTCTAATTGCGCGGTTGTCAATCTCGCCAATCTGTCAAAATTTCGTGTTTTTTTATAATAGGGCAAGCTATTTATAGTAAAAAAGCTTGCCACAATTTTAGTGGCAGCACATTCGTTTCAAGGGTAGAATGCGTATGACATTTAGGTTAAATGGCAAATTAAATGGTCAACATTAATAACATATGAAACACTAATAATAATTAATAACATGCTTAAATGTGTTCTAATAAAACCTTTATAGTTTTTTGAATTCAAATCAGATAAAAGAGGTGCATAAACAGGTTTAATTAACAACAAAATCTTTTAATTCTAATTTTGTTAGGTTTTAACATTTTAAATACTAAAAGTTAAGCCAAAGTTATACCTGTGACCTAACAGCAACCATTTACAGTTACTAATAAGCAGTGACACCAACAAATTCGTTTAAATCCTCTTAGTTATACATAGTGACACCTATGAGATATTAAGTTCACAATTTCTCAGTTCAGTAGTAATGCAGTCGTCGAATGAGGTGCACGTGTTTTAAGGATATTTCTAATTGATTTTTAGTGATAACGCTTTTATCATTATAGTGTGAGTGTAGTGAAATTTGTTAAAATCTACTAATTTATTATTTACCGTTAATAAATAATTATACTTTTGGAAAAATGAAGCATATGGATCGCATTTGACACCGCAAAATGGGGTACATTTGACAATGTCAAATGGGTCACACTGTTCTACATTCAACAGTGACCAAATGTACACTTTCAAATGAAGATATGTTTAATGGTTTTTAATTCTTTGCAGAAAATGGTGCGAAATTATAAACAAAAGATGCAACGACATTTAATCGACGAAACGGCCACGCAACAGTCATTATACCATTTAATTCAATGCAATTTTCGGAGCAAAATTTTATAACACGCAGGATGAAAACTTATCTCCTGACAAGATTTCTTCGGCAGTTGCTTATTTAAGCCCCAAAGCATTAATACCCGTTCCCAAAAATGTGTTTTAAGCAAATATCAAATCGAACTGGTAAATCATAAATTACACCAATACGCTAGAAAAAGACAGGATAGAAGAGTTGTTAAAAATAAGAAAATCGAAGGAACAAAAAGCGTTGGAGAAGAAAGGACTCAAACTTAAAAAAAGTTAAGGAAATAATTTATTTTGAATCAACTACAGAATGTGAGTCCGATACAAATGTATTTTACTTGTAGACTCAGATGAAGAAAGTGATTCCACAAATTCGGATTCCGAGGGGATAAAACACCAAAACTTGCTAATCTCAGCGATATCATGAGGCCTCGTGATTTTGTGTTAGTGAAATTCGAAGGTATACAAAATGTTTTTTTTTATCAGAGGTGTTCTTGAAATTAACAATCTTACTACGCTCACAGTTCGATTTTGAAGACATTTCTCTACATGAATGGTGTTCATAGAGCCTTCCTTCTGAAGATATAAGCATATATTTTGCTACAAGATATTAAGGGCAAACTTCCAATGCCGATTCATCCACTCGAAATTAATTTTATTAAAATAATTTTATTAAATTTCCAATGTGACAAAAGTTAAACAGTAGTGAAAAGCGGAATAAGCTTTGAACAAAATCTATCTTAAAAATAAATCATCCTTTATTATTATGACAAAATTCAATCACTCAAATACATTGTTAACCAAAAAAAAAAAAACATTTTCATCAAAAATCGATCAAGTTAATTGAAATTTTTGCATCTTTAGACCACCTCTTTTAAATAACCGGCAACGATAAACAATCAATTTATATAATCTCAACCATTCAACATAAAATGTATATACAGAAGACATTAAATTGAAAATTAATATTCTCGACACGAATTATTGGGCGAAAACACCGCATGTCAGGCCTCAAAACAAAAATTTAATAAACGCAAAGTAGTTTTCTCACCGTTGAAAATTGGTACAATTTTTTTTTCTTTTTATCCTGATTATCACATAATAATCATTTTCATTAACATACTACGCATTTATAAAATTCTTGTGAAAACTCATTTCGTACAACATTGTGATTTACGCGATAATTTCCAACAATGCCCAGACGACGATTAAACGAACATGGAAAACGCGGAATTTTCAATTTAGATGACAATAAAACATATAATTAATTTAAATATAAAATAATTATAATCTTTAAGAAAATGGCCAAGATATTTTTGTGTTGTTGTTATGATTAAATAAAATACGTGACAATTTTTTATGGTTTGTGTCTTTTACAAAAAAAAATACATTTTGGCTTTGAGGAGAAATGCGTTGCACGACATGTTCCAGAACACCAAGTGCGGAAGGAAAATGATTATTTAACCTGATTTAAATTAAATTTTTTTTTATTTAATTATTATGATTATTAGTAATATATTTTTTTAAATATATTTAAATATTTATTACATATTTTAATGTATGTTATTAGTTATTAAATTAAGAAAATTAATTTGGGTAAAGATAATCGATTCGATTAATTTTGTTTTTAGTTTGTGTATAATGAAGATTGATGGGAGTCACGCAACTTTTGTGCTCCATATAAGAAGTACGGTTTAGCTGAATGTATATCAAACATAGTTATATAATAACGATATCGTGATCGATTAGCATTAGAAAATTACAAAATTATGAGGTTTTTGAGAAACAAACAAAATTTTTAAGTTAGGGGCTATACTTAACTTATGTATTTTTTCTCTTTTATTAAAAAATAATTTTTGATTGAATGATCCAATTCTAACACTGGTTTTTAAAAGTTTTCGGAACTATTTTAGTTTATCTGCTATCAGCTATCCTACAAGGGGTGGAATCACTTCCGTTAAATAAACCAACAAATTTTATAACTGCGATTTTGTTATAGATTGTTGGTGTTTTTAATTAATGGTGGAATTTGTTGGGAATTAGTTTAGCCATATAATCGATCTGTGGCCGCCCTATTCTGGTAATTCCTCGGGTATGCGAATAATAATAATTTATCAGGGAAAACAATTTAATTATTCGCGGCCGACACGCGATCGCAATCAAACGAGAAAACAACTGTCTAAAAATAGTTTACTGCTTTTAATTGGTTTTTGTTGATATTTTAATCGAATTTTATTTAAAAAAATAATTTTGTTTATTAAAGTGAAAAATTGGATATTAATATTTTCAATTGATATTTTTACAGTGCAAATTTCCGTTAAATTCTATTCCTAGTTATCTCTTTCCTAAAATAGGTATAAACATTAAAACTGCTGTAATGAAGAATACACTATGGGAGAAAATGGAATAAAACTGTTACAAAATTTAAAAATTTCCTTTCCCCAGGAGCTACCAGAATAGGGCCACTGATAGCTAATTTAAAATTATAATCTTCTTACAAGACTAAAATTTCACCAAAATGTTCTCCAGCAAATACATCTTAAGAATTTCAACCTGCTCCTAAATTCAGAGATGCTATAAGGGCCCTTCATACTTTGGTCTCTTCTCTGCATGGAAGTTAATGAGTTTTATTTGTAGAACCGTAAAAAAAATGATTTTATTTATTCAAAACTTTACATTCAATTTACTAAAAAATAAAAACTAAACTAATTTTCTAAAAATGTGTTTCCTTATACGAAAAATTATGCTTTGCTAAGCGGGATAATCAAAGAATTAATTTCAATGAAATATTTGCATATTCTTGATGCCGAGGAAATTGGACCGGTAAATATTGTTGAATCAACATGTTTCACATTATATTGGAATGTTAACTCTTCCTCTCTCAAAGATCCCCGTGGGTGAAAAGTTCAATATGATGGGTCGAATTCGTCTTTAGTTGTTGAAATTTTTTTTTGGTGGGTTTATGGATTCATTTTACCGATGTTGTGGTAATTGTGACATTAATATCCTTAGCTACCGTTTCTTTTGAAACTTCGGTTTGTTTCTGGCTTAGATTTGTTTAATTGCTCTGAAGATCGTATCATCAGGCTGGTACGTTTTGGGTTTTTATCTTTTTGTATTCTCCCTTGCAATTCTGGTTTCCTGAGCCTTTTTGATTAGTTCGGTAACATTTTCATTTATATTGGCCTTGATATCGGTTAGATTTTGATAATTGATCCGTTGTATCCTTCCGAAGAATATATCGCTGTTTCTGTTGGTGGACTGACCGTATAGAATTATTGTAGGGGTCTACCTTCTTGTGTTCATTCCGCAGCCATCTAAAAATTTCGATTACCGTAGAGTTGACTCTCAAAAGTTCCATTAACCTCATTTTTTTGTGTCGGTAATAATGGGACTTATGAGGTTTCTCTCATTGTTCGTTTCAAGCATTTTAGGCACGGTGAAATAGTACATTGCTTTAATTAGTTTGCTTCTTACGTGTGGAATGGATTTAGTTTAGATGCGAATTTTTTTTACATATTTTGAAAATTTGTCCACACTCGCCGGATACATCGGGATAGGTGTTTTTGGATTTGCACATGATTTGGGCGTTTATCATTCTTATTGATGTTGCAGATGTTGCAGGTATGCGTAAAGTTTTTTATAACTGGAGAAGTGGTTCTTTAAAGATTTTTTGTAGAATTAGTATGAATTCTTTAGGTATTTTTATTCCATTGAGCGTATTTGGGTTTAATTTTTTTCGTAGTTTCTGCTTAGTATTTCTTTGATTACCTCTGCTACGCTAATATAGTGTCAGTGGTAAGATGCATGCTGTTCTTCGTAAACGTAAATACCCGACATTTTTGAAATATGATTTGATACGTAAATGCGTTGATTGGTGCATCGCAGTATTGTATCAGGTCCGTAGAGTCTTCTTCAGCATTATTGCAGCCAGGCTAGTAAACAAATTCATAATTATACTCTTCCACCTCTTTAATTTGTTGTTATTTCTGTTGCTGAGAGCGAATTGTGAGTGGCTGACCGTCCGTAAGGATTTTAATTTTCTTTGCACCATATAAGTAATTTCTTAAGTTGTCCATGACTCAAATTATTGCCAACATTTCCTTTTCGTTTACCACATAATTTTCCTCCTCTTTGTTTAAAGATCTCGAAATATACGTGATTGGTCTGTCTTTCCCAATATCCTCCTGTGATAGTACGGCTCCTATTGCCGTGTACGAAGAGTCGGTAGACAGGTTGAATGGTTTGTTGAAATCAGGAAATACTAGTATTTTTGATAATGATAGTAGTTCTTTAATCTGTTGAAATGCTCGAAAATGGTTTTGGTTCATACTGATTTTTACTTTGTTCGATTGGCTTGGCCTAATTTTGGCGTTTCCGACTATTGTAAGGTTTGCCAGGGGTTTCACTATCTTCGTAAAGTCCTTAATGAAACGCCTGTGATATGATGCCAATCCGAGAAATGATTTTAGGCCTTTCAGATTCTCTGGGTTTTTTAGAATATAAATAGTAGCTACACTCTTGAAGAAGAATGACCTGGTTGTAGAAAATGACCTGGTTTTTCTAAATTTGAAGAACATTATTTCAGTGTTCATTAGGTGTTCCTCATCGGTTTATCCTCTAAAAATAATGATGTCGACGATGTAGACGTAGCAAGTTTGCCATTAAATTCCTTTGAAACGTCGTCTACCATCCACTGGAAGATAACAGGTGCATTTGTAAGACTAAAGTCTCAAAAATGTATACTTCCCATTCATGGTTGAGAAAGTAGTCTTTGGTATATCAGGCTTTTTCATCTAGGTCTAGTGGAATCCCGAGGTAATATCGATTGTGTTGAAGAACTTAGGGTTCCCGAGATTCGCAATCGTGTTAGAGATGTCCGGAATTGGAATTGGTATCTGAGATGGTAATGACATTTAATCGTTTGTACTCAAAAACGTTCCTGTATTTTTGCGTATTGGAAGCATCTGGTAACTTTTTTCACTATCCAGATTGATGAATTAAATGAGCCTTTCGAAGGTAGTATCGTCCCATCTTTTCCATCGTTTGTCAATTTGTTTATCTACCGCATTTCTCATTTTGACTGGATTCAGGGGTAGGATTTTGTTTAGACTGCTTTATCTGTATAACTGTTTTGATTTCTGCCCTCACGGTAGTTTCGATCGGTGTTACGTTATTCACAAGACCAAACAATGTTTTGTATTTTGAGAGCATCATTTGAATTTTCTCTCTTAATCCGGGGGAAAGATGACTATCTCGAATTTTTAAATTATTTACCTGAGGTTTTCGTGAAGTGGTATCCTAATATTTGAGCCCAGTGTCAAGATGTTATTTCTCTGATGAATAACTTCATTCAGTTCTTTAAGTGTATCATTGCCAATTATGCCTTCGAATGTTTTTAATCCCCTTTAATTCCTGCTAATTTTGATTTGCCCCGATCGAATTGAAAATGTGATTATAAATTGGTTTTTGAAAGAAGTTCTGGAATCTGGCAACATAGGATGAAACTCATCCACTTCTTTACCGATTATGATGGGATAAAGTATGTTGGTTGGATTTGTTATTCTTAATTTGTTATCTGAATTGGATGTCATGTTATATTATTTATTATGTTAAATATCAAGAACATTATAAAATATTTTGTGTTGGGCGTTTGTGCTTTTCGCACTGTGGTTAGTAAACATGTTTTATTTTTGAGATGATGTTTATTTGAACTCTCTATCATTTGTTTAGGTAAACGGACGTAAGATGTATTCAGGAGATTATATACATCTATGTGGTGCAAAATACTTACGTAATTCACACAAGATGATCTTTTTATTTTTAATTTTGAATCTTGAGTCGGCGAGGATCTATTACACTACATGAAAAGGAAATGTTAATGGTTCTATTTTTAACGGCCTAGTTGAGTGAATTATCGTTCACTAACGTAATCGCTTACTTACGCGAAAATGATTAGCTTTCATAAAAAAAAACTTTATTTCACGGAAATTCGTCGTCTTTCCAGTCCAGGCTTTGAGATTAGATGGCCAAATTCGGGTCAACTGGTTCGATAAACAATCAGCCATCTGTGATTTCAACTTCGCGAATTTTGCTTCAGGACTTGGGTCTGCACACATATAAAATCCAATTGACCCAGGAACTTGAAATAAACAGCCATAAACTATGCCGTGTGTTCGCTGATTGAGCTCTGGAGCAGTTGGCTAACACAAATTTGACCAAAAAAAATCATCTTTAGCGACGAGGCCCATTTTTTGATGAATGGATATGTAAACAAGCAAAATTGTCGGATTTGAAAACAACAATCAAAAAGAAAAAGCCACTTCCGGTGGAAAAACGAAAAAGTTCCAATGAAAGCTGTCACTTTTGGTGGTCAAATTCTGGCCAAAATTTACTGAGATCTCCCAATTTGAAGAAAAAGATTATGTATGAAGTCTTATCTCGATCGATCAGTTCATCTGAGCAGTACAAGGCCAAATTTTTGTTGAAAACAGTTTTTTTTTGCCAACAATTGTCATTTTTGCATAAATTTTGGAAACTGATCTGAACCGGTATTGTTACGTTTATAATCTTTTAGTTCATAATTGTTTTCTTTATAAATGATTTACTTTTCAAAATGTTTGTAAAACATGAAGCTGTCACTTCCGGTTGGTCAAACTTCATCCCGACAACCGGTTAAATTGTTGAAATTTTAATTTAGAGTATTTTAGTTTAATCGTTTATGTCTTAAAAGCTATATTTTTAAAAATATTTACGAAAAACGAAAAAGGTGCGTTGGAAAGTGCCACTTCCGGCGTACCGATTTCGACCAAAAAATCACTGGGATTTCCGAATTAATGAAAACTATGATTTAAATTTATCAAATTTAACAAATTGATTTCTATTTATTGTTTAATTTTTTTTAATTCTGCTAACTCATCAATTCAGCAAAAAATTTCAGAAGACTAATTAGGGCTCTATTTCTGGCAGATTTTAGTGAAAATGTTGTTGTTCATGGTTTTTTTTTCTCATAAATGCTGGTCTTCAAAACATTTTCAAAACATTTAAAAGGCTCAATGGAGCTGTCTGTTCTGGTCGACCGAGTCTGACCAAAAACTGCAAATAGTTGTACCACAACTGTGGAGACCTACAGACATTTACTCTGCGCAGTATCACATATAAAAATGGGTTTTATTTTAAAACTTGAAACAGTTGATTCACTCCTGATAATTAACTCCTGTTAAACAACATTTTTAATATTCCTTTAGAAAGCACCACGAAAGTCATTTACTAAAACACACTTTACACTTTTAATATCATTAATTATATTTTAACCACAAATGTCATCAAATCACCGTAATAATACAACAACAAATATTTTAAATATCAATTAATTAAATAAACGGAAATATTTACGCAAATTCAGAACTATTTACAGATCTCGTGTAATAAAATTCTGTTTAATCCCTCATACATATGGTTGTTAAACAGCGTTAACTTGAATATACCAAGTATGCAAAACCACTTAACTTGTCTCCTGTGTTATTATAGTCCCAAACATTAAAAATAAATTATGTCCAGTTTATACACCTTCGGGAATACGCTTGTAAAATCTTAGGGAGAATGATAATATATAGAGATGATCTTGTCGAACTGATATCTATATAAATTAAGATATTAAGAATATGTCATAGACAAAAAGACAAACGCTAAATTATAATTTTATTTACCTACGGTTGTAAGAATTAAAATGTTTTTATTTATAAAAATTTGTTGTTTTTACGATTTTAGAAATATCGCGTTTCTCCAAAAGCACTACGTCTAAGCAGTTTTAATGACCGAAGCAACGAGTTACAAGTACATTTATTTTGTGTTGTTTCGCGATAAGATAGGCGAGGCTATAAAAATTATTTTATGGACGCGTTGCATTTAGCCGTGCAGCGCAATCCCATATATTATATGATGACTAATATATTTGGATGCTACTAAACACTTTGTTTTACTCGAACATCGTAACAACGCTACATTATATCGCAAGATATCGATAAAAATTTAATCCGCACGGCACCAAACGCGGCATGTAATTAAATAAAAAGATTTTCTATTGTGCGCATATCATTTCCTTATTAAGTGAAAAATTTTAATTAAAAACTATTAAGTCTTCCTATATATGCATATCTCTAGTTAAAATGTATCGCGGGTACGTAATGCATTTATGCGCGCGCGATAAAAGATTATAAAGGATTAAAATTGTTACGTGTGCTTGCAAAATACAACATCCATAACATTTTAGAATTTTGATTGAAAATAAAAAATGGTTAATATTCTGTATGTGCTGCATAAAACGTACACCATGAATCTTAATACAAAACAAAAAATTAATTGAATTTTCTAATAATCAAAAGATTGGCGAGAGATACGATTTGTGTGTTGTAAATTTGTAATTCATTCCATTCCATCTGTAATAGGAGGAACCAGCTATCTAAGCGGCATAAATGCGCGCAATCCAATAATGAATGCAAAATTGATAATTGAACTGGAACAATGAATATATTAATGCGATTATAGAATAACGAATTATGATTATGGCGCGTACTCTACGAATTGCGTATCTTTTTCTTGGAATCAATTTGATCCAAATCAAGAAAATTCAATTCAAATTTTTATTAGAACAGCAATTTGTATTTAATTTGACGTCTAATTTATGCTTACGAACACAAGAAACACTATAAATTCGAAAATCGCTTAAGTTTAGCAAAAAACATGAAAGATGTTTGCTTTTTGGATTTATGTTTGTTCTACTGGTCCCGGTTCTTACGAAAGAAAATTTTGGGAAAATCCACCGGAAAAGTCGAAAAATTTGGAAAATCTCAGTAGAGAACGGCTGAACCGATTTGGATGAATCGTTTTATTGTGACCTCAATTGCCAGGCGATGGTTCTTACGAAAGAAAATTTTGGGAAAATCCAATGGAAACGTCGGATAATTCGGAAAATCGAAAAATTTTGTTTTTTAGTTGAGAACGGCTGAATCGAAGTGGCTCAATTTTTTTTTGTTGTGTTCAAAATTGCTAGGAGATGGTTCATCTAAAAGAAAATTTTGGGAAATTCTACCGGAAAAGTCGGAAAATTCGCAAAATCGAAAATGATGTTGTGCAGTTGAGAACGGCTGAACCGATGTTGCGCAATCTTTTCTATTGTGTTTGCAATTTCCAGGAGATGAAAGTCGGAAAATGTGGAAAACCTCAAAATGATGTGTTGAATTCGAGTTTAGCACAAATTTGAGCATTTTGGCTGGTCAGTCTAAAAGTTTATTTACAGTGAATTGTTATTTAAATTATACAATTATGTTCTTCAGTTGAGAACGACTGAACTGATTTGGCTCAATATTTTTTTGTTCTGTTGTTACGAAAGAAAATTTTGGGAAAATCCACCGGAAAAGTCAGAAAATTTGGAAAATCTTAAAATGATGTTTTTCAGTTGAGAACGGCTGAACCGAATTGGCTCAATCTTTTTTTTGTTATTTTCGCAATTGCCGAAAGAAAATTTTGAAAAATCCACCGGAAAAGTTGGAAAATCCGGAAAATTTAAAAATGATGTTTTTCAGTTGAGAACGGCTGAACCGATTTGCCTCAATCTTTTTGTTGTATTAACAATTGCCAGTAGATGGTTCTTATGAAAGAAATTTTTTGGAAAATCCACCGGAAAAGTCCACCATGAAATTTTCAAATGAAATTGGCGATGATTTGACTAATCATGTTGTTAATGTTTTATGATCTTTGAATTGTGTGCATTGCAACCATAAACGGTACCATTATTATAATCATATGAAGTTGGGTGTGATTTTTACGATTTCGATAGTTTTTCCAGAAATTTTTTAGTGCGTGACAAGTGCGATTATCAAATATTTTTGTGGATTAATGATTTCAAAGTAAATGAGTCAAATGAATCTTTGTAATGTTTAGGAATTGATTTTTGGTTAAAATGCCGGCTATCAGACGATTGAACCTAGAACGAAGAAACCGTAATTCACAAGGAATTCACGACGTCCGTGAGACTGAAATGCACGAGCAATGCAAAGAATTAAATGAACAGAGACGTGATCATATATCGAATAATTTCGCGCTGCACGCACATCAGCTCAGGTTCAACAAAACGTAACTCGACGAAGAAGTGCAGTGAACGTCGACTTGAATCGCGCTGCTTTCCATTATGACTCTGCAATCGCCTACAGAGATCTTCGCTGCCTTGATATTGGAGCATTGTCTGCCGTGTGCCGTCATTGTCAAGCATTGAAGTTCCAAACAGAAACGCCGGGGCTATGCTGTGCCGATGACATAGTTAAATTACCGGTTTTGACTTCGCCATGAGCCACATTTTGATAATGTTGAACGATTGTACTCATAATTCAAAATTGCTCTCTATTTTATAGATTCAAGGGAAAACTTATCAAAGGAAAAAAGAACGTTGATACCACCAGCGAATAAAGAACCCAAGTTCCTTCAAATTTACTTCGTTGGAAATTCCGAATTTGAATAAAGTTGTCGTCTTGCGCTTTTCAATGCATAAAAACGAGAGATAATCGGATAACTTCAATGTCTTCTGCATGAACACAATGCGCTGGTTCGTTTGTTTAAAACTGCTTTGGAGGCAATGTCTTCCGATGATTACAAAATAATCATCAGAGCAGACAAAAGACCAACCGGAGGCCATGTACGTCAGTACAATGCTCCCACTATCGACGAAGTTGCAGTTGTGATTGTTGGCAAAAATGTGAAAACGCGTGATTGCAAGAATGCAAAATCATCATCTGGGACGAGTGTACAATGGCACATAAACGGTCATTGGAAGCGTTCAATTGAACGATAAAGGATTTACAAAGTGACCCAAGATGTTTTGGTGGAGCGATGATTCTGCTGACCAGCAACTTTCGTCAAAAGCTACGTGTCATTCCGAGAACAAAAGCTGCAGATGAACACAACTCAAGTCAGAAATCGTCGAGATTGTGGGGCTATGTGAGGAAGTTGCAGTTGACCACCGCTGATTTTTCCAAACAACTGTTGGCGCTTGGCAATGGTCAAATTCCTGTTGATGCTTCGACCGGATTGATTTCATTTCCTTCGAATTCTTGAATGTTTACGACGTCGAGGGGAGAGCTTATCACGAAAGTGTTTACGACTGCTTTACCTAGAAAGAGAAGGCCAAGGTGTTGGGATGAAACAACATTTAAAAATGAAACCATCCCAAATTTAACTGTAATACACCGGCCTTGGTATGCCGAAAATGTAATCGAAAACGGAAAGTCGCCCGGAGATTTATTTAAAAACGTATTCGACTCGGCCATTATGGAAAAAATTCTTCTTCAATTCTTACATTTTAACGACAATCGCAATATTGATGCTAATGGTCGTTTAACTAAAATTCGTCCGTTAATTGACCATGCCAACAGCAAATTTGCGGAGTTCGGAAAACCGTTTGGGAGGTATTATTCCTTAGATGAGGCTATTTGTACTAATATAAGCTTTTTGTTTTAGGCAAAACCGATCGTGATAAAAATATACCACTGGGCTCAAATGTTGTGATAAATTTATGTCAAGACTTGGTGCCTGAACAATAATCGTTTTTATTGATAACTTTCGATCATGATTTTAAAGTGGTTGATACAATTCGTAAAGATCCAGTAGAAAATCCTCCTTTGCATGAACTTAAAAAAATCCAACGCAGGACAATTCATGCATTAAATAATTTCAGATTACAATGATCACTAACTAGCAAAATTATAGTCAGATGAGAACAATAATTTTACTTGATCGTTTGAAGAGTTTCAACTGTACATAGCATTGATTAAACAAATAAACGATTTCGGTAGTAAACTACAAGATCACGTATTTTCTGATAATTGTTTAATTATACCAGTTGTTTATGATTATACAAAATTTCACGATCAACATGATCGCTGATGTTTATAAAGAAATATTCTATTAAAGAATTCTAAAACAAGATAATTGAAATTTTTAAATCAAAACTAGCCGCTAGGGATTAACTTTTTAATCGTTTCATTTACAGCTTTGTAATATTTATAAATGATTAATTACGCGAACTTAAAACTGTTCCATCAATCGATCAATAAATTAATAAAACGATTTGACAGTATGCCTCAAGTGCATTAGATCTTCAATATAATATAATACCGATCGTTTACTGTAGCAATTTACTATATTCTTGTATATGAACCATGATATATAATTAAACCTTCAACACCTTATTGAAATTCAAATTCAATATAGACTTGGGGTTTCCGTATATCATTAAATATGCATTCAACATCCTACTGTGGTAATCTATCGCGCGCAAGATAATAACATTTACAGTATTCGATTTAAACGGTGTGTTGTTACTTACAGATCTAGAAGTTCGATACTCTTCGAACTTGATATAATATATATAAATAGGAAATAACATAAAAAAACTGTTTATTAGATGTAACTCTAGCCCCAGCATCCAAAATATAATTATTCACAAAACAATAAACGATCATTACTTGAGTAGAATGGACCGATTTGAAATACTCTCAAAAATCAATTTGAAATTTTGTTTTTATATAAAGGCGATCTCATTTTACTGTAAAATTTAAGTATTCTTCACAAATTTTTTTTACGTTTTTAAGATTATTTAACAATAAATTTTAATAAACTTGATCGATCGGTCGATCACCTATACTCGTATAATATGTAACTATGCTCGACTCATTAAGTGATTATTGCTTGTCTATAAAATTACATAAAATGCATAATATGTGTCTATGCTGTATGCGATCATGAGAACAAAATTTAAATTTATTCAACAAATTTATTGTACTCGTCTATGGTATACACGAGTACTCATCACATGTGGATTAGAAAATTTACAATTAAAAAATAATTTAATTAATTATTTGTATTTAAATTAACATAAAATTAAAGAAAAATACATTATTACGTTGGGAAACAATGTACATACATATGTAGTACGTCTGTCTGCGTCTGTAAATACTGAAAGTGGTATTATGGTAATGAGGCTATGGGGTTTACACAGCCGAATGATCATTATACGAGTTTGTTCGCTTCTGTTTAACAGTTATTTTTAATTCATATTACATTATTTATTGAAAGTAAATTTATAAATTGCTAGTGTTATTGTTGTAAAACATTGATGATTACATGATTTAATGATATGATCGTGTATGAGCACATTGCACTGTAGAATTTTTAGGTGAGCATGTGTGCTCTACTATAATTCAATTTGTCTTATTATTGCATAGCTTGAGATTCTAAATCGAAGTTGTTAGTCAATCTGATACAATCTGATCCACTAGATCCACTACAAAGTGTTCAATCGCCCTGATCTTTCGAAAGATCTAATTTTTAGTCTAATTGATTTATATTTTTGGTAGTACTAAAACTAGGAATTTTAACAAAAAATTAAGACTTGCGCCTAGAACTTTATAGATCAGCTTCTGTGAGGAGTGAGGACATTAATAGTCTGTTGCTGCCATGCAACCGATCACTAATGTTAGCTCTTCCTATTACGTTTTAGTTCATCTGTTCTGCGTTACAGATCATCAAGGGTTATTTGAACCAGCTGTTCCAGATCTGTATTTTGTTATTTTTCCGCAACTTTTAATCATTAATGCCTAGAATGCAGCTGAAGTGAAATTAAATTTTACATATAAAAATGACACAAGCGAAAACGAAACTGAAAATTTCCGCGCTGAATTTATTTTGCTTTATGCAAGTACGATAAAAGTAAGCTACATTTTTGACATTTCATCAATAATTTTTATTTATTGTGTTTCAAAAATATTTTGACTTGAAGTTATAAAAAAGTAATAATTCAAGAAGAAGCTACTGCGTTAAAACTTTACGAATCAACAAACTAATTTTTCATGGAATAATTTATTTGGTTAATTTTATAGATGGAAATTTCATTTCACGTCAGCTGCACCCTTAATTAGAAAATAATGTACATATATGCACCGCTGCAATCAGTAACATGGTGCACGTTTACGTCCTGTGAAATTGCTATTCTAAAATTGGCTGGAAGTTAGCAATGTCCAAATATTTCTCAGGAGTCATTACCTCCAATTCGGAATTTTACCGGCTTGTCGGTAATCAACTGTAAGATTACAATCAAGAAATTGATACAATTTTAGAAAACACTAAACTTGCGTTTACGCGTATTTTAGAATTGTCTACATGTTGGTGTCGAAAAAAGCGTAGACAATTAATTTTTGCATAGACAATATCGACAATAGGTAGAATATGTAGATAATCAGATTATTGTTTTTTTTTGTTGTTTTCCGATTGGATCTTTCAGCATAAGGATAAATAAATCAATTTCTTACCGAAACAGGTTAGAATAGTACGTTTAGAGAATTAAACATATTCAAACTCATTTTCAAATTTTTTTCAAATTACATTGCGTTACTGAACAATTCCAAATTACAGGATTATTCTTTTCCGTAAGTGTAACAATTTAAGAAAAAAGTTTCGAACTAAACTTAACGTTTGGTTAAGTTTGAATATTTTATGTAATTTTTATTTTTAAAATTGTTGACACAGACACTAAATTGTATTGACACCCAGTACTAACTTCCTACGATAGTGGAAATTAAAACTTTTATTAAATAAAACTTAGTAGAATATAACAACTTTGGTCTTTAAATTATTCAGTCGGCTTAAATTTATCTATAATTTCGGCATTTTTTTATTGGACTCCTCCTCCAATTATTTTGGTTGTAATAGTAGCTAGTACTTTCAATAAAAGTGTACTAATGAAAAAAGAAAGAAGCAATTTGTTAGAACTAATTTTGGTCAGCTCACATTTTTGAAACTTGTGTATAGCTTACAAAAAGTCTTTGAAAACAGGATAATCATTGAGAGCTTGTCAGCCTTTCTAGTTTAGGAGTTACAAAGTTGAAAGTTTGAATTTCGCACTGTTCCATATTTTTGGCCTTAGAAATTGCTTAGAGTAACTAGCATAACAATTCAAACCGAGAATTGAATTTGACCAAAAAAGTTTCAAATTCGGAAAATTAGTTTCTCAAAAAACTGTATAAAATGAATGACTTGGAATAATATAATTTTCAATCTTTATTTAAAAAGTAGTGGTGTTTTGTTGTGTCCAACAGCCGAATTTCTTTACCATGAATGTATATGTTACAGTAAAAGCCCGAAATCTGTAAGTCCGAATAAGAATTTAAAACAATTGTTTTATTGCTACCAAATCTATGAAAGTCCTATATTCTTGAAATGGTTCGCCCTTCATCCTATACGGAGTATTGTTTATGATATTAGTGCAAACTGGAATTTGGTATAGTAGAGACTAATGGCATTACTAACTCTCAAGGACTTGTGGGATCTAACTGTGCACCTCATGCTAATTGTCACACATAATCAAAAATGCTACCGCTTTTGGAACACAAATTTAATCCAAATTTTGTTAGGTGGGGGATCTTTATTATTTATGAAAAAATACTTATTTATAGTGTTATTCCGAATAGCAAATCCGCCTTGACTGAAGAGCGATTCTGAATTTTGATGAAATAATGTTTTTTTTTTATCAAAACTCGTCAACTCCATGAACATATATTGAAATTTAATTTACAATCTGTTTGTTTTTAATCGTTTATTATTTATATTTATATTCAAAATATTTACAAAAGTCGAAAAAGCGTTTAAGGAAGCTACCACTTCTGGTGAACCAATTTCGGCCAAATATCACTGGAACCTAAAATTTATGAAAAAATCTTCCTGGGTTGTACAGAGGCTGAATTTAGGTTGACAAACCTTTTTAGAAAACTGACCTGGACCGATATTGATGCAAATTTAATTCAGAGTCTTCTAGTCCACAGTCGTTTTTCTCTCTAAAAACTACTCAGAAAATAAAAGGCAATAATCAAATTATTTTAAAAAGCTATTATCCAGGTTTGGAGGAAGCACTTGTTAAGACTTAAGAAGGGCTAAGTTTAAATTCCGGATATTTCAAATTTTCATAATAAAAAGGTAATATAATTTTATTTTATTTTTTTTTATTCCTCTATTTATTATACCAAAAAAGTAGCTAACAGTACCAACTGCCGAAAATTTCGAACATTTAATTTCTGTAAATGATTTAACGATCACGTTTTTTTTAAATTTAGAAAAATGGTAAAGATAAAACATCTTGCTGTGATTTTAATTAGGTAACCGAAATTTTCTAATTAAAGTCACATCAAAATGTTAAATATTTTCCACTTTTCTAAATTTTTGAAACTCGTGATCATTAAATCATTTACAAAAATTAAATGATACAATTGATTTGCATGCATTTTTTTTGTCGGTAGAATAAACAGTGGAATAAAAAACAAAATGAAAAATTTCTAGTACCGTTAATTCATATAGATTTATCGAACTTATTAAACCCCTGCCCAACCCCTAGCACTGTAAGTGGTAAAGTAAAGCTACCCTGGATTCACGGAAATTGTAAGCCTTCTACCAAAACGTGAATTAAGGCTTGTTGGGAAAGATATATAGTTTTCTTTTCGAAACGATGTAAATTTATGACAGCAACGACCAAAATTGTTCCAGCTGGAAGTAAAAGATTCCGGCTGAAAAATGAAATAGTGCACAATGATGCACAATCCCATTGTGCTTCTTGTGTTATAGTAAGTTTGACTGTAGAGGGTACGGTTCCGGCTGCTTTTAATAGGTTCCGGTTGGAATTATAAGGTTTCGGCTCAAAAACAGTTAGTGCACAATGATGTACAATATATTGTGTTTCTTGTGTCATAGTTGGTTTGGCTGTAGTATGGTTCTGGCTGGCTTGATCGGATTTTGGCTGGAATTATTAGGTTCCGCTGAAACATCATATGGAGCGCAATGATGCACATCCCATTGTGCTTCTTGTGCCATTGTTAGTTTGGCTGTAGAGGGTATGGTTCCTTCTACGCAGTAAAAAAAACGGAGTTCTCCTGACACCGAATCGGTGTCAAATAATATCCCACCGATCGGATACAAGTTTCTTTTATCCTTTTATCTTTTTTTCGGATGAAATTATTATTTATACTTTTTCCACCAGATCGGCGCTTGTCCTACTTTTATAAGCGTCAATTACTAAGAACTATTACTTTTACACCAAACGGCGTAAAAAGTATATTGTTTAATACTTTTTACGCTATTGGCCGTAGGCACTTGGCGAAACACACTAATACTTAATAAAGACATTTTTTTTAATCACTTGTTTTTTGTTTCGCAGTTATTTTGAAAATAACTGATTCAAAATAACTGCGAAACAAAAAACAAGTGATTAAAAAAAATGTCTTTATTAAGTATATTGTTTAATCCTATCGAATGTTTTAAAAATAGTACCCTTCCTTGCGGAGTTAATTTAACGTAATTGGATAGAATGTAAATTATTTTTTCGGATTAAATTCCAATCACACCGCGTTTTTTTTTACTGTGTAGCTATATTAGGCTTGGCTTTGTCAGATTGGCTGGCTTTGTTAGGTTTTGGCTGGAATTATAAGGTTCCATCTAAAAAATTATATAGTACACAATGATGCACAATCCATTGTGCTTTTATGCTTGGTTGACGTATGCGATCAAAAAATGATTCGCGAATCAAAGGAAAATTAAATCATTGAAAACATATACAAATTTCCCCGCCCGAGATGAAATAATTTTAACTTTGGGAAAATTTTGATCGGAAGCATCCAACATAATAAAAAAAAAATAACAAATTATGAGTAATAATGCGAAATAATTACGCTCAAAGATTGGCTTGATTCGCGAATCATTTTTTGATCTCATACGTGAACCAAGCATTACTGTCATACTTGGTTTGGCTGTAGATGGTATGGTTCCGGCTGGAATTATAAGGTTCCGGCTGAAAAATTATATAGTGTACATTGATGCACAATCCATTATGCTTCTTGTGTAATAGTAAGTTTGGCTGTAGAGGGCATGGTTCCGGCTGGCTTTATTAGGTTCCGGCTGTAATTATAAGGTTCCGACTGAAAAACAATTAGTGCACAATGAGTAGTGCACAATGAATATATTGTGCTTTTTATACTATAGTTGGCTTGGCTGTAGTTTGGCTCCTGCTGGCTCTATTAGGTTTTGGCTGGAGGGTATAGTTCTGGTTGGCTTTATTAGGTTCCGGCTGAAATTATAAGGTCCCTACCGAAAAATCATATAGTACTGTATTTATAAGGTTTCGGCTGAAAAATTATATAGTGCACAATAATGCACAATGCATCGTGTTACTTGAGCCATAGTTGTTTTGGTTCCGGCTGATATGGTTCCGGGTGGCATGAAGATGACAAAACTTTGCATAATCTACTATATTCTTAACTAGCTTACTGGCCAAGGGTGGATTTGAATTACAAGAACCATTTAGGTCGGAATGGCTGAAAATTTGTAAGCAACTGAAGGAATTTGGTAGTATTAACGTTCCAAGATACATCATGAGCCCAAATAAATTAAAACAATACATTAGCAATACATTTCCGAAATATAGTTCTTATGTGCTAAATCACGAGTAGCTCCACTCAAGATTCAGACAATACCACGTCTTGAGCTGTGTGCAGCTTTATTGCTGACCCAACTAATGGGTGATTTTTTTGTGGTTAGGATTTTCATGCATTAGTATTTGACAGATCACGCGGGATTTCAGACAAGGTGTCAAAGAGAAAGATGCTCAGTATGCTTTGACATTTCATAATGAATAGACTTACTAACGAGCAACGCTTGCAAATAATTGAATTATATTACAAAAATCAGTGTTCGGTTCGAAAAGTGTTTCGCGATTTACGTCCGATTTATGGTCTACATAATCGACCAAGTGAGCAAACAATTAATGCGATTGTGACCAAGTTTCGCACTCAGTTTACTTTATTGGACATTAAACCAACCACACGAATGCGTACAGTGCGTACAGAAGAGAATATTGCGTCTGTTTCTGAGAGTGTTGCTGAAGACCGTGAAATGTCGATTCGTCGCCGTTCGCAGCAATTGGGTTTGTGTTATTCGACGACATGGAAGATTTTACGCAAAGATCTTGGTGTAAAACCGTATAAAATACAGCTCCTGCAAGAACTGAAGCCGAACGATCTGCCACAACGTCGAATTTTCAGTGAATGGGCCCTAGAAAAGTTGGCAGAAAATCCGCTTTTTTATCGACAAATTTTGTTCAGCGATGAGGCTCATTTCTGGTTGAATGGCTACGTAAATAAGCAAAATTGCCGCATTTGGAGTGAAGAGCAACCAGAAGCCGTTCAAGAACTGCCCATGCATCCCGAAAAATGCACTGTTTGGTGTGGTTTGTACGCTGGTGGAATCATTGGACCGTATTTTTTCAAAGATGCTGTTGGACGCAACGTTACGGTGAATGGCGATCGCTATCGTTCGATGCTAACAAACTTTTTGTTGCCAAAAATGGAAGAACTGAACTTAGTTGACATGTGGTTTCAACAAGATGGCGCTACATGCCACACAGCTCGCGATTCTATGGCCATTTTGAGGGAAAACTTCGGAGAACAATTCATCTCAAGAAATGGCCCGGTAAGTTGGCCACCAAGATCATGCGATTTGACGCCTTTAGACTATTTTTTGTGGGGCTACGTCAAGTCTAAAGTCTACAGAAATAAGCCAGCAACTATTCCAGTTTTGGAAGACAACATTTCCGAATAAATTCGGGCTATTCCGGCCGAAATGCTCGAAAAAGTTGCCCAAAATTGGACTTTCCGAATGGACCACCTAAGACGCAGCCGCGGTCAACATTTAAATGAAATTATCTTCAAAAAGTAAATGTCATGGACCAATCTAACGTTTCAAATAAAGAACCGATGAAATTTTGCAAATTTTATGCGTTTTTTTTTAAAAAAAAGTTCTCAAGCTCTTAAAAAATCACCCGTTATATGAAGAGGTACAAAAATATTTGCAGATTAAATTTGATAATGTTATGGTCAGACTCGGAAATAACTCTTTTTCGGATAAATTCAGTGCCGCCGAAATATGCAACATTTGTGGCAAATCGCGTGTCGCAGGTCCAGGATATCATTTCATCTGAAGTATAGACATACGTTCCAACAGAATAAAATCCCGCTGATACAATATCCCGTGGTTTGATGCCTTCAGAGCTGATAGGTTCCGACTTATGGTGGATTATATCTTTATACGAAGATCAATGGACGATTCCGAAAATAAAATCGGTGAGTCCTGAATTTTAAAATACGGAATATTGTAAATCCAAAATGCATTTGAAAGTAACTAAAGAACCAAATTATTTCATTGAAAATGAAACTAAGTTAGCTAAATAAATGGCGGATTCCAAGGTATAATAAAATGCATTCAAAATCAAAGTTATCGTAATGAAATTATACAACTGACTTCTATGCAATCCATTCGTAAACAAAGTTCAATTTGTAAGCTAGATCCGTTTGTTGATACTAATGGCATTCTTCGCGTTGGTGGAGTTAAGGAATTCTAAGTTGACGTATTATCAGAAACATCCCATCCTACTACCACCTACTAATCTATTTTGTGTATTATTAGAAATTGGTATTGTCGGCCTAAATTTTGGAGGGCGCAGATTATGTCATAAAATTGTTCATATTTGCATTTTATGCTTTAGAACGAAGCCCAAATCAATTGAGCAACTGTGGCACTATTCTGGTTTTCGCTGGGAATAGGGAATTGAGAAAATTATTTTCATAGCATTTTTGTATAAAATGTATCTTTTTCTGGTCTACCGTTGGAATTAGTTTGGTATAAATAATTTTGAAACAAAGATAATATATTGGGAATTAGTTTTCCCTATAAAAATTATGTCGAACAAAAGTTTCCCAATCAACTTTGTTTCGAAAATATTTACACCAAACTAATTACAACAATAGACCAGAAAAATATAATTTAGACAAAAATGTTATGAAAATATTTTTCTCAATTCCCTATTCCCAGGGAAAACCAGAATAGTGCCACTGATGGGCCAACTACCTCCGGAACGTGTAGAATCATGTCATGCGTTTAAAATTGTGGGAATTTCTTTCAATGTTGTCTATAAAATACGTTCAAAGGTTATATCACAGGTTTACATCTGTGTTTATATATTTTGCCACTAAGGCAACGCATTTAGAAGTTGTTTCCGATTTGACAGCTACAGGATTTATAGCGGCTCTTAAACGTTTTGTTTCGCGCAGGGGACTTCCGTCTAATATCTTTAGCGATAACGCTATTAATTTCGTTGGAGATCCGAACTTCAAGAACTTTACAAATAGTTCAATACCGAACTTATCCAACATGAAATACTTAAATATTGTACAAACGAAGGCATGTATTGGAGTACAATTCCTCATAGATCACCACATTTCGGGGGATTGTGGGAATCTGCTGTTAAAAGTGCAACATTTGATTTAAAACAAATTCTTTCATTCTACAGTACTTCTGAAGAATTGTACACCCTGATTATTCAAATTGAAGGCTGTCTCATTTCTAGACATATCATGTTTCTGTCAAATGACCCTTCCTATTTATTTTCATTGACGCCAGAGCATTTTTTACCAGGACTTCCGTTAGTAAAGATAAATTTGCGTTTTAAAAGGAAACACAGTCTATCATAAAAAACAAATATAAAAACAAATAAAAAACCATAATAAGTAGTATATTTATAGTTTTCCGTGTTAGCGGGCAATGAATTTGAGTTGTGGCAATAACAGTGAATACCTGTGCCAAAAAACAAGGCATATTTTATGTTGCATCAAAGTTTAACAAATTTAAAGCTGAGCGCACGGTAAACGATAATTTGGAAGTGTCACACAACTCAAGTGCATTACCCTCGAACACGACAAATCATAAAATTGGAATATATCATTTTACGAATTATTCTTACTTCACCCAGTCGAACATTTTTCGCTAACTTCGATAACATGTAATTTTCGGCTAGCATCATAAAAATTTTGTACTACCACCTGATACAATAGTATGTCGATAATGCAGATTTTTTTCGGCTGAAATGTTCTGCTAATTTCAGTAGCATCCACAAGCCACTATTCAAATATTATAATACGGAATTCTATACGAGCATTCTCGTATTACTTTATCTTGATTGACATACAAACCAAACTACTGTAAATCATCGCGATCAATCAAAGACGTTTGCAAGTATGGCACGCTTATTGCAAAATAATACCCATCACTAGATATTATCTCTTAATTTATACATTCCGCCAATATCATTACCATCATTACGGCGCTATATGATTATTACGACGATGATCATTACTATATTAAAGCGAACGAGCGCATGTGGGTGAAGTCTTGTACTTAAGTAAATTATAAAGAAACGATCAAAAGCTAAAATTCTCTATACATTATTATTGCAATCATGATCGCGGTAATAATAATAGCACTGGTAAAATAGTAATAAAAATACTTGTTATTTTGTTACAAATCAATTGAATTATTTATTGTACGTACGTACTCATAACTCAATCAGCATCTCAGATTCATCTCCCAAGTTTCCGATATTAATGCAAAAAAAATTTTTATTTTATATTAATAACAACAACACACGAATTGTTAATGTTATTCGTTAAATACGTTAAATAAATCACTCAACATATGTAATATATATGTATAGTATGTTATGAATGCATAAAATATGAAAATGTAAAGTTTGATCGGTCTGTCATATTAGATACTGCAATATGTAAATATAATTCTTTAAGTTACAACACGTCCTCGTACAATGCAAATCGCATTGATATTTCATATCAAATGTGCCGACACTTGATTGATTTGTGCGTGATAATTTGATTAGTGTACGACGCAAGGTGTTGCGAATATTTTCTATAATATATTGAAGGATCTCTCCCACACTTAAAGGTCGGCAAAACCAATCATATAATAATGACTCGTTAATCGCACTATCACACAATGTATATAGAATTTTTCTACTTTGGGAGGAAACTATTAAGTTTATTGTGCGATTAATGCTATTATAGGTTGGATACAGGTCGTGGTCGTATATTGAATATTTGTTGTACTCATCGTTTATATCTGATGGTGGAAGAATGGATATCCATAATATTTTATTTCGTATTTAATGGGTTTATGTAGGTTAAATTTTTTTATGTTGTCGATCTATCGGAAAGATGTAGGATGCCATCAGCTCTGTTAACGTTCTGTCGATGTTTTAGAATTTTTTTCCCATAAAAATGTTTGTACAAATATAGAAAATCTTGAAAAGCGATTAGAGATTCACGTGGAGAATGCAATTTAAATTTACGGAATTGAAATAAATCTGATGCAGTTGACAACTGCTGGGTTTTTTAGCACACGTTTTCTACCTGCTGGTGTGAATACAAGTATCTTGAGTATGTGCACTTTAGGTCATAAACAGCACCAAATTTACTGCCATCAGAGTCAAACAACCATCATCAATAATTTAATCAACTCAAATAGTGTTAAACCATAATACTGGTTACAAAATTAATTACACGCGATGTAGACATCCTGCTACCCATTTTTAGGTCTTTCTTCAATAAACGTTTGTATAATGAAATTAAATACCGCTAATTTTCGTACCACCCAAAAATTTTGTTTCGTGTTTTGATTAATGATCATTTTAATATTTTATTTACATATTCGATTAACACAACATTATCATCTTACCGCGGCCCATGAAGAATTCAATAGTATTTTGTTTATGTAGCCGATACTCATGTAAGTTATATTGATATAATTCGTCTTGAAGTATCATAAAAATCTCACCATCGAGCTGGGATGGTAAAAATTTTGATAAATTGATATTTTGACAACCTCATCATTGAATTATTATTTTAATTTTTTTAAATTGTTTTAAAAAGAGAAAAATGTTAAATTGAATATGGTATTACGAGTATACGTATAATAAATAATTATTATTGATTATAATAAATTCAAAATAATAATGAGAAAATATGTTTCATTCCCAGGTGTATGCAATGCAACTTAATGAAAATTGTTATGTTTTTCATGACACGTACATGATTTTTATATTTATGCTTTTAAAATAAATTTAATTTAATAACCGAAATATATTACTCATAGATTGTAGGAAACCCAATATTAACACGGTCTCGAAAAAGCGTTTCGAGTAAGGTGCAATATATACCTATATATGTGAATTTTCTAAAAAAAAAAATGTTTTATTATTCACTTCGGGACTATTAAAACTGCCTGGTATTTCGCTAATGATGCCTATTAATGCACTGAACCTATTTCCTACCTAGTAAAATGTATACTTTCGAATCAGAGATTCTCAGAATGATATCACACATTTTTATTTAAGTATCAAAGATTGGCCATCTTATTAATTTTGTCACCGGTGAGAAGTTTCTGGACACTTAAATTTTTGGACACTTTTTTGTAACTCGGACAGAAATTTATGCGAATGACCAAAACTATTTTTTTAGACATAAAATAAATTTTAGACATATATTTTTTGCCCACGTTTATCTGTTTTAAAAGTGTAAATACCATATACAATTTTTTTGTTTGTAACGGCGTTTCAGCGGGCTCCTCTTGAGTTTGGCATGAATCATGGTTCAATAACGACTCCAACTCAGCGTCTTCAAACTTTGCTGATCTCCCTCCGAGTTCTTTGTCACAGGAATCTCCACTTTTAAAACGGCGGAACCAGTATTCACATCTTTTTATTGATGAAGCATGTTTCCCATATATGCTTCACAGAGCAGTTGATGTCCACCAGCTGCAATTTTCTTCAGATTAAAACAGCTCCCCGAATGATGCGATTTAATACTAGTTACCCCATCTTTTGTAAATCACTCGAAACTTATTGGTACTAGGGGGTATATAGATAATTTTTTTAAACATAGGTTTTGTTGATGTGTGTGAACAAATAAAAATTTCGAGTAGTTGAAAAAGTATTGGCTATCTCACAGAATTGTTCTACGAATGTTGCGTACTAGATCAGTTAGCTAAGGAATTACGAACGAAACTACCAACACTTGGATTCGATGATCAGAAAGTGAATAAGGTGGTGGGATAATAGGAAAGTAAGGTCCAAATTGTGGAAAATACAGAAACATTTCTGTTAGCTGGAAAATTTCAATTTTTTTTCGTTTTGAGGTTAAAATTTATTTTATTTTTTTATTTGGTCGGTAACAATTCTTTGTTTATATTTGAAATTTCAATATCTAAAACATTTGTGGTATTTTGATAATTTGTTTTATGTGACATGTTTCACCCAGCGTACTATTTTTTTTAATTTAACAAATTTGTGTATGTGTGTGTTTTCACATCCGTTTCAATTGAATTATCATGTTCAAACATTCCGGGAACTTAGGAACCAAGTGGTTGGTCCCAAGTACCAAATTACATAAAAACACGAATATTATTGGGTTAAAGTAGATCATTAGGGCTGATATAACTCCGCTAGGAAAAGTTATTAAACAATTTATTTCCCTGATTAGATGTTTTGATGTCAAATCCCACTAGAAACATGATGATCGACAAATAAATTGAAAAAATTTCAGAATATGAAAAAGTTTGGGAAAAATTAGATGATTATGGGACAATTACCATTTCGTCAGGACAGGAGTAAAATTTTGGTTTTATAATTTTTTATTATGACGGATTGGGGTTCAGCTTGAAAGCTGAATCTATAAAACTGTAACACACTATACAAGTATGTCGCAAAAAAATGTAAACCTGTGTTAAATCTCTATAAATTCAAATTATCTGTTATTCGACCACCCAGTACTAAAAATTTAGTGTAAATTCGAGATAATCCACATAAATATGTTTTTTACCAAAGTCATGCGGTGGTCGTTCCTCTAAAGGACAATAAACCTTTTCATGATATTTTGACTAGGAGCTCGATTTTGGACCATAATTAACGAGAAAAATATTTCTTTAAAAATACTCCAATCGTCATAAAAATTACAGACATTCTGAGAAAATATTCATAATAACAAAAATGTTCTAACTGATGGCCCAGAATTGGGTAGTTTTCCGTGACATTAAGCAAAAATGTTCTCGTTTTTAGAAAATGGTCGTTTGTGTGGGAACATATATTGTTCAAGAGTACTTTTCGGTTTTGGAGCATCACTCGACGAGAAAAATCATATCTCAGCTAATAGTTAAAATATCATGAAAAGGCGTACTGTGCTACATAGAGGAAGGAACATAGACTATGCTAAATAACATATTTATGTGAACTACTTCGAATATACACTGATTGAAAATTTTATTCCTGTGAAAATGTTATATTGTCCCACAATCATTTAATTTTTTCCATACCTTTTCATGTTTTGAATTTTTTTCGATTGTAATACATTTTTTTAAATCTTTTTTCCCGAAGGAATTGTATCAGACGATCCCAATCATCTAATTTTTAAAATTAATATTCGTGTTTTATATAATTTGGTGCTTGATACCAACCACTTCGTTCCTAAGTTCCAGGAATGTTATCCCAGAATTCTATCCCAGAAAATAATTTTTTTATTCAGGCAACACTAACATATCAATAACCAATTTGTTCTTGTATGAAGTTAGCCAAGTCCAGAATTTTTATCAATTTTAATGGAAAAACGAAAAACTATCAAATTTATTAAATTCGATTTGATTTTCATATAATAAAAAAAAAAATTAAAATTTAAATGTAAGAAAAAATTTGTTCCATGGCAAGTTCCCGAAAATGAACTTTGATTAGGAATTTCATTGATTTTTATATAATTATTCGTCACGCCACGGAACGATTTTTTTTCTAGTTTAGCTTAAGTTTAGCTACTTACTAGTGTATAAATTTCAAAATCATGTAGTCCGACGAACTCTAGGCATTTTTAGTTTTGGCGAAATAATTTTAAATTTATCGAGCGGGGCGAAAAATTATACAAAAATAATTGAAATTCCCAACCCAGAGTTCATTTTCGGGAACTTGCCTCCGAACAAATTTTTTATTACATTGCCTGTAATTTTCCGTTACTTCATGCATCTCAAAATTTTACAGTTTTTTTGTACGTTCGATTTTAATTTTTTTTATTATATGAAAAACAAATCGAATTTAATAAATTTGATAATTTTTAGTTTTTTTAATAAAATTGATAAAAATTCTGGACTGGGCTAACTTTACATAAGAGTAAATTGGTTATTGATGTGTTAGTGTTGCCTGTTTACATTTTTTTATTTTATGTGACAGAATTCTGGGATAACTTCACATACGTGAATTATTATAGCAATTGAAATTGTTTTAAATAAATTATCCATCTCATGACAATAATCTTTTTTAAAATCTAACTAATATTGATATAGAAATAACTTTGACACCTGAAAAATGTGCGAAAACGAATTTTGCTAAGATATAATTAATCGAAATTATTCATAAAGGTGGGAGAAGGGATGGAGAATAATTATCGGGGGGAATGCCAAAGAGGTAATGATCGTGAGGGTAATTAATGGGCGGTATAATTAAAGGGGGTGGTTGGGGGAGGGAGGGGATTAATGTTTTAATGTTAAACGACATATCCTAAGGTTGGACCTCTGTCAACAATATAACCTTATAGCGTTTTTGTATCAGTATCATATATTTTTTGCTTATATGAATGTAAAAATGTCTTCAGCTTGGTGTCGTGTTATATGAGTTCTAAATCTAAACGAAACCATTACTGGGGTTCTCTACCAAATACAATTGATGAGAGTGAGCCGAGAACTCAAGGAAAAACGCATCCAACTCCAGACACGATAACACTATTCTCTATTAAACTATTCTTTATATTGAGGTGCCGGTCAAAACCTACTTGGAAATACTCATTTGGGAAATTTTACCCCACCCGCTGTATTTACCAGACCGATTACCATTTATTTCGAACCTGTCTGCAGCACTTCACGTCATATGAAGATACCAAAAGTTTGATTGATTCATGGATAGCCTATAATGCTGTCAGAAAGATGGGAAAAAATATAGTGGCTACCGATAGACAATACTTTGAATAAAATATAATCAATCGTTCTTTCACAATAAATGCTCAATTTTTGATAAATGTGGCGGGAACTTGTACCATGTTATTGAAGAACACTTTTATTCTGCCGCAATATTCACATTTCTTTTTAATAAAACCCATTCACATACTGATACACCTACAGTATACCAGTGTATAACCTATACGCTGACATGGACTGTGGGTCTGCGCTGAATTCTGCACTACAACAGAGGGTCTTAGTTGTGTTTATTAATATCACCGATTCGAATCCTGTACTCCCGGTCCAAGTGCCGAACCACTGCACCACTTGTCCTTGACATTACACATTTCACATGTGACAGGTAAAATATATATATTAGAGTGATCCTGCTTCTATTCAAACCCTGCACCGTTTGGTTCAAGTGCCGAAGCGTTTAGTACTTCACAAGTTCTACAATTTAAGATAGTAAAAGGTATACGTTTGAGGTAAATGGCATCAAGGCATATTTCGCTATCTCTAAGTTCTAATCTCGACGGGGTAGAAGGAGTCTGTTTTAAAACGCTTTGAAAGTTAGACCTAAACCAACAAAAACAAACGGAAGTGTGTTTGTATCGGTAAAAACTTTAAAAAAATTATATTTTTTAAAATATTTCAATTATTTTCCAATACAATTTATTCTTTATAAAAAAATATATGTCGAATTAGCGTATAGCTAAATACATACTTCAATAATCTTGTCCATCTAAAGAATATAGGATACTCTTAAGAAATTGAATATTTCGAGAATTAATATGTTTATCACCTAGTTCTGTATGATTTTCTGAAAGGTCATGAAAGGTCTCCTACCATTGTGGAGTACAATATTTTTGCAATATTTCTCAGAAGAAGATCGATTATTTAACGTAGAATGTGAAAATTGGTTTAACATTATTAAAAATAATTTGATACATAAGCAAAAACTTGATCGATTTATTGACCAGTTGAAAGAAAAAACAGCTTAATAATTCAATTAAATTAGCTCCACATTTAATTGGATAGTCTAGAGCAAAGGACATCAACAAAAATCAATTAGTGGAAACGCCTTTATCGAAACTTTCGCCATTATGAACTTGAGCCAAACTCGTGAAATTTGGAGGAATCTAGGGGGAAATCAAAAACTCGGAGAAATAAATATGCAGAAACACCTGCGGTTTACAGATATGTACAGCCAAAACTGTTACAATTTGTCAAAGAGGATTATTCGTTGAAAGTTCTAAGCTCGTCCGATGAATATTGCGTGATAGTATTTAAATTTAATGTTCAAAGCCGGGTTTTCCCTTTAAGCAATATTTTTTATTAATCACTTTAAGGTTACCATTTAATAATAATAATGATTGAGGTCCAGAAGAATTAACTAATCAACGTGAAATATCAGATATAAGTTTTAATATTTAAGTCACAGTTATTTTTGTTGAAATCGGTCGACCGAAAGTGGCAGATTACAGAGGATCTTTTAACTTACGAGAGCAGGTTATAAAATTATTTATTAGACCACGTGAATCCCATTAGCTTTTTAAATGATTTAAAAGTTTGATAGATCTAGTTTAGTCCTTTCATAAAATTGTACAGAATAACGTATAAACATATTAATTCTCGAAATATTCAATTTCTTAAGAAAATTCTAAAATTTTCAGTAGAGTGCAGGTTATTAAAATATTTATTGGACCACGAGAATGCCATTGCTTCTAAAATGGTTTAAAAGGCTGATAGATCTAATTTAGTCTTACCATAAAATGGTACAGAATTAGGTGATAAACATATTAAATCTCTATTAAAAATTGATTCAAATATTTTAAAAATTCGCCTAAATGTCATCGTTTTCTTTTTACCAATACATTCTCATCTTTATTTAGATTTGTTGGTTTAGGATTAATTTAGTTCTAACCTCAAAAGATAGGTTTAAATTCCCATGTATGTTTTAAATACAACACAGTGTACCACCTCTGTATAATTACACTGTGCTTGAATCGCAAACTTTTTAATTGTGACAAGCTGAGCACCCAGAGGTAAACCTAATTTGACTACGCTGGGTGCTCAATTCAATGGTGCTCCCATTTCAAAGTTAGTCCTCATCTTTGAGATATCTCTTTCGACATGTTTTGGCTCTGAGTCAAAAATTTGTCAAAATATACACTCATTTTCACGATGATAGCTCTTGAACCATTAAATGGTTATATAATGTTATACCACATTTTCATTTTGCTTTCTTCAGCAAAGTAAATAAAAAACGAAGTAAATATTTAAATATTAAAAAGACAAACAACTTTGCCGAACATATCAAGACCGAAAAACCGCATCTACAGTCACATTTTTGTGTTATTTTTTTTTCATTTCGACGAAAACACTTTTCTTATCATTTTTTGTCATTTATTGAATCGATTGAAATCGATCGAATAAACATCGCATCGACAAATATAGATACAATAGAAACTATTTAAAAGAAAATTTAATCGACTAAGTTGATTTTATGGTGATTTTCCTAAAAAAATAACATTTTTCTTAACTTTTTTAATTTTAATTTTCTGATTCATTCGTGTCATCTTTGGGATCTTCTTCTTCTTGCAAATTCCAACAGATGTCACACAAGATTATATACGTAAAGAATACAAATGTCTCACGACTCATGAGTCAAACTGCGCCTAAGATTTATACCTAGATTTCTATTGAATTTAGTGTTCCTATGATTTTCAGTTTTTTTGTATTGTGCGAAACTTGATTTTATGTACTTTTTTTAAATTTGGTTATGTCATTGATGTGTTATTTGTATCTTATTTGAAATGAGACTCCTAAGTATGAAGACCTTCAGTTGTATTTATCCTTACCTGTGTATATGGATCGCTGCACAGAGATCCCATGGACCCATGTTTCTCTAGACGGCAAGGTTGGAGCCGGAGTCTTCTGTGAGAAGCTTTTCCCAAAACAGACAAACCCTTACCTTTTTGGGGAACATGCGAGAAAGCTGGGTCTACAGACGAATTTCTTTGTAGAAGTTGCATGGACGAAAAGGAGGAAGAAACTTTAGATAACTTCCTATGCTCGTGTTCCGCACTATCATACAGTAGGCATTGGCATTTGGGCGTGTACAGTATGGCCAGCTTTTCATGGGGCCTATTATGAAATATTTTCATTTCGAATTTAGATTTTTTTCGATATCGAATTTGCAGTCCGAACAAGTCAATTTGGCAGTGATTTTGTTTTGTTTAAATCTTAAAAATATTTTATTAACATAATTTTTTATTCATGAATATTTATAATAAAACTTACATTTCAAATTTTTCGAACGTTAATCTCGGAAATTTTTATACTGCTACGAACAACTGCTACTTCTATACTGCTACTGTATATAATTTCAAAAATTATTTAATATTTGTAACACAAAAAGTAATTAACCCCATTAATATAAAAATATGATAAGTTGTATATCAAATTGAACATGTGCGTTCAGAAAAATTCGCTTCATTTATTTTTTTTTAGTTTCATAATATGGCGGATTTTTTCGATGCAGTGTGCGTTCGAAAAAATTCACGTCGAATTATTTTCTTTTAGTTTCATAATAGAGCGAATTTTTTCGATATCGAAAAAAATCAAAATCGAAAAATTTCATAATAGGCCCCCAGATCTCGCGCACTGTAGAGAGCGACATATTTTGCGCTACGTACGTAGCTCCGAATGCTTTTGAACGTGGATAAAGGGGAAATAGGATCCTGTGGGGGCCACAACGGCCCACTATCAGTGTTGTGCATCTACGCGTAATTCGGAATTATCGATGTATTGATGTCGAAATTAGTGTAGATAATTCATTTTGGCGTAGACAATGTCGATAATTCGTAGAATATGTCAAATATTCGTAGACAATGTAGATTATTGCTTTTTTGATTTTTCTCCTTTTTTTAGTATAGAGTTGCCACCTGCCAACTCACAGTTTTCCTGTTCAAATTGCGGATTTCGAATATTTTTAAAGTTATAAATTAATTTTTACAAATTAAATAAGTGAGATTAGATCACCATCGATCTGACAACAGAACATGAGAACACAAAAACCGATTGCGTATAATTTTATGTTACATGTTAAAAATTTTAAAATTAAGAATAAAACGAACATTTTATTTCAAATAATCTTTCTAAAAAACTATAACATAATTATTCTGAAATTATTTCAAAACAAGATTGAATATTTGGTTTTTTGTTTAGGTTTTTTACGGGAGGTACAATCATGTCCGAAACTTTATCATTACTTTTCCGAGTATGTAAAAGTAAATAAATCTTAAAAGAAGTGGCAATCCTGTGCTAATACAGATTCTAAATCCTCGAGATGGTTATATTTTTTGGGGTAACCAACTGTGGATAATTTAAAATAGGCACCACGGTATTGACATACATCATTAAAAGTTAATTGAATTCGTACGTCCCAGGATCATACAAAATTGCAATTATGTTTTTGTCACATGAAAATCTCTGCTGTCAAAGTATAGCGTTGAGATTCTGATGCGGTGAAATCTTTGACACACTCACAATTGAGTTGAATTACTTCAAATGGCTCTGGTTTCCTTGGTTGCTTTAACATAATCGCTTGGAAATCCAATCAATTTACTTTAAAATTCCGTTCATTGCAAATACGTACGGAACCGCATTCCATTTGAGTTTGCTCTCTTGTAAGACATATTTGTGTTATTGGAATGGAGTGCATATTAGCGAAGTTTACTATCGAACCTTCTTAGGAATGAATAGGCTCAGATTCTTCTCTTTGAAAAATTCTATGAAAGCGTTAATTCCAAGACATTGCTTCTTCTTCATATAATTGATTTAAAGCCACTTAATTTGTCATTTCCGACATATTGGGAAAGTTATTTTGGCAAGTTGTCCAAAAATTTGATCAACAACTCTTTTTCTCCAGGATTAGATTCGACACGAGAGTTTCTGTGTTTGCATTTTTAGTTTTTTTCCGAATATAGAATCATTCATTCCGCATGCACTTTCTTTAGCCCAAGGGACCCTTTCCACAGTACATGGACCTAGGCCAATAGTTTTGAGAAACATATTCCGACCTTTGGTACAAATCTCCTGACCATTAGCATATCCTGGCCAGACCATATAGCAATCCAACAGTTTAGAACACATTTTTATTAATCACTTGTTTTTTGTTTCGCAGTCATAACTGCGAAACAAAAAACAAGTGATAAATAAAAATGTCTTTATTAAGTATTAGTGTGTTTCGCCAAGTGCCTACGGCCAATAGCGTAAAAAGTAGTTTAGAACACGTTGAGTAAAATCGCGAGCAACTTATGAAAATGTATAACAATATGAAATTTTCAATTCAAATGCCGATGATTTCACTAATCACGATAAGGGATCTGAAAGAGCCTATTGTCTCTCCTGAGGAACAGAAATTTAGATAGCAGAGTTTGTTTGAGTGAAATAACCACTCAGAGAAAAAAGTTGTTGAAATAACAATTTTCATATGCAAAATCAATAAAAAACATAGGGTGTTTTTGGCCAATAAACGAAGTTATTGCCGTAACAATTTTATAGTTATTGATTTTACTACCTTTAAATCGACATAATTTAAGCTCAAAACAGATCAAGAGCGAAGGCGGCGAGCGAAATCGCCTGTCATATTACAAAACACCGAAATCATGCAAAACAAACACAACCATCGACGCAGGCGACGACAACTTTTTCGTTGAAAAAAATTTAGAGTCTATTTCTCTTTTTGTCGCCGACGAAACAATGTTGCCAACTGTTTTTTATATATGTATAAGTTGGTGTTAAGGTATATAGAATACATGGTAAAATATTGCGCATATTGGCATGCTATGTCATTTTTAAATTTTACGTCACGTGTATGGTGGCGTATTGCATTTTATTTTATTCGTAATCTATTGTTTGACAAATTTAGTAGTTAAATATAAATTTTACAATACACATGCGCAAAGCGAACGAAAATAAAACACGGGAAGATCATACCTTGTATTCTATATACCTTGAGTTGGTATCATATAACCGTCATATTATTAACAATTTTTTTTCAATTTAGTAGCCTATCGCTTCAACGTCATGTGCCAAAACACAGAACGTTATGCCGTTTGTGGTTGTTTTTTAATCGCAATACGCTGACGCTTTTGTTCTGTTAGCTACAGCGATATAGCGGCGATATTTTTTTTTAATTCGTCGACGCTCGTCGTTGTCACTCTTGTTCTGTTTCAAGCTTAACTTGGTGGATGGAGTTTACCACCAAGTTAGAGCTGCAATATCAACAAAACGACTCTCTAGTATTCAATGTTTCCATTAGTGCGAAACCAAGCAATGGAAGCTTGGTTTCGCACTAATGGAAACACTGAATTCTTTACATTAAAAATTCGGTCGTCTCATCAGACTGCAGTGAATAAACTACAAAAATATTGAAAATTTTTGAACTTACATATAAAGTATAAGTATAATGCTTTAGCGAATTTTAATGATTAACGAGAACAGTCACGTTGTAAATGTAATAACTTAAGTTATTGAATTAATAATTTAATCAAGTCCTAATGTTTATTTTAACAACGAACATTGTCCGATCAATAAATTTAGTAAGTTTAGACTTGATAACTAATACATTGTCAATAAGTGTATTTATTTTATTTTATTGATAGAATACATGTTTTTGTTAAACTTAAAACTAAGTTATTCATTAAACAATTTTATTGCTGATTTTCGAAAAATACGATTCAATAAGTCAAAGTTATTGAATTAAAAACATTTTTTTTCTGCGTGATAAACATTTATTATTTTGCAGTAAGCAGGTTTCGACAACACGCATGCGCTGTATTCCAGCAAATCAAAAACCACCAGTTTCACTTGCCTCTGATAATTCAAATTTGTGAATTCAAATCAAATGTCAATGCCATTTTAAAATTTAGGTTCGAATTTTTTAATGGGAGGTAGAAATGAAGTCAAATGGTTCCATCAACAAAGGAATTCAGGAAAATTTGCTTACTGGTAAGGTAACATAAGCAATAACTTTCGAGATTGTCTACATTGTCGACGTCATTTTTTAATTGTCTACATACATTTTCTACACGTGTAGAGTATTAATTATCTACGAGATGTAGACAATAAGGCAAAACGCTGGCCACTACTTGTCTAAGTGTGCGGAAGCAACTACACACAAAAAAATAAGCGGTGCTAATAGATTTTTTATCCTAATGACTAGTTTATTTTTATCCAATCGGATAATTATTTTAGAATCTAACACCGCATCATCGGATAAATATTTAAGTTTATCCGATGGGATAACTATTTTTGAAAATAATATTTGTTACCTCTTTTGGTGTTAAGGAATTTTAAACCTTTTGTTAATATGTTTTATATTGCAAGGGAAACCCCCAAAAACTCAGGGAAACTCCCTTTGGATACAATTTAATCCTTTTTGGTGTTTTTTGTAAAAGAAGTTTTCAAGGATTAACGATTTTAAATATTACAATTCAGTCTTAAATTGAATTTTGTGGATATCACTTCAAAATTTCATTACTTTTTTGTAAATTTAACATAAAAAGTTGTAAAACTGTATATTAAATTTGTGAATTGTGGAAATATTCATGTGAAATCATCATTGTTAAGAATCTATTAAAATGGTAAACAAATAAATTAATGACAAAAATGTGTGAATGAAAAATTAATTCTAATTTTGTTTCTTTTAACTTATTTAGAATTTGATGACAATTTCAGTGCGCTGCTTTTCATCTTTGCCATACTTAGAGAAAAACATGTATGAACGACTGACGTAAAACTACAGCCATAATCATTTTTAGTGTTTGAAAAAGTAAGTGTACTAGTAATTCATATTTATAAATTAAAAACTAAAATAAAATAATAACATATATTTTTAGAATGGAACAACTATAACAGATGTAATAACACAGCCACACATCATTGATATTATAAGCATTAATGCCTTTACAACGTTATTCAAGGCATTCACCAAATTGTAAACCATATATTATTTACAAAAATAAAATAAAAAGAATTATAAAATTAAAATTTATGTTATTTACTTTTTTCAAAAATGCCAATTTGGGTATTTAAAATGCCCAAGAGGATATTTCCAAAAGAGAAAAGAGGTGTTACGAAGTTCATCGAATCGGTGTTAATATAATAATTATTTTAATGGATATAATTTCTAAACAAATTCGGTGTAAAAGTTTTTATCCAATAGTATTTTTTGTCATTTTTATTATAATATCCGATTGGATTCAAATTATAAATATACGATCGGTGGGACACTATGTAACACCGATTTTGGTGTTGTGGTGACCTTTTATTTTTTTGTGTGTACTCAGTGGCATAACTACAAGGGCGCAAACCCCGTGCTGCGGGGGGGGGGGGGGGACACAAGGATGGAGGGCCCACCGCACTGCGGGTCCCGTGGTCTTTGTTCTTCGTCGTCAATCAACTGGATGACAGATTTAAAGCTATGGAAGAAATAACAAAACTATTTTTCTGTATTCTGCCAGATAAATTTGTGGAAATGAATGACGATGATCTCATGAAGTCCGCAGGAGCGATACCAGAAAAATATAAAGATGACCTATCGGAAGAGTTTCCGCTACAAATGGTGATGGTAAAGTTACCTAATGCTTAAGGAGGAAATTTTGGAGTTATCATCAATATGGAATTAGCTGAAGTTCTAATAATAAAATTTCCAACAGATCATTTAAGTGATTTAGACATTCTTTCCTTTGACGCAAAAGCGGCGGGCGAAATGGAAACAAAAACTTTAATTAGGGAATTTGCCAATATGAAGTCAAGAGCAAAAATCTAACATTCTAGTATTACATATTTCTAGTACTTATTTCTATTTGTATTTATATTATTTTTTTCATTATTCTTAAAAAATGAATATTAAATAAAAAATGAGTATTAAATAAAAAAGCTATATTTTCGATAAGCAACATTTTTTATTACTCTGAAAGGAAAAATATGCAAGGTGGAGGGAAGATGTCTAAGGGCCTACATTAAGTTTTACGGGGGGGGGGGGGGGGGGGGGCAAACATTTGTAGTTACGCCACTGCAACTAATCCAACCTAACCTAACCTTACCTAACATAACCTTGGCCTAAGTGAAACATACATATATGGTGAATGTGGTTTTTCTGTCTTGATATGTTCGGCAAATTTGTTTATCTTGACTTGCCCAATAACTTTGCTGAAGTAAGCATACCGAAAATCTTAATGGTTCAAATACTGTTGGTGAACAACGAAAAAATGCCTGTTTTCTACGACATTCTACAGGGTTATCCAATTCGAGGTTGATAAAGTAGAAATCTGTATACCGACATCTGTCAAAGATAAACGTCAAGTACGATGTCATTTATTTAGTTGACATTCTGCCATTTAAGAATATGGAGCTTTTAACAATCGACCAACGCGTTAAAATTATTAAATCTGCTGATGCTGATTTTTCGAACAAAATTTTCTTCAGTGATGAAGCTCATTTTTCGCTTGGTGGATACGTTAATAAGCAAAACTGTAGAATTTGGGGCTCAGAAAATCCACAATTGATTGTAGAGAAGCCATTACACCCGGAAAAAGTCACTGTTTGGTGCGCATTGTGGTCTGGTGGTGTGATTGGGCCGTATTTTTTTGAGAACAACCATGGACGAACCGTTACCGTCAATTCTGAGCGCTATGGCCGCATGTTAACCGATTATTTTTTTACGAAAATCGAAGATTATGATCTTGACGATATGTGGTTCCAGCAGGATGGAGCAACCAGTCACGTAACACGAGCAAATCGAGATGTTTTGCAAGAGAAATTTCCTGGACGTTTGATTTCGCGATTGGCTGATGTCAATTGGCCTCCAAGATCCTGTGATTTAACGCCTTTGGATTTCTTTTTGTAGGGCTACGCGAAAGATCGTGTTTACGCAAACAATCCTCAAACTCTTGACGAATTGAAAACTAATATTCGTAAGGTAATGGCCGAGATACCGCCCGAAATGTGCCGAAAAGTCATTGAAAATTACCTCAAAAGAATCAAGGCCTGTAAGAAGTCCCGTGGAGGACATTTGAATGATATCTTGTTTAACTAAAAATGGCAAGGATCAATCTGTAAAATGAAATAAAAATTACAATACATTCCGAATATTTTGTGTGTTTTTTTTAAGTTTACTTTATCAAGCTTGAATTGGATAACCCTTTATATGAAAAAGCCCACTGAGTGCAATCATTTGGTTGGAACAATAGGAATAACTTCGCTGAGAAAAGCAAAACCAAAATATTAATAGTTCAAAAGATATCAACGTGAAAATGAGTATATATTTTGTATATTTTGTCAAATTTTTGACTCAGAGCTTGATGTCAAAAGCAATATCTGAAAAAGCTCCATTGAATTCAGCGTACTCGAATAAGGTTTCCCCCCTGGGTGCCCAGCTCGTCACTTTTTTCAGCTAGCACAGTGTTATTAGTCATTTAGGCTTCTTTATTGTTTAATTTTTCTTGGAGCTTCGTAGCATATTTCTTTAACAAAATATTTCGATATTAGAATTAATTGCATTTCCTCGCTATGTATGTATATGTTCCTCAAGGTCATTGTTATATTGTGGTCAATTCTGGGTTTCCTATAGAAAAAAGGAATTACGATTTTTTTTCTGGCGTACTATGGTAAACAGCTAGTGTACATTTATATAAAAACAATATTAAATTGGAAATATTTTTCCTATCCAATTTCGATATCATAAAAATATTTCCTATTTCCTATATCCTTAAATTAAGATCAAACATGATTTCTCAGTAGGCCAGAAGGGAAAGCTAGAATCGACCTACTGTTGATGGAAAATGACATAATATCTTGGTTGAAATACACACAGCTTTAATTACTGAGCCAATTATTACCCAGCAATAACCCGAAGAGTCGATTGCATTTTGGAGCGAAGTGCTTGTTAATCCTAAGTACAATAAACAACATAAAATATGTAATTTAATGTTTATAAATATGCTAATTTTGTTGTCTGGTGTATTAATGTGCAAAACTCTATAGTCAATTATCCAACAATCATTTTATGTATATTACGCATATTATCCATCTTATAACTCGAGTGCAATTTGCATGCAATATGCATAATGGTATTACCAGGTAATGTGTATAATAAAAGAATATTAGATTTTTATTTTGTTATGATTTATTTGTAAAATACATAAGAGGTACTCGGGTACTCGTATAATAGAAAAGTGAACTAATGATATCTTAACTACATACAATTTATCTTATTTTTTACTCAAGTCAGCTGGGAGAGAGAGTATATCGGTAACAAACATTTTGCAAATCATTTGCAATTTATAATTATTTGATTGTGATGTGCAATTTGTATTCAGCATGACTAACGCCTTTTTGTATATATAGTATGTTGCATAATTTGTGATGTGTTTTGTGTTTGATGATAATTAATCGAATCTGATTTTACCGGGTCAAATTTAAAGTGTAACTGTTTCTACAGCCAAGTGTTAATTTCCTAATCTGTGGATCATTTCAATAAATCTACATTGAATATGTCTATATGCGAGTACAATTCTTAATCTTCATATTCCACTTAAGCGAAAATTAATTGCATTCATTTAACAAACAAAAGTGTAATTACACCTAAAACAGAATAAGGTAAATATACTTTTGTGTGCGGTAAAAAAGCATACAACATCTTAATTTTAATATTCAATTTTTCACTGTCGAAAAGCAACATTCTTGTGTATGAAGATTGCCCAACAACAACAACATGCAACGAATTTTGTATATGAACTCAGGTGAAGATTGAAGCCAATTATTTATACAAGGAATCACATATACAAACAAATTTTTCGTATACATAAATATGGCTCAGGGCTCTGTACGAACGCAACACAACAAAAATAATTCATTACAATTTATCTTAGGAGACCTTAGATAACATGCGCTTTTATATATTGTGAATTGAATATATTACGAAAGTATTTATCGTGGTTTCGCATATACGTCCCCGGCGCGAGATAATAGATTTATGGTCAGTGCAATTATTTATGTAACCGTCTTGCTGATGAATCGATTATAATTTTTCATTGTAAGATGCATTTTAAGTAACTACTGTTTAAATATAATATCAAAGACATATATAATTTATTATCCGGTACTTACCATGAATATCATCCACGCAAATACTTAAGTCTTCGCGAAATGTGGTTAAATGTGATACGCATTGGCATTCACATTGATCAAAATTATACGGATTTGATTTCATCGATGACAGGTCTGTGAATAAATTAATAACAAAAAATAGTAGGTATACTATGAGAGTTCCAGCGCAAAATCCCATGTATTTTTATATGGAGGTTGAAATTTGCAAATTTTGGCTCACGTAGTATGAAAAGTTCTTTATAGATGGCAGCACTAAAAAAACTTTTTCGAGAAAGCTCGAAATTTTAAGTTGCAATGATTTTTTCGTTAGATGGCAGCACTATTTTATGTAAGTTTCTGTACTTTTCGCTAGATGGCAGCACTTCAAAAGATATTTGGTTTGTGTTTACGATAAACTTTGGAAAACTTTTGGTTTTAAATTTCTATTTGATTTATTACTTTTAAAATTATTTCACACAAAAGTGTTCAAAAGCGGCGCGGGGTGCGACGTCCGACGTCCGACGTCCGACGTGCGATTTACAATATTTAATTTAGTAACTGTAACAAATATTAAATTTAAATGATAGTAAATGATTGATGTTGTTATTGTGTTCGCAAAATATATAAAGATTAAGAAAATTGTATTTCATTTTTTATGTAGGTTAAAGATAAGAAAAGATCAGTTTTCATTTCTTTTACCAAAAATCATGAGAAGTACAGAATTGTTTTTATTATTATATTTTATTTGTATGTACATATGTCGAAATGCATAATATTAGTAGATGCGCGCGCACATATAGGAATTATTTTTAAGTAATCGGAAATAAGAAAGATAAAACTAAACTTGATCTTGAAAATGTATCGCTATACATATCATAACAACAGCAAATCTGATGGATGCGAATGAGAATTGAAAGTTTTAATATAATCAAAATATAGGTTAAATAATATTTTTTATCATATTTTTTTTATAATTGTTATTGTTATAATTGGATTTCGCATATTTTCGTAACAATTATAAAAAAGTAAACCAATCAGGAAATAATTCTTAAAAATATATTTCATGTTTAAACTGATCAGAGTATCATCAAAGATATTAACTATTCTACAACAATATAAATGGCAACGACCTGCGCAACTATATTATCGCTATACAGTACAAACCTGATAAATAAAACACAGTGCAAAGCTGAAAACTTTAAATAAAGTTAATGTTAATTACACGTAATTTACAAACTTTTTGATATGATATTCAAAAGTTGAATGCAATAAAGTTACAGCATTTATTTTTTACATAACCGAAATGAAATTTAATATACATTTAAAATTATTTAAAAATGTGACGTAGTCAGTATTGGGTCTAACCACATTATCGAAGAAATTGAAGAACACTTTGATGACAGTGATAACAAATCACAGGCTTTAATATTAAAAATCAAGATATTTAAAAAAGAAAAGAGCTGATAGAAATATTATTTTATTTTATTAGGCTAATGTCAATCATTGTTCAGTTAATTCGTAAATTGTGCTAAGTATTATATGTAGTAGTATACAGCTTTACTCTAGATCAATGTAACAAAAAATGATATCAAGTTTATAAAGTATGTTTAAAAAATTATAAAAGTAATTAAATGTTGTAAAAATAGCAATTTTTTATAAATTATACAAATTTAATGAAAAGTAGCAAAAATTTATAAAATTTATAGTACATAAGTTAAAACAATATAACAATTATATTATAAAATATAAAGACATTTAAAGATATAAAAAGTTATAAAATTTATTAAAAATTATAAAGATTAGTTGTAAGAGTTATGAAAAGTTATAAACTTTGAACTAAAAATATGTTATATGTTATAATAACGTTAAAAGTTATAAAAGAAATACATGAAAAAACAGAATTAGTTATAAAAATTATTAAAAAGTTATAAAAAATAATAATAAATTTTAAAAATTATAAAAAATCTTATTAAAAGTTATTTTAGTAACAAAAAATGTTATTAAGTTTATAAAGTATTTGTACATTGAGTTTGAAGATTTGTTGTAATACTTAAATTACATGAAATTATACTTGCTCCGACTCGGAAGATCGTTTATTCTGTTGTCCTCTATTTAAAAAATAAAATAACAAATTAAAATTTTATAAAATTAAAATAAAAAAACATAAAATTTAAACATAAAAAATATTAAAATATTAATTTTGAAAATTAAAAAAATTAAAATCTAAAAATTTATTAAAAAATAAAAAAAAAATATTAATTGAAAAATGCGTGTAACAATTACTGGTGGAAGTACTGCGTTCTAGTGGTGAGAAGTGGTATTGCATTAATTAAGCGTAATAAAGTTTGTGACATGTAGTTGTGAGATCTGGCCACGAGAAGCTTAACTAGTTAGTAGTACTAATAATCATTTTACTGATAGAAAGCAGCGCTCTTAGTAGTGAGAATTGGTGTGTATTTTATGCACTAATTTACTATACTAAAGTAAGTTACTACTACTAGTGGTGTCTAATTAAATGTAATTAAAGTATATAAAACTTTTAATGTTTTTTAAAAACTATACAAATTTAATGAAAAGTGGCATAAATGTATAAAACTTGTAGTATCTAAATTAATACAGTTATTAAAAGTTATATAAAGACATTTAAAGCTATAGAAACTTATGAAATGTATTAAAAGTTATAAAAAATTAGTTGTAAGAGTTATGAAAAATTGTAAACTTTGAACAAAAAATATGATGTTGAAAGTTATAATGACTTTAAGAATTATAAAAAAAAATACGCAAAAAGTTATAATAAGATATAAAAATTATAAAAAGTTATAAAAAATGATAAATTTTAAAAATTATAAAAAATGTTATTTAAAGATATAATAAGTAACAAAAAACGTTATTAAGTTTATAAAGTATTTCTAAAAAATTATAAAAAATAAGCTACCTTTAAAATGGTATCAAAAATTATAAATTTTTTAAAAACTACGGGTCAACAATTATAAAGTTTAAGAGTTATAAAGAGTTGTAAAATTTGTATAAAAAATATGCATAAGTTATAAAAGTTATTAAAACGTAATAAAAACTGTAATAATAAATTTTAGAAAATAAAAAAATGTTATTAAAATTATAATAAGTAACAAAAAATTAATAAATTTATAAAAAGGTAACAAAACAGTTATAAAATTTATAAAATTTGTTTAAAAAATCATAAAAAGTAGTAAAATGGTATAAAAATTATAAATTTTTTAAAAACATAATAGTGACAATATTGAATAGTAAATTATAGTAGATAATTAAAATAGAGTTATTAAATATAATAAAAAGTTAAAAAAACTATTGTTGATAAAGATTGGTTGTTGCTATTTATAATTGCACACGATCTATGTACTTATGTAGCGAGAAAAAAAGTTACAGCATTTATTTTTTATATAACCGAGAGCTATTAATCAAATTTGATATAAATTAAAAATTATTTAAGATTTAATTTAGCATCTCAAATATGTTATAAAAAATATAAGGTGAACCATCTAAAATTCATATCAACATAAATACGATATTTTAATATTTCGATAATAAATATTTAATATTTTAATAATAAAACGAAAGAATATTTCGTTTTTATACTTCTTAATTGCCACTAAGCATTTTAGTTAGTACAAATATTATGAATATTTGTTATTTTATTATAATGGAAAACGTTGGATTAATAAAAATAACAAATAAAATATTGGTTAAAGAATTTTCAACTGAAAATATTCAATGTTTTCGTGTTGCAGTCAAAATAAGTATGCAAACTCAATTCGAACGGGTTTTCTTACTTATTTAAGATGGCGGCAAATAAGTAAATAAGTTTGAAATAAGTATCCGTTTCGAAAAGGGTCTTATTATTTTATAGTTGAGTATAACCATAGAGTAAGTAATGTTATGAAGAGTAACGAAACAGAGGAAAAAATTTCATCAAAAATGCGTGGGTTATGAAATTTAAATGGATTATACAATACACTTACACAATCGTGGCGGTTGTATTAAATAAATTGGAAATGTATTTCAACAAACCAATATATGTTGGGATGTGCATATTAGATCTAGTTAAAACTACATTATATTATTTTCATTATGACTAATGGCGCCGAAGTTGGATAAAAATTTGTAATACTGAAACAGATAGTTTAGTTTACGAAGTATTTTGTCCAGATGTATATGAACCCATCATAAAAGATTGTTATAAGTATCTCGATACAAGTGGTCTAATGAAGAATGAAAATTATGGAAAAATAATGGGTGAATTTATTGGATTAAGATCGAAAATGTATACTTTCAAAGTTGTTGATGTTAATGATATAAAAAATATAAAGGAGTAAAGAGACAAGTTGTGAAATCTAGAATAACGTTTAAAGAATTCAAAGAATGTTTAATTAATGACTCATCATAAATTCGTTCAAGAAATCAAGCAGTAAGCTCTGTTAGACAATTGAAAACCGCACCTAATCCACACGATGGTAAAATATATTTGATTTAAGATAGCTATGAAACACTACCTTTATAAAATAATGGAATATGATTATTGATTTCTGTGTAAATAGTTTTATATAAGAATGCTATTATAATAGCAAACAACTTTCTTACTTTTAACGGTTTCATTTTTTAAGTTAAGTAAAGTAACAAATTAAAAACTTAAAAAATTAAAACTAAATTTAAAACTTACAAAATTAATTACAAAATGGTTAATGAAAATCAAAAAAAACTAAATAAAAATATAAATAAAAACTTTAAAATATTTTAACATTTCTAAAATTTTACATAATTGAAAAAATTGAAATTTAAAATTACCAATAAAAAATGTTATGAAATGTATTAAAAACCATCCAAATTGGCTATAAGAGCTATGAAAAGTTATACAAATTGAATAAAAATATGATACATATTTAAATATTTAAAAAATGCGCATTTGAACACGCAATTACCTCGCAAGTTTTAAAAAGTTTTGAAAAAGTTTTAAAAAGTTTTAGAGTTTTAAAAAAGAGTTTTAAAAAGTTTAAAAAGTTTTAGAATAAATTAAAAAAGTTTTTAAAAGTTTTAAATAGTTTTAGAGTTTTAAAAAAAAGTTTTAAAAAGTTTTAAAAAGTTATAAAAAATTTAAAAAAGTTTTAAAAAGTTTTAGAAGTTTTAAAAAAAAATTTAAAAAGTTTTAGAGGTGTAAAAAAGTTTCAAAAACATTTAAAAGTTTCAAAAAGTTTTAAAAAGTTTTAGAGTTTTAAAAAAAAGTTTTAAAAAGTTTTAAAAAGTTATAACAAATTTAAAAAAGTTTTAAAAACTTTTTAAAAGTTTTAAAAAGTTTTAGAAGTTTTAAAAAAAATTTAAAAAAGTTTTAAAAAAATTTAAAAAGTTTAAAAGGTGTAAAAAAGTTTCAAAAACATTTAAAAGTTTCAAAAAGTTTTAAAAAGTTTTAGATTTTTAAAAAAAAGTTTTAAAAAGTTTTAAATTTTTTTAAATTTAAAAAAGTTTTAAAAAGTGTTAAATGTTTAAAAAAATTTTAAAAACTTTTTAAAAGTTTTAAAAAGGTTTAAAAAGTTTTAAAGTTTTGAAGTTTTAAAGTTTTTAAATGTTTAAAAATTTATTTATTTTTATAGCTCCATAAGTAAAATTTATGTAATCGTCTATGATTTATATAGAAAATGCGATAAAACGTACCCGCGCGTTTTCGAGTTTGATTTTTTTAGTTTGGACGAAAAATACGTAGACACAACCGGCTATAACTTAAAAAATTAATCATGTTACATATGCTAATTACCTTATTTTTAATTGCATCATGAGAAAAAATGACGTAAACGTTTATGACTGATAAAGAAAACGGCTATGTTTAATTGCATCATAAGAAAAATTGGCGTAATCGTCTATGATTTATATAGAAAATGCGGTGAATATCGAATCCGCGCGGAGCGCGGATTCGATTAAAAAAGTTTTAAAAAGTTTTAAAAAGTTTAAAAAGTTTTAAAAAAGTTTTAAAAAAAATTAAAAAAAATTTAAAAAGTTTGAAATGTTTAAAAAAGTTTCAAAAACTTTTAAAAAAATTCAACGTTTTAAAAAGTTTTAAAAAAGTTTTAACAAAATTTAAAAAAGTTTTAAAAAGTTTTAAAAAAGTTTTAAAAAAATTTAAAACAGTTTTAAAAAGTTTTAAATGTTTAAAAAGTTTTAAAAACATTTTAAAAGTTTTAAAAAGGTTAAAAAGTTTTAAAGTTTTTAAATGTTTAAAAATTTATTTATTTTATAGCTTCATAAGTAAAATCTATGTAAACGTCTATGATTTATATAGAAAATGCGGTAAAACGTACGCGTTTTCGAGTTTGATTTTTTTAGTTTGGGCGAAAAATACGTAGACACAACCGTCTATGACTTAAAAAATTAATCATGTTACATATGCTAATTACCTTATTTTTAATTGCATCATGAGAAAAAATGACGTAAACGTTTATGACTGATAAATAAAACGGCTATGTTTAATCGCATCATAAGAAAAATTGACGTAATCGTCTATGATTTATATTGAAAATGCGCTAAAGCGTAACCGCGCTTCGCGCGGTTACGCTTTAGAGTGAATATCGAATCCGCGCTCCGCGCGGATTCGATTTTCACCGCATTTTCAATATAAATCATAGACGATTACGTCAATTTTTCTTATGATGCGATTAAACATAGCCGTTTTATTTATCAGTCATAAACGTTTACGTCATTTTTTCTCATGATGCAATTAAAAATAAGGTAATTAGCATATGTAACATGATTAATTTTTTAAGTCATAGACGGTTGTGTCTACGTATTTTTCGCCCAAACTAAAAAAATCAAACTCGAAAACGCGTACGTTTTACCGCATTTTCTATATAAATCATAGACGTTTACATAGATTTTACTTATGAAGCTATAAAATAAATAAATTTTTAAACATTTAAAAACTTTAAAACTTTTTAACCTTTTTAAAACTTTTAAAATGTTTTTAAAACTTTTTAAACATTTAAAACTTTTTAAAACTGTTTTAAATTTTTTTAAAACTTTTTTAAAACTTTTTAAAACTTTTTTAAATTTTGTTAAAACTTTTTTAAAACTTTTTAAAACGTTGAATTTTTTTAAAAGTTTTTGAAACTTTTTTAAACATTTCAAACTTTTTAAATTTTTTTTAATTTTTTTTAAAACTTTTTTAAAACTTTTTAAACTTTTTAAAACTTTTTAAAACTTTTTTAATCGAATCCGCGCTCCGCGCGGATTCGATATTCACCGCATTTTCTATATAAATCATAGACGATTACGCCAATTTTTCTTATGATGCAATTAAACATAGCCGTTTTCTTTATCAGTCATAAACGTTTACGTCATTTTTTCTCATGATGCAATTAAAAATAAGGTAATTAGCATATGTAACATGATTAATTTTTTAAGTTATAGCCGGTTGTGTCTACGTATTTTTCGTCCAAACTAAAAAAATCAAACTCGAAAACGCGCGGGTACGTTTTATCGCATTTTCTATATAAATCATAGACGATTACATAAATTTTACTTATGGAGCTATAAAAATAAATAAATTTTTAAACATTTAAAAACTTTAAAACTTCAAAACTTTAAAACTTTTTAAACCTTTTTAAAACTTTTAAAAAGTTTTTAAAATTTTTTTAAACATTTAACACTTTTTAAAACTTTTTTAAATTTAAAAAAATTTAAAACTTTTTAAAACTTTTTTTTAAAAATCTAAAACTTTTTAAAACTTTTTGAAACTTTTAAATGTTTTTGAAACTTTTTTACACCTTTTAAACTTTTTAAATTTTTTTAAAACTTTTTTAAATTTTTTTTAAAACTTCTAAAACTTTTTAAAACTTTTAAAAAGTTTTTAAAACTTTTTTAAATTTGTTATAACTTTTTAAAACTTTTTAAAACTTTTTTTTAAAACTCTAAAACTTTTTAAAACTTTTTGAAACTTTTAAATGTTTTTGAAACTTTTTTACACCTCTAAAACTTTTTAAATTTTTTTTTAAAACTTCTAAAACTTTTTAAAACTTTTTTAAATTTTTTATAACTTTTTAAAACTTTTTAAAACTTTTTTTTAAAACTCTAAAACTATTTAAAACTTTTAAAAACTTTTTTAATTTATTCTAAAACTTTTTAAACTTTTTAAAACTCTTTTTTAAAACTCTAAAACTTTTTAAAACTTTTTCAAAACTTTTTAAAACTTGCGAGGTAATTGCGTGTTCAAATGCGCATTTTTTAAATATTTAAATATGTATCATATTTTTATTCAATTTGTATAACTTTTCATAGCTCTTATAGCCAATTTGGATGGTTTTTAATACATTTCATAACATTTTTTATTGGTAATTTTAAATTTCAATTTTTTCAATTATGTAAAATTTTAGAAATGTTAAAATATTTTAAAGTTTTTATTTATATTTTTATTTAGTTTTTTTTGATTTTCATTAACCATTTTGTAATTAATTTTGTAAGTTTTAAATTTAGTTTTAATTTTTTAAGTTTTTAATTTGTTACTTTACTTAACTTAAAAAATGAAACCGTTAAAAGTAAGAAAGTTGTTTGCTATTATAATAGCATTCTTATATAAAACTATTTACACAGAAATCAATAATCATATTCCATTATTTTATAAAGGTAGTGTTTCATAGCTATCTTAAATCAAATATATTTTACCATCGTGTGGATTAGGTGCGGTTTTCAATTGTCTAACAGAGCTTACTGCTTGATTTCTTGAACGAATTTATGATGAGTCATTAATTAAACATTCTTTGAATTCTTTAAACGTTATTCTAGATTTCACAACTTGTCTCTTTACTCCTTTATATTTTTTATATCATTAACATCAACAACTTTGAAAGTATACATTTTCGATCTTAATCCAATAAATTCACCCATTATTTTTCCATAATTTTCATTCTTCATTAGACCACTTGTATCGAGATACTTATAACAATCTTTTATGATGGGTTCATATACATCTGGACAAAATACTTCGTAAACTAAACTATCTGTTTCAGTATTACAAATTTTTATCCAACTTCGGCGCCATTAGTCATAATGAAAATAATATAATGTAGTTTTAACTAGATCTAATATGCACATCCCAACATATATTGGTTTGTTGAAATACATTTCCAATTTATTTAATACAACCGCCACGATTGTGTAAGTGTATTGTATAATCCATTTAAATTTCATAACCCACGCATTTTTGATGAAATTTTTTCCTCTGTTTCGTTACTCTTCATAACATTACTTACTCTATGGTTATACTCAACTATAAAATAATAAGACCCTTTTCGAAACGGATACTTATTTCAAACTTATTTACTTATTTGCCGCCATCTTAAATAAGTAAGAAAACCCGTTCGAATTGAGTTTGCATACTTATTTTGACTGCAACACGAAAACATTGAATATTTTCAGTTGAAAATTCTTTAACCAATATTTTATTTGTTATTTTTATTAATCCAACGTTTTCCATTATAATAAAATAACAAATATTCATAATATTTGTACTAACTAAAATGCTTAGTGGCAATTAAGAAGTATAAAAACGAAATATTCTTTCGTTTTATTATTAAAATATTAAATATTTATTATCGAAATATTAAAATATCGTATTTATGTTGATATGAATTTTAGATGGTTCACCTTATATTTTTTATAACATATTTGAGATGCTAAATTAAATCTTAAATAATTTTTAATTTATATCAAATTTGATTAATAGCTCTCGGTTATATAAAAAATAAATGCTGTAACTTTTTTTCTCGCTACATAAGTACATAGATCGTGTGCAATTATAAATAGCAACAACCAATCTTTATCAACAATAGTTTTTTTAACTTTTTATTATATTTAATAACTCTATTTTAATTATCTACTATAATTTACTATTCAATATTGTCACTATTATGTTTTTAAAAAATTTATAATTTTTATACCATTTTACTACTTTTTATGATTTTTTAAACAAATTTTATAAATTTTATAACTGTTTTGTTACCTTTTTATAAATTTATTAATTTTTTGTTACTTATTATAATTTTAATAACATTTTTTTATTTTCTAAAATTTATTATTACAGTTTTTATTACGTTTTAATAACTTTTATAACTTATGCATATTTTTTATACAAATTTTACAACTCTTTATAACTCTTAAACTTTATAATTGTTGACCCGTAGTTTTTAAAAAATTTATAATTTTTGATACCATTTTAAAGGTAGCTTATTTTTTATAATTTTTTAGAAATACTTTATAAACTTAATAACGTTTTTTGTTACTTATTATATCTTTAAATAACATTTTTTATAATTTTTAAAATTTATCATTTTTTATAACTTTTTATAATTTTTATATCTTATTATAACTTTTTGCGTATTTTTTTTTATAATTCTTAAAGTCATTATAACTTTCAACATCATATTTTTTGTTCAAAGTTTACAATTTTTCATAACTCTTACAACTAATTTTTTATAACTTTTAATACATTTCATAAGTTTCTATAGCTTTAAATGTCTTTATATAACTTTTAATAACTGTATTAATTTAGATACTACAAGTTTTATACATTTATGCCACTTTTCATTAAATTTGTATAGTTTTTAAAAAACATTAAAAGTTTTATATACTTTAATTACATTTAATTAGACACCACTAGTAGTAGTAACTTACTTTAGTATAGTAAATTAGTGCATAAAATACACACCAATTCTCACTACTAAGAGCGCTGCTTTCTATCAGTAAAATGATTATTAGTACTACTAACTAGTTAAGCTTCTCGTGGCCAGATCTCACAACTACATGTCACAAACTTTATTACGCTTAATTAATGCAATACCACTTCTCACCACTAGAACGCAGTACTTCCACCAGTAATTGTTACACGCATTTTTCAATTAATATTTTTTTTTTATTTTTTAATAAATTTTTAGATTTTAATTTTTTTAATTTTCAAAATTAATATTTTAATATTTTTTATGTTTAAATTTTATGTTTTTTTATTTTAATTTTATAAAATTTTAATTTGTTATTTTATTTTTTAAATAGAGGACAACAGAATAAACGATCTTCCGAGTCGGAGCAAGTATAATTTCATGTAATTTAAGTATTACAACAAATCTTCAAACTCAATGTACAAATACTTTATAAACTTAATAACATTTTTTGTTACTAAAATAACTTTTAATAAGATTTTTTATAATTTTTAAAATTTATTATTATTTTTTATAACTTTTTAATAATTTTTATAACTAATTCTGTTTTTTCATGTATTTCTTTTATAACTTTTAACGTTATTATAACATATAACATATTTTTAGTTCAAAGTTTATAACTTTTCATAACTCTTACAACTAATCTTTATAATTTTTAATAAATTTTATAACTTTTTATATCTTTAAATGTCTTTATATTTTATAATATAATTGTTATATTGTTTTAACTTATGTACTATAAATTTTATAAATTTTTGCTACTTTTCATTAAATTTGTATAATTTATAAAAAATTGCTATTTTTACAACATTTAATTACTTTTATAATTTTTTAAACATACTTTATAAACTTGATATCATTTTTTGTTACATTGATCTAGAGTAAAGCTGTATACTACTACATATAATACTTAGCACAATTTACGAATTAACTGAACAATGATTGACATTAGCCTAATAAAATAAAATAATATTTCTATCAGCTCTTTTCTTTTTTAAATATCTTGATTTTTAATATTAAAGCCTGTGATTTGTTATCACTGTCATCAAAGTGTTCTTCAATTTCTTCGATAATGTGGTTAGACCCAATACTGACTACGTCACATTTTTAAATAATTTTAAATGTATATTAAATTTCATTTCGGTTATGTAAAAAATAAATGCTGTAACTTTATTGCATTCAACTTTTGAATATCATATCAAAAAGTTTGTAAATTACGTGTAATTAACATTAACTTTATTTAAAGTTTTCAGCTTTGCACTGTGTTTTATTTATCAGGTTTGTACTGTATAGCGATAATATAGTTGCGCAGGTCGTTGCCATTTATATTGTTGTAGAATAGTTAATATCTTTGATGATACTCTGATCAGTTTAAACATGAAATATATTTTTAAGAATTATTTCCTGATTGGTTTACTTTTTTATAATTGTTACGAAAATATGCGAAATCCAATTATAACAATAACAATTATAAAAAAAATATGATAAAAAATATTATTTAACCTATATTTTGATTATATTAAAACTTTCAATTCTCATTCGCATCCATCAGATTTGCTGTTGTTATGATATGTATAGCGATACATTTTCAAGATCAAGTTTAGTTTTATCTTTCTTATTTCCGATTACTTAAAAATAATTCCTATATGTGCGCGCGCATCTACTAATATTATGCATTTCGACATATGTACATACAAATAAAATATAATAATAAAAACAATTCTGTACTTCTCATGATTTTTGGTAAAAGAAATGAAAACTGATCTTTTCTTATCTTTAACCTACATAAAAAATGAAATACAATTTTCTTAATCTTTATATATTTTGCGAACACAATAACAACATCAATCATTTACTATCATTTAAATTTAATATTTGTTACAGTTACTAAATTAAATATTGTAAATCGCACGTCGGACGTCGGACGTCGGACGTCGCACCCCGCGCCGCTTTTGAACACTTTTGTGTGAAATAATTTTAAAAGTAATAAATCAAATAGAAATTTAAAACCAAAAGTTTTCCAAAGTTTATCGTAAACACAAACCAAATATCTTTTGAAGTGCTGCCATCTAGCGAAAAGTACAGAAACTTACATAAAATAGTGCTGCCATCTAACGAAAAAATCATTGCAACTTAAAATTTCGAGCTTTCTCGAAAAAGTTTTTTTAGTGCTGCCATCTATAAAGAACTTTTCATACTACGTGAGCCAAAATTTGCAAATTTCAACCTCCATATAAAAATACATGGGATTTTGCGCTGGAACTCTCATAGTATACCTACTAAAAATATGCCGAATTAATAATTATCTAACTGTTTTACTAAATTTCTTGTATAACGTTATACAATATTACAAAATCGTCTTACCAATTTCTTTGATTTCATTTTTGTGTACGTCTGCTGTTCCGCTGGACAAACCAATACACATGTCTGTGTCACATTTTGGGGTCTCTGAAAGAAATTTCGATAAAAATCTTGTTAATTAAAAAGAAGAATATATAAGAAAATTATTTAAGTCGACCTGTTATGAGGAAGCTCGCATATAAGACACGGCGCGAGATAATCTCGACAGGTGTAATTGTTTATAAATCTGAATGCGGTATAAGAATTTTCGAAGCGTGGAATATTCTATAAGAATTTTCATGCGTCTTTTATATACCAGATTTTATCCTACTTATGAGTTTTTGTTTTGATTTGTTGCTTAAGAGTTTTTGTTTTGTTAACATGTCTTGTGTGTGGGGTCAGTTGTTTGATTAATTTAATGGTTTAATGTTGTTAACTATTGTATTTTAATGATGATGGTGATGTTATGTAAAAATATAAACATTTTTGTGTAGGCCAACAGAACCGATAATTCGTGAATAATTTTTACAATTAATTTTAACGGCTTACATGCCGGCCCCATGTAAGTGAACGCTATCTAGCAACTCGTATGCTGATTTATTGATCCGTGGCATATTTTACGCTCAACGTCATTTTAGTTCATTTCTTGTATTTTAATCCTTTCGGTGAAATGCGGCTTATCGATGATTTTGTGTGCTAGAATTTCGTTATGTGTTCTGACATTTTTCAGCCCGGGTGCAAATTATTGAAGTAGTCTTGAGAGTTAGTAATACTTAAAGTCAATGACTTTGCACAATTTTTACAACACTGTCAAACAATTTAACCGTTTGAGTCCCAGGAGGTAACGCAAACGCATTACAAACAACGTAAAACGATTTGTGGTGCAAACGCAAACAACAAAAATAAACTCCAACGCAGATAACAATCGCTTCTTGTATTTGTTAGGTAACGTGATTTCCGTCTTTTTCTCATCGTGCGGTTACATTTACAGAAACCCGAGAGCAAATTTAACCTAATACATGTATTTCATCACAAAATTCAAATTGAATATTTATGAAAGTGTTTTATTGTACGCAAAAAGGAGTTCTTTAACAACGAGGAACGAGTTGGTGTCATACGTGTGCCCTTCAAAATTCCGCAATCTAAATCCCGCTTTTCAGAATCACGAATTTGAAAATCCTGTTTTCAAAACCCTCTCTTTGCATTTGTTACAAGACAGTACAGACGTTTTTAGAAATTTTGGATATTTGGTAAAATAAAAGGAACTAGGCGATTCCTTAAACAATTAAAGTCAAATTTGGTTTGTAATGCACTCAGCTATATGGAATGAAATTTAGCCATTTCTCAACTGATAAAGCATGGCCAAAATTGGGAACTCCATTCAAAAAAATCAAAATTAAGCTATTTTCAATGCTGCGATCAAATCAAATTTGAAAATAATCAGTAAAGAAATCCAGTGCTTAGTTTTATTCAGAATTAAAGACTTTAGAATTTTATTCAAAACACCTTTTATAATTGAAATCTGCTTCTGACCACCAAACTTGAAAATAATTGGTTAAGAATTGGATAAATTCTGTACAAAAAGATCGGATTCCAAAACTTCATTCAAAATCCACGTTAAAATCCCAGTCTAGTTACATTCAGCAAGACAGGGAGCGGAGAGAGGAGACAGGAGATAAATAAAACATCTTCACCGCCAAAGTCAAGCAACCATTGCTTGGCTTAGTACAAATTTGGGTGACGGCTTGAGAACGTCATAGAAAAAATGGAATGGAACAAAACCTGTCCCAAGGGCATGCCAGTGTGCCTGATTCAGCTGCCCTAGAATTCATTGGACAAATCAATTACTACTCCAAAATCAACATTGATTACAGAAATGAATACTATAGAAGAAATAATACAAACCGACAAAAAATACAAATATCAACCATTAGCTACCGGACACGGGAATGAATCGAAAAGTATAACATCAGAACTCTAACAGAAACATCAAGGTTAAGCACTGTATTGAGAAAGAAATGAAGTGGTATAACATTGAAATATTGGGCCTGAGTGAAAGTTTTAAGATGGAAAAATAGTGGAGGGGACAACTATTTTTTGTAGGGGATGGGGGGATGTTACTCCACAGTATACAAGACACACAACAAAAGAGAGGAGTTGGAGTATAAATTAACACCAACTAGAGGAGAGAAAGCTCTACTCAAATGGGGAAACTTCACTATTTCAGTGAGTGCACCTGCGGACCAAGCCAGATAAGATGACATACAACTAAAGACAAACTCTATGATCAAGTTACAAGCTTACTCAACGCAAGAATGGGAGTCGATAACACCAGTATGACGGCCAATCACACGAAAACACGCATTAGATTTATGCAAGAAACAACAATGGAGAAAGACTCAATTACTGTGTTACAAATCAGCTATAGCAAGGCAGCAAATTCCCTCCAACACAAGAATATATACATATACAAACACACTTGGAGGACATCACCAGACATAAAATTACATTTGGACACCACTAAATGGACGAACCAAAAATCAAAGAAGAACCAAATATCATATTGATTATGTGTACTCCTTAATAAGAAATTCCTATCTCCTTTCAAGATGTCAGAGCAATTATGACCCACTTCACAATAATTTGAAAGTTTAAAACGAGATATAATTAGATTCCCACCTCGTTTAAAATAAGCAAGATTTTGTTTTAGGAAATCCTTATTTCAACGAACGTGACATTTCTCATATGACTAAAGTTTGACATGCTATTTATTCAAAAATAATTGGCGCATTATGCAAATAACCCGCATTTCTCTGTATTGAGGATATACATTTTGATGAAATATGTTTTAGGAATTAGACTAAACTAGCAGCCACAAGTAAGCTGTCTCGTACTTTCTTCGAGCAATACGAAACTACTCCTAATAAGATTTGGCCATATCTCTTCGTCTGATAAACTATGCATGCACCCAAGGGCAGGTCCTGTCAAGTGGATCTAAATTCCATTTCCTGAAAAATAATATGACTTACTACTATAAGTACATTTCGTCTCAGAAACGGGTATCTTTATCACAAATAGAACACAAAGATGTGTAATTGATACAAATGATGTAAATAATATAATATAAATGATGCAACTATTAAAAATGATACAAACGATACAAATGATTTTAATGGTAAATAAATTACAAATGCTACTAGTGAAAAAATGATAAAAATGAGATAAATGATACAAATTATACAAATAATACAAATGATTCAAATGACACGAATGATAATAATGATACAATTGATACAAATGATAAGAATGATACAAATGATAAAAGTGATACAAATGAGATAAATGATACAAATAATACCAATAATAAAAATGATACTAATGATACAAATAATATGAATGATACAAATGATACAAAATAATACAAATGATACGAATGATGCAAATGATGCTCACGATATGAATTATAAAAAGGATACTAATGATACAAATGGTAGAAATAATACAATAGATAAAAATGATCATAATGATACAAATGACACTAATGATACAAATTATTCAAATGATCCATATGATACTTACGGTACAAACTAAATGATACATATAATATAAATGATACTAGTGTTACAAATAATGCAAAAGACACAAATGACACGAATGATACAAACGAGACAGATACATAAGATACATATTATACTTGCATTTAACAAAACATATGTATCATTTGTTTCATCTGTATAACACTTTTAGAATTGATAAAAATAGTAAAATTAATAAAATATGGAAATGATGCCAATAATGGCGGCCGCTTTTTGAAAAAATTGTTTTATTGATTAATCACTGGACTACATGTCAGGCCTATCAATTTCTTTTGAGTGTCACTTATATCGTCAAGTGTTATAAGAATATGTTATTAAATTCGATACGCAACATTAAATTTTTATTTCAAATTCTATAAGAATTTAATAAAGGTCACCTACAGTGATTGATCCAAATGATTGAGGCACAGCAATTTATGGTCGAAGAGAAAAATCTGATCCTGCCTAATCTTAAGGCGAGTATTGATTAAAAAATCATTACAAATAAGGAATGTTCTAAGTTTCTTTAGATCTGATAACTTCTTAAACTTTTCAAAAGTAAAACCTGGTCAATAATTACTAATTTGATTTAAAAATATTTCATGCCAATAAAAAGAGAAGCTGAACGGAATATTTTACAAATTTCTCTGACAACATAAAACGCGTGTCCCTATGAACATCCTTTTGAAAACACGTTTCAAGGGGATATTGAAAATATGAGACTTGTATGATAGTCCTAATTCTAACTTGGCACCACCACGCTGCAATCAGAAGAACAAGGCATACGATATCGTTCTCGACAAGTTCTGTTTAACGCTTTTGTTACTTACTTACTCGATTAAAATTCATACATGTATAATCGTTGTTATTTGGGTTGAAGAGGAACTACCGGATGATTAGGAAAGACCACCGATTGATCCGCTTCATAAAATGGCGACAACTTAAATTGTAGAAATTATGGAAGAATCGTTTTGTAAGGCGGGCTCGACCGATTCACGGAAGTAACCTAGATATTAACTAAATAAGTTTAATTACAAAAGTGCTAAATTCCCATGAAATGCGGGAAAGACCAACATTTCCATTAAAAATTGCAAAACGACTCGGAAAAATACGCTAATGTTTTTGTATTTTCATCTATGATGCTTTGCAGGTGTGGTTCTAGAGGGAAATATTTTCTTTTCTTTGTTTTCATTAAAAATAAATTATCGGTCTCCAGCGCCATATCGGTAATTTTGAGTAGTAAAATGTTTCAGCTAATTTTTTGACTTTCTTTACTTCTAAATGGTTCCTCAACTAGCTAACAGAATTGTACCTTTCAACCGAAATGCCACATGATTATATCGGAACCAAGAAATGTGTCTGCCTTCAGTGTCATAGCGGTAGGTAATTCCTCCATTTTTGTAAATCTTTTGACGTTTCTTTCGGATAATACACAAATCAATGAATAATAAGCCGTGAAGTTAGAACTAGTTTAGTTTGTTTTTGATTCTTTTTTGTTGTCAACACTGATGATGCGCATCAAATTTAGAAATATGGACAACTTGCATAATTCTGCATGTCACGCATCCAATTTAGGAATACGGACAACTTGCATGCATGTAATTCATTTCATAGATACTAGAGTATTCTTACTCGTAATCACTTGCCACCAGCGCCAAGAAGGTGAATTTGTGAGCTAAACTACTAAAATTATTCGAACGCGTTCGGCGTAAACATTTTCGCCGCACATGCTTATACACACAAAATTTTCGTCACAAATTTTTATGTCACCCCCCATTTTCAGTGCTCGCGTCAGTGCTTGCAGTGGAAATAATTAAGGTCTAGACGTCAGTCAATAACAAATCAAAATTTATTTTTTTGTTATAAAAATTCGTTTATCATTTCATTCGTTTTTCGTTTTTTATGAATATTCAAAAAACGTGATAACAATTTATATTTGTTGAATGTCAAAAACTCAAAAAGTGTCCACACTAGAGCATTATACGTGATACAATTTTTTTCAGTAAAATCAACACGAGATGAAAATATAAATCCTTTACTTGGTAGAGAGAAACAAAAAAAAATTCAGTAAAATTTATTGGCAAAATAATAGAGATCGTGGGGAAAATGTTGTCATAAAAAGTATGAAACTGAATACTTTTTATGGCAACATTTTTAACACACCTTCAAAAACTAGTATGCGATGAGAAATATTTATCGCACACTACGACAATTTTATTGTTGAAAAAATATTGCAGTGAAATATCAAGAGAAAAATGAAACGTGGGATTATTTTTTGTGCCGCTACGTACAACACGATCATTGGGCGCTTTCAGGTCCCCTATCATGATTAGTAAAATCATCGCCAATATGATTTGAAAAATTCATAGTACTAAACATTTTCATAGCGTTGGCCGCGATTTTACTCAACATGTTCCCAACTGTTGGGTGCCCTGAAAGCGCCCATTGTATGGTAAAATAAAAATTTGAAAATTTTTTGTTTCGTTAAAATCGTTTATTTTCAAATTTGTTAGGTTATGTTGCCCCCAATCTGTCACTATTTTAACTATAAATTTTGCTATAAAAACAAACATAAGTTGCTGTCTCTGTCACTCTAGCGTAATTTGAATTTACTCTTCTCTTTTCGGTTTCCCAGTATTTTTTACTCATAAAAATTTGTTTCATTGTGGATTCCACGCATATTACGGCGCCAATTCCTTTGATGTTTGTCAAAACGGAGACAAGTGTTGGATCGTGTGCGTTGAATGTGGCATACATTTTTGTGCGGTATAAACGGTATGCGCCGCACACATGCCAAACGCATTCGGCACAAATTTTTGTATATGTGGACCCACCACAGATGGTTTTTGGGTGATTTCCAGTGGCAGGTACCCAACCTCCTTGATTGGCGATTTTCATCGAATGTAGATAGCGTTGGTTTCTACGTCTACAAGGGGGACGAGAATTGTCAAATTCATTGTTATGACAGTTTTAATCCCCCCCTGTTTCATAGCAAACTACGATTTACATTTTGTTCACCAGATGTCAGCTACTTTGATGCAAACCGCGAATGGGTTTCAAAATCTTTTCAATTCCCCGAACTAAAAACAAATTCGATGGGCAAAAAAATTCAAATCGCATAGCCTCTCTCGGTACATCCAGATAGGTTAAATTTTATTTTTGCTCTTTTGAACTGAGGAACCCTCAAAACGTCCGGAAAAGTGATTTTGAACCTAGATAATTTTTTGTCAGGATTTTAATAATTTAATTTTAATAACGATCGAAATTAATTGTTGACAGTATTAACATTTTGAGTAAATAGCTTGAAAAAAGTAAAATTTCGACGTCTTGTGTAATGACACAACAAATACGGTTGAAATGAGCACAAATCAGGTCCGCTTCCAATAAAGTAAAGTTAAATTTGAATCTTTTCAGCAATGGGTAGGTCAAATAAGGTCAAGTTAAGACCAAATAAAAATATTTTAAAGATTTATTCATATTTGAGCAAAACTGATATAATAGTTGAAATGATAAATAAAAGATTACAAAATATTACCAGGCTTGGTCATGATATAGAAAGTGGTTTATTAAACTAGGCGCCTTTTCTTTATCTTAGAAATATTTTATGTAAATATCGTGGGAAAATATAACCGTCTCGCCATACACTGTTAAATAACCTTTGCAGAAACAATAAATAACATTTTAATTTCCAAACGACTATGCTTTCTATATATAATCTTTTTGAACGCAGTTTAGAGCTATGATTAAGAAACACCAAATTTATAAAATTAACCCAACGTTAAGACGTTTTCGATCTCACAATTATCGTATTAAGCCACATCTCAATCATTGCGCTCTCGCATTATACATATTCATATATATACGAGTATATTATAAAACTTTCATCACGCAACATTGCGATAATCAATAAATTTTATAAGCAAAGTATATCAGAGGTATATTCGATTACTAAATGGCTGTGTGGTTTATTTTTAATAATCAATAATTTGGTTGTCATTCGCACTTACCAATCGCATTAAATATGTCACCACGATGATTACGCGTTATATTACCAATCCGATTTGGATCGGCGGCCGCAATTCGTTTCAATGGTATTTGCTCCAAATCCGAAAGTGTTTCGCGCGATTGCAACAAACCAACAGCTTCTGGCGGCGGTGGGGCAATTAATCGTTTGGCTGATAAATTGGCATTCGTTGCATTTCTTGAAGAGGCTGCGACCGGTAAAGGTGAAGGGGCACAATAACAACAATTTAATATTGCTGTTAAGTAGATAAAAATACATTTTATCAATATTATCTTCATTTTTTGCGATGCTGCTGTTAAGTTGCTTATTTTATAATTTTTTTTTTGTTTGGTTTATAAATAATTTTCAATTATATTATTATTGCTGTTTCGATTCCTCTTCCACTGAAGATAATGTTGGTTGGAACATTCTTCTGACTCGTTGGTTTTTTTTATTAGCTTGTTGATTCAAATTAGTGATAAAACGATTTTCTGGATAGTTTAGCGTAAAAATTTCTGTAAATATACAAAAAAACGACATAAAAATAAATTAAAATTTAATTATTAACGTCATGATTGGTATGGACAGGTACGCAAAAAGTGAAAGGTAATTTTTGTTTTAATCGGTCATAAATTTGATTCAAATGATTTTGACGAATTTAAGTATATAGGAGTATCTGACATTGTTTAAAATTTATGATTAATTAACAGAGTTTGTAAATATGACGTCCAACAATTGTAGAAAACGCCATGACAATTTTTCCGCTTTATATTACTTAACCACACATGAAACAATAAAATAGCTAAGATCAGCCACCACTTAAAAGAAATGTCCACCTACTCTAGTCGATATGTATACACTTGCAATGTGTTCTAAGTTGTATCTTTAACGACGCCACGCATCAATTGTTGTTATATTTTTTATTTTTCATTTAATAAATAGACTTTTATTTATTTGTTACCATTTTTTATTAAATAATAAAATACGTTTGCTTTGTGGTATCATATACATAAAAACGTATCGCCGTTGGAGGTCGGATTGTATAAACTTTTTTGTTATATAAATTTATGTACAACACCGATATAAACATAAAAAAGTTCATTTTGATTTTCTAGAGCAAGTTAAATGGAGCTGTTTTTGATTAAAAAATGTTGTGGGATAGTAGCTATCGTCGTCATTCCAGACTATATCTACTCATATATGCATTTTGACAGGAAAACCTGTCTCACCACAAAACAGTGGCACGGAATTGTGCCACTGCGGTCATGCAATTTTAATAGAAAAAATTAATGAATTTGCTGTTAGGGTATTAACATTTTAGATTTGCGGCATCTTTACATCCAACAAATCTTGTTGGTTGGAAATTTCTTTAAATTTATTTAAATCTTCGTCGTAAATTCTTTGTGGTTATTTTGTAAATACTGAACTTTTTAACATCATTGCAAAAACAGGAAAAGCGGTCATTGGAGATGCCACACTTCAAGTACACAGATTCGAACAAATTTCGCAAAAATGCTGACTCTAAACCACATGACAACAATTCTACATCGTGCCACAGGATGGGATCAGCAAACGAATTCTTAAATTACACGAGAATGCGACACGATTATAAAAAGTGCGGACTCTACATTTTTTTCATGAGAAATATAAATTTTTGTATAATAAACGAAATAAAGAAGACAGAAAATATTGTTAGATTTAAGTTTAGTTTTAGTTTGGAAATGTAAGAATACAGATTAAAATAAATTTAATTTTTTTAATCTTTCCGAATCAAAAATCCGTAACTGGCATAGAAACGGGAACAGCCTTATTATAGTTAATAAAAAGTGCAAGTAGGTAAAAGTGCAGTGAGGGTGCTGATTATAACCACTGGAACATCACAATAACGAAAATGGGGTGGTTAAAAGTGAATAAGTTACCAATACACTTAATCCGTACCATTATAGTAGGAGGTCTACAATTATCAACGTAGAACTCCAAAAAGGAGACCACGCAGAAGACATGCCAACGGCTGATCCCAAGTATACCCAACCGGCAGTAAATCAAAATAACGTTCTAAGTAAACTGAAATCTTTAAATTAAAACCAGGATATGCAAATCCAAGTTAAACTGAAGAAATTGCCTAATTAATTCTTAATACACGAAAAAATAATAAAAATTATAATAATAATTCTAAATCTCAAATTCAACTGTAAATATTTTCTAATTCTAAAATAAAGATTCTTATAACCTAAAATAATCTTTATACTAAATTCAACGATAATCTTAACAAAAGTCTTAATAGCAATCAGTGTGATAATAGTCACAGTGTTTTCGCAGAAGATTAGAGGTAATGCCGATGCCGCTCTCATATACCATAATATTTTTAGTGACGACTGGGCTCCAATAAAAGGGTGCTTGTCTCTTCATTATGCGGATAAGGGAGACCTTGGAGCCTTAGAACACCAACTCAGCACCATCTCACAGAAGAATATGAGCATAGACGAATTCTTCCCGAATATCAATCATAAATTTTCATTAATCGTTATTAAAATGTAAACTAAAGAATACTCTGCTGATACCATATAAGTTTTTATCGACACATACAGAAACCGAGCTATAGATGTTTTCATGCGAGAATTAAATGGTGAACTACCCAAGGTGTTAATTATCCAACGACCACAAACATTCCAGAAGCATATGCTTCGTGTTAAGAATTTCAAAATTTAAACTTCAGAAATGTGGTAATCCACAAAAGGAATATCCATAACTCAATAACAGCTCTGATCAACCAACTAACTCACCGAATGCACAAAGTTTTCAAAGGAAACCTGCGCTTACGCCAGCACCGTAACGAAATATTGATTACAATATGCCGCCACACCAATGCAATATTGCTTATAACATCCAACATCAAAATAATGGAATGGAACCTTCTCGATCAGTTGAACCAAAACTGCCAACCCAATCGAAATTGTGTTCATCTATTAACACTAAGCAAGCGAATTACATAAATCGTCCAGTAAACCCAAATTATCAGACGACATTTAATCGGGAAGCTTCTTATCTGAATGAACCTCTTGAAGAAGAACAACAACTATACAACCAAGCAAGACATCAATGCATCCGATGAGGAAAACTCCGAATTATAGCCAGAGTATCAAACGAGGGATAACAACGCGCTCAAATCTCTCGTAGGTTCAGGAGAGAGCTTCAAAAAATCAGACCTTGCATTAAATGCGATTCTCACAAAGGCCCAATTTAACATCAGATGCTGGTAGAACAGTCACAACTTTTTTACTGGTCACCACCAGCAATCGAACCCAGGACCTTCGAATAACAGAGCAGACACTCTACCTACTAAGCTAACGAGGGCAAAAAGCACCACTAAAAGAGAAACAGTCATCGCTAGTAAATAACCTCGACATTTGAGATAATCATCTTCCACACAAAACAAAATTTTCAAAGCGTTCTGTCAAAATTTAAAATATTATTTGGACCGGTAATAATACAGAACCAATCGATACGGATGTAAAAGCAGAAACTAAAACAACCACCGAATAAATTATTACGCCAAATCGTATCCTTACCCAGTTAGCATGAGGAGTGAAGTAAAAAGCAAATTGATCAGTTATTAAAACATGGAATTATAAGCGCCTCCAAATGTCCATATAACTCCACATGGGTATAGTGTAAAAAGCTGGATGCATCTGGAATTAGGAAGTACAGAATATCCGGATATACCGAACACAATGGCAATCTAGGGAATTCAAAGTTCTTTACTAAAATCGATCTCACGTCTGGATTTCATCAAACCCAAATGAAAGAAGTGGGCATACCTAAAACATAATTTTCCACGATGAATGGGAAATACGAGATTTTAAATCTACCCTTTGGATTGAAGAACGCTTCGGTCATTTTTCAGCGAAAGATTGATCATGTGGTGGAAGACTTCATCGGAAAAATTGTTACGTCTTCATAGACGATATTTTCTTATTCGGACGAAATACCGAGGAAGAGCATTTGGCTAATATCGACAAAATATTCTCAAAATTTAAATGTCCTTGCTATTCGAAAAAATAAGAGCCCAGGGAACTTGAAGGACTCAAAATCATTTTTCGGACTCACTTCTTACTGCAGGTGCTCCAAAAAAGATTACATGGAAGTCGTTGAACCTTTGACAAGTCTTACCAGACGTGAGAATGCCAAAATTAAAGTCAATCAATCAAAAAAAGTGAAAATCACTCTTACCGACAAGCAACTTAGTGCGAATTGAACAAAACAGGGGAGAGTGATGCTGTTAATGAAAAGAAGATGCTGGCCATTATCTGCGAAAAAAGGTAGATTGTCACTAATCTTTAGCCATTGATATTCTTATTAAGTAGCAAAAAGTTAGCAAAACTTGAAGAGTACCCAAATGAATTAACCTACAAACCCAGAGATGGAGGCCAATATTCTGTCAACAGATGGTACAATTTATAGTGCGAACCATGATAGTTTGGATTTAAACCAATACTGTGATGTGCCGCGAGGTAAAGTGAGATAAACGGACCAGTGGAGAGGGTCCATTCAAACATCATTTAGATCATGAGATGTCTACAAAACGAACTAAAAGATTACTCCAAAAAGGAGCAAGTCAACATTGCTCTGGATAGATATAATAATACAATCCACTCAGTCATTGGAAAGAAGCCCAGTGATATATTCCTAGCATAGCAAATCGCATCAATTATACAAAAATATGTTAAACTACAGGGATAAAGTAAATTAAGATTTTATTTTGACATAAAAATAAGAAATCTTGCCCAAAAATTGGGCGTCGCTGCGCTCCCCTCCCCCAGCGTGGCCCTCCGAGAAGCTTTAGATTTGAACTTCGGGGAACGTAGGAGCCGGGATCAGCAAACACGCACTGCGTGCCACACATATGAGCGGATTATATAGAATCTATTAATAAACCCGATTGAAAAGGTTTTAGCTGTATTAAAACAGCAATTGTCGAAAAAAGTCATCACGACTAAGTCAAAGTTGATTAAGGAAATTAAAAATAGTTGGTACAACGACTCCTTAATGAATGATACCATCATACACTCGATCAACAGTATGCTGCGTCGTATTTCAGTTTTGCTTAAAAATAAACGGAGGTGCCTGAAATATTAACCGGTTGGATATTTTTTTAGTGTGATTTTTTAACGAAATTTCCGCTGAATGCTTAATTTTTGAAAAGTTCATATTAATTTGGCCAGGTACTGTAGAAATCTATTTCCATCGCTCGTGTAGAATTTCAACAAAATCAGTTTAGAAATAGACTAGTTCCATCTCTATTGACCGCTTTATCGAAAAAGCATTTTAGAATCCCATTTCCATCGCAAGTATCGAATTTCAACACAATCTGTTAAGAAATGGCCAAATTCCATCCCTATTAGCCATTTTCAAAAAATGATTTAAAAGTCCCATTTTCCCACATGTGAAATTTTAAAAATTATACAAATCCAGGATTTTGAAAACTGGGATTTTGAAAACCAGGATTTTGAAAACCGGAATTTCGTTACACACACGAGAATGAGACTGCGTTGAAATCGCTGTTGATTTATTGCAGTTTTAGCGAAAAACATGACAAAAATCGTAAACTTATCTTAAGTTTTATCTTGTAAACTAAGCACTCTACGAAAAATTGTTATATCAAATTTCTTGATAAAAACACATTTTGTGGAAAGCAATAGTTCACTAAAACTGCAATAATTCAACAGCAAAAACCATTCTCAAGTTTAGTAGACTAAATTTCCAACATTTTAAAAGTAAAAAAAACAAAAATTTTGTTTAATACCCGGGTAGGTTTTTCTCACAAATTTTTTACCATGATTCGTTCTGCACATCTATGATATTTATCAAATGTGTATGAAAATAAAATTACTATTTATTTCGTCAAAATGAATTAGTGTGATGGAGTCTGTCTTGAACTGTATGATGAACCGTAATGAACAAAACAAAATAAATAAAATGTCAAATTATCAATTTTTTTATTTTACATTAATTTGTTTGAACAATCAGAAAAGAAGAGATAACACTTTTCTTTGAATTTATGAACTGTAAACGAAATACCGTTTTAAACGAGGGCATAGTAAACGATTTTCATTGAGCTTTTAAAAATACTTGCAGCATCGAAAAAGGCCCTGTGGAACCTCCAACTTCCTGTGAATCGGCTTCGGCCAAACATAACTAGGACATCGCCATTTTTGAGAATAGTTTAAGAATGAAGTTTATGCTGCACAGGGGCCAAATTTATCTTAAAACATTTTTTTTTTGTCAAAACTCGTCATTTAAAATTAAATTTGGGAAATCTTATCTGGCCCGATATTGTTGTATATTTAATTTAGAATCTTTTAGTTGTTGGTCATTTTTCTCGTAAATGATAGACTTATCAAAATATTTGTCAAAAACGAAAAAATTTCTATGGAAGCTGCCACTTTCGGTGGACCGATATAAGCAACAATCACTAGGATCTGCCATTTTATGGAAAAAGCTTAAATATGAAGTTTCACCGAGATCAGTGAATCCATCTGGGTTGTAGAGAACCAACAACATTTGGCCTGCACAACATAACGCACGCTCACACAGGTTCACACGGAGATTTTTGAAATACTACTGTTCTTGACTTCGGTGATACAGCGAACGGTAAAACTGCACAAATCTCAAGGTTAAAATTTTCCATGATTACTATACCTCACTTTACTACGTAAAAGAAAGTAAAAAACTTTTCAACTTTTTCAAAGTTCACACAAGAAAATTTCACATTAAAATGGGCTAAGCCTATTTTCTATAATGCCCCGCTCAAAAAATATCAATAAAATCGGCATACAAGTGCCGATTATCCCGTACAAAGAGTAGGCAAAACTACTGGTGGCCGGGTTTCCTTACATGAGTTTGACTTACGATCATAGAAATCCTGCTACCTCTCTGTATACCGTTTTAGCTACAACATTATTGGATTTATATCTTCATCATGTTTAGATTAAAACATTTTCTCTTGAATTTTGTTAACCAATAAAATATCGCAAATAAATTATCGGATTGGAAAGGTAAAATTACATTTAACCCGTTGAGCTCGATTACCGCAGGCAGAATAATCTTAATTTATGTTTAGTTATAACTTTTATTGATCAGCTTCTGAATTAACTTCATTACAGTGTTTCTACGAGTATGTTGATGAGACACACACGGTAAAGTCATAAAAAAATTAAATGTTGCCGCACTTAAAATTCAATTAAATGCTAAACATCCAAAGTTTATAATTAAAACCGATTTAAGAAGCGGGTAATAACGGGTAAATTAGCTAAAATATCGTCTACTGTATAAACGTATAGAGATTGGTATGAATTATGTTTAATGTAATTTAAGTAGCGTTATTACGGCAAGAAGATTGTATTTCTTATTAATTTATAATAACCAATTCTGTTAAATAGTTTTTAAGTGATGTTCTCCGCGGTTGTAAGAAATCAACCAGCGAGGAATTGAAGAAGAAATATCGATTTGTATTCTATTACCTCACTTTATGACGATGATCGATCACATTCGAACCTGTTACACTGCAATAATGAATTATTGCTAATTAGTCGATTGATGGATTTTTATTTTTGATATTTTGATATTTTACCCTATTTTGATGCTTCTGAAGATGTTTTGTTTTTAAGTAAATGGTTCTATAACCTTAGTGATTTATTACTCAGTCTTAGCATCACAACAAAACTGAAAATTTTAAATGCCACTGTATCGAAATTTATTCAAAATACCTGCAAGCTGACAATGAAAAATTATCAAATTTTCGGTCGCCAATAAAAAATTACCACCAATAATGATAATTATGCATAATTACAAGAAATTTTTTGTCCAAAAAGCCAGTTTGAATCAATAAGCTAATAAATTTGGACGCATATCATCGATACGATCGATTCATCTAAATAAAAATTAATTAAAAATCATGCACATAATTGGATCATTAAAAAAATACTTTGTCGACTGCACCATATGCAGGTTCCCTGAACTAATAAAGTGATAAATAATCCACTCCTCTCTACACGGCGTGGTCGATCCCATATTTCAAACCTTAACAAGATTGAATTAAAATTGTTCAATCAAAAAAATATGCCAACCCAAAAAATAAACTTAATTGTTATTATCAATAATGATCTTGTGACGATAAATATCCAACAGACGTATATGCAGATCAACCCGATATACGCATAAAATTGCAACGTCCTATAGGCGACATTTACATTAATTTACGTTTATTTTTTGATTTTTATCACAAATCATATTACAACAGCAATACATATATAAAACATAACAAATCGATAAAATTATGATCGCATCATCCATAACATATAAAAATGATTGATTCTCATACATCAAGAAAGTATCCAAATCAGGCCCCATCATTATGTAAAAGCGGAAAATTTCAATTTGAAAATTCAGATAAATTTTGTGATATTTTGTGCTGATAAGCGCAGAATAAATAGCGATCATAATATTTTATGATCAATTTGGATAAATTATTTCTCTGTTCTTGGTACTCGTGTATATACGAAATGTGGTACTGGACGTATATATATATAGTTTCTCGTACGATGATAGGATAAAACTGTACTAATTGGCCTAAAAGTTAATTTCGAAAATAAAAATTTGTACGAACCAATTTTTAATCTCATAAATTTTAATTTTATGTGCAAGAGTGCACTCATACTTCGATGGTACACGGACAATTTAATTAGATATGGGAAATTTATTTGCTTTCTTGTTGCGGACAAAGTAACGATTTCGCTAACGGTTTTAATGTAACAATAACTGATGTGAAAACTTACTTTGAACTCTGAAGAAAAGTATAAAAAGATTTAATTTTGGAATTAACTCATTTAAATATGTTATAATTTTTCCAAAAGAGGTGGCAAAATTTTAGGGTGGAGCGGTTACATAATACAACTTCATCAAGCAGCCATTTCTATGGTTAAAACAAATTTGGGTGAACGCGTGCTAACACAGAGTATACAAATTGGAAAATCTATCCAGGCATTCTGGGCAAGGTTTTTCTAATTATATTAATTAGGGTATCGTGCACGAATCATTCACTAATCCGAATTAAAAATGATTATCAAAACCTGGTACTCAACTGATCAAAAACGATGTGTACAAAAACTCAATTTTTGGAAGTTAAACATATAATTGAGGTATTAATACATGATTATCACGATTAGTCTTGAAATGATGTAGAAAATTTAAAATTTAGTTTAAAAATATCACAAATTTCGATTTTAATTGACGAAAAAAATACGTCAAAAGAGTTTTTGTTTTTACGCCTCAATGACGGGGTTATTTTAGTATTTTTTATTGTCCCTAAATGGCAAATAATGAAAATTAAATATTTATTAATTAATTTTACACATCTAAAGAAGTAAATTTAAGTGAGCAAATTATAGAAAGTTTGGGTACTCTAATTTCTAATCATTTTCCGGAATAAGCAAAATTTCTAACCTCAAATTTCGAAAAAACGTCAGTTACTAAACTAACCCAAACAATATTTTCTGGTAGATGGTTTGCATGGAAGACTCTTGAAATTTCGATTATCAAAATCCTGGATTATTAAAATCCCGAAAACCAAAATGCCGTAAATCAAAATTCCGGAAACCAAAAATCTCAGATTTCAAAATTCTGAAAGTCAAAATTTCGGAAAATAAAATCCCGACGAAAATTGGCGTATAATCTATAAAATAAATCGACTCGGCCTTTTTTTAACCGATTATGTATGTTGGTCGGAAAAGGGGTTTTAAAAATATGACATTCTGGTATGACCAGATGGGTCGGAACTCGGCCATTTTTTAACCGATTCCATCATTCCATACGCATGACGCTCGTCATGCGTATGGAATGATGGAAATGGTGTACTAATGTTTGATGGAAATGGTGTACTAAAATAATTTTCGATTTTTTGAAGATGATTTTGAATATGAAAATTTCGGGCGGAACTCGGCCATGTCTTAACCGATTTTGATAGGATTGCGTGTTTTGGATAAAAATGTGATTTTAAAATGAAATTTTTGAAAGAGGTTCTGAAATATGGCTACCTGATTTCGTTCTAAATGATTTTTAGGAGAAGATCAGGAATATGGTAAATTTGGCCGAAATTCAGCCATTTCTTAATTGATTATGATAGGTGTGAGAATGTTGGATAGAACTATATAGAATGAATATTTTGAAGAATTTTTGGAATATGGCCATCTGAGACAGAACTCGAAAATTCTTAACCAACATGATACGATTTGGTATCTTGGATGGGAATGTGATTCTAAAATGATTTTTAGAAGAAGTTCTGAAATACGACCTGGGAGAATTTGGCCATTTCTTCTAACCGATTATGATAGGACTGTATAATGTTGATTGAAAATGACGTTCTAAAATGATTTTTGATTGGTTCGAAATCTCTTTTTAAAATAATTTTATCACAATATTCCAGATGGGGACGATTTCCATATACAGTTTTATGGGACCATATCGAAAGTGGAAGATTGTTCCAATCCTAACGTAAGGCAGGCACTGGGGAGCTCACCATAATTTGCCTTTATTAATACCGACCTTAAAATATAAAGAACAATTTCCATCCTAAAAGTTCTTAAGAAATACCAAGTTTTATTTAACTCCATATGATATTTTGGGACTTCAATATGCAGCTGATCGTGGCCGCTTGGTCAGCATTCACCCTGTTACGTACCATAACAAAATTTCAAAATATCAAACGCCATGTCCGGCTCATGAAGTTGTTGCTATGTTCCCATAACATATGGCTGTCACTGGTGAGGTCACCATAGTTTGCCCTTATCATTACCTTTTCAAAACATAAAGAACCATTTCTGTGGCACTATTCTGGTTTTCCCTGAGAATAGGGAATTGGCAAAAATATTTTCATAGCATTTTTGTTTAAATTATATTTTTCTGGCCTATTGTTGGAATTAGTTGGGTGTAAATATTTTTTAAACAACGATATATTGGGAATTATTTTTCACTATAAAAATTTTGTGGAACAAAAGATTCCCAATCAACTTTGTTTCGAAAATATTTAAACCAAACAATTCCAACAGTAGGCCGGAAAAATATAATTTAGACAAAAATGCTATGAAAATATTTTTCCTGATTCCCTATTCCCAGGGAAAACCAGAATAGTGCCACTGGCCTAACAAGTTCTTCAGAGTTACAGAATTTTATTCAACTTAACCCGAGATTTTTGAACTTGGCAATTTACTTAAATATGAACATAAAAAATCATTTTAGAATCACATTTCCATCCGACATACAAAATTCCATCATGATCGGTTAAGAATGAGCGAGTACTGTCCCAGATATACCATCTGTTATAACTTTTTTTAAAATTTATGCTAAAACCCCATTTCCAACATCTCCGTCCGAGGTAGTATATTCCAGAACTTCTACTAAAAATCATTTTAGAATTCTTTTCCATCCAACATATCCAATTCCATCATAATTCGTAAAGGATTGGCCAAGTTCCTCCCTAGCTGGCCATATTTCAAAACTTTTTGGAAAAATCATTTATAATTAAATTTCCATCGAACTAGCCTAATTTAATCATGATTGTATAAGAAATGTTTCATAGTAGGTGGCCATTTTCTTTCCAAACAACATATTCCAATTCCATCATGATCGGTTAAGAAATAGCCGAGTTCTGTCGAATGTGATATTTTTTCACCATCCAAACAATCTCACAGCATTTATAATTATTGGTGTGATTTGGCTTCAAAAGTTAATTCGAACAAACAATAAAACAAAATTTAAAGCCGAAGTTGGTCTACCAAATAAAATGTTTCGATTGGGCAGTTTAATATGCTGTCAGTTACATTGCCCGAAAAAATTTGACGCGGGTGTAAATAAAGTCATAGGCTCAAACACAATGCAATCGTTCTGCTCGTCCCGTTTTATTATATGCCATTGGAAAATATTCCCTTCCATTCGTTGTTGAACATTTTAATTTAACAATAAATTTTATTTTAAGAATATTAGAGACATCTATTAATGACTAGTATGAACTAACTACCAAATTGTTAATCCGAAATTTTCGATACTAACTAATACCGTGCGCCTGACGCCTGTTGTTTCAAAATTTTCGACTAACTATTGTTTTTCGACCAAAAGATGCCTGCAAAATTAATTAAAATTTTTCAATACACGTTCGAAGCAATTTGGAAATCGATAAATTTTAATTCAACATCAATCACGATTGTTTTATGAACGACTAGTATGAACTAACCGGAAATTTAGAAAAAAAAAAGTCGGAGTCAAGGACACAGTACAAACAATTTTATGTTAGTTCGTACCAGTCATCAATAGATGACGCCTTAATGTACGACGTGTAACTGTTATAAACTGTCATTCAATTTAGTTAGTAGGTAATTTAGACATAAAAATGAACGTCAAGCACACAGTATTAACGAAAAAACGTAGGGACACAATAAAAGTTACTCGGAAATATATTTAATAGTAATAATAATTTGCATTAGCTAGCGTGGCTGGAATCAGAAGTTAAAAATATCAAGATCATTCATTCACAATTTGCGAAATTACAAGTGGTTGTTAACATTGTCTACGAGTTATCTACGCAATCACATAAAAAGTAGTATATGACGCGTAAACGCCCATCTCGGAAATTTAGTGTTTTAAAATTCAGGATATTTCTGAAATTTTGTTTTGTTTTCAATTTTAAATCGGCAATCAATCATTTTTTGTAGATCGGTGATTATTATTATTTGAAGTTTAAGATCGCTGGTCAAGGCTCTCATTTTCATCGCTGGTCAAGGCTCTGGTTGGTTTTTATTTGTGGTGAAATATATAAAATGGTCATCATCCTAACGTCATAGTTGACCATGTACTCACTCAGTTTAATTAAAATATGTAAACTTATTTTGCCCTTAGGATAAAATAAAGAAAAAATAATAAGAAATTTTAAATATCATTTTTAAGCCGTCGAGGTTGCTAACATGGTCGATTTCACGAGCGCCGAAAATCGCCATATAATCTACCTATAGATTCTGTGTCGACAACTGCATAGATCACATTGAATACTTTACCACGCACAACCCTACTAAATTTACTAGATCGTATATTGGAACACTATCGCCCCTAGATCTGAATGAAAACTATATTTTGTTTGAGAAACTACATAGGTTAGGGTGGTTGTTCTAAAAAGACTGACATACATACAATCAGATCCGTAGCCGTAGAGAAATTACATAAAATTGAAAGGAATTAGAATTTCAATGAAAAAACATGATAAGTTTAGACTATTAGGCCGAAATCCTCACTTCACTAGAATGAATTTGATTAAAAGTCGCACTTACTGCGTAATTAAAATTCTATAAATAAAAGTTTTTTCCTTACGGACTTAAATTATACTGGTAAACCCCATGTTTTCCCCAGTTTTATGTGATTGCTAAAAAACCCCCACTGTGTTTATAGAAAAATACTCCAAACTTATAATCTCGATAAATTAAGTTATAACTGAAACTGTTTATAAGCCAATAATACAAGCAAATTACGATAAGCGATTTCAGTCTGATTTTAATTGTTTGCACAAGCAAATTTTCGCACGAATCGTAATCACCCAAATAATGTTAATCTGCGCATAAATGGGATTCCCATAAGTTACCTACTTAAACGATTTACATACACATTTCGGTAAACATATCACAACCTGTATACGATACGATATACACAATAAATAAAATTGTTAACTATAAAATTATCGATATAATTTGGCTTACGCAGTGTGCTTAAGTAAAATATTAAAATTATCTTTCTCTCACTCAAATAACCTCAAAACATCTTAATAATTTCGTTAAGTATTTTTATTTTCGATAACTTTATCTTCATCATAACATAACATTAAATCGTGTAATAAAATTTATAAATTTATTGCAAGCAGCCAACACAAAAAAAAAAAAAAAACAGAAAATTAAGAATTTTAATTAAAAATTGATCCAATTTAGCAAAACAAAATATTTATTATAACGATCGGCGGCGAGTCTCGTTGGTTCGCAAAATGTAACCAATATCCAATCATAAATTATAAATTTTAACGAGATACTCGAATATTGTATAGAATGTGCCCCAACCGCAATTATTACGAGTATATACAATGTAATTTGGTTTAGAGTTGTTGTTGTTATTGTCATTAATAAAGCTTTCGTCTATATATGTAATACCCTAAAATCCATTAATTATTAAAGACGATTTTGGTTATAATTAGTTCCGTTTTACTGTTGTACCAACAAATTCAAGCGCTGCCAGAATCGTATAAAAATATTTGGAAATTTGTAAAGAACTGAGCCGCGATTTCGTGAAAATTGATTGAAACGAACATGTTTTGAGATGAGCTCTGAGCTCTAGTGTCGGATTTCGCATTTTTTTTTGTCTACTAATGATGCTGTTTGATGATTTTTTTTTGTGGCTGGATATTTTTGAAATGTGTGAAATTTTTAATAATGAAGAAGTTTCGATATTTATGATGAAGATGAGCTTTTGTTTTGGTTTTGTTAATTTCAAGATAGCGGCACGGATAGTGCACGGTTGAGGTCAAATGTGAATTTTAATTTGTTAAATTATTCGTTATAGCATATTATTATGCTTTTCTTCGGGTACGGCTATGTTTCTATGTGAATTCAATCAGCTTGATTGACTTTAATATTAGCAACGTTTATGAATGGAATATGATTAATCATCTTTAGCGGTTTTTAGATGTTTCATCTAAAATATTGTTTGGGGATGAGTGGTGAAAATGTAATTTATAATTTTTCATAATTATTTTATATAAAATCCTAAAATTTTTCGGATTTATGTGTATGCATGTTACTGTCATTTAAAGTAAATATACGGTGTGCGATGTTGTTGCATATTTCACATAAACATCAACTATTTTAGTGCAGGCTCTCGAATTTTAGCTTAATCACTGTAACATAGTTTAAGGTGCGCAATATGAAAAATAGCGTAATTTTTTTTTACAAGAATTGTTTAAGGTGAGAGACATAAGTTTCGATTCGATTTGAAAAAAGTGAAGTTACATCCGTAACCCTGTTCTCTTATTACTTGCATTTAGAGCCAATATTGTTACAAATTTGCCCAGTCAAATTCGGAAAATGTCACTGTATTGTGAATATCACTATAAGTTTGACGGTTTACAACACCAATTCCTGTAATTTACACCACGGCCGGAATTTTAGAGGATCTGAGAATATTTACACCACTACTCACTTTACAAAATTAACAACTATTTTAATCACAAAAATGATTTCATGTTAACATCCCTAATATGTTATCGTACTCTTCATTCTCGTTTTTAAACTACCGCATACCGCGTCTTAAAGACTCTCTAAAACTAACTCATTCCAGATTCTACACAAACATTCGCAACGGTTCTGTTCTATACCATTCTGCTATAAAATTATCTATTATATAACGAAACTGTTCTATCACTACTTCTAATGCTAAAATCTAGATGTCAATATTTCAAAATGACACAAAATTGCCTAACCCTCAACTGACGAACTTAAGATGAATTAATTACTGCCCAAATGACCAATCTACGCTAAATTGACGCTCACCAGACCAATAGGCGAGATCGTAATATGATGAAAGAATAGCATCAATAGATGGAAAAGTTTTAAAAACGAGGCTGGAATTTTAGACGCACTATCAATAAAAAAGTAACATTTTTTTATTTATTTATTTATTCATCCAATCATCCAGCCCAAAAAGCATTTGTAAAATGATGCAATATAAAATATGTAATACAATAAATGATACAATAAAAGAAAATTTAAATGTTTATAAAACAAGAAGGATGGAGGTAGGAGATCTCTGAGATTTATTAATCAGTTTTGAGATCAACAGATCTACTGCCTTATTTAATATAACAAAAAAAGAAAAAGACATCTATTTTGCTTTTTTCCTTTTTCTTTTGTTCTTACAGCAATAGATTACAGGAATATAAAACCAACATAATTAAAATTAAAATAATATATGATATATATATATATATATATATATATATATATATATATATATATATATATATATATATATATATATATATATATACGAATGTATTATACATATAGTTAAAAAACAGTCTCCTTATTTGTACGTGCAAGTAGTATAATATTAGAAATAAAGACAAAAGTTAATTTGAAAAATAAATAATACAAAATGATAGTGAGCGTACATATGTATGTAGACAACTTACAAAATATGACTAAAAGAGCATGAATAAAATGTTCAATAAAATTAAATTTAAATTGACAATTAGGACAAAACTACGAACAGTGATTCAAAGTTATCAAAGTTAAGTATCCATATTACGCTCTAATTAGATTTTAATTGACGTGTTTTGCGCAACAATCAAAGGTTGTATCGAGCTTAAATATACTCCTCCCCAGACAGTTAACCCATAATGTAGCTGTGACTGAACTAAATCATAATAAAGCTGTATTAAAACTTTTTTTCGACATAAAAATCTTAACAGATAAAGTTTTCTGTTACAAGCATAAATATAATGTTGGATTACTTCAATAAGAGATTTGAAATTTAGTCTGCAGTCCAAAACTACACCCAGATTTTTGAAATTGTCAATTACATCAAGAAGTTTGCATTTGTCTGAACAGCTGGCGATCACTGCTGTAACGTTATTAAATTCATAATTCTGACAAATATTGGAATGATAAATAATGTCAGACAGAATCTATATAGTTATAGAACCATTTAATTTGAAGAACATTACTTTAGACTTATTACTAAGAATCATAAAGTGAACATTCAACCACCTGCGTAAGATCAGCAAATCATAGTTTATTTGATTAGCAATGACCTCATTAGTTAGGCCCGTATAAGTAATTGCGATGTCGTCGGCAAAACCAATAACATTACCTTTCAATTTTAACTGAAAAATTGAGTTAATGTATAAATAATAAATAATATGGGACCTAAGACTGAACCCTGCGGAACCCCACACCGAATGACTCCAGCACCACAATATTTGTTGCCAACTTTTACCAGCTTTGACCTATTCTTAAGATAAGATTCAAACCAATTATAGGCGACGCCTCGAATTCCTGCTCAATGAAGCTGATATAATAGTATTTTGTGGTCAATCGTATCAAAAGCTTTAGTGAGATCAATAAAGTTAGTCGCAACATTTTCACCTAAATATAGAAATTTTACAATATTTTCAACAAAACCGTTCAGCACAAGTTCCGTACTTTTCCCATGCCTAAACCCATTTTGCTGATCAGAGAAGAAGGAAATATCTTTCAAAAATAGAAGCAATCTGGCTTTCACACATTTCTCGAAAAGCTTCGAAAACTCTGAGGGCAATGATATCGGTCTATAATCAGATGGATCATTTTTATCACTCTTTTAGTATATGGGAATAACTATTGCAATTTTAAGGAAATCTGGAAAAATTCCTTGTTCCAAACTGAGACTAAAGATATAAGCTAATATATAAACAATGGAATGCGAATTTGATTTTATTAAATATTTGCTGATATTGACACATCCTGAAGAATTTGAATTATCTAAACTATCAATGTAGATAAGAATTTCATACGGCGTTTTCTCCATCCGAAATATGGCTACTGCGCAAAATGGACCGTTTCAGTAGTTGAGGTGCATTAATAAAATACGAATTAAGTATTTCTGAGGTGCATAATGGATCCGATACGAATTTACCTTCTCCATCTAAAACAGACACAATATCAGAATTAGATTTTTGCTTACCAACAATTTCGTTAATAATTCGCCATTGACTTTTTAGATTGTTCTTAACGTTCACGAACTTGTTATTATAATACTGTTTTTGTGTAGCCATAATTTTACTATTAATTTTATGCTGAAGTGATTTAACTCTTTTGCTTAGATTAGCATAATTCGGTTGCTTCAGCAAAAGTTTCGGTAATTTATGTTTATGTTTAATTAATTTCATTAAATCGATTAATCAATCCAGGGTTTAATTTTCCTAAAACTGAGAGCGGGTTTAAATTCGAATGAAGATTGCTTTATTTTTGAAGTAAGCATTACAGTAAATTTATTCATTAAAGTATTTGGTTCAGTCTCTTGAAGCAAAGTCCACTGATCAAGCATTAAAAGAGAATCTAATTTCGGAAAATCTATTTTTGTAATCGGACGTCCTTCAGCAGCTTGACATATTTTGGCATATGTTTAATTTGAAGTGACATCAAACGATGATCAGAAAGCTTGTAATCAAATGATTCCCCCAGGAGCTAATAATTTGAATGAGGTTATACGAACAAAAATATGATCAATACATGATGAGGTAGAGGAAGTTACACGAGTAGGAGTATTAATTAGACTTATTAAACCGAAATTAGACATCATTGTTAGATAATTTTTATCTGGAACTTTAAGATGTGTATATTGAAATCGCCAAGTATAAATACATTTTTGGTTTGAATTCCGTTTAAGTAGGAAGCAAATTCTTCAATAAAATCATCAATTGAACAAAAATTAAACCGATAAACGCATATTATGTAAAACACGTTACTTCGAAGACTTAGATTTAATTACACAATATCAGCGGTACATAGATTTTTAGTCACACAACTAAAATTTGGAAACTTTTACGTGAATATCGATGCCCTAGTAATTCACCAGTTCGTGCACTCACTTTCTGGGCACTGACATTGACATAAGCAAATGGAAGCCACATTACAATCATTCATAACTTGGTAATTGGAACGAATATTCGTTTAAAATTAGTCGTTGCGATTGACAATACTCCAACGGACAGAAATCTTATCGAGGGTCAAATCTATCAATTAAAGATCATGTTCAGGAAAATAAGCACAGAAGATAAGACACAAGAGGACTTTGGTAATATTCGTCCCGATTAATGAAGCAATAAATTCATATACATCGTTCGGTAAATGACTGGCCTATTGTTTCGAAGGTCTTATTTATTAAAACCCTGTCACAAATGACAAAACACTGCTTAAGTTCAAAACCGCTTTTAGCCGTCTAGATATGTGGCACTATTCTGGTTTCCCCGGGAATAGGGAACTGGGGAAAGAATTTATATGTAATTTCCTTTCTAATATTTTTTTCCGGAATACTGAGGTAAAAAGCTAGTGTTAAATTTTTTAAAACAAAATTAAATTGGGAATAATTTTTTCTACCAATTTTGATATGGAAAACATATTTACAATTTGTAAACATTAAGAGATCAAACTTTTCTCCTCAGTAGGCCGGAAAAAAGTACTACAACAGAAATTACATATCAATTCTTTCCTGAGTTCCCTATTCCCGGGGAATTACGAGAATAGTGTCACTGCAATTTGATTTCATAATTTGCTTTTATGATCGATTGATCGTTATGAAATTTTTACCATGTAGAAGGAGCAAATACGATTTTTTTAAATTTCATCACGATAATGCAGGCGAATGAGACGACACATCGCAAACAACTTAAATGCTAATCAAAATTACAACATTAACTCAAGATAACTGAAACATACCGAATCTGTGGACATACCAATGATTTTCGCAAAAAATTGAAAATATTTTATTATTGAAATTCCGGTTAAAAATTGAGTAAGAAATTAATTTGGATCAAGGGGCCTTTCCATTAAGTATCCACACCAACCACCCAATTGGATTCAAATTTTGCAAAAGAGTTCTATACCAAAATGAGCGGGTTTTTGGTAACACTTTGAAAGCGTCGGCCCCTGTGCCTAGGCGTGCCCATATAATTTTTCCCCAAAAGTGTCTGCAATTAGGAATGGAATCGTCTTAGTGCATAAGAGAGAAGACTGTTGAATCTGAAATATTTTACGAAACAAACTGCGTCATCAACCAATTGAATCGATCCGTCGAAAAAAACGTCTTCTTCTAAAACTACTGGTAAGTGAACGCGTGAGACCCGACATGAACACCATTGTAGAAGATCGTCTGTTCTGTTGCAACAACTGATCACAGAGAGACATTGTTAGAGAACAATCGCTTACGATAGTTGATCAACATAAAAATTCAAAGCTGATTTTAAAGTTAGCAGCATCCAATTTCTAATTTCTCCAACGCGCAACGCCGGGGTGATTCAGCTAGTTAATAATAAATTCGGTCATCAAACTTCATATTGTAGATGCATTAGGAAATGCAATTTTTGCCGCGAAGAGAATAATAAATTGGGACAAATATTTTGCTTTTCTTCTTTTCTGCCATTATTTCTAAGAAAACTTGTGGAATAAACGCGAATATATCTAACATACCACAAAAATATATTTTGCGTTGAACAACAAATATGTGGACCGGACCACAACAGTTTGGTTTTCGATATTTAAAACAGAAATTCAGGATTTTCGATTAGATTGCTTTAGCAGTCAGTTTCAACAAGTAGCTTTTTCTGACAAACATGGTCAGTCTCCAACAAATGTATAATTTTTGGCGATTGACTATATCAAATTTAGATGAAATTAATTTCGAACCGTTCAAAAATTAACTGATTTTGGTAACTGTTTAATTTTCCACGGGAGTTTCGAAATGTGTGAACCAATTTGTTCTGAAGGAACTGGTATTGCATTTGGATGATAAACATCTAAATAGTTTTGTTTGTTTATGATACATTTCATTTTTTGACGAGCACGAGCGCCACCGACCAAATGGCACAGTGATTAAAGCTTTGGCGTTTGGATCGGGAGGTATCGGGAGCGAATCCCGATAGAGGGGTAGGGGAATTTCATCAACAGATTACAATCTGTGGTGAAATGTAACACATCTATGACTCCCTGTCGGTGTGCAAAACCCATGGGCCGACCCATCTTCCATGCCAATATAGGCTGGCATGGAGCTTGCATTGTGCAAATGGTCTTAAATCGGTCCTAGGAGCATTGAGCCTCAAAACAGATAGCATTGTAAATAAATAAATAAAAAAAAAGCACCAGTGCCATTTGGGGATGAATTTAGAAATGATCTGGGCAAATTAAATGGAATAATAATGCTATCCGTTCCGTTATATTGCTTTCATAAACTGGAACTACTAAATCGTAGAGTATTTGGCTCTATTTGTGTACTGATTGTATGCAGATTGAACTGCTTAAAAATAAAGCGAAATGCTTTACCAAAAGCATTTTCGTATACTATTAGCTGTGTTTTTTGACGCTTGATCTGATCCAGTTCAGTTCATGTTTCATGAAACAACACAAAGGCGCTTGCCAGATTTAAAATCAAAATTTGTCTAAAACAAAATTTGGATCATGTTTTCCATAAAAAATTTGAACTGATCCGGATCAATGAGCGTCAAAAAACACGGCAATTATTACAAATCGCAGCAGTGTATGTATATATAAACAAAAATAATATATTAAAGGAAATTGTGTTTGCTCGCCAAAATTGTTTTAAAAGGCGAGTAAATTTAATATCAAGGTCAGTCTTTATCATCTTTCGATGGTGGAATAGAATAACACGACTGACCAGAGGAAAAGTGTGCTTCGTTAAAAGAGGCCTAGGAACAGAGAAGGGAAGGGCGGAGGCGTTGCCGAGGAAGACACAACAACAAATTGATGCGAAGTAAACAGCATTCAGTGAAGTCTGATGGAAACCAGAAGCAGCCAACCTGACGAATTGTGATGAATACGGAAACCGGATGCAGCTTTTATAGATTGAAATAAAAAGTTGTACATTTTATAAATTTAAGAAAAAGTAGTATTTGGAGAAACAAACGGCATGCGTCAGTTAAGATGTGGTTTCTACAGGATGCAAAAATTAGAAGTTATCAAGGTTAAATAACTGTTGAGATCTTACTATTTCACCGTATTGGAATTATTTCTCTGGGGCTACGTGGAAAGTAAGGAATAAACCAAGAAAGCTCGTAACCATTTAATAAACATTTAAATGATATTCAGCCCAAAGCATATCAAAAGTTCATTAAGGTTACCAGTGAAGTCATGGTAATAATTTGGTAGATATTTTATTTTTGCTATACACATTAAATAACTCAATGAAATAAAAAGAAATGACTTCAAAAAATTTTGTAAGTAAAGGTAATTGAATTAGTCTAAGCAGATTTTTGAATTAAAACTGCTAAAAATTTGAACAAAAGCCCTTGTACTTAAACATACCTTGAAATTTGTTACTCAGCTGATGTAAAAACCTGCTATTCTCCCTTTATTATTATTAATTTTTCCGTATAAACAACAGATGCCAGCCATTGATGATCAATATATTAATTTTATTGCCTATTTTTTGCCTCTCCTTCTTTATTTCTTTGTGTTGTCTTTTCCTACTATGTATATATAAGTAAATTTTTATTTTTACAAATCAGTAGATACTCCTGTGGCACTATTCTGGTAATTGGGTAAATCCCTGGGAATAGGGAATTGGGGAAAGATTTTATATGTAATTTGTATTTAAAATGTTTTTTTCTGGCATACTGAGGTAAAAAGCTAGTGTTAATTTTTTTGAAAACAAAGTTAAATTGGGAATAATTTTCCTAACCAATTTAGACATGGACAATTATTCTCAATTTATAAATATTTACATCAAACTTTTTTCCTCAGTAGGCCGGAAAAAAACATTTTAAATAGAAATTACATATAACTAAAATCTTTCCCCAATTCCCTATTCCCAGGGAATTACCAGAATATGTCACTGATGATATAACCTAACAAGTCGAAATCGATCGAGCGAGTTTTTAAACTTTTTGGACAAATTTTTTAATTGAAATATTCAAAAATTTAATTTTTTCGAAATAAAAAACAAATTTTTAACAAAATATGTTTGTTAATTGCCCTTATAAATTTTGTTTCGACTTCATCTTCATACAACCATAGTTATAGTTGAAAATTAACCATGATGATTTTCGTAATAACGCATTATCCACAAACATATGTCGGACTTAATCCCAAGACTAATTGATACTGCTGACCATTCTTGTAAACATGTCTTTTGTCAGAATTCCTCATAAGTTCTCTGTAGGATTTAGATCCGAACTGCATGATGGTCAATCCAAAACTTCAATGCTTTTACATCCAACCACCTGTTTAACTTTGAGTTATATGTATCGGCACATTGTGATGCTGAAATATGAAATCGGAGCTCATATAATTTTTTGCTTCATTTTGGAATCTTTCCCTCAAAATAAAAGACACTGAAAATATTAATGATCAGGATTTTTGCGAAGATTATGCTCAATGAGTGCCATTATTGACATTCAGCAGGACCATTCAAAATGTCATTTTTCATCCCATGCCATGTGTTTCTGGTTGAATTTCCTTATGTTGTTCAGTTAACATCGGTTTTAACTTTCGATGCCGCCATGATGATGCCAATGGCTATCCTATAGAATCGATCGAAAACGTTTCGAAAAAAGTTTCGTATGGACCGTTCTTGGCCTCAATTATTTTCTAAAGTCAATAATCATCTATTAGTTTTAAATAGTTATTTACTACCTAAGCTGAGATGGGCCAACATCAATTTTGCTTTTTTCGAACTAGAGGTTTGCCTCGTACGAGTTTTTAATTTTTTTCGTATTTTTGACGGGTAACAGTTACACTAAATTTGTTTCGATTTGTTACAAGCAGTGTTGTTAAGTATTTTTAGGAGGTAAAAACTACCTCAAAAACTACGTGTAGTTAATCCATAAACTACGTAGGCGAAAATCATGAATTAACTACATATTAACTACATGCATTAACTACATTCGTTAACTACAATCACCCTTCCTTCATTCATTTAAATTATAATATATGTATATCCGTATGAGTATGTATGAATGACACAAAAACAAATTAGTTTTTATTATATTCATATGTATTTCTATGTATTATTTAGAGAGTAAAAAACAAAATTTAAACCAAAATAACAGAAATGCGCATGCGTATAAAAAACTACATTGACGTCATTAACTACATTAACTACACTGAACTACATTAACTACTTTAACTACATTAACTACATAAACTACATGGCAAATGTAGTTAATGTAGTTTTTAAAAAATTACATGTAATTTAACAACTCTGCCTTACAAGACATCAATGCCTTTAATATAATTAACCCTGTATGATGTTAGAGGTAAATTACCTTTTGATTTTTATCAACTAGCAAATTTGATTTCAAAAACCGTGCACATTAAAAGATAATCAACTGAAATGGTTAAATGTCAAAAATGAAGTAAGATTTGAATCGTAAGAAGTTTGCCATGAATACAACACGTACAAATTTCCCCAAAAAGGACATGTTCAAACAAGCAATTTTGAAAATTTTCGAGAAAGTTTGAAAATTGTATCAAGTCTAAGGTCTAATAAATCACGGTATTGAAGTGTGTGCGATGGTTAAAATAATAAATTATTTAACAGAAACTTTATTCTCGGGTCTTTAAAATCAGAGCTCTTTCAAGCCAGGTTTATGTTCTTTATTGCTTAGGCCAAAAAACTTTTAGCCATCAAAAATCAACAATCAAGTAACGTATTTTTGCTTATCAGTCGTGAAAGTTTAAATTGGTGAAATCTCGCAGCCTCTTGTACAACAATTATTTCTGCTATGTTTTTTATATAAATTAACTTAGATCACATATCTAATTTAAATGTACAACATACATCCAGTTTGTGTATATATAGAGATCATTGTGTACATAGTAATGATTATGGCAATTATATTATTGACATCTTTGTCCATCACAGCAACAAATTCAACTTTCATATATACACAACACATGTAATCATAATCATTTTATAGCTTACAATGTTGTGATGAATTAAGATAATCAATAAACCTGAATCAAGTATTTCATCTAAATAGAATACTCAGAATTCATGAATCTATGTACGTACTTAATCTTAGCGATGCGATCTTTACAAAAAAAAATCATTATTTTTCCTCCTGTTTTGATTGATTTGATTTTGATTGTCAAATGACGAAAGATTTGTTTCTCAATGCGCGCGCACAGTTCAACATAACATAACTATTCTGAAATGATGACGTCGTGATGTTGTAATTATTATACATATATACAGTGAATTTAATCCGTCCGCATAATTTTTTTGTTGTTATAAATTTCTAAAAATTATTTTGGAATTTATAAATCGAAAATTTATCGTATTTTAATTACTTAAGCGGCAAGATCGTGCGAATGAAGAGGTGTTCGTTTAAACATTAAATAGGATAATTATTGTGAATAATATTTTAAGGTAATTTTACACCTTTTGTTTTTAAGTATTATGCGAGCGGTGTAATAAAGATTAGACTTATAATTTCGGGTGTTTTCATTTTTTTTTTGTGAGGGATACTGCAGACTTGATCAGTTTATAATTATTTTTAACGGGCATTTTTTGGTTTGTTGAATTTTAAAACGAGAACGATTGGACTCTACTGCAGTTATAATCACGAACCAGGTATTTAGTAGGTAGTTATGAATTGCAAATTTATTATAAAATTCACGCTGAAACGGTTGATGATTTTATAATTACAAATTTTACGTTTATATGATCAATCAAATTTGCTACTTTTCAAAGGTGAATGTTTGATAATTATTTGAATATCAAATACATATTCATTTAAGATCAATTGACATGGTAGAGTTCGGTAAACTATAATAAATTTGTTTAAAGCAGAATTTGTTTTTTAATAAATCTGAAATAAATATTTCCTTGTTTAGGGCAAAATGCCTTGTTAATTTTGTCCGTTGACTCAACTGATGGAGGTTTTTCAGCTCCAACATTAATCAAAGCTTTCATCATTTAAAAATGTATTACTTTATAATTTTCTGCAATTGAGTGCTGGTTAGTTATAGATAGTTAGTTATAGCTAAGTATAATTTTCCTGGATAATAATTGATCTCTTTTAATAAATAAAACAAAAAAAAAAAAAGGTTTGTGTAAATTTCTTTCCCCGTTAATGAATTTTTCGATGTGATTTACTCAGTCGGAATTTTCCCTACAGTTGGAAGACATGGAAACAAACTTGTAAATTGTGTTGTTATGGTTTGATCCCATTTTTGTTCCCACTGTATAACTTTTGTCATTTTGAAAGTTTAACAATTAAAAATTAAACCACTTTGTAATTATTTTCTTCCTTATAGTAATAATTTAGAATTTTATATTTAGAATCTTGATTTCGAAAATACAATTTTCATCTTCAGTTCTAATTATTGAAAATAGTTTGTAATTAGAACCAAAGATGAGAATTGTATTTTCGAAATCGATATTCTAAATAAAATTCTAAATAGTTACTATATGGAAGAAAATAATTAGAAAGTGGTTTAATTTTTTATTGTTAAAGTTGTAAAAATGATTTAGGTAGGCGGAAAAAAAATCAAGTAATATGAAAAATATGTAACGTGGACATTTTCGCCGATTTCAAGAATAATGCTGCCCCATTATTGAAGCCAAAAACCCAACTTTGTCTGTCACAAAGAAGTTCACTCAAACAACTGTAGCAAGTAAAAGACAGTCTGTAATGAATGTTAACTACCGATATTTAAAACAAAAGTTAATTGTTGGATTTGAAGTTTTTAACACTTAAAAAACACATTGGAGGGACAAAATATAGACAATAAAAATTAATCTATTGATCGTCCCACCAACTGTTATTCTGCGGAAAAATTAATAAAAAAGGGGAAGGAGGATAGCAGGTAGGCAATTAGTAATCAGCTGAGTAACAAAATTCAAGGTATGTTTATTGAAGTACATTTAATTACCTGACGTATTAGTCAAATAATCGAATAGAAAAGGGCGGTAATTGGTGAGAAACGGATTTCTTGGTTAAGAAAAATGGATTTTCGAATTTCATATGATTCTAAGATAGAAATTCGAAAATCCAGTTTTCTTAACCAAAATATCCTTAACGAACAGAGAGAATTCCGTTTATCACCAATTACAGACCCCGGTTCTTTTCTATTCTCACGTTCGTAATTATTTGACTAATACGTCGGGTAATTAAATGTACTTCAATATACCTTGAATTTTGTTACTCAGCCGATGACTAATTGACTACCTGCTATCCTCCTTCCCCTTTTTTATTACTTTTTCCGCAGAATTACAGTTGGTCGGGACGATCAATAGATTAATTTTTATTGCCTATTTTTCGTCCCTCCTTCTTTTATTAATTTTTTGCTTTTTTCTACTATATATAACCAAATTTTTACTTTTACAAATCGTAGACGAATTTTAGAGAGAAGAGTTCAATCTAAATTGTTTAATTGTGTGTATTACAAACAATAATAAAGTGTGTGAAAAATTGTCATCGTGTCAAACATATTATAAAGTGAGTGATAAATATCAAAGACGGATCATATATGATCAGAAGATGAGATGACCTCAATCTCAGTGTTAGTAAAGTATTTTCTAGTGCTTATTACAATTTGTGTTAAAATAGAATGTGATTTGTGTGTAAACCGTGAATAATCTAAAAGTGGAAAAAGTGTTAAAGTGGTGGGATAATCCCACAATGTCCCACAAGGTTAAGGCTAAATTTAAATACAACTGCTCACGACATACTAAAATGTCGGTAGAATACAAAGCCCAGCAGGTCCAGATTAGCCACATCACTAGCCAAATTAGAAAGCTACAAGAATATGTCGAGACACTCTCTATAACCAATCAGGAACTAGAAGCCAAAATCGAATAGCAGAAGCTCGCAAATGAGAATTGAAAATTGATGAAATGAAACCGGACGGAATTAAAAGAAGAAAGAAAGAAAATCCAATTGAAATGCCGAACGAAGCCTCAGAGCAAAAAGGCGATACACAGCTGCATGATAATGAACCAACCCCAGATGAGGAAATGGATAATGATTCTTCATTATGGACGGACGTATCCAGGGGCAAAGTTGTGAATTGAAAAAAGAAAGCAGACAATGCCCAAAATAAACAAATCGAAGAAACCGAAATTAAAAAGTAAGTGAGAGTACCACTCATTATGGTACCCTAATTGAAAACATATAACCTCTTATAGTAGCCATGAAAAATGAGAATATATAGCATACAACATCAAAATTACAAAGAAGGAAAATGAAGTAATTCGGTGCCAAGATATTGACCCCACAAGCGTATGTTCAACTTTCTACAAGGCAACAACATAGAAGCACATACGTATACTATAAACAGGAAAGAAAGAAAAGGTGCTATCTTAATGAGAGGAGTACATCACAGCTATCCACCAGAAGATATAGAACAAAACATTCGCGCCAGTGCAGAATTAATGTAAAAGTCAGACTCTACGAGACCCAACGGGAAGGCTACAAGCTAAATATAAAGAAGGTTACAAGCTAAATATGCATATAATTACTACCACTAATGCCGAGGAAATATTGAAGGTCACCAAAATTAACTATGTGTGCTCCCATAAAATAAACTGGGAGAAGTCAAGGAGAAATGAAATAATTCAATGCCAGCGATGCCAACGATATAGATTGCAAGAAATTGTGCCTATAAATACAGATGCGTTAAATGCACTAAACACCACGAGCCATACCAATGCGAGGCATCAAAGAAAGACACCCGACAAGAAGGTGGAGACACCATAGAACCATTCTGTGTTAACTGCGGAAAACATGGCCATCCGGCCGACTACAAGGGCTGTACAATACTACGAAACCTAAAGGAACGAGTACGAATAGCAAAAGAAAGAACACAACTAATAGTCGAGCAGAACCTGAAACAGCGAAATTGTGATAAAATCAGCCATATGTCCAAACACCAACTCCAATACCGCTACCCTGCCAGAGATGTCAGAAAATATTCAGGTGAGTCAATCTTCTTTCGACTTTATCAATGGTGAATGTAACTCGTTATTAAACCTAAATTTCTTGGAATTAATAGACAAAGTAAACACTTTTGTACCACAATTTTAAAATATCAAAGAAACAACAGGAAAGAAAACAGCCCTAATAAATTACATTTTTCAATTATGTTGGAAATAAAAAATCTTAAACTAATCACCCTATACTATTGGTTGTAGGTAATACCAATAGAGCAGAATTTTACTCACTCATAAACAAATATAGACCCGACTTTCTACTGGCACAAGAAACCAGGCTAAGAAATATGCACACGGTACAAATACCTGGGTAAATATTGAAAATAACCAAGATAGAAATCGATAACCTTAACAGAATAGAGTGCACATCGCTAGAAATGAGTAAAACCGACCTTGTCAAAATAGTAGTAGTCTCAATTTACATACCAGCCAATACCAACTTCTCCCAACCCCAGAAAGACCAAGGCACAATAAACAATATTATATGAGTAGATACGAAACGACTATAATTGGCGGGGACTTTAATGCCCGTTCAAAGGAATGAGATACAAAGGTCAACATTACCCGGTCCACCCTCAGAAACTGGCTCGAAAATTCCACAACCAACTTAGTTCACATTGTTCCAAAGCAACCCACTTTTATCAGTTCTGGTTCATTTCTGAATCATTTTCTGATATCCAAAAACATTATAATAAACTCAGCCACCACCAAAAATTTTTCAACTAGAAACATAATCAACTTCTCAGACCACATGGCAGTCAAAATACAAATCAGCCTACCCGAAATAACAAAATTCTTAATGACCATACCACCAAAATTCGAAGACTACAGCAAAGTAGACTGGGACCAATTCAAACACACAGATTTGACGAAATAATAAATAAAATTAAAAAAGGAATAAACACCACTTGCGACGTATGTATCAAAATAGTAAATATAGTAAACAACAAATACGCCAACCTTCTTCCTCTGCTCAATCAACTGTTTAAAGAAAGACGCAAACTCAAAAAGGCGCTGGCTAGAGAACAAAGAAGAACACTTAATAATAACAGCCAAACCAGTCAAACCATTAAATCCCAAATAAACTGTTTAATTATCCTTATTAGGATAGACAAGTGGAACGAGGCGACAATAGTTCTAATTGCCAAACACTCTAAAGCAGAAACCCCAAATGACTATGGCCTGTTAGCATGACAAATAAGCTGGGGAAAATTCTCGAACAAATCATATTATCAAACCTTAACCCGCAACTATATGGAACTCCACCAATAATTCCCGATTACCCAACTACCTGATTACAAGAATAATTAGGAGCTTTTTAAAAAATAGAACAGCATCAGTCACAGTCCAGAAAACTAAATCCCCGCGCATTGCTATAAGTATAGAGGTACCAATTGTGGAAATATGGAAACTGGAGTATACGCAGACGATACAGTAATCTTTAGTAAATCTATGTGTCCTGTTATTGCAGCAAAAAAATAGAAACACACATAACCAATCTGATAAAATACCACAAAGACTGGGGAATCAGGATAAACGAAAGAAAATCAAAACTCATTGTGTTTAAACCCCCATACGACAAATGCTGCAAATCTGCAATACCAAAAAGTAAAAACGTAACAATTGAGGATTAACGGTCAAACATTAACAATCAACGAGAAAGTGAAATATTAAGGTTTAAACTTAACTCACCGCCTAAAATTCAACGAACAAATAGACTACGCCCTATATCAAAAGCAGAAACTGCCTACAACATGATCCATCCTATAGCTAAGCAACTAAAACTTAACAACAAAGTCAAACAACATACAAACCACTAATCAGGCCCATCTTATCTTACGGCTTCCCAGTATGGATAACTGCCTCGCCAATTTACTATTCAAAACTGGGAAGATTTGAAAATAAACTGATTACAATCGCGACCGGCAAATATTTTAAATGGCAGGACGGGTATAATTATAAATATTACAGAAGGACTTGTATTGTGGTACAAAGGTCGTCGAAATGAACACACACCTAAAAGAAAACCTAGGCCGCTTCTTATTATGATATAAAAATCACCATAATAAAATCATAATGAGGTCGAGAGAAGATATTGACTCACAAAACATAAACTTTTATTTAAAAACAATAGATATAGACAAATTAGAGGTGGAAAACTTCTTTTTAAAGAAAAATAACGAACACAGAGGGTAACCTAACATATTTGATACCGTTATAATAATTATTATTATTTTACTTTATTATTATTATTTATTATTATTATTACTATTATTGTTATTATTATTATTGTATATATTGTAAATACTATAGCTGTAAGCTAAAGAAAAAAGACAGGCAGTATAATTTAAAGTATTGATGAAAAAACACCCCAATAACGAACTATGCGTAAAACAAGAAAAATTTTGAACTATGGGACATAATAATAGAGCATCTTAAAAACACTCTAGACTTAAGAAAAGTAGTTAATTTTAAATCATGTATGATCGGAATTAACTTTAAACGAATAAAAAAATATATAAATACAAAAAAAATAATTTACAAATCAGTAGATACTCCTGATGATTACCTAACAAGTCGAAATTGTTATCGCTCGAGCGATTTTTTAAAAATATTCAAAAATTATTTTTTGCGAAATAAAAAAAAAAGTGTTAAGTGAAACGTGTTTATTATGTGTTAAGGTGGATTTACATATGCGACGTGTGACGGGTGTCTATAGCCAATCCTAAACGACTATTTTGACATTCGTCACACGTCACACGATGCACGCCGAGACATCAACAAATTTTATCTTTTTCGTGACTTCCACACACAAATAAAACTTTAGAAGCATGCCGGCAATTTTTTTAGTTGTTCAATTGTTGTTTCAGTCATTTCATTTCGAACAGTAGCGGATATTGTCCAAACATCGTCTATTAATTAATTGTATTGGTACATCCGTGTTTTCTCTTAATTTCTGATTGTTTTGCTACATTGTTTTTTAGTGACAGAACACAATAAAAACTTACTGTCAACTTTCAAAACTTATAACTACCCTTTTTTTGTTTTTGAATTGACATTGTCAAAAAAGCTTTAAACCCAATTTATAGTAAAAATAATGGCTGCAAAAGATGTTCACAAGGTCACGTTTGTCCGTTTTCATAATTCAGTATTTCGTCTAATTATTACTATTTTTAACAGAAGTTTAACAGAAAATGTCACGATTTTTAAATTTTCCAAAGGGTAGGACCATATACATGTATGTCTTTCGTAAAAAATAGTCATATCCGTCTTGACAAGCTTCCAGCTGGGTAGTTGCATATGAGTTCAAAGTCAGTCGCATATACAGTAATACAGTAATATCGATGGCTTCCTCTCGTTGTTGAATCCAGATTCAATATTTGGTGGAAAGTTAGTTGCCTTATGTACAACACAACCACATGATTAACTTCTGTTGTTTTTCATAAAAATGTTTTCATTTCCAACGGGGAAGTTTCATTGAAAACTTTTATTGGTCTCAAATAATCTGGGAAAGTGATAATTAATTAGTCAACATATGAAGGTGTTTGCAAAACAACTTCTTCAATAAATACCACTATTTGCGAATAACGGAAAATTTACGTGCAATTTTCTTTTAACAAAATTTACATAACCCATATTGAGGTCGAAAGTTAATTCTAACTATTTTATATACAATCATTATCATCCTACCAACCAGCAGAAAAAAAAATTAATTTCTTTGTATTCGATTATATGGCGCGAAATTATTTGTAACACAATATTACAATTATGTGGTAAACATTAGTTGTAAAAAATGTAGATAGGTTCTGATCGAAAAATATGTATTGCAAAATAAAAAAAAAAAAATTATTTATAGCTCTGATTACAACATAAACCGTGTATAAATCACGAGAACAAACTGTAAATCTTTTGTATCTATATACATCTTTAGGAATTTTTGCGAAGGCTTTACGAAATGAATTAGAAACGAAAAAAAAAATTAAATTAAGTTCTGTTATAAGATTTAATCTAGATAGAATTGATCTTATAATATAAGATATATATTCAAATTATTTATAAATTAATAATGCTGCAAAGCTAATTGCCACCTGTCGAAATCTGTTAGCGTTCATAAAATATAACATCCGCCCACCATGTTTACGTTTGTTGTGATCTGTCCAGTAGTCCGGAGCAATTATTCAAAATTTGGTGAACAAAAAATGTAATATATTCAATAAATTGTTGTAACCAAGCTATAATTATTAATCGTAGGTTGAAATTGAAAAGGCTGTGCTGTCTACCACCGATCTTTACATTTTGTGTTAAACCATAAACCAATGGTAATTAAATTATATTCGTCTTAATTTGATTTATGTATGGCCTGTTTATGTATAATACAGTTAACAATAATATTTATAAATAATTTTTAAATATACATATAAAGAAGAAATGAGACAAGACAATCGACTAATCGTTAAAAGAATTAAAAATAAATTATAAAGATCTATATACAGCGGACGACCGACTGACGTGAAGACACAACAAAATATAAATGTAATGAAATGAGAAGCAGCTTCTAATATCTGGAGCTAATTCAAATTAATTTTTGTTTGGGTTATTCATTAAAGAAAAATTTAAGACCGATTTTTTAGAAGCAGTTTAGTTTGGACATTAATTTGATGTGCATCAATCATAAATATATTATATATAATAATAAATGATTTAATTTAATATAAATTTAAACGATTTGTAGTGTTTGGTGGGGCGCTTTTGTTGCTGAGGGTTATGAACTATATATAAAATAAATTAAATTGTAAAGCTTGATGAGATTATTTTGTTGGGCCAGCTACTATAATAACAACAACTGTGGAGAATTCAAATTGAATTGTATCAATTGTGACAGCCTCACATTTATTCAGAAGCGGGCGATCATGTTTAATGTGAATTTGAAATAATAGTAACGATGAAATTTTTTGCTATAATTTGAAGTTTTATTATCAGACCAAGACGTCGTCCCATATTTTTGCGGGTACTTTGAACCAATTTCAAATAAAAAATCTTAAGAAGCATACAGAGGGCTATACAGTTTATTGGTTTAGGTCTTTTGCAATTAGAAGTAGTTTTGATTAATTTTGACAAATTTTTCGGTTTAATAATCAATTTAAACATAAATGATAACAAAATAAAAATTACGATTTTTTAATAACCTCGAATATCGAAAACCTAATTTCCATATTTCTTTGAATTACATTTCAATTTTTTCTAACATTTATTTGAGCACATCGGTAAATTTAAAAAATTTATATCTTTTTATTTATCCGATTGTAAGTGTTTGTAATGGGTCCGATTTTGCGAATTTCAAGGTTCCTATCCCAATTCGTCATTTTTACAGTTATGTTACAACTCTTTCTTAACATCGTTTGTGGCTCTTTGTTATTCCAAATTTGGTTTTCCTCTCCCCGACTGTCAAAATGGTTGGTTCAGTACAGGTACGAGATGCCATGTTGAAATACAACTGCTATTTTGAAAGTTGTAAAAATATTGGTAAGTAAGCCCCACTAGTTCAGGAAATGTTGGTTGCCCATATTAAAGCTCCATACATCCACCGTTACTGTAAAATGTAATGTTCTTATATGTGTTGTAAAATTTACTTCTAGTAACTAAATGGAATCGTCGTAATTGTATGTTTTTATTATTCACTGGTAATTTTCAAACATAACCTCACTCTTTTGGTTTGGTTTATAGAATATTTTCTACACTTGATAGAAATGCAATGTTCAGCTATTTTGAATACTAATTACATATGCCGGAAAGTGAATTTATTATTTTTTTTAGGCGGCATTCTATTTCAGATATATCACATACAATACATCTCAGACATACCACATACGGGTCGTATTTGAATTCTCATATACGATTTATCTTAGACATGCCATAAAAGATTCATTTGCTGTCATGTTTGACTGTCACACATGAGTCATTAATGTGTCGTCAATGACTTTCCTGCTGGGCGGTCACATACAAATTTGTATATACCAGATCAACACCATTTGATGAATCAGTGATAATTAGATTACCATATTTGTTTGTTCACATATTAAATCTGTTTTCAATGCTACGTTTAAGAGAAAATGATGTTACTGCATTTTTCAACAGCTATAAGATGTCAGTGCACGTGGGTACACAGGTGAATGATATAACTGTGATTTGTTGTGGTATCAAATTTTTGGTTATGCTGGCTATTAATAGTTGGTTAGCTAGCTATTAAATTTACATAGAGGTTAGGTTACATTACGAAGTTAATTTCGAACTAGTGAAACATTGAATTATTTAAAGTAAAAAGATCGATCGCCTTATCAGACTGCAATGAGCAAACTACAAAAATATTATAAATATGTATTTGGAACTTATATTCAAAGTATAATCACAATGCTCTAGTGAATTATAATGTTTAGCTACGCATTTGTTAATACCTTCGTAACCTTGAATTTTATCGACGCATACTTCCTTTTTCTGTATGATTTTTTACAATATACATTGAACTTTGGTCGAAAAGATAAATTTCCGTGTACGATGTTCACAATAGTTGTCAAGTTTGTAAAGTCAATTAAAATATTAATTACATTTTTGATCCTTTAAGATTTTTGCGCTTCATTTGATTTACAACAAGTGCTTAAACTAGGCACCTTCAATTTGAATGCATTTTATTGCTATTTTAAGAGCTCGATGATTTTTATAGCGGCTGATTCAGTTTTTACGTTTATATTTTGTAACAGTTGAAATTTTTATTGAGTACACTTTATTCTTCAAAATGCAAAAAAAGTTTAAACGTCCATATGGATGAATGCCCTTACCAATCTATCAAGAACGACTTATACGATTCGAAATTGTTTTTCGTCACTCTTATTTTATTTTTAATTCGGAGAATTGAAAAGTCTTTGGGATCTATACCTCAAGAGGGCTAGGTACCTCATGTTGTCCTATATATCGTTTAAAAGATCTTGGATTAGACAATAATTTTAGTGACACCACTAGTGTTCTTATGTCCACCGGTTTGGCGCTGGTAGGTAATTTTTCGTTTATTATACAATATATAACTGTCGTATATCGTTGAAAAAGTCTTGAAGAATGACGGTTATATTGCTTAAGCATCTCATTATCACTCAAAACTACTGTTGTGGTGCTGGAAGCAGTTACAATTTGTCTCATTCGAATATAATCATGTGGCATATCATTTGAACGGTCTTAAAATAACAAATTTGTAATCAGTACCGTTTCAGCGCTGGTAGCTTATTATACAGTTACTATAGAATATTTACATGTCGCGTATCATTGAAAAGGCATTCTTAAAGAATGTCACAAATTTAACCGATGCATTATAGTATTTAAAACTACCCTTGTAGCGCTGGGAGTGGTAACGTTTTTCTCATTCCCCTATGATCATGTAGTTTATCTCTTGGTAAAAGCAAAAATTTTGTTTTCAGCGCTTTAGTTGATAAACCCACCGCCTTAGCGCTGGTAGTGAATTATAGATTTATTAAAGTAGCTTAACGAGAGGCACGCACCCGTGCAGCTAGTGAGCGCTGCACGCTCAACTGCATACTCGGCACTGTGCTGCTCACTAACGGTGCTTTCGCACCTTTTAAAATTTATCAAGTCTGTTTTTACAATTTTATTAATTTCAAATAATTTGTTGTCTATAATTTTTAGGAATACAAATTTCGGTCGGAAAAAAGGGCTAGAGTTACCATTGGAGCATTTAACATTTAATAATACTGTTTCATATTTCTGAATAAACTATATTTGTATGTATGTTAGAATTTTTTAAAATTAATAACTATAATTAATTCAGCATGTAATTTGATCCATTAAACATATTTTGAATAATTTTGAGCCCGGACAAAGAATCAAACAGACTCTACTTTATACTTTACTTTATGTACTTTTTGATACATAAAATGTATGATATTTGCTCCTCTTTAACTTTTTCTATGGCCGTGGTATGGATTCGGTACATTCATCAGGGAAAGCGGTGTGAATTTTGGTTGGCTAAATTGAAGCAATGATGAAATTCAGAATGTCCTAAACCCACTACAAACCAGCGCTAATTGGCTGAATAGTGAAGAGACATATCATTGAATAGGTTTTGATGAATATAACAAATTTAACTGAAGCACCTTAGCACTTCAAATTGCAAATTATGTCACTGATAACAGAGACGTTTCTCCCATTCTGATATAATCATGTGGCATATCGTTTTAAAGGTTTCGGGTGAAGCAAACATTTTGTATTTAGTGGTGGTAAATTATTTCGTAAATATTTACGCATTGCATATTAACACACATCACATACACACTACATAAAATGTTTTCATGAAACAAGTAAGTATTAGTAAGAGCAAAGAGTATGTAGATGCAGAAGAAACTATGTCATCAAAAATACATACTTTTTGGCGTGAGGAGTCAAAAACGACTTAAATTTCAAATTGAAATCAACCATCAAAATACATGAAATGGAAATTAACAAACGAAAACCACTTTTTGATGAAAAGATATGGTGTTACACTTATTTATGTTGAGACTGAGCAGATTGGAATCACACCAAGTCACTAAGTTGTCAATATCTTATTGTAATTTGTGGTGTTGTTAATGTTTTCCACGATTTTAAAATTTTAAGGTCATCTGCAAATACTATGACCTTTGAATAATGAAATACTTCGGTGATTCCATTAATGAAAAGGGTAATGTTCCACGGGCCAATTTGTAAGGTTTGTTGCAGTTGATCTTTTTGTCATAAAACCATGTTGACTTTGTGATATCTATCGTGGTACCACAAACCAGAGTGAATTTCATATTACTAGCCCAAATAACTTAGGAATTGATGAAATTGTTATGTGCGTGATACTTTCTCGAGACGTTGATTGAATTTTTGAAAAACATATTAAATTTGCCTTATGTGATGTTTCTAAAATTTTGCTGAAGATCCCTTACTGTAAATGATAATAATGATATAAATTAAGGATGGCCTCATCTCGAAATATATAAATTTTTTTTAACGTAATTTTTTAATTCAGGTTTCGTGCATTTTATGTTGCTGTTCTAAATTTTCTATTTCGTTACTTTATGCAACAACAATGATAAGAAGAAATATAAACAACGAGGCGTATTTAATGACCTAAGATTTCCTAACTACCTAAATAGAAACTTTTTCTATATTTAAAGAATATTTTTGAATATGAAAACGGCAATAGATTTCGGAGACAAGATAAGTACATACACGTCAAATGGTAAACAAGAAAAACAATAGGTAAATGGATGGAAAGGCAATCAATAATTTTTCCATCTAAGCAAAATGTGACTGCTACCAAATACGTAGAGAAGAATAGCTTGCAACGAAAAAAAAAAATCGCAAAGTCGTGATCTCGTTTATCCAATCAATCAAAACTGAACCGTTCAATATAAATTATAAATTTCAAAAAATCTGCATTGTGTGTGTTGCTTTTTATCAAACCACCATTCGAATGGCGTCAAACTAATAAGATTATTCTATATAGATATATTAACCGTCATATAGAAATGAAGGATTAAATATCAATAACAAAATGAATTTCTACTTAAAGCCATCGACACTTGTTTTATTGAATAACAACAAAACTCTTAAACAAGATACAGTACAAATGTTAGGAAGAAGAAAATAACTTAAGATTTTCTATTTTTTTTTTTCGCTGAACTTCAAGTTGTCATATAAGGATTTATTTATCAACGATCATTTATTTATTGCGAAGTATACACAATTTTATGATAATTTTGTTGTTGCTGTATTTCTTATATATCGTGATTCTCTATAATAATTTATTTAAAATTATTAGAATTCTTTATTATACAAAAACAAAATATTACGGAATTGAACAAAGAAATGCGGGGATTTATATATGTCCAATTGTGTTGTGGAGACTCGATTTACGTTTAGATTCTTGTATCAAATATACGAGTAAGTAGGTTAATCACATTTGCCTATATATCTTCCTGGTTTATCAGCTACATAGCATACGCGGTTAAATTTTCATACAAATCAATTTATCCGTATACGCGTTTTCATTGTAATCATATCAATATCGCATTAAACATTCTCATGATATTTATGTTTCAAAACAAGGATAAGCTCTTTTAATGGCGTATAATCTAGGGATAATTCAATAAAATTTTATGTTGTTTATTTTATTGACCATATATCACAAAATATGTACTGCTGGATGACATTTATATGATCTAATGTACATTATTGCGGCTATCAATTAAGTATATCATGAAGCGGAAGAGGCCAAGAAAATTATTAAATTATTTACAGAGGTTAATTATCACGGGTGAGTGCTGAACTTATGACTTTTTATATACCTCCGAATAATGACCCGCAATTATCAATATTAGCCAAAAAACTAATAAATAAAATATGCTGGAAATTCCAATGACTGTATTTTATGATAAAATATCCATAAATTATAATTCGAATTGGACAGTAGATATAAATAGAGAGTATACACATTTTATTTTGCTGGTGGATGAAACAGCATGTCTCCGTGCACGATCTTATAAACGTGTACATACCAACATTATTCGCGCGCTCTATGCAATAAAATCGCGTACGTATAAAAATGGAAGAAACTAAATCATGCAATAGGTGAACGCATACGGTTTATAATAACTATGTACTGAACATACAACCTGTACTTGTTTTTACCTCGATTTCGCGGGTTTTATGCAGAACGTCATATATAGAAGATTTATGTACGTAATTATAGGCATGCACCATACATGAATAATAATCCATAAAAGTGTGAAACTATTTAATAATATAGTTCGTGTGTCATAACAATATGTATGTACAACTTAAAACATTATGTTATATGATTTAATGGAAATAACAACAAATTTATATTTGTACATTGATTATTTAACCAATTTTGATTGGATTGGCATAAATTCAATTGAGTAGCTCGAAATGTCTATAACCTAAAGCAACGTTCATTTCAAACCATAATCTAAAAACAACCTATAAAAACTAAAAAAATTTCAAGTCAATCTGTCAGATAAGGCTCCGAAGTGTTCAGCTCTCATTTCTCCATCCCGCACTGCAGTCAGGATGTTGATGAACGTATTGTCTCGTAGGTTTTAATAATTCATTTAAATATTTGCACAGTTTGAAAGAGTTTAACACAATACTTAATTCATTTTACCTTAAACTGTTATTGAGCGAAATATAAAAAATATCTTCCTCTATAATCTGTAGAAAAACATGATGATGAAGTTTGTGCTAAAAAAGTATTAAAAAAGTACACTGTAAAAGTTGTCATTTTCCCAATTGGAATTTGTGTTAAAAACACATTCTAAAATTGGATACAAGTCTTAATGTTCTGCGGGCGAATCTAGAAATATCTACAGATTCTAGCTTGCATTTTTGGGAAGGTAAAGCATATACCTATTTCTAAGATTTAAATAAAGTATATTTTTGAGATTCGTTCTATTAAAAATTATATTTAGAAATTGAGAATTTTGACGGGGTTCAAACAAAATTCCAGGTAATTCTGGGGATGTCCAGAGGTTCTCACTCACATTTTTGAATAGATTATACAATATCTCTGTCATTACCAGAGATGTTCACGGAATCTCATCTACATCTCATCAACTTTCATCTACGTTGAGTTACCTTTGACTATCATGTCGACAGGTTTTGTTTGTATGTCTATATTTTTATTTTTTTTTTTATTTACTTTTTGTTGAAATACACTAAAATAACAAAAAAATCCAATTGACCCGACGTTCACGGCAAACGGCCCAACTGAGGTCGCATACTTTTAGGAAGGGAAACTTCATAAAGTCCTTCCAAAACAGTAAGTTATTGTATAAATTCCCGTGTGAACACAACCAATACCAACCATTCTGCAATAGTGTTGGATACCTAGCTCATTATAAATGAGCTTTTAAAGCTCAAAATGGAGTGCAAAGGTTGTACAAGCTTTGTAACGTTTAATTAAATAAATAATAAGGCTTATAATGAGGCTTCCATTTTCCGACAGCTTATAATATTTTTTATCTATGGGGCGAATATGGATCAAATTTCATGAGTCTTTATAAACAATTATTAGTATTTCATTTTACAATATTTTAGCAATTTTTCCAATTGGATTTGAAATTGACTTTCCCAAACAAGGAACGAACCCGATTTAATAGATTTATTGGGTAATTTGACCACTATTATGAAATGGTTAGATAAATTGTGATGTTAGTAACGAGGGTGGGCAGAACTTTGGCGGGTTCTTTGGTTTTTACAAAATTAAGCAATTTTTAGAAATGTTTAAGTGCTGACGTATTTTACAAATATTTACGAGTACTCCTGGAGATGTCCACGCATACTGTGACCTATATTTTCGGATATTTGAGATCGGCTTCTTTATATATATATACTATTACAGCTAGTAGACACGCTTCAGCTGAAAAATGACGATAATGCAGATGTTGCTGTGACAACTAAAATATATCAGCCGAAAAATTTCGATAATGTAGATTCGGCTGTGACAACCAAAATATCAGCATAAAAGGTCAATAATACAGATCCAAAAACAATTTGTATTTTTTTGCCTGTAAACGTCAGTAAGGCAGATTCGTAATTTTGGTGCTAAACAGTAATTACTTTTTACTTCAAAAATGTTTATTTCGGTTCATCAACGTACATATATTATTCAAAATTAAATTTTTTTATTAAATGCATTAAAACTATAATTAAATAAACAATTTTAATAAGGAAAAAACTCAATGGTATATATCAAGCAAAACTTCAAAAATTTCGGGTCGATTTCCATGTGAAGAGTCCGAAAATTCACAAAAATTTGAAAATTTCCAAAAATTGACCGTTTAAAGTGTCATAGCTGGAAGTAGATTCAAATGAGAAGTCTTATTGATGCTGACACCTGGAAATAATTTTAAATCGTTTTCTATGTTGGAAGTCTGGAAAAACTTGATTGAATATATCGCACACACAAAATTAGAAAATTTCGAAAAATTGATCATTTAAAGATTCATGGCTGGAAATAAATTCAAATGAAAGGTTTTATTAATGCTCACATGTGGAAAAAATTTTGACGGTATATTTTTAGGAATTTTCAAATTATGTGTGTGCGATATATTCAATCGAGTTTTCCCGGACTTCCAACATAGAAATTTACCTTTTAAATGATAATTATTAGATGACGTGTCATTTAAAATTTTTTCCAAACATGTAAGTTTAAATGCATTTCGAGATTTAACTCCGAACATGTAAAACAGCACTGGGAGAAATTTGGTTTTGTATATTAATTTTAATTGTTTCGAATGAAAATTTCTTATTTTAAATTTTTTAGTTGGTTTTTAGGAAGAACGAAATAAAAATTTGTATTATAAATAATTACATTCCGGCATAAAATTCGTATCTGAATTATTAAAATCAGCTGTCATTTTCGTTTGATTAGTTTTAATCTGCATTATCGACATTTTTCGGCTGGAGTAGGCTAACTTTAATAGGGTTCTTTATATTGGAGACGTCCACGTGTTCTGACAACTTGCTGACAATTACTCCTAATTCAAGCAAGTAGTAGTAAACGAATATATTTTGAACTTCTGTTTCCGAATATTTTAGTTAATTCAAATTATTTTGAACACCATTCTTTCTACTAAATTATTGACTAAACTTAATTACAGTTATTTAAGATTTTTTCGGCTGTTCGGACAAAGTGCTATTTTTAATGGCATTTATACTATGGCTGCGGGCCAATAGTCGGGTAAATCGCTTACTATGGTAAAAATCGGATTTAGAACAGATTTTCGAACAGTTTGCCATAGAGTTTTTGAAAAATAAATGAATTTACCGAAAAATTTACTAAAAACTGACTTTTACCCGACTATTTGCCCGCAGGATATGTTTACGATTTTCTAGTCATAGAAAACAAAGACGCCATTTATTCACAAAAGTAGAAAAATTCTCTCCCTCCATTTTTAATCCCAGAGTACTTGTGTAAAGATACACAAACCCTTACAAAAATGAGACCTTCCTTAGGTCTCTATACCTGGCACGTTGGTTTCGTACTGATAAAAAGTTGGTCTACTCTTCAGGTTGCAACGACCGAAAGAAGAGGCCTAAGGAAGTTCTCATGTTTGTAAGAGTTTGTGTATCTTTACACAAGTACCCTGGGGTTAAAAATGGGAGCAGTGAATTTTCAACTTTTTGTGGTAGATATATTGTGAGTAAATGGCATTTAACTAGAAAAGTCATAAACATTGTATAAACACCATTAAAAATAATATTTTGTCCGAAAAGCCAAAAAAATCTTAAATAAATTAATATCACGGACGATTTTAAGAAATTTTTTAATTACAGTTAGTTTGTACTAGTTATTGATAGTTGTCCCATAAAACTTACTATGCTTAATATTTAATCCATAAATTGCGTACTAATTGGTTAATTAACTAGCATCGTTAATAAGTACTCCAATAATTGATAAACGTCATATTAAATTTGAATCACAATATAATTTTAGTGTTTTGAGTTTCACACCATCTATTAATAGCTGGCACGAACGGACATTAAATTAATTTATCAGATATTAAACTCAAATTCCAGACTAAATATAAAATTTTTTTTAGTCATAGTCGAGTAACATAAAAAAATTAATTTTTGTTTCAAAACCATAATCAAGAATATTCATCTCTTTAAAAGTGGTAAAAAAATCGAACATATTTTGCTGACATCTGTTGGAATTCGGCCAAACTAAAAAAAGTGATATAATGAAAAATATGAAGTATAATTGATCTATAAATATTTTGTTCACTGAACTGACAAATATTTCTTTCCATCATTATTTAAATAACAGTGCAGTTACACGGAAAACCGTGAAAACATCCACCGAAAGATACATTTTGATAAATTGATTCGATGGCTTCCTTAATGATGATGAACTAATTAAATGTGAAGATGTTAAATTAAATCGCAAATACAGGCCAATTTTAAAGTATATGAATTCATTTTTATTTTGGCTCAAGGCTGCAACGAACAGAGATTATCGTCACTTTAGCGGATGTACATTCCCGTAACGTAGCGCTGATTGATCATATAACTCTAGAGTTTGAGACCAATCTGGAAATTTTTTCATTTTATAGCGGTATATACGAATGTCGTTATTCCAACTATAGTTACCCAATTTTATCTGTACTTTTGTTAACAACATCTGGGCTTATAAGTTTATAATTTTATTCGTAATTGCTTGCCGTTGTCGTTGGAGTGGTTGAAGTTTGCTCGTTTGGATATATGGATGTGTACATAAGTTTGGCAGTCCAGATTAGTAGCTCACCAATAGCAATGAGGAGCACAACATTACGTTACATCCAGTGTACCAAACGAATTAATATAAATACCCAGGGTGAACCTGTTAAACTACTATTAAGTATTCGAGCTGTTTTACGACAAATAATGTGGGTGGCACTAACCAATTTAGTTCTGTGGCCATTGGTGTTTCTAACGCAGTTGATCAATTTCTTCTTTAAATATGGTGAGCTAATAAACATTAGTATTTAACTTAAATTACCGAAAATTTTAATGTTAGATCGGGGTCAATTGTGAATATATCGAATAGGGCTTTACAAAACTCGTATCATCCTCAAACACTTCATATTTTTAATCGCAGTTTAGACATATAATATTCAGAATATTTAAGCCAGTGGCAACATTTCTAAAACATCCTGCTTATAAAATTTGCTTATGCAAATGCTTTTAAAATCTAGAATTAGTTATGTAATTTAGAAATATTTTAATAGTGCGCAACTTACTTTATAATGTTTAATAAAATCAAATGAAAAACATCTCGGATGGTCCACTTAGATTAGTAAGCTCAATTTTAATATCAGTTTCTAATCTACCAAGGTAGATATGTATCGACACCCATGTAGATTACATTGTGTAACCTACTTCACCCATCTCTGCCGATCCTGGATTACACTGGAATCCACCAGATTCCGTTACGGAATCTTGTCTACTTTTTTCAGCAGATTATAATATTTTCTATCTATGGGGCGAATATAGGTCATGTAAAAAGAATTTATGTTTCGGAATGGAGCGATGCAGTTTTAAGATGGCTAGACCAAAAGCTCGACTATAGGTATATTATAACAAACGGGGAAAAATATATTTTTGGAATACGGTTTAATTCGGGCATGATTGATGTTTGTATATTATTCAGGTTTTCTCAAATCTCAAAGAAAGTTAAAAGCAATAAACTTTGGTTTGTTACAATGATTACGTTTTTAAGGAGAACCTGTAGCAAAATGCTAAAAATTTAACATAAGAAGACAAAAATAAATTTCCCGAAAAAGTTGTCGGGCTGGTCCTTCCTGTGCAAAGCCAAAATCAAAATCTTCCTATAAAAATAGTATTTTGAAATTTACTAGCTTATCGATATTTTGATCAAGTTATCTTAAAACGTAAAATATTCAGCATTAATATAAATAACCATGTTTATATTAAATAGCTTAATGCAATTAACTTTTTCCTAATTATTCGTTTGGATTTAATTTATAAAGACCATCTACAAATTTTTTGAAAAACTTAAAGTTCCCTATACTTCTATTTTGCAATCTAATAAATACGTTTTATTTTACCAGTAAACGCAACTTGTCGTATATAGTTAAGAGGCAGCAGGGAATTTACAACAAGTAGTTTTATATTCTTTGTGCACCGCGAACATCATAACAATCAGATTAATAATAATGTGAAATCACCAAGGAATATATTATCGAAAACCCACGAGAATTATGTGATAAACTTCATCTTCGCTCTTGCTGCCTTGCTCTATAACACGTTTTTATCCACTCTTCAGTAAATTTTCTTATATAAAACAAGTAAATAAATAATCCATTAATTAAATCAAACCTATAAAATATAAAATCATAACTTGAAGTTTTATGTTCCCTTTTTATTGTAATAAATGTTAATATTTTTTTTAAAAACAGTCATTAAACCCAAACGACTACACGGCATACAGGTAACGTTCTTATGTACGTTTGAAATTCATTAACCCAAGTCGACCATTAATTATCATCTCGCCGTAATAAATTCGGTTATGGTTGAGTTAATATGAGTAGAATTTATTGAGTTAGATAATATATGCTATATATTGTCCATAACTGGAAGAGACGTATAAAATAAATCTGTACCTATATGTGAATGCAATATGTGATGTCAAATTGGCAAAAACTTGTTTGCCGCATTCAATTAATTTATCCGTCCTTTAAGATGCAAATTGTAGTTTTCTTTTTGTACGAGATTATTGTATAAAACCGTTAAAATTGAGAATTTATTATTTTTTTATGCTTCTTAGGAAGTGTAACATATTGAGTTGTGAACAAAAATGTGACATACTGATAACTAAACCACTGAGTAGAACAAGACAGATTTTGTTTGTTTTTTATATAATGTAAATCGCAGCATGCAAATTTATATTCTCATGTAGACAACATAGTCATAGACTAAAGTAAAAAATTGCCGTTTGTAGCAGATTTTACACATAACATGTAAATATCGTATACCTTTCAAAAACGAGACATTTCCGGCATTTTACCTGCATTATACGGAAATTATACAGTTAAAGAAATATTCAAACCTGGATCAGAGTGTTTGCTTACACATTTCAATGTTTTCTTCTTCTAATTGATTAAAGTACAGTAACTAAATTTATTTACTTATAGTGAGAGGTTAGATGAATTGGAACGAGGTGCTTCAAAGAGTATTTTTAACTTTTGGTAGCACGATGATTATATTTTTCAGAGAAACGATGATTATATTTTTGTCCGAAAAGCCGAAAAAATCTTAAAACAAATTATATTTTTCCTTCGTTAAAGGGGTAGACCGTTGTGCTGATTGTCAAAAATTGTTCAATTTATTATTATGGTTGGTAATAATTTTAAAGGTATATTATCAGAGCCTCCTAAATATAGAGCCGTAACATTCCACAACTCTTTTTCATGAGCTTGTCATAGATCAGATGTTTTTTGTCTTTTTTCATACCAGTCAGTGTATTTTAATATTTTTTAGAAGCTTTTTTATGTAAAAAACATAAATGCCACGTTTGAATTTTTAATTTGAATGGTTAGTTCAATATTCAGGAAAAACATATTTTAAAATTGAGTCATATTATGTCGAGTTAACGCAAAACATTTTAATTAGTCTAACACAATTTTTTTTTTAGAAACCAGAATTTATTTATATGTGTATGTATGTAAGTAAAGAAAATAGGAAATTAGTATAAAGAGTTCCATCAAAAATTTCAGCATTAACAATGTACAAGAAAATTTTACTAATTTCTTTACGAATTGTTTAGCAAAATTTTTAGTAAAAATTTCTCGAATCGGATGGATCACGAGAAGTATTCACTATGCCACATTTCCCTTTATATGTATTAGTAAGTAAACCCTGTATAAGACGGAATACAAGGTTTGATTATAAATTTTATTTAATTTCAAAAGACCGTTAAATATGATTTTAAATTTCAAAGGCATAGACATGTGGCGTATTTTTGAGAAATGTAACAACTTTAATCTATTTTCGTTCTAATTATGATAAAATGAAAGGATCAGAATAAGGCACTCTGACGATCGGCATAGATATATGGCGTATTGTTGTGAAATTTAACAACTTTAATCTATTGCACTATGTATGTGGCCCTGTGGTAAAATCTCCAGGATTCGTTCCACAGAATTTCTATTTGCGGACTTTTTCGTTCTAATTACGATAAAATGAAAGGGCCAGAATGGGGCACTCTGAAGATCTGCATAGACATGTGGCGTATTTTTGTGAAATTTAACAACTTTAATATATTGCACTATGTATGTGGCTATGTGCCAAAATCTCCAGGATTCGCTCCACAGAATTTCCTTTTTAGGACTTTTCCGTTCTAATTATGAAAATCGAACGAGCCAAGGTTCGGTACCCCAACGGTCCACAAAGACTTGTTGCGTAATATTCGAAATTCGATAGCTCTTATTTATTGCACTGTGTATATGACTTTTGGGCCAGATTCCTATTATTTCACACAATTTTTTTTATTTATCTGGTACCTTCTTACTTAGAGTATTTCTGGTCATATTTGTGTTAAGGCGATGGTTCATGTACAAATTTTGTCTGACAGACATAAATAAGAATCGCTCTTATTGGTTAATATTTTTTTGTCTTATACGATAAAAACGAAATTCATACTTAAGCGATATTGTGTTTTTATTTTTGTATACATATTTTAGAATGTGTATTCTTTTGTTCTCATTGCCGTCAAATCTTATACAAAATTGAGCAATGTTCAATTTTTAATTTTTGTCGTACGATAAAAAAATATGGCCGACCTTCAACCAATCAGAGCGATTGTCTGTCAGACAAAATTTGTCCATGAATCATCGCCTTTATTTTTCCATAACAAACGTTCGTTAAAAAATGCTTTTGGAGTAGCAATGTAATATGAGGGTTATTGCGTTTTGGATTCTATTTCAACATTGTTGATGAGCAAACTGTTGATGAAAACTGTTTTTTCGTTGCCTGTCAAAAATTTAATTTTTCGCGTTATTCTCAGTTCCAGGAGGTCCCCGAGCGAATTGGATTGAAAAAAAAACAAAATTTTAGAAAAATTGTGACATTTTTCACCATTATGATGGTGAATATTTTACGACGAAAAGTTTTATTTATTCCAACCGTATTATAAATAAAAATTCTAATTGTTTTGAGTTTTATTAATAATATTAAATTATTATAAGACTCCGTGCTTAACTGAATAATGGTTTATTTTCGTAAATATTTGTTTACTTAGTTTATTCTTTTCTATAATTTCAAGTAAATTTACTACAGAGACATCTGTAAACGGAATTTGAAATTACAGACAAATTTTATTGGCCCGTTCCACACGTGACTATTTTTGAAGTTACTTCTTTTTTCAAACTAAGTCGTAACAGATTTTTTATTGCTAATTTAAAACCTTATTTCATATTTAGAAATTAAATTCTAAGTAAAATTTACATCTCTAAAATGGCCTTGAATTTTTTTTATTTCATTTCTATTTAATTTAAAGCTACTTCACCGAAATTTTTTTTGTTGAAAAATGAGTCGCAATTAAAACCGGTTTTAGATGAATAATAATTATTGTTTCTACATGGTGATTCATAAAATCTCGTTTCATCTCACGTTTTCTCTTTAATTTTGTTATGAATGTGCTCGTTTAGATTGCTATTAAGCCCATCGTTCATCAAAAAAGTAAAATTTTTATAAAACTAAATTTTAAATTGGATGTAAGAGAAATCTGCGGCATCACCCTTTATTTACTTTACTTTACTTTACTAACATACACAAGTAAACGGAATGCTCATTTTTATAGAAAATTAATATATTTATGTTCCGGTTTAGTTTAAATTTAATAATTAAATACTACACTTTGATGGCTGTTTTTCAAATATGTGGTTCTTGAATATTTTATTCAAAATATAAAATTAAAATTTAGAAGATTTGTTTAATTTTTTATTCATAAATTTATGTTCAAAAATTTTCCAATTACCAAGGTTTCTTATAGTAACTTAATAAAAGCTTCCCCTCTCTTTAAAGCTCTCATTTTTTTATTTTTATTTATTTATAGTACAATCTGTTTTGGGGCTCAAGGCTCATCTTGCTCTTTCGTGGTTATGGTTTTTACGTCCTTACTTTACGCATACTCAGCCAACTCGATTACGTATGGCTATAGGACCGATTTCTCTGTACATTTTTCAAAAAAGTCAACCAGTTTTTTGGAGATTTTTTAGTGTCTACCGTATTAGACATCAAAAATTCTGAGTCAGCTGTACAACGGTTTTTTGATATCTACAATGAACTTGTTCTTCAGTTTTCCATACTGTCAAAATTAAAAATGAAAGTGTTAGTCCCTTGAAGACTTCCGATTTCTGGTGCTTATTCACTGTGTTGAGTATCATGATTGCTATTGTTAATATGTTGAAGGAAGCATAGTTTTGTCAACGCGTTGTTGATTTTTCTCTTTCAGCAAGTAGTTTTAGTCCACGTTCAGATGATGGCGCCTGGCATTAATTCATATTTCTTTCTGCCCACCTCCTACAGCGGGATTTCGAATTTAATTTCAACTTATGATAATAAGTGTCGCCAATTTTCAAGTCTAGAATTCTCGTCAATATGGATTTTGGCAAGGTACAGATTTGACCTTAAGAGACATTACAGATTTGATATACTATAATTTTTATAGGCGAAACTAGCTTTTCTCTGTTTATCGTCGTAAGTTACTTTCTCAGACCTAACTATATGTTAAGCTTTTAGCAAACTAAAGGGTTATCCAATTCAAGCTTGATAAAGTAAACTTAAAAAAAAACACAAAATATTCGGAATGTATTGTAATTTTTATTTCATTTTACAGATTGATCCTTGCCATTTTTAGTTAAACAAGATATCATTCAAATGTCCTCCACGGGACTTCTTACAGGCCTTGATTCTTTTGAGGTAATTTTCAATGACTTTTCGGCACATTTCGGGCGGTATCTCGGCCATTACCTTACGAATATTAGTTTTCAATTCGTCAAGAGTTTGAGGATTGTTTGCGTAAACACGATCTTTCGCGTAGCCCTACAAAAAGAAATCCAAAGGCGTTAAATCACAGGATCTTGGAGGCCAATTGACATCAGCCAATCGCGAAATCAAACGTCCAGGAAATTTCTCTTGCAAAAGATCTCGATTTGCTCGTGTTACGTGACTGGTTGCTCCATCCTGCTGGAACCACATATCGTCAAGATCATAATCTTCGATTTTCGTAAAAAAATAATCGGTTAACATGCGGCCATAGCGCTCAGAATTGACGGTAACGGTTCGTCCATGGTTGTTCTCAAAAAAATACGGCCCAATCACACCACCAGACCACAATGCGCACCAAACAGTGACTTTTTCCGGGTGTAATGGCTTCTCTACAATCAATTGTGGATTTTCTGGGCCCCAAATTCTACAGTTTTGCTTATTAACGTATCCACCAAGCGAAAAATGAGCTTCATCACTGAAGAAAATTTTGTTCGAAAAATCAGCATCGACGGCCTGTTTTTCCGCGTTTAATTTTAACGCGTTGGTCGATTGTTAAATGCTCCATATTCTTAAATGGCAGAATGTCAACTAAATAAATGACAGCGTACTTGACGTTTATCTTTGACATATGTCGGTATACAGATTTCTACTTTATCAACCTCGAATTGGATAACCCTTTATTAAGTACATCCCCATTTCCAGGTCAAGTTTTGTTTTGGGAATTCGAGAAAATTGAGGAGAGCGTTAAAATTAAAAAATTGATAAAGTTCACTTGGTGCTTAATTCACTATTCAAGTCGTAAATGACGGCGATATAAGCAAAATAGTTTCAAATACTGAAGCTGATTTAATCCCTGGCAAATTACTTCAAATATTCAGTAAATACATGGATACTTTAAAATGTATCTTGCAAACCAACCAAACTTGCAAACCGACAAAAATGTTCAAATAGTCAAGAAGGATTAATATTTAGATTAATTTTGTTTTGAGTGTCCGCTTGCAACAGATCCTAATAGCGGAATGTCACTATATCAGTATATGGTTTCGCATGAGAATGCTGTTCTGATATAGTATTCCAACGATTATCATATAAACAACATCAAACTATACCAAACGAATTCTTGAACAGGATCAACATTGAACCGCCAACATCGCTCTGAATTGATTTACACCATCTGATCGTGAAAAATAACACAACACCGCTAATTTATGCATCCAAAAATAAATAATCAAGGAATAGGCAAGACAGTTATCAATGGTAATGGTATACATTTATATTCATTTTAAATGTTTTGAAATCCTCATTTCCATCGTTTCCGTTAGTTTTGCAAAAATAACAAGAACGATGGATTCAAACTTTTGGTAGTGGAATTTAAGAAAAATAATGATGAATTTTTTGAAGATGATTTTTGGAGAAATGGACGTAAGGGATTTCGTGGCTATTCCAAGTTTAAATTAGCGACATTTTTATAAATAGTAACGCTATTCAAAATAGCAATACAAATTGTTTCAATGACTTAATAATTTTTTATGAGCACAACAAACTGCTTACAATAAAAATGTCCCTTTAGAGGCTTATCTAAGCCTTTTATTGAATTTTGTATATTGACTGCGATTTCTGTCTTAGTTTTTTGTTGCAGTTTTCTTTGACCGAAAATACACTACTGAAAGGTAAATGTTAGAGGAAGATGATCGCAGTTTCTGTTTTTGGTTCAATAATTTTAGATTACTTTTTTCCAAAGATATTTTGGTGTAACCGTTTTGACATAATAGAAAAATAAGACATTGTCAGATAATAATAGTATAGTAGGCCGTGAAATAAATATTGGTTTTTCAAGAAACTCATTATAGTTATGGTATTGAGACTTGTACCCCTGTGCTCTTGCGGAAAAATTTATTACTAGGAAAAAAAGTTTAATCGGGCTTTTCTATGAATTATCTATGAAAAGTGATCTTAGAAAGTTTAATATTATTTGTATATTGTATTAAAATATAAAAACTATAAATTTATCTTCAATTAATATTATAACTATCAATTTAAAAATGGAAAAAGTGTCTCAGCAAGCTTCATTTTTTTCCACTGGTACCGTTTTCTATACTTTCCCTAGTCTCAATTGGTACACAAGAACTTTGTTTACAAACAAAATATAATTGACGTTTGAAAAATAGTATTGTCCCTTTCGATTTTGCTGTTCCTATCTTAATGCTATGTGCCTGATGCCGATTTAATTGTCTAAATTTTCGACTAACTAAATTGATCGTTAGTTCGACTAGGTATTGCTAGATGTCTCTAATATTTATAAACCAAAATCTACCCGATATTTAGTTCTAAACTGCAAATTTAGTTCCGATTTATCAATTACTGAGTAGAAATTTTTCGTGGAATGTTAAATTTAAGTTGATATAGCAGATTTTAATTAAACATCAGCTGCGGTTTGTTTGTGCCATCTTTGAACAAGTGTCATAATACCATCATCGAAATATTGCAGCTACATCTCAAAATTTTAGTTTAGCGCCATTCTGATAGATTTAATGTCAAACAAATTTTAATTCAACCCAGTTGGCCGTATTCTTGAAATCGGTGGAAATTTACCCAATCGGAACACAATTTGCTATGTAATTCTGTAAATTATTCGAATTTTTCGCCGGCTACCGACAATAATAATTTTTTTAAATTTCTTTTCTTTTGTTCAATTAAGACACATAGTTTTTCCCCCACTAAGGAAAAAATTCCGACTGGGTAAATCGATGCGGAATTATTCGCTTAGTAGGGAAATAAATAATAGAAAACTTGGATACAAATTTGACAAAATGATTAGAGTAGCCGATGAAAAATCCGAATAATATAAAAAATTGCATAGCAAATTCTATACCGATTAGGGAAATGCCCACCAATTACAAGAATACGGGCCCAGGTTGTGGCCAAATATTTAGACAATGAGAAAAATAGTTCTACTTGCCTCCTTAATTTAATAATTATTATTGTATATTTAATTTAAATTATATTTCTCAAAAGGTCCCATGACAATTTATTAAAAAAGAATTCGCCGAAAAACAATTCACCGAAAATCTCACACAATTCATTGGAAACGACAATTCACTGAAAACAAAAATTCACCGAAACGACAATTTACCTAAAATATTTCCATCGCTTCGCTAATACAATATTTTTTAATTCTAATTGAATAATTTATAATAATAATAAAAATTCTGTTTGAATTTATTATTATAAATTCGTTAAATACACGGCAGGAAAATTCTTTCTGGTTGCCTTTTAATGGAACAACCCTAGTCCAAAATACAAATGCAAGAATTTTTTTCGTTATCTATCCGCCGCCTCGATTTAAAAATACGTGAAGATTGCTGATTGACCGCTCTTTACAAATAAGGTACCATATTTTTTTATTTCGATGAATTGTGTGAATTGTCGTTTTCGGTGAATTGTTGCTTTCGGTGAATTGTTGCTTACGGTTAATGTTGTAAGACAATTTATCGAAAGTGACAATTCATCGAATTCGTCGAAAACAACAATTTACTGAAACAAACAATTCACTGAAAACGGAAACTCACAGAAAACGATCTTTTACAGAAAAGGACAATTCACCGAAAACGACAGGTCACCAAATGTCAAATGAATTGATATTTTTTGTTTGCATTTTTATTATATTTCTGTCGAATTGTGTTAATAATTTAAGAGTTAGCCGCTCGATTACTAATAGTCTTAGTTCCTTGAAAATTCGTCCCTTGATTGTGTAAACTTGTGGAGGTTCCTCTTTTTCCATCAAATTTGTTTTAAATAAAAGGATTTCTCGATATATAATAAAGGATACATATAAATATTATTCTAAAACTATTTTTGTAAATAGTTCTGGCAAGCGGCCAACTAGAACGGAGCTACTCCTTTTCATAGCCGTGGATGAAAATGATTTTGGGTTTGTAGAATAAAAATGGACAAGCTGGTTATATTCCAGAATTTGTTTAAAAAATTAGTTAATCAATTTCACCCGTATATCCAATTTCAAAATAATCGAATATAAAATTTCCTTATTCCGGTTCAGTTCGCTTCTTCTAGAAATCATTATAAGTTCCATTTCCATCTTGCATACTAAATTTCATCATGATCACTTAAGAAATGACCTAGATTCGAAGCGGTCGGTCATATTCCAAAACTTCCTAAAAAAAAATTAGAATATCATTTTCATCCTTTATATCCCTTTTCTTGCCTACCCTCACAATTGTGTGGGTAAGGCAAAAAAATCATATCCAAAATTAATTTTTGTATGTTTTGAACCAACCTACACATTTGTCCATTCTTTTCAAACTTATTTTCGTCTTCAGTAAATTGTCGTGAATTGCTATTTCGGTGAATTGTTATAATTGTCAAAATTGTGTTAAAAGCAATCCCCAATTCATTAGTATAGATAACGGAAAAATGGTACACTGAATCTGGTATTGCCAGCGAAAGCAAATAATTTTAATGCGCTAGTTTTTAATTTATGCTTATGCGCTATTCTTAATTTGATGGTCACTTTTTCATCACCACCGCTCCCCTTCAAGAAATCAATTGCAAATTAACATCTGATAAGCATTTATTTGGAAGAGATACTTTAAACAATTCATTTGGGGTATTCATTATTTAATAATATAAATGCTACTGTGAAACAAAATGCTAACTGATTTAGATTTCTGTGTCGCTAAAAAATTAAACCTCAACTCACTATCACATTTTAATTACTATCTAATTTCTTATCTTTCTCTATGTAATTCATTCACCTGGTGATCTAATAAATTATAAATTCCCATACGATTGGTCGGGAGGCCTTTATTGAAATGTAATCCAACAAGATGGTTATCACACATAAATTCGTGTAGTTAGTCGTTCAACATTAAAGTTTTTTTTTTTGTGGATGGTAATCATCGAAATATCTCAACTGACAACAACAATAACAAAAACACAACCAGACACCAAAAGATAAATGAACAAAATACAACAAAAAATAAAAATAAATAAACCAAAGTAATAAGCGAGTAGTAAGCTAAGGTAATAAAAAGACGCGTGCCATTTGAAGTTTATTTTCTACTGTCTTGAGCGCGCAATACACAATTCAACTGGTAACCTTTTTATTTGTGTTTCTCACGATTTATTTACGATGTTTCGGTTTTTTTTTTGGATGGATTACAGAACTTAACAATTTTTTGTTTGTTTGTTGTTTTATTATTTTACTCCAAATTAAATTGTTTTATGGTTGAATGCACTACACTCTGGTTTGGCGTTGTAATAAAAATGTATACCACAGATTTGTTGTTGTTGAGCTGTTGAAAGGAATCTTGTGAGGTTCCATTTAAAATATTTGTGGTATTTGGTTATGTTTCGTTCATTTTTTTCGTATGTATGATGCCGTAATTGTTGTTGGTTTTGTAATGTGTTCATGACATTAATTTGTGGTTTAATTTAATTAACTATTACAACAGTAAGGTTTAATAGTAAATAGGTGTTGCGGTCGCGTTTAAATTGCTTCAACATTTCAATTATGGAAAATGATTTGAAAAACTTGTTAGGATTATATATTGTGGATTTGAAAGAAGAATTTAGCAATAAACGATACATATTTATTTTGTACTGTAATTGCTAATTTATGTTATATTTTATTGATGTATCGTTAAACTAATCAACAACATAATTATTTGATCATTTATCGTTTGTATGTATGGAATTTTATGGTTCGAGTTTCTCTACTACCAATTATGATGTTACCAATTTAGTTCTGAAACAATTTATGTTTTCGAGTTCGTCTACGCTTATTAAAATTTTCTGCATGTTGATGAGACGCCCACATGACTGTTCTGACTGTTTTATGGTGCTGATGGCTGGAATTTCACTTATATTGAGAACACGTCGCTCATTTGATGCAAGAGTGACAGAAATCAAAATTTTCAATTTCTCGCAAGAGAAATTTCAAAATATTACTAATAATTTCAGCGTCTCTATCCTTTAATATTTTACAAAATTTGTTAGATCAGTTTCCAAAATTTTAAATGTCTATAATTGTATCGCAAATTGAGTAATTTTTTACATGTTATTTGGTTGTGCTTTTTAATACTTCTTCTTAAATTCTCTGGTTTAACCCAAGTATGTGAAGTTATCTCCGGATTCTATCCCAGAAAATAAAAAAAATTCATAAGACAGCAATAATCAATAAAAAAAAACCCATTTGCTCTTGTATGAAGTTACCCCAGTCCAGAAATTATTAAAAACCACGTTAAATACAAGAATTAAATTCGTTACTTTTAAATATTGCATATTTGTACGAACTAAAATTATATTAGACACGATAAAAGCATAAATTTGTCGGTTCAATTAAAAGTATAAATTTGTCGGTTTTAGGTGAAATCTTAAGGTGAAACTAACGATTACTCGGAACATATGACATTTGAATGGAAACATCTTGTGATTCACATGCAATATCAAACATGTTCGCTTTATTTTTTCAATTTTTTCAATTGCAGCGGAAGATACACATCTCGCTCCAGAAACGATTAAAGAAGGATGCAACCCCGGATGGTATATACCAGCCTCATTCAATCAATCACTGAAACAAGGCATTTTTCCTAAGTGGAAAATAATAAGGAAACACCAATATTCAAAACTGGAACACGGAATGATGTTTCACGTTATAGACGTATAATGTCAGTTTCATCAATTCCGAAGTTATTTGAGCTAGTAATATGCAACAATTCCCTCTTATGGCAAAAAATCAACTGCAACGAACCTTACATAATTCACCAGCAGGACTACAAAAGAAATAGGAAATCACAAGCAAGTAGATGTGGTATACAAAGACTTTGCTAAGACCTTTGCCTGTACCAGTCCAATTTGGGTTCTGCGTCCGTAGGTAACCTTGTTTAAATCATATACTTAAGCAACCGCTCTCAGTACATCAAAATGGGAGGAACAAAAGGTCTGAGTTAATCTCAGCCGCCTCCGGCATTGGCCCTTCGATCTTTATCATTTTCATTAATGGAATCATCGATGTCCTAATGTTTGCAGATGAACTTAAAATCTTTAAAATCGTGGAGAACATCAACGACACCCCCAAATTACAACAAGATATTGACAACGTAGTGACTGGTGTGATTCCAATCTGCTCAATCTCAATATAACTAAGTCCATATCTTTTCATCGAAAACGAATCCTCTTGTCCAATAGTACCATATAAATTTTACAACTCTACAGGCTTTGGCTTTATTAAACGGTGGACTGGAGATATTGAAGGTATTGAGACTAATAAAGATATTGTACTTTACATACGTCAGATTCCAACTTAAGTATGCTGTTAATATCTGGTAAACTTTCTACAATGAACGAATTCATGTCATAGAGAGTTTCCAAAAGAAATTTGTACTGCTGTTGACTTACTGAATCATGTTAACCTGCTAGGATTATACCACCGTACGCAAGGGAGCTTTTGAAGTGTTCATTTATCGAAAACATCTTACAGGATAAAATCGGTTCATCAATGTCACTTGATTCTATTGGATTAAACGCACCGAGCAGAACCTTAAGCTATTATGCGTTTTTTTAAAGTAAATAAATACACGAACCGGTGAACATAATGTGCAGGAGTTAAAAAAAAATTGAAAATTTTTTAGAGTCGACTATTAACAAGAAAAATTATATCTGTGACAAATTAAGATACTCACTTAAGTCGATATAAGTGGTTATGTTAAACTACTATATTCTAATCGATAGTATTTCCCGTTTTTACATTTCCTTCAATTTTTCATCAAAATCCGACTATTTTTTATCGAGAAATGAGCCAAAAACCAAACCACTTATGTGTGTTATAGTTGTTTGGTATTCATTGAAATTCATTTATTTGATAGTTTTTGATATTGTAGAATCCGAAATAATAAATAAATAAAATAAATAAATTGTAAAATCCGAAATAAATTTAGAATAAACACTTATCTTGAAATAAATTTTTACTTTGAATTTAATTTACTTAAATCGATATAAGCACTTTTTTCTAAATGTTTATTGAAGGGGTCAATAAACGTAGTTAAAAATCCTGATGATGTGGATCCAAAAATAGTTTAGTTGTGTCCCATAATTTTTTCACAAATTAAATTAAATTTAAATTTGGCCCCTTGAAAAGTAGCTAAAAAATAGATGAGAGGTTTTGTTGAATTACCACAGATATTTTCTCTATTTTTCTCTTTCTTCTCAAGTAATTTTGTACGCTTTTTTCCTAAAATAAATAAATAAAACCGAAATATGAACATAAAACAAGATCAATCGATATACAAATAATTAAAGGCTCGTTTAATGCTCGTTAATCGTTGTTGACCACGCTTTTAGTCGTTTAATTTAAAGCTGCAGCCAAAATTAGAACGAAAAACAAGATATTGACATACAAATAATTTTAGGCTCATTCTGGCCTAGCTCATTATGGTCTAATAAAAAGCTTTATGTTATTTTATTTAAAGTTAGCAGAACCCAAATCGAAAATCGGTCCAAAACCAAAGTTAAGAACGAGTGGAGCGGACAAGAACGAGTAGATCCCAAAATTTTTAAGCATTTTTGTTTAAAAAATGCTATATGGTTTTGGTTTGCCGTCTGTCCGTCTGTATCTACGATAACTTGAGAATGGATAGAGATATCAACTTATTTTTTTCATTAAAAGTTCAAGCAATTCATGGGAAGTGCCCTATTGATTTGGACATTTCTGTATTCAGGGTGTTCGGAGATACGTAGGGTTTTGTTGACCCCCCTCCTTAAAATTGATAGATTTATTTTTATTTTTTATTCTATTTTGGTTTCATAGAGCATGTGAATGTGGAATAAATATATTGCTCGTGTGGATGTGGGTTTGTATTGGTGGCGTGGTTATGGGAGTGGTAGGAGTGACGGTATGGAAGGTGGAGGGGGTGGAATGAGGTGTTTTGGGTTTGGTGTGGGAATTTGGGATTTGGTGGATGAGGGTTTGTAAGGGTGGTGTGTGTGTGTGGGAGTGGGTATGGAGGTGTTAAAGGATGATGATATGGGGGGTGCGGTATAGGGTGGTGCAAGTGAGATGGGTTTGAATTTGATAGTGGGTGAGGGTGGTAATAATGTTTAGGTATGGTGGGTTGCGGTTGATTGTGGTCGGTTGAGTTATGGTAGATTGGGGTCGGTTGGGCTGGTTGTAGATAGGGTAGGTGGGTGTGGGTGTGAGTGGATGTGGGTGGTTGTGATATTTGAAATACGCAAATCAAACATCACCTCTTTATAGGCAACAAAAATGCTTATAGAGTTCGGTTCCGAACCTTTCCGTCTTTTTTTAATAGGTAATTTGATTAGGTCATAATGAGCCTAAAATTATGTGTATGTCAATAGATCTTGTTTTGTGTTATAATTTTTGTTTAGGTATGATTTGGGTAGCCTTAAATTGGAAAAGCCTAATGCATTTTTTAGAACGAACAGACCAAATAAAGTTTTGGGTCGGATTTAATTATCCTTTAATTATAAATTATTTTTGTTTTTAAATCATTATGGCTTTTAGTCTTTCTATAGCAGGCAGGGCTCATCGTTTTAGTTGGAAAGGATGAATCCCAAAGTTGTTAATAGAGCATTTAATAAGCGTATTATGAACCTATAATGAGCTATATTGTCTAGCCTTTTGGAAGTCATAATTTGTAGATTTAGTGGCTTTATAGCTTTAACAATTCACAAATGAACACATATTTCAAACATTTTTTCGATTTTACTTCTTACAGTGATTCTAACTGTAAAACTGAAGCCTTTAGGGAAGTTTACTAAACGTTAAAGGCTTACGTAAATTCTGCTAACCATCTTAAATATTTGACCGACTTGAAACAAAAATACCAACATTCTCGTAATTGAATAGACCGTTAAAACGACGTACCTTTAAAATGTATGTTATATTGCTACTACAGCAATCACAGCTTACATATTGCAGTTCTGGAAATAAAATAAAAATAATTATTATTAACATTTCATTTGTACCTCGTCAAGAATTTAATTTAATGTTGCCTTTAAAAGACATTTTGATTTCTCTCGTGCGCTTTTGTTATTATGCAACAAACTATTCTTCTCTATATGATTGTACGTACAGATATTCAATTCTAAATATTATAAATAAATTGCATTTGGCACTTTACGTATTCCCCTGGCTAAATTAATTTTGCTGTACGAGATCTTTATACATCAGCATACTAATATTTATATATATATATATTCCCGTGATAATGATGACCGCAGCTTATTTACGATATCTTCAAACGGAAAACTATATATAAGTCGATAGATCGTAGCATAAATTTTCAAACACGTTTATATAACAGTTAAACACTTACATTACATAAAAATAAAAGATCATCTTTCTTGTGCCAACATATAAACATATGGAGCTAAGACAACAACAATTTAATGATCAACCCCTCTTCTCTGTTAATCATTGCGATCGCATCATCATTATAATAACTATTACTACTACTATTAAAAATCGAAGTCAACAGCGCTCTCTGATCGTTATAATCTTATTTAACAACAACAATACTTATTAAAATGTACCGGAAGATTAGAATTTTATTTTTATGTTATGCGCCGATGTTATTCTGCAGTTCTTAATTTGATCTTGATTTTCTTGTAAAACAGGATCAACGTTTTTAATTTTGTTTCGCGTGCAACCAATTCTTATGCGCACTGTGCAATTTTCAACTCATATATAGATTTATGTATTCGAGCCTGCATTGGTCTGCTACACGGTTTAAAAAAATGTGTGGGTATTTGGGATTTATAATATGCATTATGAGAAAAATGTGGTGCTAACGATTTTGCCGATTAATTGGAATATTATCTAAATCGGTGTAGTGGGTAGATACGAGTATATTGCATAATTTTTGTAGTAAACGCGCGTGTTTCGTATTACGTGTTGTTTGATAAATACACAATTTGATTAGAACATTGCTAAATTTATGAAACGCCTACGACTTCATATATTTTTTAAAATAATTCTAATTACATTTTTATCTTCTATACATACATTAAAGTCAGGCGCGTGTTGTGATTGGAATTAATGTACGTATTTTAAGCTCCAAGGTATATATAACCTATATAAGACATCGTATGTATAAAAGGTGGTCACACTAATCGTTATATAAAATTGATTGTTCAAATTAGAACGCTGTAAAATAGTTTTAATCGTTCATTACTTCAATAATGAGTTAAGATTTATTGCTTAGATATATATACAGTCCGTTACAGCTAATTAAATCATGTTGAAATAAAGATTTTACTTTACTCTAAAATTTAAAAAATTTGACACAAATTGAAAAAAAAGTTTTTTTTGTAGTAGGCTTAGGAAATTTTATATTTTTATTTTTTACCAATACAAATGTTTAGTTATAGTATTAAGACAGGAATAAGCCTAGTTTAAATTTTTTAATTTTGGTATATTGCTTCGGAAATGGAAAAAGAATGGGTTTTTAATAATAAAAGTTCGTGTTTTTTGTAAAATTAATGAAAGTATTTTTTTAATTGTTCAGTGAAGGAATAAAGCAATAGACACAAATTAATTGTGAATTATTTTTACTAAATTTCATTGAACCGCTATACTAATAGCCAATTATAGCTTTATTCAATACCTAATTGAAAAAAGCAGTACTTGCATCGTCTTTTAATTTTTTTAATAATGCAGTAAATATTAGTTAACTAATTTTAATATAAAATATAATATTTTTAACGTTCAAGTTAAAAATAAATATTCATATTATTATGACACACATGCCTTTTAGTGTTAGTAACACACGTGACACGATTGGAATATTTAATTTTTATTCAAAAATGGTAGTTGTACTATCCTAGCGAATCTTTATTGGGTGGATTTTAAAATTAACTTTCATGCTGTATGTGAAGTTAGTCCAGAATTTCATAGTTAGTTAGTTCAAAAATATTTATGGAGAAAATCCTACATCTACGGCTTCAGATATTTAGAAACACATGTGGTGTGCAAGTAGAAATTTTGATTGTTTGGTAAAATTCATATTTATATTTTCAATATAATTGTTATAAAGATTAATAACCGAAATATTCACCATTCCAATCTATAGTCTTTGCCATTTATTAGATGGTGAATGCCTTCGCGATAGAAAATTGGTGGTTTCGAAGCAAAATACTCATCGAGCCATTTTTGTACATCTTCAACTTTCATGAACCGCTGGTCTTTTAAATATGATGACATCGACATCTATAAAACTTCCCATGATAAGAAAAAGATGGGTTGCTGGGTTGATTTTGCTGTATGTGGGTGAGCGATGTTATGCCGCAATATCACTTTCCGCCTTCCTTGACCCGTAAATGGTATATTTTCCTCCAACGGATGACTTAATTAATTCGCATGATCATTTGGGCCTGCAACCTTCAGCTGTAACAGTTTGACCAAGGGCCCTATCATAGTTTCCGCGGCGAATCGTAAAATATTTCGATATGTTCTTTTCGATTCGCTTCAACTTTCATACCACGAATTCCGCTATCGAAAAGATTTTAACAGCGCTCATTTAATGTCATAAATGCACTCATTTTGTCAGCTAACTTGATATTTATCAGTGTAAGCAACATTCCTTTGAGATTACTTTGTGATTTAACGTTTTAGTGTTGAATTAAATATTTTTTGTGACGCAAATAAAATGAAATGAATGTTAAATTAGAATCGAATGGCGGATTTTATAATTTCGCTTTGAAGGACCCTCAACATTTAATTGAGTAGCAAATTCATTCCACAAAGAATTAAAATTTTCTTTGGACTGTGTACTTGCTAAGTTATTTGTAGCCAAATCTCTGTGCCTCTCCATAAAATCGGCCATAACCTCGAACTGCTCAGTGTTGATTTTGTAACTTTTCCTGCCCTACACAAGTTTCAAAAATAATTTATCATAGAAATCTAAATATCTACTATAAATAAATATAAACATTTTTTTTTATTATTACTTACATTGTTAATGATAATTATAAAGTTTTATTATTTGAAAATGCAAAACACAACAAACAATTGCCAACACAATAAAGAATTGTCAATCGAAAAAATATCCGCTAATTTTTTGATGGCGGAAATGTATCGTGTTTCGTGATTAAATTTCACGATATCGTGTGAAAATTGTTTCGCGGCGGAAATCATGATAGGGGAGGAGATCCATAATGAAACATTATTCGCTTTCAAAAAATTCGATACGCTTCGAATACTGCTATTTTGAAACAAAGCGAAACGTCTATTTCTTGTGGACCTGTCAAATCAATTTTATATATTATTAAAAATACATACGTTGTAGTAAATTATTTTACAACTTACATCTTGGTAAATATAACTATTCATATTTGTAAATAATAATTATAATTGCCTTGATTAAAAAATATAAAAATACACAACCGAATTTATTTACACGATAAATAAAATTATTATTTTAAAATAACATTGACACAATACGACATTCGCCACTTAAAGACCAGTCAGATTTTGACGTCACGTTTTTTTTGTTTCATAATCTGGCGAATTTGTCCATTTCAAATTATTCGATAGAAAACAGAAATAATAATAGCAAAATACGCCGCGAATCGACTTTTCCGAAATCGAATAAGTTTCATAATAGTTCCAGAAGCTCGTAGTAAATGACTCCTTTCCAATCCCATCAGACACACAGTAACACTTTCTTGACATGCATATTCATTTTTGCAACTGACGTTGATGGCTGGTATTTTTCCCATTGCATGCAATTGAAGTTTTATAGTATTCCTTGGTGAGTCCTAACTGTTCTGCAAATTGTTTTGGAGTTTGACACGGAAGACTAAAATTCTCACCACGAAATCTTCCAAACCACTTTTTTAGTGTGGAATGACTCAGTCAATGTTCACTCAAAGTTGAATTAATCAATTTCAAAGTTTTTGGAGCTTTTTTTCATGTAAAAATAGAATAGAATGCAATAACGTAAATGTTGCTTAGCGATATCCATCTCTTAATGCACAAGGAACGACAGCTTGTAAATGACGGAAACATATGTCATAAAAACAGCAATGAGTGGGTGATTTGGATACATTCAAAAATATTTAATGCAACCAACTTCAGAGCAGTGTTTCTATATCAGTGTTACATTTTTTTGTCTGGTCAACAACGGGAATCAAACCCGGGCCCTCCAAAAACAGAGTAAGCACTCTACTTATTCTGCTATCGATGCCGACTAAAAATTCAATGATATCCTAACGCAAAATTTAATAAAGCAATTTAGTGCAATCTTGATATTTTATTCTAGCCCAGAAATTGAATTCAATTTTTTAAAATAAAAGTTTAAAATTATTTATAAAAATTCAAATGTTTAAATTAAAAGAATTGAATTGATTTAGCACTGCGTAAAGAGGGTCAGCTAGTTCATTGTAAAAACAATTTCCATTTTTTAACGGTTTGATGGGTTTTGTCATGACCGTATTGATTTTTTATAATAACGAAGAGCTATTCATCTTTAAAAAGGTACTCGATAAAAGGCGTTTTGTTCGAAGATCATCAAGATCCGGCCTGGTCTGTCCAGATATATCGAAGGCTAGTAATAGAGTCTATTTCATTCGACACTAACTTGCATTGAATGGCTCTAGTTTTAATTTAATTTCAATCTTATTTGAATGTTGTGAACAGAGTAATGGTGGCTTGGGTCAATAAGGTATTACGTTTATATATAATATTCAAAAACGGTTCGGCTTGGTATATGTGGGCCTGGTTATGTATTGGAGGCCAGTAACGTAATATACTTTTCGATACGGGGTTGCATTAGTAAGCTCTAGTTATAATTTCAAACCGATGTGCATGTAACGGAATGTATTTTATGCAACACGTAGTCGCACTGGCTAGCTCTAGTTTTAATTTTAAATCGTTTTGCGTGTTGTGAACAGAGTTATATAGGTTTGGTTCAGAATGGTATCGAGTTTCTATAATATCCAGCGGGATTTGCCTTGTTTTGTCTCTGTGCATCGGAATGGAAATCGGCTAGAAAATAAAACTAGAACTAACTGATGCAACCACGTGTTGAAGAAAATACATTCCATCACTGGCCTTCGATACATCAAAATATACCAGGCCGAATCTCTTTGGATATTATAAAAGCCCGATACCACACTGACCCAAACCATCGTAGCTCTGTTTATAACATGCAAATCGGTTTAAAATTAAAACTAAAGCTGGTAAATCTAAGCTACTACCGAATAAATTACATACCGTTACTGGTTTTCAATATATCTGGATAGACAAGGCTGAATCTTTTGATCTCTTGATTCTTACAAAACTAAAGCTTAACAATACGACCCATTGTCAAATAGAAGACATTCCTTTAATGGCCATTTGTAGTTTAGGGCACGCTAATTAGATCTTCGTTATTTTTGAATATCGCTATCACTCACTAAACCATCAAACCGCTCAAAAATGGATTTTTTTTTGGTGAAATTTGTGACATATCCAGTTTAAGAGCGTTAACTTAAGAGCGACGTTTACTAAATTAAAATCGTTGTTAAAGCTAACCTAAAAATTTAATTTCAATATGTCGAACCTACTTAATACAAAAGCTCCGTATTTGAATAACAAACAATCCCTCTATCGGCAATTTTCAGAGTTACTTTTCTTAATATTTTTTGGAAATTATGGGTAATCTGTTTTTATTGAAAGCTTTTCTATAATTTTTTTAAAACTAACAAAACTAGGCATGAGATAATGTAAAAATAAATATTTATAAATAAAAATACAGAAAGCGTTGAGAATTTCGATTATACTTTTTTGGACTTAATACGCTAAAGCGGACTGTATACGATTAAAATAAGGCAAGGTAAGGTATAAATAAAATGAATTATTTTTTTAATTGATGGGAAATTATTTATAGTAGTGTTTGAAATTATTTTATTCCAGGTATCAGATGCGAGATTGAAAAGATATCAAATCGACATTTGATTCGTGAAATCGTTTTTATGCTTTGTATTTATGCTTAATCAAGGAATCATGAGCTTAAGCTATTAAGTGGAGCAAGGTACAATGACATAGATATTCAATACTGATTTTGTACTCTCAATATAGATCAGACAATTAAATTACTTGTGATGTTAACATACAGTTCGAACACAAGGGGAAACACTGGTGGCTGTAAGAATTCGCGTCAAATTTAGATTAGTAATGTTAGCCTCTTTCACCAAACAATGTAATAAGAAAGTTGCAAATTAGGAATTTGAGTGGTCAGAAATATTGAAATTAGAATGAATTATTGTTTTAATCTGAGCGCAAACAATCGACTGCCTGGTACAAATTTTCGTAACTGGAATAAATTAACAAAAACATTAAATAATATCATGAAGAAATAGTACATCATGCGTTGTTTTTTAAAGAGCGCAGCGTTAAAAAAATGTATGGCGAAATTTGTGACTACCAATTCCGAAATTGGGGAACCACCATTGAGAAGCGACACTGGCACTCGGGTTTGCCGATTATATTAGAAATCATAAGCAAAGGCTCAAATATGCAAGGGAAAAACAACGGACTTCAAAGACATATTTATTAATAATTTCTTTGAATTTGATTCGTCGTTCGCTTTACATCCCGTGTGCTGCCCTTGCTTTTAATTTAGTGGTGAATGATCGGGCCATTATAAACACTGATACAATAAGTTTTTTCAAAAACCGTTCGGAAATTTACAATTTCTTAAAAAATTAAAATAAAATGTTTGGTTATGATTGTGGCGACGAGACGGCAGAGAATGAAAATTAAAGTCCAAAATTTCTTTTTCCTATTTTGGACATACTCGTAGTTCCTAGTTATTTGAAAGAAAGCTTTAATTTATTCAATAAACATAGTAAATGTTTTCAATATTTACAAAATTTGAAGAAATTGATCAAATGAGGGACGATAATTTAAAAAATCATTTCAATAATTTAGAACTACCTAGCAGTGATGTCATTTACATTTAATATTTTGAGGAGTAAAATTCTTACAAAAAAGTACTATAGCTGAGTACGCTTCGTAAAATACCAAAAGTATGTTTTTGACATAGTTAGTCTCCCATCAGGGAATCATGAGCTTGTTGTCACACATATTGCAATTCATTATTTAGCAGCATAATGGTTGAAACCAATCAATCTTCTCTATAGGTACATCTAAATAGCATTATCATTTGTCTAACATAGCATCTAAATAGCATCATCGTTTATATTTTTGAGTGAAATTTGGATCCACACTAATGAATTGTCTTCATATAATTTAAATGGTTATACGTTGTACGGTGCGTGCAATGATTCGTATAGAGCAGGTGGTGTTGCCGTCTTTTTTGATTCAAATTTAGATTGCTTAGTTAGTGCCCATAACGTACCATCAGCCGATGTCATAAAGGTTGAGTGGAGATTTTCTTCTGATTTATATGTCTTTTATGCATCTATCGGCTTCAATTTACAGCTGTGAGTGTGTTTGTTCGTGAAGTGGCCGAGGTTTTGGGCAGTATTAGATCAAAAAACTTGTTTGTTTTTGGAGACAATTAACATTGATATTCTTGGATTTCCAAGCAAACGCATTGATTATCTAAACCTTATGTCCTGTTTTGAACTTGAGTCATTGATTGGTACTCCCACGCGGGTTACTGCTTTTTCTTCAACGTGTATTGCCCACTTTTTTGCTAGACTTAGGTCTAATGATCTTTCAGGTATAATAACATCAGCTGTGGACTTAAAAATTTCTGACCACCACTTGAATGAGATACTGTTTAAGGCTTCTCAGTTATTGTTACCAAGGTCTAATTTGAACCAAAACTCCACGAGAAGTAGAAAGAAACTCAATCTGTTTTTGTTATATGAAAGGTTGGATCATATGGACTGGGGGTTCATTTTTAACATCGACAATCCATCGCTAGCTCTTGAGGTATTTTTGGATAATATTTTAACTATCTTGGAACGCTGCTACACATACTGCTCGTCTAAAATTAAACGCCTGCACTCTTGGATCTCCTTTGACCTTGCGCGACGTATTAATAAAAGGAATAAACTGCGGTCCAAGTTAAATAAGCGTCCTGATAATGCAGTACTTCGTGATAGCTATAACAGAATATGCATCATAATTAATTTAGATATCAAAAAAGAAAAGGAAACCTATTATTCTAAGCGTTTTTCTGCTAACCGCGGTGATATAAAACTGGATTTTAGTGAACGAGATTCTGACTCGTAAACCTAAAACTTCACTAGTCAAATCTATATTAGCACAGAAAGGAGAACTTCTTACGAGTGATCTTGAAATTGCCAATGAGTTTAATTGTTACTTTTCTAGTGTTGCTAAAGATTTAGGTGCTAGATTTGACTCTACAAAACGTCATCTAGTTTCGATTTGCCTTTTGATTTCGGTCCGACAACGTTTTTTATGACCCCAGTATCTAGTTATGAAGTTTTTTCAATTATTTGTGCTTTAGAACCTAAATTCTCAATTGATAACGTTGGCCTGAGTAATTATATATTAAAAGCCATTGCTGAGCATATTAGTCCCATTCTTGCACACATTTTTAATCTTTCCTTTGAGTTGGGAGTTGTACCCGATCAACTGAAAACAGCAACTACAATTCCCCTTTTCAAGAATGGTAATCGCCTTGATAAAGGTAATTATAGACCTATTGTCTTGCAACTAGTAATCCTAAAAGTTCTTGATAAGGCAGTGAAAAATAGGGTTTCCAGTTTTTTAGATCAAACGGGTGTGCTGAGTATACATCAACATGGTTTTCGTCATGGTATGAGTACCGAATCGGCCTTGTTAGAGTTCCTAAATACAATCAACATTGGTTTAAATAAAGGTAATAGTTGCGGTGCTTTATTTATTGATACAGCTAAAGCCTTTGATATGGTTGATCACAAGGTTCTGCTATCTATTATGTATGATATAGGGTTTAGGGGAGTGGCAAATAAGTGGTTAGCATCGTATTTAGATGGTAGATCGATGAGAGTTAAGATAAATGATAAGTTAAGCGATCCGAAATTTATAGACGTTGGTGTTTCCCAGGGTTCAGTATTAGGCCCTCTGCTGTTTCTCATTTATACAAACTCCGTATTTAAATTGTATCTTCATGGTTATTCTACCGGGTTTGCTGATGACATAGCTCTGGCTTACTGTGGGAAATCTCCCAATAACGTTATTTCGATGATCGATTCTGATCTTAAAGTTTTATTTTCATGGTTCGACAAGCATCGCCTGATCTTAAGCCGGAAAACTAAATTCATGTTGTTTAAATTGTCTGGTAGCTTTAATATGTCTATTTTGCCGCGGGTGACTAATCACAGCAGGTATGAATGTGCGTCTATTGGTTGCCACTCTGAGTGCTTTGATATCGAACAAGTTGACTCGTTTAAATATCTTGGTGTTCACTTGGACACTTGCCTTAATTGGAAAACGCATGTTAATTCAGTTAACCAGTATCTGTCATCAACTGCTAGAATTTTCAACCTTCTTTTTGACTATTGTCCTCCGTCGGTTCTAAAAATAGCTTACCATGCACTAGTTATGGCTAAATTGGAATATGGATTGTCGTGCTGGGGTGGTTGTTATGCTGCTACTTTGTATCTTTTATATGTTCTACAGAAAATGATTTTGAGAATATATCTAAAGAAACCAAGAACTGAACCATCATGGAATTTATTCTTTACGACGAATATTTTGCCGTTGAAACATTTGTATGTTTATAAGGTATTGAGAGTTTTTTTTAATCGAAGTGGTCAACAAATAATGAGAAGCGATTTTCGTTACAATTTTCGCGGTAACCATCAATTTCTTTGTAACATCCCAAGATTCTACAATGACCACTTCCAACACTCTATTCTGGTCGCTGCACCAACCTTTTTTAATGCGTTACCAATTTATATTAGGAAGGACATTCATTTGAAGTCGTTTTTACCTAAAGTTAAACAATGGCTATTTGAAACTGTTGATATCTCCTTTTTATTCAGGGTTATTACATAAAACTTGTTATATTTCACATCACATATTATGAAGTGGAAATTTAGTAGTAAAAGTAGTAGTAATGGTAAAGGTAGTAATTGTATTAATATCTAAGTCATTTTATTGGAAGCTTTTATCACATTTTATTCTCATTTTAAACATTTAATTTTGTAAATATTAGGATTATGTTGATTTTTTATGTATTACGCGAATATGCTTCTGCCGTTTTTTCGGCACAAAATTCGTTATATTTTTTTGAATAATAATAAAATAAATAATTATCGTCACGTTTCCTCCTAATCGTTATCTATAAGTGAAAAATATTCTTTCGAGGTGAGAAGTCATTAATATTTGAATAGGAAGCTATTGGTTGAGCAAAATTAATCAATGTTATATTCATATAAAATTGTATGGCAGATAAGAGAAACACATTCTAGGAGATTGGCATTGATTAAATTCAAAATTTTGTAAGGGAAACACTGTTAAAATATTTAGACACAAACATTTTAAGTCACGTAGATTAGGTTTAATATTTTTGAAAAATTTCCCAAATTGAAAAATACGGTTTGCCTATAACCACTAAGAAAAAAAAACTTTAATGTTTCTGGTAAGTATTTCTATATTTTGCTAAAAATTCTAGCAGCTGCATCCTATTGGCTGCAGATCCAATTAGATTACTATTAGATTTAATAATGCGTTCTACTGTGTCCTCTAGTATTCTCTGTATTTTAGAAATAAAACTAGTATTTCCTAAAAATATTACTTCTAAAATAGCGTTATTCTATCGAAAATGCATCGAAACGAAGCATGTGATAAGTACAACATGTCGGAACTGATAATAAAAGCTAGGCGAATGGCGAACGAGGCGAACGAATTCCGAACTCACCAAAAACGATTTTTTCTCTGTTGTTTTTAACCTCCCTTCGCTGATTTTTGATATTTCAAAACAAATTTCAATACATGAAACCATAATTGACAATCTATGTTTACAATTTTTCGCTTTGACACTTTGAATAGAAACGGCGGTCTAAACCTCATGAGTCAGCTCACAACATAAAAAGAATTGTTTTTGTAAAAATCATCACTTTTAAGAGTCACTCATACCACGTCTCTTTTAAAAAACGCAGTGATCGGCGTCAAAATGAATTCTAATTCATTCTAATTTTGTGTGAATTCAATGAATTCACAAAATAGTTTTGGCAGTTGGCTAATGTTTTATTTTGAGTGGAAGCTAGATTAAAATGTATCACTTTTTTGCACGTATGTGAAGGTGGCCCGAAAACCACCCCGAAAATAAACCTTTTAAAATAGAATTGTTCGTGTCCTCGCTTAATTAAAAAGCCTTTCAGCCTAAAAAATAATACAAAATACCAAAAAAATAGAATGCATCCCGAAAAAGATATATAAATAAAAAGTTTTGCTCCGTATCTCAAAAATTTCATCTTCATATTGTCAAACTACGAGTATGTATGTGGTACGAGTAGATTAACAAAAATTCAATAATTGCAATAATAAATTTCTAATTTTATTCCATGCTAAAAAAAAGTCATGATAGATATCAAGGAAGTAGCATTTGCTTAATAACACTAGGTAGCAGTAAAAAGCATCCGCAAGGCCATTACCATACGATGGGGGTGGTTTCGACTGCGAAACCATTGGATACCACATGGTTTGTAGATATGATCCTTAACCCCATTGAATGGTAATGGTCTTGCGGATGAGTTTTTTGATAGTCTTATTAAGCAAATCTCATATACCGTTATATCTGCAAAACTCTGTGCATAGTGATACATAGAGTTAAACATGGCCGTTGTCATAATTGTGAAGTATAGAACCATTGGATATCAAATGTCTTGTATATTACAACGAATGGCAATTACCTTTTTGGTACGGCAGTGTTTAGTACGGAATATAAAATAGAAGTACTTTTTGAATAATTTGTGTGTTATCTGAACGTATCAAACTAATTTATAAGTTATAGGTTTTCTGCCATGTACAATAAAAAATGTTGCGTTATGTTCTACAGTCAGTCACAAAAGTCTACATACACCAATAAAATTGGCAAAATCGAGATAAATGAAACGAACTAAATATAGTAATCTATATATAAATAGGCAAAGACAAAACAGTTCAGTACCTTTTTTTCTCTGTTTGTTAACCGATTTTCTTTTTTTCTTTTGTTTGGTAGATATTGACGAGCTTTAGTGCTATCAATAAAAAAATTTGGATACGGTAGAAACCAAGTGCAAATTTTATCGATTAAAAGAATCAGTAAGAATATACATAAAGTTCTAAATAAACTTGTAGCAGCCTTTGATTTTACTGTTTTACTTTTTAAATTTTCAATGTCCAAAATAATATTAATGCCAGTTAATCATAGAGATAATAACGGATTGCCAGTTACCCACCCAGATAATGCGATTGATATCGTAGAAGAAGAAACATTATTTCAACAGTTTTATACAAGTGCAAATGTTGAGCTAAAATATTTGATTGGTCGTGTAATACGTGAAGTGCAATATCATGATACAGGTTCGAATGTTTTCTGTTTAACTGCACATGGGGTTGCCTTAAAACATTTGTTCAAACTGCTATCATACATAAATTAAATTCGTTGAACCTTCGTTGTATAGTAACTGCTTTCAGTGGTATTGTTGCAACACTATTGATTGGTGGCAGAACATTACATAATGCCTTCAAATTGCCAATTCTAGTATTAGACAATTCTGTTCCAAATATTACGCCAAATAGTTCAAAAGGCCGTTATATTAATTCAGTAGATTTGATTTTGATAGATGAAATATCTATGTATCCAACAAGTTTACTTAAAATTATAAATTCATTTTTAAGGAATTTAGCAAACGATCCAATTAAAAAAAATACGCTATTTGCTGGTAAAACTATTTTATTGAATGGAGATTTTAGACACATTTTACCAATTGTTCCACACGGGACACGCTCTACTTTGATTGCAAATTGTACGGTTAGCTGGAATCAATTTAATTTATTTAATCAAGTCAGTTTAACGCAAAATATGAGAGCTGAACCAAATGAAATAGAATTTGTACAATTTGTGAATAAACTTGGGAATGATGAATTAAAAAATTATTCTGAGTTCGGCGAAGATATTATAGAATTGCCATCGTAAATTATTAGAAATATTGATAATATAATTGATGATATTTATGGTAATATTCATGAAACGATATTGCTTGAACAAATTATTAAAACAATTATTTTAGCACCAACAAATGTTGATTGCGGTTTTATTAATGACGATGTACTTATTTGTTTACCAGGAGACCAAAAAGTTTTTTTTAGCTTTGATAAAGTTATATCTGGTCAAAATGATGTAAATGTGAATGATTATCCCATTGAATTTTTAAATTCATTGAATGTTAGCGGAATGCCACCTCATAAATTGAACTGCACAAGCTTTAGTTAATGGAACACGAATGATAGTGAAATTCTTGCATCGCAATACGATTGACTGGGAAGTATTAACAAGAACTGCTATAAATAAAAGAGAATTGATTCCAAGAATTAATTTAAAATTTTTTGGGACAATGCTTCCATTTCAATTCCAAAGAACACAGTTCCCAGTAATATCTGCATTCGATATGATCATAAACAAGTCACAAGATCAAATTTTTGATAAAGTCGGTATATCATTGCGTCGTCCAGTGTTTTCGCATGGACAATTATATGTTGCTGCAAGTAGAGTTCGTTCTTTTAATAGTTTGAAATTTTACGTATAAATTAATTTAAATTGCACTGAAATTTCAAATTCAAATTAATTTTTAATTGTCTGATCATTAACTTTTGTTCATATCATTAAATTTGGGCTTTTAAATTGTGGTTTAGTGTTATTTTGTTGCATTTATTTATTATTTAAATATAATGGTACTGAACTGTTGTATTGTAAGTACATATACAAATATATGGTCTCAGATATACAAAATGTATAAGAGTTGAACAAAATATGTTCGAAACATGCAAATTCATATATGCCTCAAATATTCAATAACGTTTATGGTCGAATTTTGACCACTGGGTGATCACTAGTATTAAATAAATAATATATTTAAACAAATAAAATAAATTATTGGACACAAAAAAATTATAATGAAATTATTTTCAAAAAATTTAAAAAATTCATAAAATTTATATCACAAAAGTTTACGTAGAGTTGCACGTTTCTATTTATTCTCGAATTATTGCAAAGTACCGTTATCTTTACTTATATAAATACCTAGTAGGCACGTCTATTAACACTTTAAGTATTAACTTTGCATTCGTCTTGACTGAGAAATATTCTTCGTGTTTGGCATTTAAAAATGGTGCGTCAAACGGAAGCGTCAATGGAAAAATGAAATCTAATAATAAAGCTACGGGAACAGAATAAGAGTGATAATGAAATATCTAAAATTATTGGTAAAAGTCGAACAACCATTCAAACAACAGTGCAAAATTTTTATAACAGAGGAAGTATTCAAAATAAACAACGATCTGGGCGTCCTGGGTGGTTTAGATTCGAAATAGCACTGGTAAGAATGTTCATCCTGAAACAGTTCGTCTAATTTTACGAAACGAAGCGTTTAATGGAATAGTGCCAAGGAAAACACTATTTATAAACTTAGTAAATAAGCAGAAAAGGCGTGAATTTGTAAAAAAATACGTTAATGAAGGTACTGATTTTTGGAGCAAAGTGCTTTTCACTGATGAAAGTAACTTCAATATATTCGGATCAGATGGAATTTTACAAAAAAATAACCAAGATATGGCTCAAAATAATTTGCTTCCTACCCTTAAACATAGCGGTGGCAATATAATGGTTTGGGATCTGTGGCTGCAGGTGGTGTCGGAAAATTGATAATTATAGAAGGTAATATGGATCACCGAATGTATTTGAACATACTGCGTAGCAATTTACAACCGTTCGTCGAATGCTTACGACTAGGCAACCAGTGGATCTTATATCAAGATTCAAAACATACGGCGATGGCAGTAAGACAATGGCTTCTACATAATGTACCGAAACAACTTCATCCGCCTCCCTAATCACCAGTTCTTAAACAATAGAACATAACTGGTATGAACTGGAACAAAGGGTCCGAAAATATAGGATTATTAATGCGCCCTTTGAGAATTTCGTCAGCGATTACTGAGAACCTGCGGTTTTACCAATTACCAGGCGATTAAGCGCTACTATTGAGTCTAATTGTGGCACAACTTAATATTAATTTTAGCTGTTAAGTGTGTCTGAACATGATCCTTTTTGTTTTATTTATTGTATGTAGACTTTTGTGATGTAAATTTTAGTGGTGTATGTTGACTTTTGTGCCTGACTGTATATATGTATATAAATCTCCGCAGCATTAAGACAATATCAACATAAATCATTTATTTGTTCTAGTTAGTTTGTCTTTACGAATTCGGTTAATTTATTATTTTGTATACATTTTTTGTTGGCGATGTTGAAACAAGGTTAAGAAAAATATTTTCTGGAATGTGTAAGAACAGTATACGCAACGGTGATAAAACAGAAGTTCTCATAATAAAAAGTCGTGACTGGATGTGCCTTAAGAAATATATAATTAAGTAATTATTCGTCAGTATATCGCAGCATCTTTTATAGATCGTTCTTCTTTTAACTATTTATTTGTTAAGGTGGAAATTCGAGAAATCCTTTTTATATCGATTTATAGTTGTGAAATTCTGCATCCAGGAAGTTAAATTTAATTAATTTTTTATTGTTTCGATTTCTTGTATATAAGTATGTGCCGTAAGTGGGTTTGTCTTATACATTGTTAGAATGTTTTAAATACATTGTTCTTAAATACCATTAACTTTTATAAGCATACGATATATATATATATATATATATATACAAACAAGTGTTGTGCTTGAGGTGAAATATTTTAAGATGTTGAACCGTACATTTATTTATAGTTAGACAGACTCCCCTTTGAGAATTTTACCTTTATTCGTATCCCGCTTATCGTTACTATCACATTATCAGAAGATTCATACACAGCAAATGTCTCTCATCATATAATTTATTTGAATCTATAAAAAAATGATGCGAAGCCTTTATGAAAGAGTCAAGATAATTAATTTGGCACGCGTACTGGTCAAATAGTTAAAATACCAGACATATTATATTACAAACTCGTATATTTAAACACGGCCACCCGCAATTCATAAAACTATCTAATCACTTTTATAATTACTTGCATAATTTATATGTCTATATTTAGCCGTTAGCTGTACCTAACAACTCGACTACTGAATTTTATATAACGTTAATCTTGATTTAAAAAAAAAAACAAAAAAAAGAAGGCCGCAACACCAAGAGTCCGGTATAATTAAACCATCAAGTTACTTTGATATTAATGTAACATTGCTGGTAGCTGAATTTTCATCAATCATTTTTTGCTTTGGAATATCTAAAACCTAATTTAGCAAGTCACTCGAACTACCGGTGATGTTATAGTAAATATTAGGTGCGAGTACAAAGAAAGTATGTAGTTGATTTTTTTAACAGGGTCGTTAAACTATTATTCGTATATATTGATGTAAATTATATCATTTCCCTAATCTACCGTCACTTTAAAAACAAGAAAATATTCTCAATGCACCCACGGATTTTCAATGAAACATTTACAGTAAATTAATAGCAATTTTTAGATCGAGTTGAACAAATATAAAATATTGCATTTTGTTTTTAGTTTTATGTTTGAGATAAGTTTGCATATAGAATGGATGAAAAATGAGATGGATTTTTTCCTCGTTTTAATTTCAAATTTAATTAATCATGCCAAGACTGGGTCTTTGCTGTGTAAATAATGGCATTAGAACATGCCATTCAGTTGTTACATTATTTATACGGAATGTGGTGTGTTTACAATAAATGGTGGTAATTAAAGTTTATATATACATTTATTGATGGTGGTAATAAGATGTATTGCAAAATCCACCAAAATTATATCTTAAGCAAAATTTAAAATTGCCCTGGTGCCCACAGGTAATCAGAACCATGCGACAATCCACTTTAACGTTGTGGTATAATTTCCCCATGATCCGTGTAGGAAATATGGAAAAACCAATAACGATAAACAGTGTTGTGTATCTACGCATATTTCGTAGACAATTGATTTTTATGTAGTCCATGTCAACAATTGGTAAAATACGTATATAATTCGTAGGCAATGTAGATTACAATTAAGTGGTTTACCAGTTGTTTTTTTAGAATGAGGACGCTTTCTTACATCTTTTCAGTTTATAGTGGTGGTAATAAATCGACAATACAACATGCCGTCCCTGATCCAAATTCGAAAAAAGTTGAATGACGGTATGTTATATCATTTTTGAATCGCGATAATGATCAAGTTTCATCATTTAAAACCAAAGTAATAATAAAAGTTGCAGACAATTCTTTCTCGAAAAAGTATTGCAAGATTACAAAAATGAATGAGTATTCGAAAATGATACAACATGCCGACTATCACTTTTTTCGATTCGAATGGACTTTGAGGCCCGTATTTTTAAACATGGATAGAGATAAATCGGTGGGTTTATACTATTTGAAACCTGTATTAAAAACGTATCCACAGATTTATACTTCGATATCGATTTTAAATGGTGGTTACATTATTTTCGAAAAAAATCGTATGAAAAAATATTTCAGTTGTGAATAATGAGTTTTTAACAGATATGGAAAATCTCGGTAATTCATCTTCGTCAGACTCAGAGTCTAATGATTCAGATTATGTGAGTTTATTAAGTCGAAGAATAAAACGACCAAACATATTTCATGAAAGAATTGATATGGATTATTATAATGCTGAAGAATTTAAGATGCAATTCCGATTTTCAATTATTTGGAACACATTTTATGACATTGAACCACTTGACTTTCGCGGGTATCCGTTAAGATCAATACAACAAATTTTAATTTGTTTGAGGTATTGTGCAACAAGATATTTTAAGTAGTGATCGGGGATCTAATAGAAATAAGACAGAGTATGGTGGGGAATATAATCCATATTGTATCGAGAGCTATAGCCAGAAAAGCCAAAGATTTTAATAAATGCCTAAGAACAACAAAGCGAATAAAACCCAGCAACATTTTTATAATAAAGCAGGAATACCCCGCTGTATTGGCTGAATTGATGGTAATCATATACCAATAAGATCTCCTGGAGGTGATGAGGCAGAACTTTATCGGAAACGAAAATGGGATATTTTTCCATTAACTCACAAGCGATATGTGGTGCTGATGGTAAATTTATAGACTTTATAGACATTGTTGCAAGGTAGTTTTTTAAATTTACCATATTAAAATATTTTGTTTTGTTTAGGTGGTTTGGATCATCACATGGTCAAACCTCCTTCAAACCTCCGGCTATGATGCAAAAATTATTTAATTACCTCTTAAAGATTTTCACGAAATATTTTGCATTTTCACGAAATATTTTGCAGGAAAGTTACAATCGTGCGTTTTTGGGCAGTGGAAGAGAAGGTTTCCAGTTCTGGCAATAATTACGGTTTTATTTAACTTTTCATTTACTCTAATCGTTTCTTTTAGAATCACAACTAAAGCTACCAAATACGTTGACAATAATTGTGGCAACGCCAGTGCTCCAGAATATTGCTATCACAATAAAAGAGAAAAATGCTCCCGTCGATGAAGATAACAGTATAAATATCCTGCTAGAAGTACAGAGTTATATTCCAAATGTGTTCGAAGCTCAAGCCAATTTCGATGTGAGGGAAGGGATTTGTCAAAATTTGGCACAAAATTCAAAAGTTCCGAGCTACATAATTATAAGAGGAAATGTCCTCGTACTTCCTGATATGCCTTAAATTAAATTAAATAAATTCGATTCAAATAGATTAGTTTATTCATATTATGTTTTAATTCAAGTATCACATATAAGTTTCATAAGAATCGCATCCCAAGTTTCATTTTTTTTTTTTTTTATTGAAAACTGAATTTGTCCTTTGGCTCTCTACTATTTTTTTATTTTTATTCCACTATGAAAAGCTTGTCCTTTCCATTTAAATTTTTTAACATACAATAAAAATATTTAAATAATAAAATAATAACATTTAAAGGCGCAACGTAAATAAAACTTAACAACAAAAATTGACAAGTGTCCCAGCAAGCAATTTTAGTTCGAAAATCAAAGATTTTAGCATTTTAGCCTCATTCTAAAATACCACAAAAAAATTCGTGGATTTATCCATCTTTAAAATTACCAAAAGTAGCCTTGGCTGAATCAGTACATTTCCGAAAACCACGGATTAATCCGATGATTTATCCACGTTTAAAAATACGGGGCTGAGAGTCGGTGATGGTACAACATGCCACCCCAGAAGTAGTAGAGAATATTGCATACTCCAATTTCTTCTTGTTAACTGAGATTTAAACGTGAATTCAATCGACGAATATTATTTTTATTTCTTTTTACTATATAGCTATATTCCCTGAAATATCTAAAAAACCTTCTATCCAAATTACCATTCTGGTAAATTATTTTGAATTAATGCCCAGAACAGCTAAATAAATAAAGTTATATGACAATAAATGGTAATAAGACGTTTGCAAATCGCCAAATTTTACTCTCTTCACAGGCATCCACTTATGGCCCAAACTTCCATTTCCTTTACAGCTTTAGAAATTCAAATGCGCTTCCTGCGTATTATCAAAAAAAAGAACAGTTCGCAATGCTTATTTATTTACTTTAAAAACTTTAAGTTCGAAAGAATTAATATGGTAAAATTTCTAACGAAAACCAATTAAAAAGGCTTCAACAAACCTGCATTTTTTACTTTATTTTTCTATTGTAATGGTTTTATTGTAATTGTTCCGTACATTGGTCTATTTTCATTACTCCCGAATTAAATACAAAATGTACGGAACATTCGCAGTAAATTGCTTAATGGTCCATTGGCATATATTTTGTAGCAAGCGGCTCGATAGACGTCTTCAAACCCAACTGGGTGCCTGGCTACTGCCTGCTTTCACATAAAATATCAAGCTATGCACCAAACGCCACGGATTCATTACAACAACAACACTAGAAATTTACACACTAGATCTCTCCTGGTCTTGAGTGGGATCCTTACTACCCAGCAATGCTTAGACTCTCTACTACACCGGCAACGAAAAACCAAAGCAATTGTTTTTCTAATGTCAGAAATCTTCCATTTAAGAACCATAACTATCAAAACACGAATCGAGAGCTGAGAACAAACGTGGTAGATGTTTTCTTAGTATGGCAAATCTGCTAAATCTTCTAAATCATAATAGAGAAAGTATATAGTGTTTTGGAATCGAGTGTTTCGTCGAGTGTTTTGGAATCAATTCTAATCGAAATAAATTATAATTATTTCGGGTTCGTCGCTTACTAGCAGCTTTATATCGAAAGCATTGCAGTCTTTTGACTTTATTAATGATTTAGAAAACATTTAAAATATGTTCAATTAAAAAAATTTCATCCGCATGATTTGTTTATTAATTAAAAATAATTAAAAATATTAAAACACTAATTCGATCTAGTTTTTAGAATTTGTAGTTTCCTTTCTATAAGAAAAGATTTGATCTGAGAAGGAGTGTAGGTACATTGTTGTCAATATTGGTTTCGAGTATGAATCATAACGTAACTTTGATTAACCAAAATATATTAAATAACTTTTCAAGAAAATTGGAGTTTCTTATTGTTAAGGAAATAGCAAATCGGTATCCTGCTCAGAAACCTCATACTTCAAGATGGTCGACCCCATAAGAGATAAAATTGGCTAATCCAACTTTCAATGCACCTGGTTCAGTAGATTTGTTAAAATGTTTATCGAAATAATCACAAATAATAGAAATAATCAGAAAACCTTGCTTTCCTACAGGAATCCTAGACTGCATTAGACTCGTAATTTCTTTACAGCTCGTTATAACTCAGAATTTGAAATTGTTGAAATGATAGTGAAATAGAAAATCTGTGGGCATTAGACACATGATAACGAAAATTCATTTTTGTTAGAAGAAAAGCAGTTTGAAGAAAAACTTTTAGTAGAACAACCGAATCAGTTAAACAATTTTAAAATCAAAACATTTAGTCCTAAAACGTGTGTAATAATTTAAATAATTAAAATCCGGTTATTTACAATCCATGCCTAAATATTAAACTTTGGGCCATATGACATTGTTGAAAGGTGACGTTTGTAATAATTCTGTTTAATTAGACTACTTTTGTTGAAAGCTGCAGCACAACAACAAAATTGGGTCAATCATGCTACGTTTTTGTCAATAACTATATGTTTTTTTACATCCGTCGAAGAAAATGTATAGGCAGGCCCATTCATGATGATGAACAAAATGCTAATGAAATTTGAGGCGTTCAAATCCTATTCGAACATTTGAATTAAAAACAGCCACACACTAATTTTGGAAAAACAATTATATCCCATAGCGTCTCAAGTTGTATTCAAAGAGATTTTTACAGGTCAATTTCTGGATGACTTTAATAAATTTGGTCCGAGTCCAAGATTAACAAAGGGAGTGGTATTGTCAGAAATCACGAGACTTTTACAACCATTGGGCTTGATTGCCCTAATTATCAGGGCCTCCAAAATTATAATGCAATAAATTTAGATATTATAGGTTCATTGGGATGACGTTCTTCCCGAAGAACTGCAAAACTTATGGATTCGTTTCAGAGATAGTTTGGGTAAATCATTGCTTATTTTCGAAAGATTCTAAACAAATCGAAATCCATGGTTTTGCCGATGCATCAACTGTCGCTTTCCGCGCATCCGTTTCAAAAAGTTCAAATTAAACGAACAGTCTTACTTGCAAAATTCGTGGTCAAGGTAAAAAATCAATGACTTTAGAAATTGATATCATTTTTTTGTGATCGGACTTTACTGTTTGCTCGCTTGGATAAAATTGTCACCAAATCAATTAAAATTATATTTTGAATTCAACTTTCAGTAATCAGGAATTAACTTCTTAGATGTCCTGGCGTTATGTAGACATAAAAATAATTCACCGGACATATTGTCTCGTGGTATAATGCCTCAAGATCTTGCTTCATCGAGCATATGGTTATTTGGACAGTTGTTCATGAAAAGTAGTAAACATGACTTGTCACCTAAACTGATTGAACTGATCCGGATCAAGGGGTGTCATGAAATGCTAAAAGAAAATAACATTTGTGAACGGACAACTGAAGAACTAGATCGGGCTCTAAAGTGTCTCATTCGAACTGCCCAGCATACGGAATTTTGTGAAGAAATAAAACATAATTCAAAATGTATGGAACAATATATGGGGGTCTTCCCCAAAATCGCATTGAAATTGGCCACCTATTCAGTAAAGTTGGTAAACTGTGGTCCAATAAATATGTATATACATATGTTAGTTTTGAAAGAGTTTTTGTAACGTGCGCATCGCATGGATTTCTAAAAAAAATTGTTAGACAAAATATTTGTAAGATTTTATTTCGTTGGATATTGTTGTTTCGAAATCAAATACAGCCCGTTTAATGGTCGAGGAATATATTTTTGTGTATCAAAATTCAAAAGTTTTAAAATTTATTAGTTCGTAATTTGCCAACTTTCATCTGCTACAACCCACAAGTCTATCGAAAATTTCATGCTAATAAACATGCACTGCGATCCAGTAATAAGTTGTATAGTATAATGTTCGGGACAGAATAACGATCCGGGCAGCGTACCGCTTTTTAACATAACAATAAATTTATAAGATCTAATCAATCTTAAAATTTATAATCAATGCATTACTTAATAAAGCAAATCCATTGATTTATTAAATTAATAGAGTTGTCAATAGAATGCAACATCCGCTATAAATAATACAGCATCCCATTAAACTTGTGCTATTTCATTTACTTTATGACAAAAACCTTTTAAACCAGTTTTTCGTTAACTGTTTTTTTAAATATGCAAATTAAATTAAACCTTATCTAACAAAAATATATATAAATTAGTTTAACAATGTTTATGTAGGCCAATGTAGGTTGGCATATCCAGAAAAAAACAAGCTACATGTGTTGCACATTATCACACCAACATTTTAAAATTTACCCAATTAATTCCAGAATTTTTTTTTTCGATTCTGTCTACATTTTATTGCTCATTCCAGATAAATCAATTTTAATAAAATTCCGATAAATTTGTGATTAGTCGATGACGTCTCTATTGATTGTGCAATTTGCATAAAATTAAATTTTGATTAAATATTTTTTCACATAATCAACAAACACTGATAAAAATCAGCTGGTTACGAATTATGCTACATTGAAAAATTATATAAACTTGCCAGAAGCAATAAATAACGAAAACAAGTTAAGAACATCTCACATATAATTTTTTATTACTCTCAAGTCTTAAATTTTAATGAACTTTGCAAAATGATTACTGTATTCTCCTTTATCTAGTACCGCGCACATCTTGTTAATTAATGTTTCTGTTCATAATAAGATTAAAAAAAAAAAAAAAAACTATAACTACTTAATTATTAGCCATAAAATTTAATTTAATTAACAAAATTACTTTTATTTGCAGGTAGCTGCGGATTGTTGCGCAACACACATCAGGACCATAAATATATTACACGCGTATACATCGCAACATGCCGTGTAATTATTATTACGAACGAAACTAATTTGTGGTGACGAATTGTATTTCAAAAAAAAAAAAAATTAATCTTAATTTATTAATGTTCTTAATTTATTTTTATATAATATTTACTATATTATGTTCGGCTTTGTACATATAGCTTTGTGATTGTAAAATACAGAATTAGATCTAGACAGTAAATTTGATTTTAATGAAAATGGATCGGAAGACGGTTTTGTGTATCGTTGCATTTTAATGATTTTTTTGGGTGGTATATGTACATCAATATACATTAACCGTTTATATTTATAGTTGGAAAAATAATTAAAGATAATTACAAGAAATTTTATTGTTTTGTTGTATGTTGTAAATTTACTTACATTTTGGTACAGCGGCGTGCTCTGCATCCAGCCTCTTTGGTGTTAAATAATACTGTTTTTGCATATGTTATAGGGTGTGATGATAAATGCTGAAATGGAATATAAAAATAAAAACCAATTAATGATGATTAATTACTAAGAAACTTTAAATCAAAGCAAAGTTATATATTTGCAACTTAATTAACATTCTAAATGTAGAATTGAATAACGTATTTTATTATTTCGAGTGAAATTAAATTTAGGATTTATTTTCGTGTGAAAATTAAAAATTACCATAGAAATGTAACATCTTTATTTACAGCGAGTACCTAAGTGGCTATAAATATTATTCAAATCATTGTAGAAAATGCTATGCTATCAAAATTGTTAAAGATTAAGAAGAAACCTTAAATAAAGGGGATCATGATATAATTCTTCGCCAATAAACAAATTGGTTGGGATATCCTGTTTCACGGTGCAACAAAAATTTATCAGACCAGTGATTGATTTATTTTCGGATAGCGAATTCCTACACAACGTAGATCATAACTTTTTGGTTGTTTTCCCCATTTGGTTGTTATTCTAAGGACGAGGTTGCCACGTCACAGTTTTCCAGTTCAAATTGTCGCAATTTCCAAAATTATAAAACCGTTTATTAAAGTTTACAAAACAAATTTGTGAGATTAGTACCAGTAAGGTTAATTCAACATATTATAATTCCTTTACCGATTTCTTCTCAGAATTTTTTTTTGCTAATTTGTTTTCGAAAACATAAAGTTTCGAAAAAATATCCCCAATTTTTACCTTGTTGAGCGTATCGACAGATGCCCTTCGACACAAAAAATACGAGCAAATTAAAACGAAGAAACATTTTTATTTCATAAATTTCATTTTGAAATCGTTCGTACATACCGCTCAAATCAGGTCGGTGTCCGAGTAACCAAAAATACTGTTATTTCCTTAAATAAGTTTTGTGCTGCCCTTATTTTATTCTCAACAAACTGCTATTCACCGATTCTCTATCCATCAAATTCATCTACTATTCATCAACACTTAAAGAAGAAAGGATTTCAAGTACTTGAGAAAGATATTACCAGATATAAGAATTCAGGCAGTACCCTGAACCTTGACTCATTCAAATGAAAATCATAATAAGGCACGTCTTTATTATGACTTCGTGGATCGGCTGAAAAATAAATTTCGACAATTGAAAAAAGTTGTAATAGAATACAGCTTCGTCGATACTGTAGAAATCCAAGAAGAGAACACAGTAACAAAGAGCCATAAGTAGTGACTTCGGAAATTCATTGCTACATTATTATAACGATGTTGATGTAAGACGTATAATGTTTGGGATAAACGATTGCTAGACGGTTGAAAGTTTAGAAGCGTCTAATGTTGTGTACAATAAACGTACGCTATTGGGGCTACTTAGAATACACATATGCATAATGCGTAAAAAAATTACATACACCATACTGTTGGTATTTCATGTACATGCGAGAATTTTCCAGGATTAGTGATTATCGGATTATTGGAAACACACATTTTTTGATGCTACTTTGTCGATCAGTCAGTGGGTTTCAACTGACCAATACAACTTGAAAAATTATTCAAAATCATTAATTGAATTTCTGAATTATTTCATAATTAAGCTAAAAAACCTAATTCCTCATTACTTTATTTTACTACAAATAATCTAGTCTGAATAGATATTTTCAAATGAGCCGAATCCTTGAAAAGCGAATTATGATGTTTAAATTTGTTCAGTTACTGAATAAAAATAAAATAAATCCAACTAGCCAGTAAATTCGAGAATTAGGGAACAAGTAAATAAACTCGCGATTTTCACGCAGTGGTTTCTTCAAGGGCAGTCTACTAAAATGTAAAGATATCCAAATAGTGAAGATGAAGATTGTGTAGAATATAAATTTTAACTGTTTATCTATGAACTTGTTTCTTAATTGTGTAAGATAGTTTTTTGTCGGGAAGAAAATCGGGTTTTACGAAGTGGCTCAAAAACTGATTAAAAGATTTGGTCGCCACAAACCAATAATCTGTAGCACTATTCTGGGATTCCCCAAAATATTTCTTTTCTGGCCTATGAGGAAAATATCTAGTGTTCATTTTTTTTTGAAAACAAATTTAAATTGGGAATATTTTTCCCCGAAAATCTAGGTTCGTTCCAAGATTCTTTAACGTTATCCAAATCAACGCTAAGCGAGGTATAGATCTCTTGCACAACAATGAGATAGGTGAATAGAACATATTTTAAAAAATTTCCAATAATTTGTTTATAAAAATATTGAAAAAAGCAAGTAATTTAAAACAGCATTCCTTAAATTTAATGAAACTAATTAAATATTTATTGCTGAGTACAAATTCCATTACAAAAAGCATAATAAATTATGTTGATTTTTTGAAAAAAAAACTATCCAACGTTACTTGTTTCGCATTTTTGTCATTTCTCCTTACTGAACTCGTGATAGGCGGACATAGCTACTTGACATTGATTTTACGTTTCACCCATGTACTTCTCTCAAAATGTCGATCCATTTCTACATTGGTTTCGTTTGCATGTGATATCGAATTCAGCTATTTAATTATTTTAATGCGGGCAATTACTTTCTCGACTTCATCTTCATTTCCACTTTGCTTTTTAGCTATGGTTACTCGCAAATATCGTCGGTATCTTGTTAAAATATTGGTTCAAATCAAATTAGTAAATATCTTAAAAAGATATTTTTTAGTTTCTGGAAAATTACCAAATTTTCTATAATATTTTAAAAATTTTCTAAAATAAATGTAAATTGGAAATAACGTTAAACTGAATCAACGTTAAACGGGGTAACGTTGTACGACGTATTGTTGTATTTATAAAATACCCAATTTATAAAAATTTACATTAAACTTTACTCCTGAGTAGGGCGGAAAACTTTTTTTGAATAGAAATTACATGTAAATTCTTTCCCCAATTCCTTATTCCCGGGGAATCACCAGAATAATACCACTGCACGCGAAATTCAAACAGTGAATTTAAAAAATGGTTGATCATCATACTTAAAAGTATTTTGGAAGAAAACAAAATCAAACAGGACTACACATTCAAGACATAAAAATCATAAAATTAAGACATGACTTCTAAAAATTTAAGATTTATCAAATTTTCATTTTAAGATAAATTTCTTTAACATTGGCGTCTTTGATTCTCTGTACACGTTTTCTTATTCCTTTCTTAGTTGCTATGATTCGCAAATTTTGTTTTATTTTAACTTTAACTTAAATAATACATAATCATAATATACGAGTACATTTTACTTTTTATCCTTTACCCGACCTCAAATTTCTACAAATTTTGCAATAATTTTTCATGTGGCCACAATTGACAGACAATTTGCTCTTCCGTAATCTGTACGGCATTTTTCTACAACTTCTGCATAACCATAACCAAATTTTAAATAATTTTTAACGAGGAATACGTGTGTTACAATTTAACGCGCTCAATTAAATAAAAAACGGAATGTTTTTACTTGTCATCTGTCAATTAACATATATAAATGGCGGCAAATTTAAAAAATCACCTCAAATTGAAACGTTCTTCCTATTTTATTATACAATTTGCATTGAGATTGTTAAGAAATTCTAGAAACTGTGAAACAGTCATCAGCTGTGGTGTTGTAAACTAAGTGGCTCTCGAGAAAATGATAGGAAATTTAAAAGCAAATAATTTTTAGTACTATAATTTAGATGACTCAAATTCGATATTTTGACAATCCAATTTTGTTTTGTTTATGATGTGTAGATGAAAAATTGAAAAGTATCATAAATTAAAAGTTGAAATTGAAATATTTTTATTTTCCTTTTCTCGAACCAGTAACCATGGAAACTTTTATGTACTAAAAATTTCACTCTTCCGTCAGTTCCGAATTTAATTTCGTTTTAATGAACTCGGTTAAACTCTAGATAAAACCATATATTAAATAGCTTATATATAGGACAGATGCATCCTTTTTTCTCTTACCCTATCACATTTTCCGTATTAAGATTTTTTGGCCCGGTGTCACTTTTATCGCTTTTTTCGAACTTCGAAAAATATTCAAAGTAAATCAAGCTGTTAAAAATTTCATGATTTTTGGCTGTCAGAAACTCTTCTGCTTTGTCAAAATCCGCTTAGCTTTGAAAAATAAAATATTAGAAGCCAATTTTGGTTTTGTGAATTTCCAGTAACGGAAAATAATTGTTCATCATATAGGTTGGCTTTTATGTCAGTAGTAATTGTAACCTAATTCGGTTTAATAAAAATCTTATTTTTTTGTTTTATATAAAGCCATCTCTACTTTAATTACTACTGATAAATACGCCTCTGAACATTTATTTTCCGTTACTGGAAATTCACAATTAAATATTGCTGAAACCAGAATTGGCCTCTAATATTTTATTTTTCAAAGCTGAGCTGACTTTGTCAAAGCAAAACACACTTTGTCAACTGCCAACTTCCAGGTAAGTACATAAACATATATTTTTAAGTTTATTGTAATAATTATAATTATTTTTCAGTCTGATGCTTTGGTAAAATTAAAGCCAATGAAAGCGGTGGACGTATCTTATTTAGCTTGCCGGCATCATTTATAAATGATGATAGGCGTCAGAAAGAGATTTTCTCAGCGAACCAAAAATTCGCTAACTGTAGTAATCGGCCTCGGCGGTGGGGGTCTTTGTTCTATTATTAAACAATGCATAGCAATGTACAAGTATCAGCTATTGAAGTAGATCCAGCTATGCTAGAAGTGGCCACTGATTATTTCGGATTGAAATTAAACGAAAAGTTACAAGTTGTAATACATGAGTATCTTGAAGAATCTGCGGAAAAACGAAAAACATTTGATTCGATCATTTTTGATGTCCAATTTGGTGTGTCGTGATGAAAAACTACTAAAAAATTTGGTGAGCAATTTAAAAAAAATCGTTTAAGGTTATCCGCATGCATCAATTGGAGGAGGGTGTAAATCAAATACTGTATTGTACCGATAGTAAAGTTTACGAGAATTAGACTCACGATGATTTATTTAAATTAATAAAATCAGCAGCAGACGATATAAACTATATGGCCAAGAAGAATTAAAACTTTAAGACAAAATTCGTTTTATTTTATTTGCCTACAGAAAAAAATAGCTAGAGTACAAACTTTAGCCTGCCTTATGGCTGTAATATCCGGAGAGTTTCATTCGCATGAAAATCCATGTCGTAAAGAACGACACGATTTTAAAGACGATGGCTGTTAGTATCAGATGGTTAACTTTTGGTTTACGGTTAAGTTTTGATATGTGTCTGATCTATAATGATAAATCCAAAACCGCCGATCGTAAACAGAAAACTACTTGCCAAACCTTCCATAATGTATCATGCATCATATTTCGAACTATCATGTTGGTTAGGTTTCTGACATTTCTCTTCTAGTGCGGCAAGTAATACTAAATTAAAACAAAAGAAAATTTATTGAGAATTGGTTAAAACATTACGGATCAATTAAATTACATAACAGTTCCTGGATATTGCATGCCCCTCGTAGCATATAGAGCTCGTTAAAAGCCAAATGTAATATGAACAGCATGGACACGATAATTTTCGAAACGAGATAAAAATTCGGATAATATAAAAATTTGGAAATACGTCATTGGTTTCTCGCCATCATTGTCTGCAGATCGGTATACGTTAAATTTTCAATTCGTCGTTTATATTAAATTTTAACAAATATTAAATAGTAATAAAATTAAATAAAAATCAAATTAAATACAAATAAAAATTTGTATTCTCATGACAGTATTAACTTTTTATTTTGACAACTAAGCTACACAGTTAAATTTAATTTTACTTTTTCACTAGCTGTGTTGATTTTCGATTTTTTTTTCGGACTTGTACTAAAACAGCCAACTTCACTCTTGCCTTATAGAAAACTGTCCACCAAAAATTGACGAGAACAGTCTCACTGTGTTGAATTTATAAAAAATTAAAACTCTAAAGGCGTCTAAATGTTAGTCTGTGTCAAAGTTTCCCGGTCAAATTTAGCTGCGAATAGTGCAAGACAGTAAAATTAACCAACCAAAACATTTAATTTATTAAAAAAAACTTCCCCTTCATATTTTGTTTGTTCTTCTGTGGCCTAGTATGCAATTTTTCCACTGTGTGGAAAAAATGTGCCAATTCCATACTGAATTCTGTGCTGCATATTATTAAAGACGCAAAACTTTTCATTTTGTCCGAAAATACTTTTTGTTTTTGTCTTTCTGTTTCCCGTTTTTGCTTTATTTTTATAAATGTTTATTTTGTATCTCCAGTTTAATGTGACAGGTAGGTGGATAAATACACATACAGCTATGTGTGCAAATTCTGTGGTATTATAATTTGTTACTGTTTTTTATTGTACAGCTTTTAATTAGTTAAATAAATTGTCACGACTCCCTGGTCCATAACATTGTTTTATTTCCAATTTTGTCTTCGAATTTTTAATCTCATTGCAGTCATTTTTTTGTGAAGTGTGCATTGGCCTTTAAACTATGGTGTGCGTTTTACCCACTTCCATTGAATCGCGTAAACAGCGAGTAGTTTTGAGAGTGAGACCTTGTGCGTGTGTGCGACAATAAAAATATAGGTGAATATTTATATTTATTAATATTTATATGTGTGTTTGTTGTTTTGGTGTGCGCGATTGATGCGTGGTAAGAAAGAGTGTACAAGTGACGCACACGAAAAAAAACAAAGGAAGAAACACCAGCGAGGTAAATATTCGTCTGGATTTTGAATGGAGGTGGTGCGAGAAGCTTTTTTAGTTAAGTTTTGAATTTCATCGAGTTTACTAGTAAGAGTTTTCTAGTAAAATAAAAAGTCTAGTTTTTTTGAGCTTGGAAAAGACCAAGCTGGTTTTAAATATTGTGTGAAAAATCAAATACGATTTATATTAAATTTAAAATTTATGAACAAAGTTACTTTTATATTAAAGAAAATTATAATTATAAAATAAGTTACTCGTCTTTCCACTTTACAAATAATTGTTTTAAATAAAGTGTTAGTGATTAACAAAACGAAAACTTGAGTTTTAAAGTTTCTTGCATGTTTATTATCAAAGGCGACAGGAAAAGAAAAAAGGTGATTTTGAGGTGCATAGTTATTGGAAGAATTTTTTTATGTAAAAACCCAGTTACATGATTGCTGTTCACCCGACAATGTTTTACATGTGAGGATGTAATAGTTGATTGCTAGCATCGAGGCATTATTAATTATATAACCACGGGTTCCACATTCTTCTCAACGGGGGGTGGCCAGTTGAGGCCATTCAAATTTTCGATTAACGACGGGAGGACGCCCAACAAAATATTTTACGGGTTTGGCGAAACAACGTCCAACGTTCTTACTGTTTTTCGGCGAGCCAACGAATGCCAAATTTTTCGCCAGGCTATAAAATCAAAATTTTTGGTTAAAGGCGGAGAGACACCCAAAGTTTTTTTTATTTACGGTTGTGGCGGGAAGACGCCAAATTGGTTTCTATGGTTTTTGGCTAGACAACGCCTAACATTTTTGTGGTTTTGGCGGGAAGTTCCCTTACGGTTTATTTTCGGCATTCATATTGGTTATTGGCTGCTACCAAGCCGCAACGGTCCAGGTGAGGCACCACTAATGGCATGACGGTTACCCTACAAGACCGCAACAATCAAGGTATCAATTTTTATTTTATTTTTTAAAATTTGCAATTCCTGACCATATTTTGATTCTATTTTCTTTTGTTTTCTCTCTCGACCATTTTCTGCTTGATTTCTTTATTTTTTTTCTTTTTCCCCCTCATTCCCCTGTTTTCTGTTGGACACAAATTTTATTGAATAAAAAATTGCACAGCAATTCGGCATTCAGTTTTATTTTGCTTCATCGGTCTTGACGACCAAAAAACTTATTATTTTGTTATTGCACTTACACGGTTTTCCTTTCTCCTAAAATGAAGTACTAAATTTCGTTTCGGGTCGGTATGTTGGCGAGACATCCATGGGACACCCCGTGGCACTCCGATAGTCTCAAGCTATCGTAGTGTGTCATTTAATTTCATTTCAGTTTTAATTTGCTGTTTATTTTTATTGTTATTCTGTTCCACGGTGTAGGCCAGAAACACGCAAGCCTCAACTTCCCCACGACCCAAAACCTGAGATCTAGTCGGCAAAATTACCGTGAGTGAGGCCTCTGCGTGTTTAGAAGAAATCTGTGGGTTGGCTCAGGCCACCCGTAACAAATTTTTTATAAATTATTGTGTAAAATAAGCGATCGCAAGCATCAACGATGACGTAAATTGTTGATAAAATTTTCTTGTTTTATTTTTTTTTAAGATGCTCAATATGCTGAAGTTAAAGACCTTTAATGGGATAAAATGAAAATATTTTAAAAAATATGCAATGTATTTAATTAAATACAAAATATATTTTTTAGAAACAAACAACAAAATATCTTTAATTTCGAAAGAAAATTTTTACTAGCTCCGTGCGAGAAGTACTAAGGCTTTATTTGTACGTAGAAAAGTGTTAGATATTAGTATGGCAAAGTGTATGATAGAAACCCGAGTTTCCAGCAAAATTCCATCTTTTTCCAATGTGAACAATTCTTTTTAGTGGAAATTCAGACCAACAGCGGAATTTTTGGGACACTTTTCTTTGGCGAGTAGCATGTATTTTCGTGTACTTTAAATGATCCTTTCCATACAAAGAGTGTGGTTTTTGCCCGAACTAGCTAATTATGTCAGCTAACTTCATTTCAAATTGTGGTACTTTTTCTGTAACTGAACTATTTACATGCTTACCATGACTTACAATTATTTAATCTAATTCATGTAATCATTTTGATTATTGATTACAACTTGTCCATAGAAAGTTGTAGTAAGGAGGGTTTAAAGAAATTCATATACTCAACATTTTTAGTATTATATTTTCTCTTGCTGTTACAAAGTTTGATTCAAATAATCGTCACATTTAAACAAGGCACTCAAAACGAAGGTAATTTTTAATATTTTTAGCACAAACCATTAATTTTGTGAATTCACCTTTCTAGCGCGACCATCTGTTCCCCTTTTACAACATTAACAATTAAAATGTACTGTAACAATTGAATCTTTAATTAAAACTAATTTTAATTATTATTTTAACAGCGAGAATACATTATGGTTTTATGAATTGTAATAATTTCATTTCCATAATATATAAAATAATGTGTTAAACCCCAGAGGAAATATCGAGTACTCAATGTTCTTTTACACAAATCATAAATTATCTAACTCGCCCATAAATGTACGCGGTACGATGTATTCATATTGTGCAGCAGTGGTTTAAAAAAAACACACACAGCATAAAAACCCAATGTTTATTTTTATTCATCGAGATAATTACAAACCGTATCTAGATGATTATGATTATTATAATTCATAATTTTTTATGTTTTGTTTATGTATATATCATCCCATATGTTAAACATACATGCGGTATACCGCGTGTTCATGGTCAAACAATTTTTGTATTTGCTTCTTATTCTCTGTGTATGTAAAGTCGAGAGTCATGCGAGTTCCATCCCTTTTCCATACGTATTTTTTGGGGCGACTCTAGTTTGGTTAATAATAATTAATTTCGATTAAATTATATGTACCAGAGAGGTTTTATGATTGATGAATTGCAAACTGTTTCTATGTATAAATGGTATTTTGATTATATACAGCCCAATTTTAATTTTTATGGGTGATCTAACTGCGAATAGTTCGTGATTCAAATATTAAAATTCCCACCAATAAATTTTCTGTTTTATCGTTTTAAATGGGATAAAACTTCATCTGCTGCTACCCTATAAGTATACCGTCGATATACATAAATAAATAAATTTCCCATTATAATCACATATCTAAATGTTTATAAATTGGAAATGTGTGGTTTTTGTGGCAAACATATCATAGTCTTATGTGTGCCCACAAATTTCTATTATTTTATGAAAATGTTAATTTTTTGCGCGCTGAACATTTTATCTGTTAGATCTGCAAAAACCACACATAATTTCATGTTTATAATGTAATTCGTTTTACCATCATCATCATGTACACTTTACACGACCAACATTTCTCTCTACGTACGAGTATCTCATATCGAATTAAATAATAAATATTCACAAGATCAATGTCTTGTCTTGCAGCAATTTAACCTTTTGATCTGTGTAAGCGGAAAACAAAATTAACTCAGCAAATGTCAATTTTGGCCATCGGTCGATTTGCCACAAAATTCATTTGTACACGTAAAAATTAGAATATTTTATCTATAGAGAATTATTGTTGTACGCTGGCTGGCCTTTCCATTGTGTATGTAAATATAGCGCAGAGATAAATTAATAATTGAAGCATGTAATTTAGATTAGCCTCGAGGGACGGTGTACAATAGATTTTTTGTTGTTGTTGTTGTTGTTATGTGTTTGGCTATATAATTGACCTATCAAATCTATATGAAGAACTATGTATTCAAAATGACTAAGTATCAAATTGGGATTTATCATTTATATGAAGGAGGGTGTTAGGATGGGTAATTACAGAGTTGAGCTGTGTAATTTTGAATTTCATTCAGATTACTGCAATTTGTACCTAATTTGAGGAAGGTTCAGTAACTCCTTGGTTAATTATTTGAAATATATTAAACTATCTGTTACTGTACTGTTTCCTCAAATTTTTTGAATTTTATAACAAACAATTAAATACGGCCGATTGCAAATCATTCAAATTAAGTTTATAAGCAAGAGTTGGTTTAAAATATGTACCACAAATAATTACAGTTCTTGCTCGATATTCGCGAGGTTTTCTTTCATAATTCGTGCTCAGATCTCCAGTACCTAAAATTATATACTATTATTGCACAGTGGTATTTGTAATATTTGAAGAATTATTATATGAATAATAATGTATGAAGAATTATTTTCTAAACAATATCACATCTTTTAAACAGTTACATCAAAATTGAAATGTTAAATTATTCAGTTGGCACTAAAACTTTTAAAATTTCAAGACCAGTCTAGAGTTGCAACTTAAATGCAATTTAAAAGTTTGATTTTGAGGAGGGAAAATTATTCGTAGTATTTTCAATATCACGATAAATGAGCTCTAAATAAACGGTTACTGAGATCTAGCGACATTTGAGAAGGAAATGCTTCAATCACAGAAGGTATCAAGCACCCACATCCTAGATGATTTTCAGAATTTTATCATAGTTGTGGAATGGCCCAGAAGCATATCATTACTGTTTAAAGAGTTTTTACGATTTCTTCGATTGTGAACCTGATCGATGATCACCTTGCAAAATCTCGACTAGTATGCCAATGAATTGGAGAAAACAATTTAAACAGTAATGATGTGCTTCTGGGCCAAATTTGCCCTATCTACAACTATGGTAAAATTCTGAAAACCGTCATGGATATGGGCATTTGATAGAACTAACATAAAAACATAGTGAGATTGATGATCACTTCACAAAATCTCAACCAGTATTCCGATGAATTCGTCACATTGCAAAATCTCGACTAGTATTACGATGAAGTCGAAATTTTTTTCAACTATATTTTATTTTTAAGTTGATCACGTGTATTAAATTTATGTTATATTATTAATTTTAAAATATAATTTAAATCATATTTGATTTTTTATTAATATTATATATTAATAAATATTTTAAGTTCTTTACATTTAAATGTAGCTTCGCCTAAATGTTTTCTATTTTAGTGTATAATCATAAAACAAATATCCCATTTTTACTTAGGATTTTTTTAGGAAATATATCACTTCGGTTTGCGGAGCATTGCAACCTTCTTGGTAGTGACTATTAAGCTTCGTGCTGAGGGTAAGTAACCTCAGTGCAAAATACTATTATAACCGATTGCAGTACCATTGTATAAACTGAAATTGGTTAAGGGGATCGAGTATCAACTCTCTAAATAATAGACACTGGATGTGTAAACTGAAATCGTTGAAGTTGTTAAATTGAGTTTAAACTTCTCTCGGGACCATTATCCTGGCCTACAGTTTTACTGCTTTCGCCATAGAAGAACTACACACGGAGGAATAAAAACAAAATGTCCAAAACAAAGTTAGCACGATAATTTCACGATGATTGGTTGTATAATATCTTCTATAGTTCTTTCATTTGTTTTTAAAATCCTTCGGTATCAGCACCTTGATCTTCTACGAGTCATTTATTTTCTCATCGATATTCTTTTCCATTTTCGATTTGTCATCATCTGTTATCTTAGGGTCCAATTTGTTCTTATCGTTTAATTGATTCATTAGACTGCAAGCGGAACTTTTGAATTCGTTACGTGATTTTGCACGTTCCTTGAGTTTTTTTTATCTTAATCGGGGAATTTCTCAGCATTCTTGCAATATTATTTCCAGCAATACTTTTCTCGGTTTCCAGTTCCCCTATCTTCAACGGATATTTGTAAGACTGTTATCGATTTCAAATGTTACCATCGATTTCAAATGTTACCCCTTATTGGGCTTATAATTCCAACTGTGATATTTGGAGTGAGACATGGAATTCGCACATGCATCAAATATTTGCTGCTCAGTGTATGTAAATTGAAGAACATTTGAATTGACGCTGTTTGTAGTTATTGCACTTGCACACTTGACACTGGATTACAGCGATAATGGTACGAAGTAAAAAATTAAAAAAAAAAATGTTTCGATGGGATTTCTAGTGATGTGGTTGTTATCTTAGGGTGTTATCTTGTGGTTGTATCTCAGTATTACAAATCACCTGCTGCATCTTCATGCCAGAACACCCAGGACTATATTTTCATCATTAAGGGAAGCTATAAAACTTGTGACATGCAATTATTCACCACATCGAAATTCAAAATAAATGTCACCATTTAAACTAATGATTTTACAGTTAGAGGAGCGTGCGGAGAAAACGTTTCATTTCCAAATATTTGTGACGGCGTTTATACTTGGTAGTAATGAACCACGGGTTAGTCAACCCTTAAGCGCAGGCTATTATGATTTTGCAGGCCATCTAATTAAATTTTATCTATTTATTACTCTTGAATAATGCGAATTTCTGCAATTCAGAGACCATACCGAATGTCTACTATTAACTCGTTAATCCAACACCTTCTGCAAATGCTATATAAACTTTTCTTCTTTCAAAACATTAAAACCAGCAAAAAAAAAAAAATCTTTAAACTTTGTGGAAAATATCCGAAAAATTCATTTTTCAAGGATAGTTATAAATTACTTATTAACGAAAAAAACTGGTAAACGCCATAATAAATCATATTTACTGCTTAATTTAAAAATATCAGTTCTTGTTCGAAACGATTTGGAACGGATATTTGTTATAGAAGGTTTGACTGATAAACTAAACTAAACTAATTACACCTCACATAAATATTAATGGTGCATTCATAGATGAACAGTGAAATGTAATCGATAAGCTCAATAAAATTTTTATCAATATTGCATGTGGTCTGTCAGGACATAGATCGTGTGTAATTCTTAGCTTTCAATGCTTCACGAGAAAGTGCTTATTTCATAACTATCTTGAATTCTAACTCTGGTAACGATAACATCCCAGTTAAGAACCCAATAAATCTGTATTGTATAGTTTCACCGCAGCAATAAATAACTGAATTACACAATCGATACTTCCGGCTTTTTAATCAGAAAACCAAACATACACGTGACAGAGATAGATTATGCGATATCAACTTCATCCACAACGTCAAACAATAATTGTTAAATTGTTATAGTTAAATATAAGTTTGGGTGACCGCATCTATCAGCTCTGGAACTTAGCAAAGATTTAATGAGGCATAACAAGCTAAAATAACTTAATTTTTCTCAAATTATGAAACAAATTATTGAGCGAGTTATATACGATAAAGTTTCCTATAAGATTGCGCACAAAGATCCTTTGTAAAGACCTTTGTAAAGTAATAATAAAAAAATAGTCGAAACAATCCATTAGATGTTGTTCACAAGTTTAGATTTAAAATACCAGCAGTAAAAACAATTTATTTGGTGACGGTGCTGCCCCTAACGATCAGTAGTAAGAATATTTTGTTTCTGTTGGTCCTGACAAGCACACTTGTTTTAACATAGCCTACCCAAAAACAATAATCTATATACTTTCGCAACTCATATAGGGTTTTCATTTTCAACATAGAAACAGATTTCATCATTATAACCGGACTTTCGGGCCAATCAAATTGGTTGAAAAAACAATTGGCTATTTTAAAACCCAATTAAATTAATATTGGAATATCGTTTTCATTATACAATGGAGGTCAATCCCAATCATTTGTGACGTATGGAAAGAAATTATGTCCTCATATTGGAACGTCATGAAGAGAAATGGTCAAATGAAGTTAAAATTGGCCAAAACTGCGTTTGGAACTTATCATTTGTAGAATGAATGTTTGGCAGTGTTACAAGATAATTCCGATAATTGTTTGTGTCTGTCCATGGTATCAAATTCGGGTACAATGTAGATTCAACTTTACATTGAAATATGATAATAGTTTCAACACCCGTCGTTAGAGTGCATTGAAAACTAAAAAAACAATTTTTTATCTGACAGGCTGTCAAAACGAAGATTAACGATTCCTTGATCAGATTGGTATTTAAACTGAACTTTAGAAGAAGTTTTAGATTTTTAGCAACAGAAATAAAAATCCTCCACTTTTATGCCACTTATCCAATAAGCATTTCATTGACGATTTATGATAATTTAGTAATGCTGAATGGAAATCTGTCAATTTTTAATCGATTAAGATCTAGATCGGTTGGTAGAATGGAATTTAGGGTTTTCTGATTGAAACTCGTCTCTAACTTTTCGTATCCGTGTGCAATGGTCAAACTAGTGGAATTAGGATTCCTACAAATTTAGGAAGTAACTAAGAAATTTACAAGATGGTAAAAAAATTCTAACGGAATCGCAAGTGTAGAGGCAGCAAGTATATATGAAATAACTGCCATTTCTTTGGAACTAATAAACCAAATGACACCAAATTTTGGTTATATATTAGCCGGTTCATCGTAAACAAAAAAAAAAAGCAAACAACAAAAAATATATTCGATGTTCCTTGCATCGAACTTGCCGAAAAAACTTGCCGAAAAACAAACAAAAAAATTCATTCTGTGAGACACCGGCAATCTTTTCGCCGTAATTTAATTTTTATTCTAATTTTTCGTGCAAAAAAAAGGATAAATAAAAAAAAATAATTTTTGTTTTTAACTTATTCTATTTGGATAGAAAATAATTTATGTAATTTTCGAACAGATGGCGCTGAAGTCATTAAACGATTTAATTGTGAAACATCACACATTTCAAAATTCAATATTCGATAGAGTGGCAAAAACGAGAACTTCCTCACGCACATATTTTAATTTGGTTGGTTGATAAAATTAGACCAGATGAAAATGACAATATTATTTCTGCGGAAATACCAGATGAAGATGTATCGTCAATTATTTCACATTGTTACGATTAACATGATTCAAGACCCATGTAGGCCTGCAATATCAATTCGCCTGCATAAAAAATGGTTAATACACAAAGCGTATACACAAAAAGATTTAATATTAGATATGCAGTAACTGGAAATGATGGATATCCGTTATACCGAAGAAGGATGCTCTACAGATGATGGTGGACGTTCCTTTTTTTAAGAATGAATAATCAAGCAGATGACATTGAAATAGATAACAGATGGGTTGTACCATATTCACCGTCACTTTCAAAGCCATATAAAGCGCATATTAAAGTCGAATATTGCGGCTCTGTGCAATCCATCGAATACGTAAATATATACAGGGTGGTCCAAAAGTCTGGAAACGGTGAATTTATTTCGCGCACGCGTGGAAAATCGGAATTCTGATACTGGGGTCTTTAGTAATTTCACCCGAGGAATCAAATGGGCCCATCAGATTTTGGGCCTGATGTGACCTTATACGAGATATGAGGCCCAACTTTGAAATTTCAAATGCAAACCCATCTTTTTTATTGCAGATTCGAATTCAGTGGGAAATTTTACATCCGAATTGGTTAAAACCAAAAATTTTTTTGTCCGTTTTTGGGTCCTATGCAGCGTTTTTTGTTAAAAAGTTAAGGGCATATTTCCAAAGCCCAAACAACAAACAAAATCAGTCAGGAGTGGTAATGAGGTCTTTAAATGTACCAGCAGAATTCGGGTTTTAACCAATTCGGATGTAAAATGAATCCGAATCTTCCGCTGAATCCGAATCTGCAATAAAAAAGATGGGTTTGCATTTGAAATTTCAAAGTTGGGCCTCATATTTCGTATAAGGCCTCATCGGGCCCAAAATCTGATGGGCCCATTCGATTCCTCGGGTGAAATTACTAAAGACCCCAGTATCAGAATTCCGATTTTCCACCCGTGCGCGAAATAAATTCACCGTTTCCAGACTTTTGGACCACCCTGTATATAATATATATGTTATGTCTACAAAGGTAGCAATATAGCTATTTTTACAGTTCATTCAACATGAATGATTTGAATTTAAATGTACAAACAAAGGAACCAATATTATTTCCAGAGCAAATATTTATTTTTGACACAGTTAAGCATGCAGTTGCTGGACAACAAGGTAGCTTCTTCTTCTTAGAAGCTCCAGCCGGAACCGGAAAAACGTCATTAATTTTATTAATATTGGCTAAAATATGATCACAAGGCAATGTTGCTTTGGCTATAGGAGCTTCTGGAATAGCTGCCACCCTGGATAGAGGAAGAACAGCACATTCTGCATTAGAATTATCATTTATTATTTTTCATTGCAAAAGTTCTTAAATAATGTCACATAATTATTTGGACTTTTCGGAGATGTATTAATTTTGTTGTCAGGCGATTTTTGACAAACATTGCCAGTTACTCCGCGATCAATGCATGCTGGCGAAATAAATGCCTGTTTATTTAAATGTAAAACAAATATGAGAATGCTGTTATGTTAAATGGTCCATCTGCTACAAAATTTTCTACTCAATTATTTAAAATTGGAAACGGAACCATGAATGGTGAACCTCACAACCCAAATTTTGAAATTTCCAGATGATTTTTAATTTTCTATTTGTTTAATCCGGCCTTTTCGTGTCAAGGTGAAAATCAAAGAACGCTTAAATATAACAACACAACAAATTGAACGAAAAAACAGGAGCAAAACCATATTATGCGTTTTCATAATTCGTTGTGCTGGAGATAGATTCGATGTTACTCAGAAGATTCAAAATGTCAAAAAGCGCTTACAATTATACCCAAAATAAACTCATATGAGTGCACGTTATTGATATTTATTTAACTTTTGACATTGTTTAATTTTTTTTATTTCTTTCATTTTTTGTGAAATAATAAAAATTTAAAATGTCAAAATGGTAACAAAAATAAATTCTTTTTTAATTATTTCATAAAATTTCTGTAAGATGTCACTTTAGTACTAAACAACAACAAAACGTTAAAGTTAAATCAACATTTTTTGTATCATGTCTGAGTCGCGTCGAATATAATTGCTTTAGATAAATTCTCATAGTTTACCTTTTTCTTTTTGTTTAGGCACGTCGGTCGCGTCGAGAATACCTCCAGGGTTAGTTTTATCAATCGCAGTATGTAATCGACTACATGAAATATAAAATGTTGGTGTGCATTGCATTTACCACAGTTTGCTATAACTAAAAATGAATTAAAGCTTCGGAAGGGAAAATTTACATTATAGAGAACTGTTTGTAGATCTGACGGCAAAAAATTAACCTGATTGGGTCTATTTTTGTATGTTAATTTTTATTTTCATAAAGTATGCCGTGCTAAAATTTCATGTAAAAAAAGACTCAATCAGCTTATTTTTAATGCGCTAGATGTCACTACCCCGGACATTTATAGTTCTCAATAATCTGTACAAAAACAATAGATAATGTCTCACGTCGTGCCATGTTATACGTAAAACGACATCTCTGGGAAAACTTTGGATTTTATAATGTCGCTAGTTGCCGCTAGATGTCCCTTATGAATGGTTTAAGTTAATCGTTTGAGTCCCAAGCAGCGCGATCGCGCTGTTGAGATTTTATGTCGAGAAAACCCAGCACATCTCGAGCATTGTCGACAACTGACGGTGCGTTACCAATTGTCGAAGTCACACGCTTAGATTTAATGAAGCAAGTGCATCAAACAGCTACTTTTAATGTAAACAGTACATTTTACAATAGGTTTGTCTCAATAGATTGCCTTGATTTCATTGATTTCATCTTCCTCTCACATTTAGAGAAAGCACGGTTGCGCTGTTTGGAATTCGTAGACAGTGTTTTTTCAAAACCCCAGAGACTCAAACGGTTAAGTAAAATATAAAATAAATTTTCACAAATTCTCGATTTTCACTACAAAAGTTGTAGTTGCACATTTTACGCTTCACATACACGTCAAATGAACTAATTTGTCTTGGTTGGTACACTTAACAATGTTATAAAATTGTTCAATAAATTTCTTGTCTTGCGCACATTTAGGTGACGCAGGAACAATTTAATTGATTTAGAATTAAATAGTTTGTCACAACCGAAACCATTCCCACGCAAGTTTTAAAATCTAAACTGTTCTATATTCTTTCTATAGGTAGTTATAGAAGCTTAGATAATCGTGCAGTCATCCACGATGAGAAAATTTATCAAAATGTGATTTACATTTTTATTTTAATCCAGCCAATCACATTTCAAATCGCAATTAACCAATTTTCAAGAGCGAATTGTACTTTCCAATAATACAATAAGTAAATAGTTGAGGATTTGATCTCATCAAACAAAAATTTGTAGCCTATAATACGATTTAGTGTTTACCTGTGTAAATTAATATTTAATTAGAAAACAAACACTTATTTACTAAAGAAATTTGTGAAACCATCGTACCAAATTACTTTTATGGCTAAGTACTCAGCACAAATTAATTATCCATGACGAGTGAATGTTTTTAAAAATGGTACAGTAACTTGATATTTTTCGTTGTTTTGGAAAGGTGCCAAAATAGTTATTAGATTGTCAACCATTATAATTATGCAAGGTATGTATATTTAAACCACATTAAAGTTCATTCACATACCGATCGATCAAATACCATAAATCACAGCAGAATTTGGTCGAAGAATTTTTATTAAAATACGTAGCGATTTTGACAAATAAAACAAAAATTTATTACCCAACCGGTGCTGCGTCTTATTTAATGGACCAAAAGCTTATAGAAGACAAAAATAATATTGATTACGATTTTATGTAAAACTCGGTTTGAGATAATTTTTGTTCAAAGGCACGCGCGCAAAACGAAAATTGTTACGTCTTATTTCTTCATATACGCGCAGATATCGTGAATTGTTGAACTTTGCAGCAGGTGGTATCTAAATTTATCTAAATCGGTTAGATTTAGTTTACTCATTTATCACAAATTAAATGATTAATTGGTAAATTTATCGAATTTTGCACTTGATTGGTGGGATGTGGTTTAGAATTTTAGATCAATTTAATTTATACGCGGGCCGCGCTGATTTTTATGCAAATTTAATTAATTTTTGTTTACTAAATTTATGGTGTGCGATGGCCGCACAAGAAGTTTGTTATATTTTTATTCTATAGAAAAGTAAAAAGTCAGGTTTTTTATAAAGTAAATAATTATATTTTGATTGAAATCCTAAGTTTATATCAACTAGATAATTAGTCGACTAAATCCTTAGAGATATCAGCAAAGGTAAGCATTTTGATCGATTTCAGAGATTTAAATAATTAAAAACGTTTATCAATGAGGCTCCTAGGGTAAAACACTTCAGTTTTGAGTAGTAGTGCCAACCATCGAAGTTGTGCCCTTTGTGCCAACCATCTTTAATGGGGTCCTTTGGTGAGCCCCGGTTCCATTTTCTATTTTTTCCTCACTTAAAATGACTTTAATGAAAATTGCTTAGGGGGTTTTTCGACTACTTGGAATCGATTGCGATGTATCCTGATTTCAGAAAAATTCGTTCAGAAGGTTATCTGGTAGGACCGTTTTATAATTTGGTTCGACATTTTTGTAAAAGATTTTCGAGTACCAGAACCCGATTTGTGACGGGTCATTGTTTCTGGCAAATTTCTTTAGAGGGTAATATGGTGGGGGCCAGGTTCCACTATATTTTTTTTGGTATCTTCGATTTAAATACAAATTTGTGAAGAGCGATTTCAAATGTAAGGAATCAATTTCGACGAGTTCTGAATTCGAGAAACTTCGTTTATAGAGTCCTTTGGTGAGGCTCAAGTCTAATTTGTTTTGGGCTCGATTGATTTTTATAAAAATTGCGATAAGGAGTTTACATAATATAATGCTAGGAACGGAATGCTATGAGTCTTAATGCTAAAATTTTTAATTAATTTAATTTTTTAATTTTGGCTCGAAAGATTTCAATAAAAATGGAAAAAGAGGCGGAGATTTCGAGCACCAGGAATCGATTTTGATGGGATCTTATTCATGGGGGTTATTGCTGGAGCAGGCCTTCTTTGAACATTTTTTTTGAGCAATTTTGATAAAATTCAGCGGGCAGGGTTATTGCAAGGAGACGATTATAAGAAGTTCTGCTTTCCGGGAAACTCATTTGGTGTCATCCAGATAGGACTCGGTTTTCATTTTCTATTTTCCTATCTCAAAGGACCTTTTTGAAAATTGCTGAGGAGGATTTTCGGGCACTAGGAATCGATTGCAATGGGTACTGACTTTGGAAAAATTGGGGTTTCGTAATCTGCTCGAGCGATTTTCATAAAAATTGCTGAAAATGGGTTTTCGAGTGCTAGAAGTTGTTTGCAATGGGTTTTGGTTTCAGGAAAAATCGTTTAGGGGGTCCCTCAATGAGGCTCATGTGCATGTATATTTATTGAGGAGTTTTTCGAATATTAGGGTTTGATTGTGATGGGTATGCTGATTTCGGAAAAATTCGATTAGTAGGTCATCTAGTGGGACCTGAGGCCCTTTTACTAATAATGGTTAGGCTCTTTCTAAATTGACAGGAATCGATTGCAATTGGTCCAGATTTCGATAAAATCTGATTGACTCATGATTTCGATTGACTCACACAATGTTACGTGGTGTTGCAATATGCTTTGGGCAATAATGAGTACAATGAAACAATGTAGCGACATATTGCACCATGTTGCGCGATGTTGGTTGATGTTATATGAAATTGTTTTTAAAAAAACTGTTTGCATGTGAGTGCGTGTGTATTTTATTTTATAAATTAAGAGATGTCAGTGACTTTTGGTTCACCGGAATTAAAATCGATCTTTCTACATCCTAGACGAATTGACTGACCGGGACGAAATTTGATAATTAGGCTTTTTCAATAAATTAGGAGTATCATTAAAGTTTTGCGGAAATTCTTTTCACTTCAAGTGACAGCTTCCATAGTAGTATACTTTCGTTTTACAAATATTTTGAAAAGTAAAGAGCAAATTTTCGAAAAACCCATTAAAACGGGATTGTAAATAAATTTTTAAACAAAATTAGTTCAGATGATTCTTAAATTTTACCGGAAATGACATTTTGTTACAAAAAAAATTATTTCATCAGAATTTGGGTTCTATACCGTCCAGGCGGATTGACTAATCGGGATAAAACTTCACACTTAAGCATTTTCCACAAATTGAAAGATCCCTGTGAATTTTGGTCGAAATCAGTAAATTGGTAGTGACACCTTTCATAGTAGATTCTTCGTTTTTTGTAGATACGACCACTTGAACTAACGAGCGATTTTTTTCTCCAGTTTTGTGCTTATATAATAAACCAAAAATAGAAATCATTTAAGCTCAGTATAATACGTACTGGGTATTTGGTTTTTAAACTCCCTATTTTGTTGAGTAAATTTTCATTTTTAAACTGAATAATTTTAAAAATTCAAAATATCCGGCAATAGAAAGTTCACAAAATAAAATAAGTGTTTCATTTGGAAATGAAACATTAATTAATGAAACAACATGAAAGTGGTAAAAAGTAAGAGACAAACCTCATGTTTAAAGTAAAACCCTATTCAACAATATCTACCATTTAAAAAAAAGGCTCGAATTTTAGAAGCAGTTAAGGAATTGTCATCTTTGAAATTAACAAATATTACCACAAATAGGCAAGGAACTATAGAAGCAATGGAAAAATTATTATTGATTTGGGTGGAAGATTTGATTAAAAACAAATTCAATCCAAGAGGTTTTAAAGGAGTAAATATCAATACGTCACCAGTGCTTTATCGCTCAAACAAAAAGATTTGGATGACGCAATCACTTTTTGAGGATTGGTTTATGACAGTGTTTCCCGCTGAAGTAAAATAGTTTTGCAATCGACAGGATATTCCTTTTAAAATGCTTTCATTAGTGGATAATGCACTTAGGCATCCACCTCGCCTAGGCGATTAAATACCACAAGTATTTCACAACCCATGGATGAAGGAGCTATAGCCACATTTAAAGCTCATTACCTAAAAATTACATTTACTCAAGCAATTGAGGCTCCTGAAAAATCGACAACATTAAAAGAGTTTCGGTCGAGTTCCAAATCAAAAATATAGCAAGTGAATGTAAAGAAGTCACGCCTTCTTGTATGAGCGGAATATGGAAAAAACTACGAAATGATTTGAACAAAATATTAGTCTGTAATTGAAATTGATCAAATTAGAAATCAGATCGTAGAGCTTGGTCAGCAGTTTAATCTCGATGTTGACAGAGATGATATTAACCCACTCATAGTATTCGAAGCAGCTAATCTTACAGGAAATTGAAGAACAAAATGTTGCAGAGGACGATGGTGGAAGTAACCCAAATGATGAAGATAATCCACAAAAAAAATTCAAGACTAAGGAAATTACTGCAGTTTTTCACCAAACGAAGAAAGTTTTTAAAATTTAATCGGTTTTTTCAAGAAAATATTTCATGTTGTTATGAAATTCATCGTCCAAACAACATTAGATAAATTTGTCCAAAACACTAGCACTACGTGTTCTGTTGCTGGGTACAGCTCAATGGATTGACTTATGTAATAAGTTCGGATGATGAAAATTAAATATGCAACTCTTAATTTAGGGATTTTTACTATATTTTTTAATTTAAATAAAGATTGCAGCATGAATTTGATTTAGAAATTTAATAATAGCTATATGTTCTTTTAATATTTTTAGGAAGTTCGACTTACGACCAAATCGAAACCAAATAGAAACCTATATCGGCCGCAACGTTATGAACTAAAAGATTCCAAATTAATTTTGCAACAACACCAGTCCAGGTCAGTTTTCCAAAATTTAGGCGGAAATCACGATTTTTTGTCAAACAATTGTTTTTCAGTAAAAAATTGGTTCCTGTATACCCCATACGGATTGATTGATCGTAAAGGTCCAAAAAGCGAAAGGTCGATTTTTGACAAAAAACTTTGTTTAGCTTTCGTTTAAAATAAATTAAACTAATCATGAAAATTTTGGACCTCGAAAGTTTTGCTTTAGCTAAATCTCCGAAATAAAAAAATGGTTTTTAAAAAGAACTCTGTGTGTATATATCGTCGGTTTGGGGCAACAGGGAAACAAATCAAAATTTCTAATTTTTTAATAGAGCGGTTTGAAAAAATCACTCGAAATTGTTTGTAAAAACAGCGTTTTTCAAAAGTAAATAAAAATACATTCTGATTAGTGCAATATTTTTTTTTTCTATTCCTACAACTTTAATCGGATCTTGATTTTTATAATTTTTTAATATTTTGCAATTTTTTTTAGGATAATTTTCAATATCTTTAAATGCATTAAGCCTTTCACGAATTGAGTGATTTTTTATAGGGAATTTTACCTTATTTGCAAGAAATAACTACATACGAGACCGATGTGAAGTTTCTAACAAAAAATCCAATTTATATATCGCTCATTTGCTACAACAGTGACACAACTCAAAATTTACTCAATTCTAAGATATTCGAATTAAACGATTCCCAGTAGTTAAATTTTTGATTATTTTATATCAAAACATACTCTCATATGTAGTTATTTCTAGCAAATTAGATCAAATTCCATATAAAAAAACACTCAATTCGCGAAAGGAATTAAGATTTTAAGATATTGGAAACTATCCTAAGGAAATTTACAAAATATTAAAGAATTATTAAAATTAAGATCCGATTGAGGATGTAAGAATAGAAATATAAATATTTTACTAATCAGAATGTATTTTTATTAATTTTTGAAAAACGCCATTTTCACACACTATTTTGAGTGATATTTTCAAATCTCTCTACTGTAAAATTAAAATTTTTGGATTGTGTCACTCTTGCACCAAATGAGCGATGTGTTAATACCACTCAATATTAAATTCTTATTAGAATAAATTGAGTGTGACTTATTACACTGTTAAATTATTCTCCGAACCAAGTACATTTAAAAATTATAATTTTTAAAATAGAATTTATTTAAAATTACAAAATATTAATGAAATATTATTCAAACAGATAAGTAAAATAACAAATTTAAATCATGTGTGACATAGTTAACAAATAAATGAAAATAAAAGCTTTAACAAACAAAAGATCAGAATTGCTTATTGCAAGTTTTCGATCAAAATACTGTATATTTTATCAGTCTGCGCCAATAACAAACCACTTCCACAGATTAGGGCAAGATACCACTATATAGGTTGGTTTGGCCTATCTATAGAGAAACTTTGTCTGGTATACGGTTTTTGATAGCGGAGAAAATGTAACCTTGTTAATAGCAGTTTTGCTATTGCGTGCACCTATCTCTGGAAGTGGCTTGTCATTGGCCCATATAAATAAAATACTCAAAACTTTTGGTGAAAAATTGTTATTAACAAGGTTACATTTTCTCCACTAGGTAGAACCTTATACCGGAAAATGTTCTCTATAAATAGGCCAATACAACCTATATCATGGTATCTTGCTCTAATCTCTGAAAGACGCTTGTTATAGGCCCAGATTGATAAAATACTTAATATTTTGAGTGAAAAATTTGTTAATTTTTTCTTTTAGTTATTAAATGTTTCTCTAATATCTTTTGTATTTATGGAATCGATTCGGATCCAACAAGAATTATGTTTCTGTCATGTTCTCAAATTGGAACCGTATACGTATACGTGTTATTTTTTGTTAGAAACTTCTCGGGCTCACATAAGAGAGTATGTTTTGATACAAAATAATAAAAGTATGAATTATTGGGTATCGTGTGATTCGAATATCTTAGAAATGAGTGAAATTTAAGTTTTGTCAGTATTGCATCAAACCGACGATATACATGCGTGTGTGCGTTTAGTCTAAATGTATGTGTTCTCTCACCAGCCCAAACAGCTTGCCCGATCGGGATCAACCCACATATTTAAGCTTTTTTTTATTAATTTGGAGATCTCAGAGATTTTTAGCCGAAATTGGATCACTGCAAGGGGCAGCTTCCATAAAGTTTCTCATTATTTGCAAATATTTTGAACAGCATAGTATTTACGAGAAAAAGATTTCGAACTACAAGATTCTAAATTAAATTTGCAACAATATCGGTCCAGATCATTAATTCAAAATTTAGGCAGTTTAAAATTGGTATGAACTTCATAATTAATTCAAAGTCGCAACTGAAATTTGGCCGAAATCGGTCCACCGGAAGTGGAAGCTTGCATAGGAGCACTTTCGTTTATTCTAAATATTTTAAAAAGTATCTCATCAATTTTCAAAATTTTAAGTGAAAAGTTCGTTTCGAAGAAAAAACTTTTTTTGTTTGTATTGGAATCATGAAAATTGTTTACCTCTAGTTTTTAGACTAAATGTGCATGCTGTTTCTAGAAATCAGAAAACCCAAGTGCTTTTTTAGCCATTTCCATAAATTAAGAGATCCATGCGAAATGTGGTAGAGATCTATGTACCAGAAGTGGCAACTTCCGTAAAAGCTTTTCTAATTTTGTGCAATGAAGATTAATTTTTTTTAATAACTGAAATTTAGCCTGAAATAATGATTTTTGATTATACCTGACAATTTTAATCTCAAATCCGGTATCCGGGTGTTGGCGACAACAAGTGCACCCCATTTTTCCCTTTTAGTTACTTTCACAAAACTGAAAGGCTGAATTTCTAAGCTTTTTTTTTAAAAAAGTTCTAAAAATACCGAAAAAGACGTACATTTGTTAAAGCTATGGCATTTAAATTGATAGTGCTGGTTTACATCTCGTCAAGCTAGTATAGGTATCTGTGATTTTACAAATATAAATGTACACACTTTTAATGTAACGGAAAAGAAATATGTTAAACTTTAGAAAAAAAGTTGGAAATCAGAAGACTAAATGGAGATTTAAAAATCCATTATAGAAATATAATTAATGTGGTTAGCAAATAAGTAAAATATTTTACTAATTTAAACGACCTTTTCAAAATTGTATGGGAATAGTTTTAAGTCTGCTAGACTTTTCACTGTTGCACAAGAGAATATTTATGGAATGTGTTTTGCTTACAAGTTATTATTGAGATTTATTTTCTATCTGATTTAAAATTTTTAAATTGAGATAAAACTTTGCCTTACAAATTGCGAATTGTATGTTTTAGTTAAATCGAAAACTAATTTTTTTGTAAAAGCTGGAATAGTAAATTGAGTAACACAAAACATTTCACGAAATACCATTCTTTAAACATCAAAAGGTGAAAAATATTCTACAGCTATAATAAACCAATATTTCGCAGAAGGTGGCCGTTTTGGGCGGACACCTATCATCTTAAAATAATGTAAAATAAAATTACATTTGCTGTTTACCACAAACATTTTTTATAATTTACTATGTAGAAAAATTTACTATTCGTGGTAATATCGATCGTATCGTACAGGCCAATTCTGCAGAAGTCTTTAAATGGAGAAAGAGAATACATGTACATGATTTAAAAATAAATGTTTACCTTTAAGGTACGGAGGAATATTATATCTATACAATATAATTGACGGCCTTTGGGGAGTAAATGACTTTTTCGTACAAATAAGCACGTCCATCTTTCTTCATCTATCTACGAGAGAATTTTAATTATTTTATTTATAAAAATATATTAAAATATTATGATAATTAAGTTGATTGAAAAAATAAAAATTATTATTTTGCCTTTTATCAAGAAAATAAAATTATACGATAATAACTGTATTTGAAAAAAAAAAACTATATAAGATGAAATATAAAGATGCGCGCGGTGATTTTTTTTTTCATTTTTGTCTTTAACGATTTCTATTGAAAACAAGTTTTTTATATTATAAGAACTGACTAATTATGAATTATTTGATATGCTAATACGTAAAAGAACATCATGACGATGTGGATGAACTATCTGCAAAAGACTGTAAAAGGTTAAGGTATATCGCTGCGATTAAGTCTACCACGTATAATTTATTAATGTTATCAATTTATGTAAATTAGACTTCCTGGACAACTGTTCTTATACATACTATATATGTTATAAACCGTTATTGGTTTGTATATAAAAAATGTCGGTTACTAGTTATGTTTTAAATCATAGCGGGCAATATTTTAATTTGTCTTAAATCTTTTCAGCAGCCTTGTTGTTAGAGAACAAAACATAGTGCCTACCATGCGGCGTCAAAGTTATAGTTTGAAACTCATCTTAGCGTAATTTCTATAACCATAATGGTCACACATTTATAATTTTTATTAACACAGTGTCCGGCGGACAATCATAATTTAAAAAAAAAAATCTTTAATTTACATATTTCTAAAATTATTTAAGATTATGTTTGTGCCTATGTAAATTATTTAAATTACAAGTACCGCAAAATTATGAATGAATACCACACGTTCCTTCTTATATTTAATTACATAAAATTTTTGGTTTTGTTTTACTATAATTTAATGAGTGTTTGGACGACACGGTTTAGGAAGCACGCGCACAGCAGAATAGTAAAATCACTGGTGTGTCGGTTAGATTTTAATTTTAATTTTAATTGAAAAATTAAAATTTTTATAATTATTCAATAAAAGTTTTCGGTGGTACATTACTGTCTGCGCATAAAATCTATAGAAAATGTATTTTCCAAGAGATTCATGTAATCAATTATCCGATGACCTATAAGCTCATTTTACTTTCAGTTACGTAGTAAAAGTATAAGTATAGTAATTATGAAAAGTTTTGATCTCGAGATTTTTGCAAATTTATCATTTGCTATATAGCTGAAGTCAAAAAAGTAGTTTTTGAAAAATCTGTGCGTGTGTGTGTACGTGGTTTCGTACAGATTAAATGTCTGGTGGCGCTCTATAGCCCAGATAGATTGAGTGATCGGGCTGAAATTACATATTGAAGCTTTTCCATGGCTTATAAGATCTTTGTGATGTTTGAAGTGGGCAGCATCAAGAGAGTATTTACTTGAAAATAACTAATGTTGTGTCTCGGGTCGACTTTTTTCGGCTATATTATGAACTAAACTTTTTTGAGCTCTCCTCGCGAGGTTACTTTTTAATTTAGTTGTCAAATGCCATTATTTGATATTTAATGCAAATGTGTTATTGTGTTCTACCAAAAATTTGAGAAGATATACAGAAAATATCCATTTCTTTTACATTTTAGGTTAGGATATTTAAATTTAGAACATAATTTTAACAACAATTTATACTATTTTGAAATAAATGTGGCTTTCATCATTGTGATAATGTTTTTTTCCTTCTTCAGTCCCCTTCAGTTGGGATGTATGATCTGAATGTTTGTTACGAGCTAATAGTGCCTCAAAATGAAATATTAAACATTTTCACTTTATGAAGTTGATTAACTAATTTAGGTCTTCTATAGGCCGTCATATTTATTGTACTCGTCAGTTTTCTTAATTGTGCAAGCATAATGATCTAGTAAAATATTACGAGTGCACAATACGTTGAAAGTTTCGCTTATTATTTGAATTTTGCGCAATTTTTATAAAAATCGATCGAGCCGAATAAAAGTAAAAAAAAGACCCGGGTCCACCAAAAGATTCCCTATAAACGAATTTTCCCGAATTTAGGTCCCATCAAAATGAATTCCTGGCATTCGAAATCCCCCTTTACCAATTTTTGTTAAAATCTTCAATGCCAAATAAAATAAATATTAGAACCCAACCAGATGACCCTCTAAAAGAATTTTTCTAAAAATTGTGTGAGCCAAAAAAAAAGGCAAGGGATCCGGACGCAACGCATTATACCTTCTCATCGAATACCACCAAACATAGCACTCATCCGAATTGAATCCAGCCACTCGAAAATTGTACCTCTGTGAATAAAATTTGTGAATTTACATTAAAATCGTGCTAGTAGAAAAAAATTAAAGAAAGGGACTCGGGGTCTACCGGATGATCCTCTGAGCGAATTTTTCAAACATATGAACCAATCGCAATCGATTCCAAGCAATTAAAAACCCCTTTACTAATTTTTATCACAATCGTGCGAGCCAAAACAAATTAATAAACGAGTACCGGCCACCGCCAAATGACCTTACTAAACGAACTTTTACGAAATCAGAACCTATCGCAATCGATTTCTAGTACTCGAAAACCCCTCTCAGCTATTTTCGTCAACGTAGTTTGAGGTGGGGAAAAAATAGAAAATGGAAACCGAACCTCACCGCAGGACTTCTAATCACATATTCCTAAGCAAAGACCCGTCGCAATCGATCTGTGATACTCGAAAATTTAGTTTGAACAATTTTTGTGAAAATAGTTAAAGCAGTTTCCGAAACCCTAGATATTATGATGACCTTTTCCGAAATAAGTATCCATCGCAATCGATTCCTAGTCCCCAAAAAATCCTCCTTAGCAATTTTCATAAACGTCATGTGAGATGATAAAAAAATTGAAAATGAAAACCTTGCTCCATCTCAATGACTCCAAAATGAATTTCCCGGAAATCAGAACTCCTTGTAATCGCCCCCTTGCAATCGTTCGGGCTAAAATTTAAAAAAATTGAACTACTTAATGGATCTACTTAATGGATTTTACCAGAATTAGGACTCATAGCAATCCATTCCTAGCATTAACAAGACCTTATCGAATAAATTTTTATATAAATTGAGTCGAGAAAAAAAAATTAAAAATTGAATCCGGACGGGATACACATAAAAAAATTATAAAAGTCACATTGAATAGAATTAAAATGGGTGCCTGCCATCTTTATAATACTTATTTACCCGGCAACAATTTTTTCGTGACACTTTTTTTGTTGGTAGTTTATAATAATATAATACAGGCACAGCTTGTTTTGTTGATGTTACTGCCACCTATGAATGTTTTGTTGTGAATTACTGAGCAATTTAGTTTATTTCATAATTTAGTCAAAAAAATCGACCTGAGGCACACATGATTATGCTACACAATTTAAATTAGGCCAGTTTTCCAAAATTTAAGCAGATGTGACGATTTTTGACAAAAAATGTTTTTCATAAAAATTCGGCCTCACAGCTCAAATGGATGAAATGATCGGGCTGACACTTCATACTTAAGCTTTATTCACAAATTGGGAAATTCCAGTGATGTTTGTTCGAAATCGGTTTACCGGAAGTGGAAGCTGTCATAGGAGATTCTCCATTTTTTGTAAATATTTTGAAAGGTAATTACAAATTTTTTTAGATCATTTTGCTTAATTTGACCGTAAATGACTAGTAGTTTGATAAAAAAACCTTTATTCCTCCAAAACTCGGCAACACTATTAATTTTTCGCTTTACAAATCAAGTGTATTCGAGATCTATGATTGTATACATTCATGGTTGTTGGCCGCAACATATTCATTTCTGAGGGATGACTCGATGTTGGGATAGTGCCAAATTTAAAGATTTTCCGAGTGGATCATTCTCGTCTTTCGTAGGTAAATTGAAAATGAACCTTCCTTATTCGTTTCGGTATATGTGGTCTCGGCAAATAATTTTTTGCATTGTTCCTCTTCTGCTGTCGGTCGTTTTATTCATATACCCTTTCTTTTTTTGCATCCGTGTGGTCCTAACGAGTCGATATTTTAGCCAATACACCTGCTTCCACTTCTCTTCCTATTATCCAACCAAATATTGTTTCAAGCGTTCCTATAACTTGATTGTGCTGTTTAATTTTTCCTTCCAGTAGAATATTAAATACGTATTGTATACCGAGAATTATATGAATATCTTGAGCCAAATTAGAATTTGGATCTGCTAATACTAAGTTTGGATTAGTTAGATTACAACTAAACGTACGAGGAGGTAATTTGGAATACAATTAAGCCATTCTAATGGTTCAACTTTAATCTGAGATTGGCCAGCAATGCGCGATTTGAGAGTAATAATAACCTTTCCCTTGGTTGTTTAATCCGGATCAGGTAGATTTTATAATACCAGAAGCTACAGTGACATTTGACGGTCTACATAATTTTAGTTTATTGCATATTATCTCTGAAATTAATGTGCTCATGGAACCTGAATCCAGAAGTATTCGATATTCATATTCTGTATCTTGCTGATCCGCTGTAGTGACCAATGGAGTTGTTACCGGTGTCTTCCTGAATTGTTGCTTGCATTTCCGTGCAAAAGCGAATGATTCTTCTCCGAAACTGATATCGCTTGAATTTCTGCTACTAAATGCACGATATTACATAAAGAATAGCAGCATCTGTTGCAACAAATGACTTTGATGTATCAGAGCGATTTAGAAAAATATTGAAAAGGCTTTCCAGTGTTGAAAATCATTTTTACAAAATGTAAGTGCCCATAATGAACGTATTTTGGCATTCTACTTACTCGTAACGTCTTCAGACGTCTTACTACCTCTTCAGATATATCGAGCATTTATCTTAAAATGCCCATAAAAATCTTGATAAATACCTTTATTGTATGTTTCTTATAGCCGTATCTTGCACATAACTTGCGAATGCTTCGAAATAATTAGTTTTTGTAATCGGCAAATGATCTAGAAGAATGAGCCTTTCAAGTAACCTCTCACATATTGGAATTTCTGTGCTTGGGATAATGTTTTCATGAATGGTTTTGACTTTTTTGATTTTGGGTAGTCTTACATCAATTGGATGCATCATGCCGAGATTCATCTGGATTGGCTGCTTTTTATTCACGGATGGTCCGATTTAATCTAGCTTCTACGACATTCCAAAATTGTTCAATAATTGCACCGTATGAATACAACTGAAATCATATTCTCCTAGCACTCTTCATAGGGTTTATAAATTATATTAACAGTTGCGGGCTCGTAAATTACAAAATGTAAGTTACATGGGTTTTAACATGTAAAGTGTCTACATTTATTTTTTACAAGTACTGTAAAGTAGATAATGAATAAAAAACTACTTTTTCGTTACAAATGCGCCAAATTTTACCAAATCTAATAATAATCGAACAATTGACTGGGTACTCGACCATTTTCCTTATCCGCCAAAAACAACAATTTGACGGATGAATAATAATTTAATTCAAGCACTAAGTCAGACAAAATTTAAAACTTATCATAAAAATTATTGTGATTTGTTCTGAAATCTATATGAATAAAAATCAATTGGCGCATGTATCTGATCATTACTAGAGAAAGGTTGGACTGATTTCGCTGATTATTTTTTGTTGTGTTCGTAATTGTCAGGACAAGGTTTGTATGAATGAAAAATTTGGGAAAATCCACTGGAAAACTCGGAAAATTCAGAAAATCAAAAAATGATGTTTTTCTACGGGATTACGCACGTATCCGATCCAGGTGGTCTTTTAGAAGAGAAAAATTTAAAAATCTTATTGGAAAACTCGGTAACTTCCGGAAAATTGGTTTTTTTTATAGCGCTTCAGTTGATTGCTACTGAATTTGCAAACGATAGATGAACCGACGTGCAACATTTCCAAAAAACCAGCAATGTCGAAAGTTCTACAGACTTGCAAAATAATCATTTGGGATGAGTGTACGACGGCGCACAAACGAGCAAAAGAGGCGCTCGATCGAACGTTGAAAGATTTGCTTAATAATCAGGACTTCTTTGGAGTTACGATGGTTCTGCTAGCTGGCGACTTTCACCAAACCGATGAAATAAACGCTTGCTTGAAGACATCGAATTTGTGGAGATACGTGAAAATTTTCAAATTAACAACGAATATGCCAGTCGTGTTACAAAATGATGAATCGGACGTGTTTTCAAAGCAATTATTAGACATTGGAAATTTAAAAATTCCGGTTGACGCTTCGCCTGGCCTCATTTCGTTACCACCTTTTGTCAATTCACAACCTCTAAAGAAGAATTGATCACGAAAATGTTCCCGAATATTGGTGCAAATCAGAAAAACCATGTTTGGTTGAGCGAACGAGCCATTTTGGCAGCGAGAATTAAGGACGTAGACGATTTGAATATAAAAATTCAAAGTCAAATCGCTAACCAATTGCATTCGTTTAAGTCAATCGATTCCATTACGGATCCAATTAAGTTGTTAATTCAATTGAATTCCTGAATTCATTGGATTTGCCAGGAATGCCGCCGCACAATTTGCAGCTCACGGTCGGTTCTGTGGTAATCATGTTACGCAACCTGAACCAACCAAAACTATGCAATGGAACAAGACTCACTGTTAAGAAGCTGATGAACAACGTGATTGAAGCATCGATAATCATAGGAAAGTTCAAAGACGAGGATGTTCTGATTCCAAGAATACCATAATATCGATTAATAAATCGCAAGGCTAATAGTTGGAAGTGTGTGGAATAAACCTTGAATTACCGTGTTTTCCCCATTGGCAGTTGTACGTAGCATGCTCGAGAGTAGGTTAACCATCAGCGCTATTCGTTTTATCTCCGGACACCAAGGCAAAAAATATCGTCCATCACCAAGCGTTACGATGAACGCATTATTAATTTGTTGCCGAGGTTGTGAGATTTGACGTCTCTCGATTGCTTTTAGAAGGGTTATTTAAAGTCACCGGATTATGCTGATAAACCAGCAATAATAGACGCTTTGAGGATTAATTACAGCTATTGATTTAAAAAATAATAATAAAGTAAATAACATAATCTGGCAAATGAAATGCGCTTTAATTTCACATGCTCTTTGGTAATCCTAAATCAAAATCATTTATAACAAAATTTGCAGAAAAACATTTTATGTGTGAATGCCTGCAAAGTTTTTTGCGTTTGATTGGTCAGAGCTGGACCCCGGTGTCTTGGGGCTCAGTACAAATTTTTCGTAAAATTTCTTCCTGGAAATGAGTTAAGGAAAGGGATTATATGAAATTAGTGACATGTTCGAATCCGAGGGATGCGTCTTCTGAATTAAGGGGCCCATTCTTTTGCGTTCCTGTACCATTCATCTGATTGCGATGAAACGTTGATGATGGGTTGCGTGCATGCTCGCGAAGGTTTCTGGCTGGGACCCTGGGTCTAGGGGCATCGGTAAAATATTTTTCTAAAATTTCAATTTTTGATGCTTCTGGAATTCAGTACATGATGAATGCCTGTCATATACAATTGCAACTACAGTGATTTCGAGAAATTGCGTGCAAAATATCCGTAATTCAAAGTAATTTTAATTTCTCTACTGCAACGCCGGGTAATTCAGCTAGTTATAAATATTTACAAATCGAATTTTTTACTTAGCAATCATCATGCATGGGAAATTGGCAACGAACGAATGCTATAAAATTTAATGAGTCTGATTTAGTGAATACCGATTGTGAATACAAAGTATAATCGCATGTTTAGCTGGAATCTGATCGAATAAATATCGATCTTATTTTTAGACAAACCATTAAAACGGTTGATAATATACTTTTGAAGTCAAAGGTAAACAAGAGGAGAAAAAGGAACTACCGAAAAGGGTTGATGTAAAGATCTCACCAGTTTCAACGACCTATCAGGAGACAGCAAATTATCAGGAGACTATTTTACGATAAATTATCATTATTACGAAATGTTATCCTTTTGAGGTTATGTTTCATAATTATAAATTTAATTTAAAGAGTGAAGACTTATATTTTTCTTATAACTAAATCTGTATTTGTGTTAAAATTACGTGTTAATTTTCTGTAATATTAACACAAACTGTTGTCTTAACTCTTTAAATTAAATTTATAATGATGAAACATAACCTCAAAAGGAAGACACTTCGTAATAATTTCATGATATTTTATCGTAAAATAGCCTCCTGATAATTTGCTTATAGTGTCAAAATTTATATAAAACACTCACACATACATTGATACCATGATAGAAAATATCAGTGAATTTGCATGGTGTGTACTCTAGATCAGCTAGGATGAAAGCAATTTGCTAGTTGGAAACACGGTACACTCAATCAATATTATCAGGCAAATTTAAAAATGATTTTTTTTAATGAAATTTTTGTTTAGTTTTGCGATTGCAAGTAACACAACACACAAATTTGCTGGATAGTTTTCTAAGCCGTCTAAGAAACAAACAAAAAATTTATAAAAAATTGTTTATTCAAATCTGCCTAGTAAAATAAATTGCTTGCTTGCTAGCTGACGGGCATCTACTCCTAAAAGTCTTCCCATTTAAAGTTTAATTCTTTTTATTGTAATTTTTTGTGAACATATCGAGTTTGATTAAAATAAAACATATTCGGTCTTGTGTGGAATTTCTTTTTGTTTTCCATGAAGAATTATGACTTTCTTGTCTCGTTCTATTATTTCATTTGAACTGCAACTGATGCTAGTCCATTATGCAAATGCACCTATCATTGTTTTTCCTTTTGATCCAAATCAAGCTGACACATGGTCGCTGATAAGATGTGCATTTACGACAGCTTCAACCGACTATATAGTGGCCCTGTTCTGGAAATTCCGTGGGAGTAGGGAAATGGGAAAAATTTTACATAGCTTTTGTCTATAAATAAGTTTTCTGTGGCCTACTGTGAAAAAAGTTTGATGTTAATATTTCTGAATTGGGAATAATTTTTCCATAGCGAAATTATCAGGGAAAGTTTTTCCCAATTTTATTTTGTTTTCAAAAAAATACCATTAACTTTTTACCTTAGTATGCCAGAAAAAAAATTATTTAAATAGTTTATATGTAAATTCTTTCGCCAATTCCCTATTCCCAGGGAATTACCAGAATAGTGTCACTGTGTTATTACTTCGATCTCGCACATTTGAAAAACGATCAAGTTTTTTTTAAAATTTTCAACGTCGTTAAGCGCCCATTGAGTTTCGCGTAAATCGAATGCAAATCAGATGAAAGTAATCTAATGATGCCCGTGTTTATTTTAACTAAAGCGATTTCTAAGTATATCATACAATCCATTGAGCAAACAAATTCCCGTACCAAATTTCATTTTGTAATCCAAATGTGATGAGTTCACGGCATTATTCCAGACATTCGTGCAAACTGAAAAATATTTATAATTTTGAAATTTAAGTTAAATTAAATGTAATAATATAATTTTTTTGGTTAAATAATTGTTTGGCTTCGGTTGACAATTGTTTTTGACAGATAACGACAACGTCAAGTTATAATTAGTTAAAAGAGAAAGAAATATACAATAGATGTCAGTGTTGTTATGTCAGATATGATAGATGTCAGTGTTGTTATGTCAGATGTCAGATATTTATGTTAATATATTTTGGAGCTTGTTCAAGACGAAAACAGATGGCATTGTAAAAGGATAGATGAATGATGTTTTCCAAATGTAAATAATTAAAAGTTCTAAATAATTATGATTAACCATTTAATTTTACCCTTTTTTCAATATCGCAGCTGCGACATAAAATTTTTGTACTTGAAGCCGTTTGAAGCAAGAAGCTTAAGCCGCGTGTGGTTTGGCCCAATAACAATTTAACATTTAGAGCAAATTCAATTGAATCTGATTTTTTGTTGAAATTGCGGAAAAATGGTCCGTTATACCTTGATCAACTGTACAACTAAATCAACAAGATAATAAGCAAATTTTCATTAATGAAAGAATGACGACAACTAATGTAAAACTAATAAAAACATTAAATCGACTAAAGATAAATAAAAAAATTCTGCATGTCTGATTTTGCAGTGGCAAGATTTTTGCACGCATCAAAAAGGGTGATCTTTCAATATTAATCAAATCTAAGGATGACATCACCAAGTTAACCACATAATTGCTCAGCATCGGCTGTTTGCGATATTATAATGAATGAAAAAGATAAATATTATTTAAGCTTAAATGAATATATTATTAATAGTAAATTAAAAAAATGTTTAGGTATTACCATCTTATACATTAACATCATCGAGAACAAGGTGGAACGTCTCGAGGAATTTCAGTTTGCACTGAATCAAAAAATTGATATTATAGTGTTGACAGAAACTTTTTTGTATCGAATTTAAGTGCAGTAGAACCGTACTTGGAAAATGACTTTCTAATTATACAATCTCCAAATCTTTGGTTTATTATAATAACCGTTTAAATACCGCCACATACCGAATTATCTTTTTTAAATTATTTTGGTTCTCTTTTGGATCAATTTAAACATAGCATCGCAGATTGGCGATTTTAAACTAAATATTTCGAACGAAAATGATAGTGATATAATCGATTAAAAACAAAATTACACACTTTTAAAATTAGTAACAATTTAACAGTAACAGTACCATAATTGGATACGTCCTCTCGTCAACATCACATCAATTTCATATCCTCATTTCCTCCACTGATCTTACGCACCAGGAATATTTATTGATTCATAATTCAGCTCCAAACAAACACAAGGTAGGTCACCAAACAGCTAACACGTCTTAACCAACAAAATATCCATGCTTACGTAGAGACTATAGATGGTAGTAATACATCTTTCTAAATTTCTACCGAATATTAGTTAGTATAATTAATAAAAATACCACGAAGGTAGAACGTGAGCAAAATGTGTATACAAACAACACGCCCACAATTCATTAAACCTCGAATAAAATTCCAAAAACTTAAAAAAAATATCCAGATAACGTATATTTTAGAGCCAAGTTCACGTATCTTAAAAGGCAACAATATTTTAGTAAAATTAAAAAGGGATTATTATACTCAAGTATTAGAAGATAGTATACGATCTCTAAAAAAAATGCGGTTTTTAATAAACAAAGTCTTGCAAAATCGTAATACGAAATTTAAAGATCCTATCAGCTTAATTGTGGATGGTACATTGACCACAAATCAAAAGGAAGTTGTAAATAATTTCAATAAATACCTCAACGGTATTGGTCTGTTTCCCTATAATATTGGCCCTGATATTTTAGTGGATAATAACGTAAATAGTATACTGGATAAATTTGAGCTTATGAAGAAGTTAATGTAAGTCCTGACACTTTTTATCAACAAAAGTTGTCAAGAAGTTTAATGCTAAAATAACACCTATTTGATTTACTGGTATAAATGAAACAATCCTTATCTTTTGAAAGGATTGTCCATAAAAGGTAGCAACTATACTAAGATGATAATCAATTAATTAATTCTAATCAGTTTGGATTTCATAGAAATAGCAGTACGCTTTCTGCAACTTCAAAATTATTAGAAAATATTTACAATAATCTTGAAACCAAAAAATGTACGACCTGTATTTTCATTGACCTAGCCAAAGCTTTTGATTGTATATATAGAAAAAGGCATTTTATTAAAACAATTAAATAAATTTGGTGTTTGCGGTGGAGCTTTTTCACTTCTTGAAGATTACTTACTCAATCGAAAACATTATATTCAATTGGAAAATTAGAAGTCTGAAGAACTTTTTCTAAAATTTGGAGGACCTCAAGGCTTCATTTTAGGCCCTTATTATTTACAATTTACATCAATGATATTTTCTTACTCAATTTATCCGCCAAACTTGTGCTATTTGCGGATGATGCGGTTATTACGTATGGCGCTTTGAATAAAGAAGATCTCCAACTTCAGATGGAAACCGACTTAAACATCTTAAATAGTTTTTTTCTTGCTAATAAACCTCGTCTTAATAAATCAAAAACTTAATTCATAATTTTCTCTCTAAAGAAAAAACTGTTTGAAGAATTTGTAGAGTAGATGTTACCACTCACATAAACTCTAGAAAGCAAAAAGTTGCGCCGTACATAGCCGTCTTTCGACGTATTGCGAAATATGTTACAAACCAAGTTGCATTAAACTGCTACTATTCATTTGTTCATTCCCGTTCACTTTATTTGATTCGGGATCTGCAGGTAAAACTAAAATCAAAGAGTTACAAATCTATCAGAACCAAGCTTTAAAAGCACTCAAGAATATTGACATAAGAACACCAACGATTTTCCTCTATTCTAATCGACTAATCCCAATATCGCAAATGGTAGAATATGAATTCCATGGTGTTGGTTCATAATCTCAAGTATAAAATGATTAGAAGTAATTATGTTTTAACTACTATCCCTTTTCCTGCCTGCCTACACAATTGTGTTAAATTCTAAAAAACATTACAACTACACACAATTGTGTTGGTTGTACTTCAAATCAAGCGAATTTTTTTTATAATTGTTAATATTTTCCAAAATAAAAATGTACGTTTTTCGAAAAATAAAAGTAAAAAAAAAATATATATTTTACATATTTTTGAAATATGCACGATTTTTTTGTAATTTACGTTTTTACATGTAAAATGCCAAACTGTGCTTATATTATGTTAACTAAAGCATTTCTTTTGATTTCATTATATCGCATTGTGCTCTGCCAATAAACTACACAAACAAACCGCGCGCAAGTGGTAAAAGTTTATCGAAGTCGCGATCAAATTGTTGTTGGTTAAGTTATTACTGTGATCTTAATTCCATTTGTATAAATATTAAATATAAATTATAAGAAAAGTGAAAACTTTCAGATTCATTCCAATTAATAATAAAATAACGAATAGAATGCTACAATTTCAATTGTTTGTTAAACATAAAATATTTCATCCCATCTTTGTGTTACAAATTCTTTTATTTGATTGAATCGAAAATTAGAAGAATTCCCATACTCAGCCAGGCAATTTACAACAAAATAATTCAATTTAATTTCATATATAGTCGAAATAGATCAAATAGATAATATATTCCCAGTATACATGTATTCACATTTGAAATCAACGGGTGAGGTCACCGATCAACGAATAACAATAAACTGATCGTAACGATCTTCATAAAATATAAAATTATCATTTTGTCAAATTTTTTAATTACACTCGACTACCTATGATATAAATCGGTTATAATACTCGTATATGCATATATGTTGAGATGTTGCTAAAGATTATATCAGATCAATCTACCGAATGCGTAAGCATCGATAAACTCGTCTTAAAAGTTTGAGTAAATAAAATAAAAAAATTTGCCGAATCATCTTTAAGAATCAAGATGAATGATTATTCCTGTGGTGTTTTATATAACAGCTGGCTTATTTACATGCTATGCATATATGGATAGAGAAGATGAAGTGCGAGTTGAATGATCATATATTCAAAAAATTAAGATGGATTTATAACGGGATATGGCTGGCGAGAAATTAAATAAATAAAAATCATTTTTAATTGCCGAAATTTTTTTTCTGTTACGCGCATCGAGAATTTATTATTTTAAATCTAAAAGTTGTATTAATTTTTAACGGACAATGAGCTTACTGTACGATTACATTGTAATGTTTAATTTAATTATAATTTTAATTATATGGAAACATCTGTTTACCAGGTTCAGAAGGGTTAATTGCAAGTCAAGCTTAACTCAGTAGTTCTGTTAAGAATTTTACTCACCCTTTGACTTATGTGCAAAAAGGTTTACACGTTGCTCGTAAATCGTGCATCACGCTAAATTCTATATCGTATACGATTTTCTAATTAAAAGAGAAATCTCTCTCGTTCACGTATTATTTATTAACAATAATTGTAATTATAATGAAAATAAAAATGTTGTCAAACAATTTTATAAAAACACATTAAAGCCAAATAAAATCATGTTTATTTAACAAACATATTAAAAAATATCTCGTTATAGAAGATAAACGATCAGTTAAATTAGAAATTTGAACAAAACTAACAGGTTTTGTGTGTGTATACGTATATGTACTGATGATTATGATGATATATCGCGAGTCGCTGCGCTTCGTATGCGCATTAGATATTTGTTGATCAATATAGAAATTTTAAATTACTTAGAAATCAATATACCGTGATGACAAAGTGTTTGCACAATGATTTTATGATGTGTACATACTAATTGTAGCATTGCGCCGATATATAATGAAATTTTAAGTGCGAAGCGGTAGTATGAAATGCACCGATGTTATGTATTTTCAGATGTGACACACGTCAATAGTAAATATTTTTTACTATGAGAATGACTTTTACAAATCAGAACAGATTCTAACATGGGTTGAGGTAGTCGATGTTCTCTTCCGTTACGATTATTTCTCGTGTTTTTCAAATTATCGCTAAATTTAGAAGTAAAAGAAAGTGGATGTTAATAAAACTTCCGTATTGGTGTAATATTATGAACATGCCGGTGCCAATCAATGTTATGCGTCTACGCATATTTCGGAATTTACTTTATGTTAGTATTGAAAATATAGTGAAGATAATTGGTTTGAGCATATACAATGTCGTGTTCTGCATTATAGTTTTTCAATACGAGGTTGCCATCTATAGTTTTCCAGAAGTGGATTTTTTCATTAGCTTAGGAAGTAAAAATAAATTTTGCAAACCAATGAGATTTACCAAAGTAGGATTTTATCCGACACATCCAAAGTAGGACTTTATCCGAAATCCGGTTATAACGTTCTAATCTAAAATTTAAATAGATTAATAATTTTATAGATTGGATTGCTTAATCCATTGAGAAAGACGTTATCTGGCTGAAATGAAAAGGATATGCTGATCACACCAATAAAATCAGTTTTCAGTTACATTTATACATTTCAAATGCGATGATTATTGCGATCGTTATACAAGTCGTTTAAAAAAAGCATTTAACTCTCAAAGGAAACAGATTTAAAACGGGCATTAAAACCACAAAGCAAATGTGAACCAGGAAGGTTCTACACTAAAATTACATCCTCCATTTACTGCGCTTCCCTGAAGGCTCTCTAATATTTTATAAATAATTATCTTTACTTCGCAATATCTATTTGCAATACCATCGCGGTTATAGAAAATTCTGATATATGGAAACAAAATTGCAAATCATTTCCAAATTTTGACATATATGTAACGTTTTTCTCTTACCATAAGAATATATTTTTTGCAACAATTGTCAGTATCGACAACATAATAATTTCGAAAACATATTCAAAAAACTATTCAAAAGTTATTTCTGAAATTGTTAGTGTCAACTACCACCTACAAAATACAAATATATCGGCTTATAAAAAATCAACAGTGTACTGTATTCAATATTTTTTATGGTCGTTTATTAGAATTGCCAGAACATTTTTATACTTTCTCGGATTCTTTTCAAGCACTCGGATTTAGATAGCACTCGGTAGATCGGCGTAAACTGGTTCAGCTTATTTGAAGTATCGATCCTTAACACATGCGCCGATGTAATTAAGTTCGCGTAATCCTTCTTCAAGCAATCCGGAAACATGGAGGATAATCAAAGGAAGTTTCTACATCCGGTGTTGTTTGTTCTTTAGAAGTAAATTCCAGATAAATCCGGCTATGCAAGAAATTCCCTGTGCAATGTGCCGTCTATCAAGTACATCTTCGAAACAAATACTGTATATACACCTTCATTCCCAAATTTATAATCCGTCCTCTGCAATACAGACATGGCCACTACCAGATACGCGGCAAGGTTCCGTAATTCCATATTATTTTGCTCGTAGTAATTTCAGCTTAATATAAATATTGGGGTAATTGCGTAATTTATTCAGATTAAATTTTATTAGTCATTCTGTGAAAAGGTTTACAGTGAGGGATTTTTTAGTATGAGTTATTTTAATTTTTTTCTGATAATTTCAGAATTACATTTGGCTCATTTAGCTTAATTAATTGACAATCAATCGACGATTGTTTCCTGAAATATATAGCGGGCTTACAATATTTATTATTACGCGGCTAATTATTACTTTGGTTGAAATTTTTCAAATGTGAGGTAAGAATGAATTTCTCAATTTTGAAATAGTTCCATTAACAAAGCAATCATGGTTACATGATACATTTGCTGATGTAACATTAGCTACACGTGTAGAATTTTAACTAATTACACCATGTAGACGCTAAGGAACATGTTTTGCGAACAAAAAAAAAGTCGTAAGAAAGATGACTTTAGTCTGCGAAACTAATAATGTCATCCACACAATTTTTTTCCCATAAGAATTGTTTTTGGTTTATTTACTGTGGCGAGCATGCAATTAATGCCTAAAGAACTGTTTCGAACAATGAAGCCTATATATCATTGTGGAAACGACAAAAGTTGTAGGATAATAATCATGAAGAAACACTACAAATAGCAGCAACAATACAAGAAAATACAGACAGGATATTCTGTCGAAATTTCAACAGCGACATTTTGTCTTTATTCCAAATATTGCAGCATGGTTTGAACGCCAACGTCGTGAAACGAGATAATTTCCAACAGTTGCGTGTGAGATGTGATGATGCCCTTTAGTACAAAGTCCTTCCCACCGAAGTCATACAAGTTCATGTTTGGTTTTTTCACCTTCTCTAAAATCAAGAAAAACATGCGTTGGTGACATAATCCCGAAAGCCAAAATCCCGCGAAACAAAAAATCTAAAGTCATAATCCTGCGAGGATTTACAAAATCTCGATGGTAGAAATCCCAAGGGTAAACACTTGCGAAGTTTCAAAATCCCGAGGAACGAAAAAAAAAACAAAGTTTTGAGGTACAAAATCCTGAAAGGACAAAATCCCGCAATCCGAGAAAATCAAAAGGTTTCCGAATAAGGTTTGTTTCATTTACTTAATGATGGTTATATTAAATATGCTTTTTAAAAATTGTAGAATTGAAATCGTTACTTAATTATAATTATTAGTCATTATTAATTTTCTATAATTATGTTACGTTGTAAAATTTCAAATCATAGTTTTGCAAAAATCATAATCTAACTTAAATTTTTAATATTTTTTTATTGTTTTCTTGTGTTCTATAATAACTAACTCCAATAATTATTTTCTTCATATTTACATACACCCTTCTTATAATTTGCTATAACAGACTGAGTTTTCTAATAAATATACTTCGAAATTTTCATAGGTTTTCGACATTTTGTTCTCGGAACATTTTGAACCTCGTGATTTTGTATTTTTGGGATTTTGCACCCTCGGGAATTTATTACTCCAGAATCTTTATAAACCTTCGTGATTTTGTAGCTTCGGGATTATTATCGGGATTTTGTCCCTCTCCCAAAAAACACACGCACAAACACATAAACCATTTTTGAATTCCTTTTTTCAGGATTTCGGTATTATAACGGCCGATAAATGTGCAATAATCTCGAAGTCGAAAATAAAATTTTTGTGGCAAACAAAATACAAAAATAAATTGTAAAAAAAATAATAAAATGGAGGCGGTCCAATGTACGTAGTTCAAGAATACATCGCACATAGTTTCTAAATTTTAATCTTTAAAACTTAAAAAAAAACTCTTTAAGTGGGTCCTTCCCACTTTGGTGGGGAGCCTGAATTAGTTGCAAATTTAATTTAACATTTGTTTGTTCCAAACGGTTTTTCTCGTAATTGATATACAAACTCAAAATATTTGCTAAAACGCAAAAGCTCATATGGAAGCTGCCATTTTCAGTAGATAAAATTAAATTTTAGAAAAAAGACTATTCTACGTTTTGGTTAATCGATATTAGTTTTTCGGTAAATTGGGATGATCCCACTAAATTGTTATATTTTTAAAATAGCGGTTTTCAAGAAAATTGAAAAAGCAAATTCTTTGAAAAATTAATTTTCATAAATAATTATTTTTTCATTTTTATTTTATTTTTTATTGGTAACTATGCGATCTGTTTAGGGGCTCAAGGCTCACCCTGCTCTTCCGCGGTTATGCTTTTTACGTCCTTACTTTACGCCTTCCGGTCAACGGAACAGTACGTGAGGACGTACGGCTATAGGTCCGATTTAAGACCATCTGCACATTGCACGCTCCATGCCAGCCTATACCCGCATGGAAGATGGGTCGGCCCATGGGTTTTACACACCGACAGGGGGTCATAGATGTGTTACATTTCATCGAAATATGTTGATGAAATCGAAATATGTTGATGAAATTTCACTTTGCATCCTGCCCTTATTGGAATTCGAACCCGGTACCTCCCGATCCAAACGCCAAAGCTTTAACCACGGAGCCATTTGGTCGGTATGAATAAATAAATTGATTGCAAAAAATATTCGCATAATAAATCATTGAACATCTTCTTAATCGAATTTTAACCAATTTTTGAATTTTTTTTAAAAAATCTTTTTTCAATCATTTCTGATTGCACAAAGTAATTGAATTTGAGAAGTTCCCTTTCTTCTTTCTGTTACGTAGTAAAACTGAAAAATGTTGACCTCGAGATTTACCATTCGCCGAAGTCAATTTTTTTAAAAAATCTGTATGTGCGTGGGTTTGGTAAGTGGGTGTGGCTGTGTGGTGTCATGCAGACCAAATGTGGTTGGTTCTCTACAGCCCAGACGGAGGTGAAACTTCATATTTAAGCATTTTCCATAAATTGGGAGAACACAATGATTGTTGGCAACAACGCTCTACCGGAAGTTGCAGCTTTCACAGGACCATTTTTGTTTTTTGCATATATTTTACAAAGTATATCATTTATGAGAAAAATGATTATGAGCTAAAAGTTTCTAAATTTAATTTGAAACAGTATCTGTTAATTTAGTTTTTTCAAAATTTAAGCGGAAATGACAATTTTTGGCAAAAACTCGGCATCTCTTCAATTAATTCAGGGGATTGAATATTCGTAATCAAATTGCATACTAAATGTGGTGCATAACGAACCAGATGTGGCAGGGGCAGAACGAGCTTTTTCAATTTTTGTAATGATGATTTTTGATCATACACGACATTTTTTTTAAAAATACGGTAGGTTCAATTTTTCGATCTAGAAATTAAGCGTAGAATATTCAAGATCTACATACATTTGTCGTAAAAGAAAGTCATGTATTGACCTCAACAATTGCACGTCTTCATATTTTAGTAGAGGAATTAATATTGACCAATGCTAAACGAAAGTAGTATCAGGATAATTATTTAACACCAACATTTACTCATAAGACGAGAATTTCTATTATAATATTAGAACGATTTCATTTATATTTTATAAAATTATGAAAACACGCGGAGGTTTGGGATAGTATCCTACATTTCGTTTAGATTTGCTAAACAGGAGGAGGGGATAGTTTTTGTATTTAATGTTGCAAAAAAAATTTTGCCTAGCTCACTAACAACCGAAATATTAAATTTTCTATATCGATCACCAAATACCATCCGTTTTGGTGATATATTTGGTATGTCGTTTTGGATGGCGGAGGCCAGTTCCCTTCGTTAAATCATCAGTAAGTTTAGTGAATCTCTATTAAAATTGTTCTTGTAGGGAAGGATCTATAGTGTGTTGAACTCTAAAATATTTGTTCAGGCCAAAATTTCAAATTGTTTGTTAAAGTAGTTAATTATTTTGATCTATAGTGTAGCGAGATTACACGGAAGGTAAAAAATGATCTTCTTTTTGTAATCCCTAAACAAACAAAAAAATCCTAATATTGCCTGATCTTACTTTAAAAGCAGTTCGAAGTCCCTAAGATACTTAAGTTATAATTTTTAGGCAAAGATAATAACCGGATAATCCGAGGCCAAATATTAAGTTAAGCACGAATAATCCCATATTTTAGGATACCCTGTGCAAATGTTCCTTTCGTACGAGCTTTAATTCGGGCTAGTTTAAATTAATTCGATAGAAATCTAGGAGCTAGGACTTAACACAAAAACCAAGCAGCAGAGTTTTCTTTCTACATTCGGCTATATCGTAATTATTTAAAATTCTCAAGTAGCACAATTAGCAAAACGAATAAAAAGAATCTGGGCTAAAATTCGTCACCAACAAATGCGCTAATAAAACGGTATACAAATTAATATTAATTATAAAAGATTTGTAAGATTTCTCAAAAAGCGATGAGATGAGAAGGATTTTATTGTTGTAAATTAGTTAAAAATGTAAGATATGTATGGTTGATGCAAAAAACTATTTTAACTATTGATTTTTTGAAATTTGTTTCTTTAATCGCCGAAATATTGGTCGAGTTATTAAACTTGCCAAAAATACTTCTTCTTCATTTGGTACTCCGTTTCTTAAAAATTCAGTACTTTAGATTTATTGCCAATATTACCTCTAAAAATTTAAATAAAACGTTAAATTGTATATGTATAACTTTCCTAGGTGACGTATGAATTAGTTAAACTATTTTATTTAATCATATTTTTTAACAAAACAATTGTTAAAATTAACCTTTTAGTGGTTAAAATTAGAACACTAACAAACATTTCAGAGGGATCGTCTATCTTGAAGAAAGTTCAGCGAAAACCATCTATACCTTAAGAAAGAAGTTTATTTTTAATTTAGATTTCGAAATATTTGAATATCATGATTAAAAAAAATTGATAAAATAAGTTAAATATTTTGAGAAACAAAATAAAAATTTAATATGATGTTTAAATCAAGAAAAACTCTCTTGTTTGAAGAATCAGATTTAATCTGCAATATGCTGGTGGCCGATATAAAAAGGATTTATAACCGTCCGGTGGAGTACTTCAACCCCAAAACAAAAAGTAATTCAATTTACAGATAAAATTTGGTTTAAATTCTATCAATAATTCCTCCAACAATTATACCTACGTGAGAGTTGTCATAACATAATTACCAGAAGTATACGAAACCCATTTCACGCAGCGTGTTGTTAAATGTATATAATCGTGCCGAATTTTATAATCCCAAAATAAACATTTAATTGGCTTCGTGCAACATTTAAGCAGCCACCATGTTTTTATGTCTTAATTTTTTGTTATTACCGCCAAGTTAATCTCAAGTAGCCCAAAGAAAATAAACATTTAGACGTCAAGCCAATAATTAGCATATAATTAACAGCAATTGTAAACATTTATAGAAACGGCGGGATTAAATATTGCGCACGGGGTGTATAATTCAATATCATTCGAGGTTGATGATACGTACAGACATTTATGTACGAAAACGGTGAGAATTTTAGTTGGTTGAATGAATCCAATCCCATACATGGTATAATATTATTAATTTTGATTGATTAATCTGTTCTGATAGCGAATGCTTATAATATATAAAAAATACTTGCTTTTACACAAAATTTACCTCAAAGGTATCCAGATGTAATGGATATAGAAATAATTTGTCTGTTCTTATGTATATGTGTGGTAAATGCTAAAATCGTAAATGATAAGAATATAATTTTTGCTTATTTACCAATAATCAATCAAATGTATGATATAACGCAATAAACCTCTACGGCTATACGTCTTAATAGGTACATTCTCGCGCATATGCGAGTATAAGAAAATAATGAAACGGAAATTAGTGAAACAAAGAATTTATCTTCTGCTATCTAGCGAGAAACAATGTTGTATTTTCTGTGTGCAATTGATAAAATCGTTCGCTCAATATTAGCGGAAATTAAATATTTTTCCGACTGCAATTTACTTCTAGATATGCAAACACGTACGATTCATAATTACAACGTGTACGAGCCCACCCAATATTTTGTTTTAATTTAATCGAGTTCAGATCACATAATTAATATCTAACCATCTGCGTACATACAGAACATGTTAAATTGTCATAAACGTCATGATTATTTGAGTACACTTCCAAAAAATGATCATCAACACATCAACTTAGCGTACGTGTTGATGGATTGTTATTTACTTAAAGCTTAAGATTTTTTTTTGTTGTGTCTTATCTCCATCTTCATTCGTGTCTTCTGTATATCTATATAAATATTATAGACATGATGATGCACTCTTCTAATTTTATTGAAGTATAATAAAACAATAAAATTTTAACCATTAAACAAATTAGAAAAATAAACGTAATTTTGGAATGACGAGTGGCCCGCAGTCACAAGTATTTAATTAACATTTTTCTTGATTAATTTGTTCGCATGTTGTTTTTAGAAATAATATAATAAATTATTGTAAATGATTGAACTGTCAGTTATCTTAGTTTTAGCAGCGACTTGATTTTGTTTGATGTACGTGGCAAGACTGGCACCAACAGTCGTTATGAATGAAATCGGGTATGTTTGAATTGAAACCAAATGATAGTTTGTGAAGAAGATAGTGGCGGTGTCTGTAACACTAAGGTCTCTTTGCTTCAAAAATGAGCTTTACTCATTAACAAGGATCCTGTTATAAACAATTTTGAAATGAGAAAAAATATATTTTGTGTTATATACATAATCATTTTTTTTTTTTATTTTTGTACTGCTCCCTGAGGTTTTACTGCTCCCTGCTTCCCAGTCATCATCCACTGATTTTGACAATAACATCAAACTGCGGAACTAAATTCTTCTATATAAATTAAAATCAATTGCCGCATGTATGAAAAATCATCACTTGAGAACGTTGTGTTCGCAATTTTCAGGACAAGGTATGTATGAAAGAATATTTTGGAAAAATCCACCAGGAAAGCCGGAAATTTGAATCATTTCAGTTTGATAGTTCTGCTTTTGCAAAAAAAAAAAAATTAATTGAAAGAAATGGTTCAGTGTGTTATCGGTGGTGAACATATTTTTCGTGGATTCAAAATTCATCAATTTGAATTTATTTAAGTACGTTGTAATTAGGTTTGTTCCAAACATTGAATTGATATTACTTTATACATAGTATATTTCTTTAGAAAAATGCTACCACTGAGGCGTCGAAACATCGGTCGGCGTACGCACAACGCAAGCCAACTACACGAATCGAGTCAAGAATTTCTCAAGCGCGGTCCATTAGGACTTCGGAACAACGGATACAGCATACGCACAAAACGTTATTGAAAAACCTTCTTCTGATACACATACCACTTCTAAAACACAGGCAGACGTTCATCACATTTCGTATATATCGCAAAATTTATGGAAAAGCTTTAGTATGCAGTTTTAGTCTGAGTAGTCAATCAGACTTGTGAACAAATGTCGAATTTGGTCGCCGAACTTTAATCGTTTTTTCGTGAATGCTAAAAAAAGAAAAAAAGTTTTTTGACAAAAATTGTCATTTCTGTTAAAATTTTGGAAAAGTGATTTGAACTGGTAATTTGTTAGTTTACAATAGTTTTTCTCGTTAATGACATACTTTTCAAAATATTTGTTATTACAATTTCTGTGGAGGATACTAATCCCGAAGAATCGATGTGAACCAAAAATCATTGGTATCTCCCAAATAGTCAGCTGTAGAGAACCAACAGACATTTGGTCTGCAAGGAACTACATACGCATATACGCACGCACAGAGATTTTCTAAAACACATTTTTTGACTTCGGCGATACACCGAATGGTAAATCTGCAAAAATCTTTCAAACTACGTAAAAGACCAATATTTTAGAAAAATTTCGAATTCACTAGATCTTTTTGTTAGGTGTATAATATTATACCTATCAAATTAAATTAAAAAATTGGTCTGGCCCTATCAACAAATCAAACAAACGAATATAACATATAAAATAGTAGGAAAAACTGAAAATAACCGTCAGTCATTTAACAAAATTTTACACCTGTAGTTCTGCGAAGCCGATCTTACCATATGATTTATCACCTCAAAATATCATCAATTGCTAAATCCGTATGATATGTATGTGGGATACATATAAATATGTATTTCCTAAGGTGTTCTTTAAAAACATAAAAACCAATATCTTACATGGCGATCTAGTTTTATATATTTTCTTCTTATTATTGTATGATCATCTTATATTATTTCGCCGTTACAACACTAAAGAAATGTTTGCCAAGAATATAAAAATATGTATCTGTTTATAAACTGTATACAGGTATAAATAAAATGTCCATAAAGTAAATCAATCAAAATCGAAGTAACGAGGTAGGTATTTAATATATATTAAGACGTTCGGCTTGCAGAATTATAGACCTTACTAATTATTAGGTGTGCAAATAGAAACTCGGCTCTGAAGTTGGTTGCATTAAACTATACTTGAACGCATCCAAATCTCCCGTCTTTTTGAATATATGCATCTTAGCCATTGCTTGCATTGAAAAAAATGGTGCTCAAGTGGGATTGATTAAGTCGACTTTGAGTGAACATTCTGTGAGTCATTCAACAGGAAAAAAGTGGTTTATACGATTTTGTGATGGCGATTTTAGTCTTGAGGATGATTCACGTCCAGGTGCAGTAAAACAATTTGAAGACTAAGACCTTAAAGTTTTACTGGATGAAAATCCGTCTTAAACTCCAAAACAGTCTGCAGAACAGTAAGGAGTTACCCACCAAGCAATATCATGTCGATTGTGTGCAATGAGGAAAACACTGAAGGAAGTAAAATGGGTTTCTCATAAACTGACCTCAGAAAATAAAAACCGAAGAGTTGACATTTGTGGGAATTTCATTTCTCGGTACAAAAGAAAGAATTTTTTGCACAAAATCATTACAGGTGGTGAAAAGTAGATTATTTAGGCCAATAAAAGTGGTACTGAGTGTCTGGTGGGATTGAAAACGAGTCATTTATTAAGAGCTTCTGGAACCTGATGAAACTGTTACAGCTGAACGTTATGAGACCCAATTGATCAAATTAAGTAATGTTATGGAGGCAAAAAAAAGACGGACATGTAAATTTCTTCGGCAGACCAGAAAACAATTTAAACACAAATGCTGTCCAAATATCCGGGTTTGGTGGACAAAACAATTTAATTACGACTATGACCGTCTTAGGAAGTCACATGAGATTCTAAGAAATAAGCCTGTTAATGGAAATAAAATCAATATTTGAAATCGGCCACATTAACATGCAAAGGATATTTTAAAATTTTTCGAGGCATTTAGCCTGAATTTTAAAATTATTTACGAGCGTCATATATCTCAACGATTGTACTAAGGTCATTTTCAATGTCATTCAAGCATAGGTGTTCCATAATTAATAATATTCGCAACAGATATAAATCAAAAGATTTAATTTTCAGAGCTTGTAATTTTTTATAGACATTTGTTAATACCCCCAATAACGACTACAGTTAACGCTATTGAATGGCTTTAGAATGTCTAAGAAATATTTGAAAATTAATATTTTAATCTGAAACATCATGACTAAAATTATAAAAATCAGGTAACATTCCATGGAAATTCTTTTGATTCAAAGCAGTCCGTTAATATCACTGAAGATGAAAAACTAAACTTCAAAAACGCTAAGAATGACTTTGGAATATTTCTGGTATTTTAGAAAATTGCTTTTTAATCTCACAAAACACACTAACACTCAGATATTTAAAAATTTAACTTGTTTGTTACTTCCTTAAGATCTTAATCGTTCGCTTAAAACAACTTTCAATTTGATAAGAAACAAAGTCATGACCTAGAAACAACTCGTTTTGATTTAAGTAGTCTAGCAAAACCATTAAACTTGATGCTTTTGGAGCATTTGTGCTATACCATTAAAAATAAGTTCTTAATCTAAAGGTACATTCTACCAGACCATAGGAAAATACTTCGAATGGCTTTGAAATGAAGTTGGAAGAAAAAGGAAACATCAACCCACCAGGAAAATATCGTTTATTTCATAAAAAATGTCTATATAAAATTATCGCTAAAATTTACGCACGATTCTCATGCAGATTTATTTGGCTACCTTGATGAAATATCAAATTTCCAATAAATAATTGAGTAGAAATTCAATTTGTGATAATCTTTTTAATATTAAGTTTACAGTTTGTTTTCTAATCCATTATCGTCTATTACGATCTTACATAGTCAAATAAAAATGTAAATAAGTCTTTTGTTCGATAAGTAGTATAAGCGACAAACCCGAAATAATACAAAAACCTAAATTGCAGAAATTCAAAACACCAAAACGTGTTTCCCCATATAAAATAGTTAAGCAAGAATATTGTGATGTACATAGGGATCAAAAGGTATTCAGGGCACATGCTACAAACCTAACGTTATATCATGAGAAAATGTTGTAATAAATATCCGAGACACAAACCAGTATTTTATTGTTATATAAAATTTATATTTATTTGCATAATTCTTTTGATATTTCAAAACATAATAGAACACCAAAATATTTACAGTTTTTTTCTAAACACATGGTGTATTAAGTTACAGAAATAAAGAAATGTTTTATTCTTGTAATCGCGCATATAAAAGTAACTGATCATTTTCGATTTGAAGATCGCATTTGGAAATAACACGAGAAGAACCAAAAATTTAGATATATTATGTATTATTCTAATATCTATAACAGTTTTATTAAATTTTAAAATACATAATGAAAGAATATTGAAGAAGATAAAATTAAATTACCTTATATAACGGAATACAAGTTGATTAATTAAGAATATAAAAATATGTGCGATCGCGCTCTATCAGACATAAAGATCGGGTTTTCGATTGAGTGACATAAACTAAATATTTCTTATTATAATATTTTCGTTTCGGGTCTACCCCTGTTCAGGTTATTAAGGTTCCTGACGTATTCCGAAAAAAAAAAAAAAAAAATCGTGATCATAATTTTTGCACGATCATTACTGGAAATTTTGCATATACCTCGTTAAGATGTATAATACAACAAATTATTCCAACATAAATCAACAATGAAACTTTCTTGACACATACAATTTATGTTGCATGCACACATAAAATATTTTTATCGTCTAAAAATAAGACAAAAATTTTATAATTTAATAAATTTACATAATTAGGAACACGTTTTTTGGGCAACTAAACGAAACGAAGTTTTAATATTCGTTGGGAACCTTTTTATGAGATCAGTTATTTTAGTTCGAGACCTACGACAAAAAAGCGTTTGTATGTGTCGCGATCGTTATAAACGGTGTGAAGCACCACCAGGTCATATCTCTTTATGTACATTAAAGAATTTGATCACACAAATATTTTTATATATAATTATATGCAAAATTAGGCAATAAATCTGTCTGATGTCGGTTCAATCTATTCTTACAAAAGCAGCAAACTAAACAAATAAAAAATGTTTAATCGTTATAACGGTTAAAAAAGATGCATCACCCAGCATTCCGGATGTGTGTGATGAGTTTGCAGATTTTGCTAAGAAATCGCGAGACACATTTGCTTTTGGTGTCTAAATAGTCGACCGCGCTTATTTAAAAACACGAACCTGTCGGTGTTGTGTAATAAACTTTTTGACAATTAAAAATGTATTGGACGCTTTCAAAAACCACAACAACAACAACACTAATAATTATATTAAACGGAAATTGATTGATTAAGAGAATTTAGACCGCGGGCAATAAAATAAAATTTTTCGTTATACATTTTAACATGCAATTAAAGATTGTTTTATTGCGCGGTTTTACAGTGGGGTCCAGCCAATTAAAATCAATTTAGCGCCATAAATTATCTTCACCAAAATCAATTTAAGCGGCGATTGTGTTTCGTCTGAAGTATAATTTTTAATGGAATATTATTTTGTTGTAAAAATATGATTGTAGAATATTTGATCATATTTTGCATGAAATTTAATTATAACTGAAGCGTAATTCTGCCATTCATCAAAATATCGCATGATAATCATATGCAAGAGATTGATTGAATTTCAATTGCTTTTGAAGTAATTAATTAAATTTTTAATTGAATATGGCTGGAAAATTTGTGTATGAGATAAAAGCTTTTTCATAAATTTGAAACCAGAAAGTAGCATTATTGCTAAATACTTTTTAATGAATTTGCAAGTTTAATTTTTTACAAATATTATTTTAATAATTTTGCCGGCACTACCTTTCATGAAGGAATTTTTGAGGTTACATATTACTCAGGTTATTTTCGAATTAACGATTGATTAGTCCATTGAAAATTAGAGCAAATGTTATCTAGAGGTTTGAATAGGTAGTCGGCTATATTACAAAACCTGCAACTAAATTCAAGTAAGCTGATAAATTACTTATATAAGTTTAAAAAACGGTAGTGGTATAAAAACTCAGCCATAGGAATTCCCGAATAATGGCTGAGAACATTTAAACTCAGTGAGACTTTCAAAAAACTTCCTCAAAAAATTCTGAAATGATAAGGATTATTGCAGAAATCTGAAGTCATACAACATTGTGCTCATGATCTTCATAAATAATATGACACCAGCAACATGGAAATAAATAAATATGACGTACAATTTAGATTTTGCAACATCATTGAAAATTAATTTTTTTAAATATCCATGGAAACCAAAAAAAAACACTAGTCACTTCTTATTTTCACAAAATTATTGAGTCTGGTTCTTCAAACGAGCCTGTTATAAACTTAAAAGCACGAAAAAATTTTGGTGTCCGTTATTATTTGTTATAGAAACGTTTCAATGTCGTTGTAGAATCGAACGGTTCATAATTTTTATTGGTCAAAATTTGTCTATAAAATTTGTCTATGAGCTAATCATCCAACAAATTTAAATTTTATGGCAGGTGAGCATTAATATCTAGACGAAAGGAAGCGAAACGAATATTCCTTATGCCACTGCACCCATAGCTTGCTCTAACTATTGACTCGTCCAATAGCATATACGAGTAGAGTATCAGCCTATTATAACTATTTAAATAAATTGTTTTATGGTTTAGCGCTGGTTTTTTATTTTAAATAAAATAAAACAATTTAATAACTGAGCTTTCGAAGTTTCATTGACATCATTTTCAAACCTAATGAAAATTGTTTACATAAATTTAGCAGACCAAAAAATGAAATTAGACAAAATAATTGTAGCAATTGCTAATGTACATAAGTACAATCATTATTTATATTTATAGTATTAATGCTAGATTTAATATATGAGCCGTTTATTTTGAAAGTGGCATAATTGACTTTTTCCAAAAATGGTATCTTCATTTAAAAAAAAATTCCAATCGTCATATTAATTGAACTTTTTTTTAAAATGAAAAGATACCGTTAAATTGTAACTAATTTTAGCATTAACTTGATTTTTGGAAAAAGTCAATTATCCCACTTTCAAAATAAGGGGCTCATATAGCAACTCTAAAATTGATATTTTCCACAAATTTCGTTTTTTTCCTAATATTTTAACATTATTTAGGCTAATTAAGGGACCTGAATTCTTTAAATGTGTTGTAAGTGCACTAGTACCTCGTTCTTTTTCTTTATTTACACAACTTTTATGTTGGTAAATCCTTTTTTTCTAACATCACAATTCATTAGAAAGCAGAAACAAAAAAAATTAACAAAAAATTTTGTGGTATTATGAAATTTAGATATTTTTGTTTAAATAAAATTAAATTTAAGAATATTACCTAAAAATGCCGATAAACCATATCCAAATTTTCATTCTTCGCTTCCTACTTCCTATAAAATTAATACAGAAAACATTTGGGCTCAAAAAATGTTAAAATTTTCAGACCCCAAATTTCACAAAAAAATTTTAAAATCCTAAAGAAACATTCCTAACTAATCATTATCCTGAAATTCGGCTCTGATGATAAAAGTCATTTTTCAATACCTTATGTCAAACATTTATATGAAAAAAAAACACTATAGTTCCAAAATTATAGTTTCAAAATTGTCGGTAATTCTTCAATTTGTTTAAATGATTGTCATTTTTCTAAACTTAAAGATCCGATACCTTTCAATAAGCAATCAAGTTTAATTTGTGAAATTAAATGTAATTGTAATGTTGCGAAATTCAATTTTTAGAAAAAAGGATTTACCAACATAAAAATGGTGTAAATAAATATAAAGAACGAAGTACTAGTGCACTTACAACACATTTAAAGAATTCAGTATGAGATCTGAATTAGTCTAGAATGTCAAAATATTTAAAAAGAACGAAATTCGTGGAAAAGATCAATTTTAGAATTGCTGTATATTAAATCTAGCATTAATTATATAAATACATATTAATAATGATTGCACTTACATTTGCAATTGCTACAATTATTTTGTCTAATTTCAATTTTTGTCTGATAAATTTATTTCATTGCTAAATTTAGATAAACAATTTTCATTAGCTTTGAAAATGATTTTATTTTTATTATATTAATTATATTGTTTACAATATTTGCAGTTTTGACTGAATTTTTTAAATAAAAATCTTAAAGTAATACTGTATAAGCCTTGAACAACTCTGGATTAAGGTATTACGAATTTAATTTATTTTTAACAAAAGTAGGTTAAATCAAAAGAATTGGATTATTATTTCAATGTATTATGTATGTAGCCAGAGCCATCTGTGATTTTGAAGAGCCGTAATATTAAAAAGAGAGCTTTCAGTAGAGGGGAAGCTTTTATTGAATTACTATAAGAAACTGTGGTAATTGGAACATTTTTGAACATGAATTTATGAATAAAAAATTAAACAAATCATCTAAATTTTAATTTTATATTTTTAATAAACTATTCAAAGAACACATATTTGAAAATCAGCCATCATAATGTAGTATTTATGTGGTAAATTTAAACTAAAGCGGAGCATAAATTTATTAATTTTCTATAAAAATGAGCTTTCCGTTTAGTTGTGTAGGTTTATAAAGTAAGATAATAAAGGGTGGTGCCGCGGATTCCTCTTACATCCAATTTAAAATTTAGTTTTATAAAAATGTAACTTATTTGGCAAATTCTGGTCACATGCACCTCAGAATTTTTGAGATAAACGATGCACTTAATAGCAATCTAAACATTCTCCATTTATAACAAAATTAAAGAGAAAACGTGAGCTGAAACGAAATTTTATGAATCACCATGTAGAAACAATAATATTATTCATATAATAAAATTTTTACATCAAAATCTATTTACGAAAATTATTTTTGTATACAAAAAATCAACGTTGTCATGGTTTTCTTAATTAAATATTATTACAAAACAGAACAAAACGTAAAAAACTTCAATTTCATTCGATTGCAAAACCGAGATTTCTGTAATTTGAAAATTCGTTTACAGATGTCTCTGTAATAAATTTACTTGAAATTACAGAAAAGTGTAAAATAATAATAAAAAAAAAAAAAACCATTATTATTGTAAGTTAAGCGCGAAATCTTTAATATAATAATTTAACATAATTAATAAAACTCAAAACAATTATAATTTTTATTTATAAAACGGTTGGCATAAATAAAGCTTTTCATTGCAAAATATTTATCATCGTAGTTGCTGCGCGCTGAAAAACAATAATAGAAAAATGTCACATTTTTTCCAAATTTTTTCTTTTCTTATTTCAATTCGCTCTTATTCGGTTATTTTCAGTTCCAGGAGATTTCAATAATCTATTGAATCAGGCAGTATACATAATAAATTGTTAAATTTTAGTTAACAAACGTTTAGGTTTTAATATTTAGCTTTAATTTATACTCAGCGACATCTTTTGATTGGTTTATTAATTGCGAAAAGCTCTATATTATAATGTTGTTATTTTATGAAGCTCCGGTTTATTTTTACTACAGGATGAAACAGTATAGCCTGCGAATTTGTTGCGATGAAATTTTTAATAAATAACGAAAAAACAGTTTTCGAAGTTTGTTCATCAACAATGTTGTAATAGAATCCAGAACACAATAACCCCCATATTACATAGCTACTCAAAAAGCATTTTTTAACGAACGTTTGTTTTGGGAAAGAAATGCTGAAATTTTTGATGGAACACTCTATATTAATTTCTTACATACACATATAAACAAATTCTTATTTCTACAATAAAAAAAAAATTTTGTGGTAGACTAATTTAAATATTTTTGCGTTAATTCGACATAATATGACTCAATTTTAAAATATGCTTTTCCTGAATATTGAACTAACCATTCAAATTAAAAATTGAAATGAAGCATTAATGTTTTTATATGCAAAAAAGCATCTAAAAAAATATAAAAATACACTGATTGGTATGAAAAAGAACAAAAAGCTTCCCCTCTATGGAAAGCTCATGGAAAAAATGGCGGAATGTTACGGCTCTTATATTAAGGAGGCTCTGATGTAGCACCCCGTAGAATTTTAGCGCTCGCTCTTGCGAGCAAGCTTATACAAAGACTTAGGCCGTCTGTCTGTTGGCACTATCACAGCAAAAACTATACATACCAGAGAGCTCAAAATTTGCACACAGATAAATACTACTCTAAAAAGGTCACATTTAAAATTTGGGAACTCTAGGTCAAGTAGTTTTCGAGGTATTCAACTTTTTCTAAAAATAGAGATCACACAGATGCGGCTGTCTACTTTTTTTTTAAATTTTCGTTTATTATTCTAGGCTACTTATTCAATTATTTTTCTTTTCTATTTATAATAAAAAGAGTGTTATTTCAAAACTAGTTTCTGTAATTTTTTTTTGATTTGCTTAAGATTCTATTCATTTTTTGTCTATTGGGCTAATTTGTTGTATTAGCACCTTAGTTGTTTCAGAGGTTTTACACCTCCGTCCGTCCGTCTGTTGCATTTTTCCTATTTTATCGAGTGCTTGTCGGACAATTTCAATTGTCCGCTTCTACTAGTTATAATGTGAAATATCTTTAATTTTATTTTTATAAATTTTTTATTTAATACCTTTTTATAATTTATTTAATCATTGATGCTAAATCTACCGATAAGACCTCATACACCGAAGATTTGATATAAACATAAATTTCAGAGGTACAACACAGTTAACATGTAAAACCTCCCAAAATTTTTTTAATAAAATTTTCTCAGCCATATACAAATTACTAATATTTTTTTAGCATACATAAATTTATGGCAAAACATTCAAGACACCTCAATATGGACCCAAATCATTTAAAAATATCAAAAATTACAGATAATTAAAAGAAACAAAATTAAATTTCCTTACCGTTCAAAATAGTATGCAAATTTCTTTAAAAAAAAAAAAATATAAAAAATTTTATGTTACTTTACGAGTTTGTTTCGTTTAGCGAAAAATTTACGCACATAACCAATGTCTTAATAATTTTAATTAAAAACAAAAAAAAATTAAATGAGGTTTTGGTCCTATACCATATCAATTTCAATTACGTAAAGTGTCAATTGATTTTTGTTATTATTGCAATTAAAAATATTAAAGGCACAGGTATGTTATTAATAATTTTATGAAATTATGAGGCATAAAATTAACAGTTTATGTATTTTACTCGCCAATTTATAACGTGCTTAAGACATTCGCTACATTTTACTATAAAATCGCGCACAATCATTTCCTTCCGATTTATTTTGCATATACATAATTCGCTAGACATATGCGCTAATTGTCTATAATTAATTGAATTTGTGTTGTTTTGTTTAAATCATATAGACTTTCTAAAATCAACATACATAAATAATTTACGTGCGCTGCTTTATTTGTACGAGTTATAATTAGAGTAAATTTGAATAATTATTTTATTGCCGGTTTGTGTTGTTGTTGTTGTCAAAATATATTTGTTTTATTGTTAGGATTTAATCGTTCTCTTGCTTTATTACTGTTGGATGAATTCACTGAATTTTGATGTATAAAGGCTTCACATTTTTCGGCAGTATTTGGAGTGCAGAAAGAAAAGTGGTTTATTAGGTTGGTGGATTCATTATACGGATTTAACGATACAGATTTAGCATGGCGGCAAATTAACCAGAACGATTTACCCATGGGCTTACATTTAATTAGTTTGCATGCATTTCGTGGTGTTATCGTTCGTGCAATTTGTATATGTATATGAAAAGCTTAGTGTGTCATAAACCAATAGAACTTAAAATAAATAATTAAAAGATAAACACGATTCAAATACTACCATTTCATGTATCTTATGAATTATATAGACAAGAGTTAATTTAACCATTTATATGGTATTCTACATTTGTACTGAAATTGTTATCGCTTCAGGAGGTCCAACAATAAAATCTCTGTAATGATTCAGTAATTTACAAAATTGATTGACTATAAAATAGAAACATGTGTGTGAATCGATATTGCGTACATTGTAAAATTGAACGTAACTTTGTAACCACATTAATTATTTTTTTATTGCAAATAGTGGATTGCTTAGAGTTGATTGAGAGGCTTGAAGGGATAAATCTATTAGATAAGATTGTGAAAAATATTGAGCTGAAGAATATAAATTTGGGACTTTACTTCTTATTAGCATTTATACATCATTTCCTTTAACTAAAATTATAAAAACAAAAATTAGAACTAATTTCAAATTTCTGTGCACATTCGAGAAGTTTGTCCTAAATCTTGAGAAACTGTACATTTAAGTGAATATGACGGAAAAACCAATAAAAGCGTACAAGGGGCTTTTAAAAAGGAGCTTTTAATTTATACAATGAATTATGGGTATTTTTAAGATTTTAACAATATATTAAACGTATATAATGAACGAAAAATTTGTCACCAGTGCCGGACTGGTGAACAAAAATTTTGTGAAAAAATGTTTCTGCCTTAAGTACCGCGCACAGAGAAAGTTTTGAATTAGTTAAATTTTTGGCGTTGTTCTAGAACTTTCACAATGATACGAAACCAGTGCCAAAGCGGTGGATTTGTGAACTAGTCTTTTCAAGCGTGATTTAATGGAATTATTCAAGATCGTTTAAATGAAATACGATACGTATAATTATCTATAATAAACAAAAAAATTTATAATAGTGCCAGAATGATAAAAATCGATTGATTTTAAACCTTGGCATTTTTTGTGAGGATTTCAAAAACTTAGTCCTCCGAACCAAAATTTATATATCATTTGAAGACCAATAAAGGTTTGAGATTGTAAAAATAATATTCACATTTTTCTAATTTTCTTGGAATATTGTGGTCAGTTGGTAAAAGCTACATCGAAATTCCATCCGAAACTACACCTTATTCAGTGTGAGTATGAGACTCCATTGGTCGTAGGAATTTCTAGTATTTGAGCAGAGGAAATACTTTGTAAGGCTTGTCGATTTCTCAATGCGATTGTGTTTGGACATCTTCGGTCGTCTCCAAAGCCAAGTGAAGATTCTGCTGATCTTGGGAAATCTCACTATGAAAATTTTAAAGAGCGTTTCAATCGATCGTTCAATGGGTTTTGTGCTCTCTTGGCAAATTTGTGACGAAATCTGAAATCCGCTGATCTTAGAAATGTCCGCAATTCGAGTTTATTTTATTACTTTGAAACATTGAAGATTGAAACTAATTCTAAATTGTAAGGGGGTACCCGCGAATAGCATTTAAGGAATTTCTAAAATCATCATATTTCAATGAAACATCATACAATATTTCTGTCACTGAAACAAGTGATACCAAGCATTACAATGATTTAAACAATATATGACAAGTACTTGTTAATCGTATTTAGCATTCAAATTTGAAATTAATTTTAACTTGAAAGTGTCATAATATTTACTTGATCCTAGACTATGTAGTCACGAACTGGTAACTGACCGTATTAGCTTTGAAAAATCAATAGTTATTCAATGTTACTTTACGTTTTTTTTACATATATTGCACATATAACGAGGTTTTAACCAATACCCGTCGAATTTCCTTCTAGTCTAAATGACACCGTTACAGTCATTGAGCAGATTGCATGCAATGATATTGCAATATAAAACTTTGAAAAGACATCTAGTATCGCTTTTCAAAAAGCGGATTTTCTCGTTTTTTAAGGAAAAACTATAGTTCGTTTACGTTGAAAATTTCCGAAAACCTTTCGAGTTTATAGATATACCACTTCGTAATCAATGTGAGGGCTGGAATGGAATATAGTTGAAAACTATTTTAAATTTCTACAGCTTATTGATATAAAACACTTTTGTTGTCTTCAGACAAGGTTAATCCGCAGGTGGCCGGTGCAACTGATAGATACTGAAAGTCGAACAATTCTACATTGCCATGCAAAACCAACTCGCAATCTAGTGACTAATTGAACGTTCTTACAAATCATGTAAACAGCTTATATTGAAAAAAATTGAAAAAAAAAATTGCTCATGATAGAATTCTTATTCTCTTCAGCTCGACACATAAACTACCTTCCCAACTTTTGGTAATCTCATAATTTGACAAATATTGTATCGATTATGAATAAGCAAAATCATTCCAACATAATAGACAGGAAGGCATTTATCCTAAAAACTTGGCAATTTTTACCAGAACTATTGCCTCAAAATCGGAATAGAAACCAGGTAATAGCAAAATATTCTTAGCAAGGTTCCATTAAACGCCCCAAAAGAAGACGTAGATAAATAACCAATAATGAGTTCTATGATAACAATTAAAAGCCATAATAGCAATAATAATGAAGAATCGCTAACCGACTTCTGCCTCACAAACTAGCTGTTCATAGGAGGTAGTTGATTACCACACAAATACACAAGGACATCACCTGATGGCAGAACAAGAAACCAAATAGATCACGTAACAAGATCTTCGTGTTCAGACATTTACAGTGCTTATCAACTGGTAATAATATAGTTCTAAGACAAATTGGGCGAAGCGCTCAAGCTCGGCTTCCAAACTAATGAAAAAGCAGCTAACAGTGTACAACAAGAATTCATTGGTTGATTAGAGTATATAGTCATGTTTAAACAAGTGTTCCGGATGACGAACCATCCGTAACAGACACGTACTACTTCAATGCGTACTATGGACAACTGGAAGACTTCCCAATCTACCACCAATAAGTGATGTATCTGGTCAAACCTTAAGAACCGATTAAGTACAATTGAAGGGGTGGAAGGAATACTTTGGAAAGAGCATCACCAACAATACCCAAATCTTCGAATTAAGATGTGGCGCTGACGTTGAAGTTAGCGGTGCCATTACAAAAATGAAGAATAAGAAGGTCTCTGGAACGGATAAAATACCAGCTGAAATAATCAAAGGAGAAATATCCACCACTGCAAAATCTCTATCACCATGCCACTTAAATGGAAGGAAGGCTTGACTATCACGATTCCAAGGAAGGTGACCTGAGAGAATACAATTTTTTTAAAATACATTTACCTACCTATTAAAAATTGATGGATATATCCTTCTTCAACACATACATAATGATATTATAGCAATAATCATCTTGGCTGAAATTGCCCCGACGATCAACTCGAAATTTCTTGTTGTTAATTTTTTTTATATTATTTTATAAAAGAAAGTATTAATTGTCCAGTAGATGTAATGTCCCTTGAAGGTCAATTAATACTCCCCTTTTCATTCACGCCCACACCACCAATTCATACCTTTACAGTATACCACCTGCATATTGCAAGCTCCATGTCAACCTTTAAATTGACATGAACGGTGGGTCGGCGCTGAATTTTGCACTCCAATAGAGGGTCTTAGTTGTGTTTATTAACATCACCGATTGTAATCGATGACGAAAATTTGCTTTTTGCATTTTTGCCTCTGGTGGGGTTTGAACCCTTAAAAAAAATTAAAGCTTTAAATTAAAAAGAGAACTAGGTGGCTTCAGACCATGACATAGCTGCATCGATCATATCTAAACAACGCGCATCAAAATTGGGGATTCTGACGAATAGAATTCACCATTGTACCTATCTTCGTAAACTTCGAACGTATGTATTCCACAAATACACGGGAAAGCAATATGGAAGGCACTTTGTGAAATGGGCATCTCAAACCAAATAATCAAACTATTACCAGATATGTACATGGTTTCGGATAATCTAGTTCATTAAAATGGCAAGCAAAGTAAATCATACTGTAACAGCCATGGAGTAAGACTAGGATAAGTATACTTTCGTCACTACTGTTCCAACTAGTATTGGATAGTGTCATGAGAAAATAAGGTAACACATTCACAACGAGATCCATTTGGGATTAACGGAGAAACTCAGTGATCTGGGACGAAATCATGAAATACGACCGGAAAATTTAAACGGATTTAAAAATATTTTCAAACTTAAAGTATGTATTTAAATTTACCATGATGGATGCACACTGATGTATAAATGCTATAATATTTATTCTATAATATTTGAAGAGCAATGGCTAATCTCCTACAAGATTTTCGAAATTCATTTTTTACCGGTACAACATTTGCGTTTAGAACTGCTCGATTATGGAATAGTTGTCGAATTTTTCGAATTTTTTTGTGTTTGTCCATTGAAATGTTTTCTAACAATTCATTTTTCCGGTCGGATTTCATGATCTTGCCCCTGTATACATCAAAACAATTATATATTTCCGGAATTTTTACAATTTTGAAATACAAAAGACTTCAATGCCATCTCATAAAAAGAAACGGCGACGAACCTGGGGCGAAAAAAATGAATTTCGAAAATCTTGTAGGAGATTAACCATTGCTCTTAAAAAATTATAGAACTTGCATTTATACATCAGTCTGCATCCATCGTAGTAAATTTGAATACTTTTAATCTAATAAATTTGAAAATACTTTTAAATTCGTTTAAATTTTTCCGGTCGAATTTCATGATTCCGACCCTGGATTATGCAGATGACATATGCCTACTAACACACAAATTTACTGACATGCAACAGAAGCTATAGCGCCAATAGTTTGATGATAGCGATCAACAATTAGCTACAGGTGTTTGTTAATAAATGCCTTAGGAAAAGACTGACGTGCTTCTGGCTCAACAAAATAACAAATGTTGATCTGCTTAGACAAACGAATCAAGCAGGCATAGTTGAACGACCAGCTGCAACGGTGGAAATCAAAGCACTAGCATCCAACAGAGTTCAAGTTCAAGCCCAGTAAAGACTACTAAATTGGAGATAAAGGAAAAAATTCCACGTGAGCTGTACATTTGTGAAAAATATTGTTAAACCAGGTAACGTCATTTTCCTATTAGAGTAGATGTCGTATACTTTTGAAATACTGAAAGTACAAATCTCCGCTAAATAATCTTATTCCCAAAATAAATTTAATAAAAATTAAATAAAAATAAATGAAATAAATTTAAAGCTGGTGGCTTGTTTAATGGTAATATGGAATGGGTGAAATTAGACCAATTCGTAAGTTGCTGGATCCCATCTTTTTAATTTGTCGTGTTAGAAGGTAATGAATTTGAATTGTGCGGTACTAACAGTGAACACCTGTTCGCAAAAAACAAGGCATATTTAATGTTGCATCATAGAACGAATTGGTGAAACTTCACTCAGTACAAATTAGTTTTAAACATGTAAATTATGTGAAATGATTTTTTATTGAGAATTCAAATTTTTTTCGGCTGAAATTTTCGCTTAACTTCTGTGGCATGATTTTTGTTTTATTTTTGTTTTTATTTAATTTTTGTTTTTTACTGAATGGTTTATCTTAAAATCATACAATTAACTCACACAACAGATTTCTTTAATCAATAAATAAAATAATAATTTTTGTGTTTCCATAGCTAGAAGCGCGATACCATGGTTGCGATCATGAAATACAACCGGAAAATTTAAACGAATTCAAAATTTTTTTTCGATTAAAACTATTCAAACTTACCTTAGCGGATGTGGGGTGGCGCATAAACGCAATTTGTCAAATATTGTAAAAGCAAGGGCGAATCTGCTAGAAGATTCTCGAAATTCAATTTCTACCGGTTCTCGTGTATTTTCAAGCAAAATACCGCTTGGCCAACTTTGACCATTTTTAGAATTTCTTTGAGTTTGTTCATTAAAATATTGTGAAATAGTTGGTTTTTCTGATTGGATATCCAGTATTTCAAACAAATCAAACAAGAAGTAGAAATGCTAAAAGATAAAAAAGCACCTGGATACAACTTGATAACAGGGCAAATAATTGTTGTACTATGTTCAGAAATCTTCTTATAGATGTAGCCAAAGCATTTAGTAAGGTTTTGGCACCGTTGTCTGGATAAATTCCAGCTCCAACGAGATTTGCAAAACAATATTTTGAATTGCTAAAGTTTTACATCAACAACCGTTACTTCCGGGTGAGACAGGAATAGCAATACTCAAAACTAAAGAAAATATTGGCAGGGGTTCTACAAGGTAGTGTTTAGGGCCCCGCATTATACCTATGCTGTATACAAATGATCTATCAAACATAGTAGAAGCTAGAATAGGAACGTTTGCTGAGGACACAACTGTTATGACCAGTGATACTCGTATAAATTGTTGAATCAACAAGGAAACTACAGAATGGTAATTATATAGCGAATAACTGGGCATAAAATGGAGAATAACGTTAAACGTTAGACTGTATAACGTTAGACTGGATTCGCAATATATTCCATATTCTGATAATGCTAAGTTCCTCGACATTACGCTATACACTAAGCTCAGGTAAAAAGTGCATGTTAAAAAGAAATGGCCAGAGCTGAATTTAAAATTCAGAAAAATGCACTGGCTTTTTGGAAGAAATTCCGAACTGACAACGCACAACAAACTGCTGTTATATAAACAAATCCTAAAACCTATTTGGGCGTGTGATATCCAGCTTTGGGGCTGCGCAAAGAAAACTACTGTTAAGATCATACAAACATTTCAAAGCAAAGTTTGCAAAGAATTATATAACTACTGGCAGAGCCGGGATGTTGTAATATTTTATAGAAAAAAAGACTTCTAAAAAAATTGTAACGGTAGAAACCCGGCATTAATCAAATTGGCGCTTTTGAAACCAATTGAATTTTGCTACAATATTCTACTAAATCTCAAGTTTATATAAGACAGCAGTTGAAAGAAAGTTATCTTCTGCCAAATATCACCAAGTAGTGCTAAATTTGCAAATATCTCAACAAAATGGAAAGAATGCTCTAAGTTTCAATATATAGTAATCTGCTCTGCAAGCATGTATGTACTGAAGTGGTAGTCCTTAAACCAGATAATTCAAATCACCGTCATAAACATTACATCACCTTGTAAACGGAGATTTTCAAATTAAAACAATGTAAGAAATAAATATTTGAAACTTAATGTCTCACATATAACTGTTAAAATTTTATGACTACATAAAAAAATTAAGTTGTTTTTAGATGTATAGAAGAGTATCGTGGTGATCAAGTATAATTAAAAGTGGCATTGGAGTAACCAATAAAATTTTTTATTAACTTACGTGCAATAACTGAAATATGCGATGAATTCTAATCCCGAAAATTTGATAAAACATCAAAAATTCTCAAATTTAGGTTAATCTGGTGGTTTGTATAATGAAATAATTTGTATAAAAAAGTTTTTTTTTTATATTAAAATGACTTTGGAAAGATCATAAATAAAAATTAAGCTGCTAGCAAAACGAAAAAAAATATAAGTGCATAGTCAACCTGTAACAAAAATCCGTTACAAATCTTTAATGTACCAAAGATTTTCAATGCATCCCTCGATAGAAAAAATGCTAACGTAAGAATATGGAGCGTTAATCAGATTTGCAATATAAATAAAAAAAAAAACTTCTACATGTTTAGAGTTCAATGACCTGTGATATGCGGAAAAACCTGATCCATTTCTATAACATTTGCCTACTTTTTTTTAATTCCGCGTATATTGGAGGAACGCAAAAGAGACTAATAAATTATATAATTAAGATATTTTTGTATAGCACCTACCTCTTAAAATATATACGTTGGAATTTTAAATCACTCGTTTTTACATTTTGCAATTTTGCACCACACAAATTATTTAATTTATTCACCACAGTTCACTTGTCGCATTATGTAACACTTTAACTCTGTATATTATAAAAAACATCTTATTCTTAATATTATTTTTAGAACCAAATTATAATCTCATTTTACAAAACAAAAAAAAAAAAATTCACAACATCAACAATTTTTTTAAATTTTATTTTCGCTATTTTTGCACTATTCTTAATATCAAAAATATATAAGTAAGAATTACAATTTTTCTGCTTATATGAGAATAAAATTTTCTTAATTAAAATTAATATAATAACACTTTATTTTTATTTAAAACTGATATTGTGTAATAATTCACACGACTTTGTTCCACATTAGATAAAATTATAATAACTTAGTTTTTCATTTAAAACTTAGATCGTTTTCTTCTGCATATAGTTAAATTTCTTTTCTACAGAACAGACAAACGAGAAAATTTTATTTTTGTCAATTAGATTTGTTTTTTGTTTTGTTTTAATTACAATGCGGCACTAATTATTTAAGGTTTGTGAATTAGAATTAAGATACTTAAAATTTCACTTTGTATGTACAGAAAATAAAAACACTTTGATTTACAATAAACTAAAATCCAGATTTGGAGAACAAGTTAAACGGAAAATCTTACAGTATACATAAAATAAGAATAAGAATGGCAACAACAACAAAAATAAGAATTATAAATACATGGTTTATATATGTATATAGAAGGTCCGTCAAGGCCGCTGGTCAAACGGCAAATGCAATATACCTTGATATTGAATATAAAGAAAACCAAATAACACCACGAAAAGCACTGTGCACATAAGAAACTAAATATTTTTATTTTTTTTATTTTTTTGTATAAGAAATAAAACACGCTGATGATGATAATAATATTGAAGAAGATCCAATATAATACTGAATTACCGCGCGCGATTAAAATAAAAAAAAAATTATTTACAAAAAGAAAACAGAAAAGAAAAGATACAAAAAATAACAATAATAATAAATTTTTTTTTCTTTTCTTTTCTTAACTATTTCTTTGCTTTGGTATATTATGTTTTTTGTGTTGTGGAAGACACAGAGAATAAAATGCGCGACGCGATCGAGGGAATTATAATAAAATTTTGAATTTTGAAGACAAATAGTTTGAATATCATAAATTACGAATACCGGTAATCTTTTGGGCGATGATACATTTTGTGACCAATTCGGTCGTAATGTGTGTGTTTATACATAATAATGCGCTTGGTATTAAAGTGGACCGATATTGATCGAAAAAATGTTGATCATTCCGGTGGGTATATGTTTATTAGATCTTAACTCGAATTAGGTCAAAAATAACTATTTATATAGGATTAAGAAAATTGTTGTTTTAATACAATTATTAGGTGTGTTATACAGCTTCCATAAGACGTTATAAGCATTTGGAACATAATTCTTCAACGAAGAAAGAGTGTTTTAAACCAACACCGACCAAATTAGTCCGTCTCAATCAAACCTATACCATACTTTGTGACACATTTATTAAAATTTGTTACAGCCTACCCCGATTTTAGTACAGTTCTCGTTTTCGAGGAACGAGTGATCGATTTAGCTTATAATTACACCTGCACTACAAATGTAACTATGATATCAGGATGGCTCTTGGACTAGAATTTATGACAAATTAATTACATTGAATTGATTCAAAGCAGTCAGTTTCCTAAAACTTTCCTAAGGGTAAATTTCATTCCAAAACTATACAAGAAACCTTCAAAGAACACGATTAATGCGTTCCGTGTTCTTTGAAACAGTGTTGTCCAAAACTGCAAAAATGAAAATAAAAATCGTTTTTTTTGTTATGGTATACAAAAATCAAAATTAAAGAGAATCAACAAAAATTGTGTTGTTTGAAACCGTGTTATTCGAGGGAAGGGGTATCCGTATTTTTCGAAACCATGTACTTGGAGGGTTACCTGTATTTATTTCAAAAACGTCAATTTCACCAAATTTAATATTTTAGTACAGTAGACCGCCACCAGATATTAGTTCAAATGTTGTCTAGAAGTTTTGCAGGTGTCTGAAACCGGGTCAATTTCCATAATAATTAATTCAACTTTCTTGTCCCTCCACCTTGTTTATGTAAAATAGCATGTGGATTGGTCCGCCGTCAATCGGGAACCTTACCTAGGTTTGGTCACACATTCCAATCAATTTAATCAATCAGTCAAAATAACATGGTCTCCAACTAACACTCCATATACCTGAGGTTGTATTTGGATTTCTGGGGATATCTTAATTGGCCTTAGAATTCTTAATATAATTGGTCAGAATAAACAATTCTATAAATACTCCCCACCCTTCGATGGGACTCGCTGATTGGTTTTTCTAACTGAGATGGTCCTCAACAAATACACCAAATTTTACTTTGGTTTTTTTTTATCAATTGTAATGGTGTATTAAGTTTGAAAAGTTAATTGTTAAAATAGAATATAGATGGAAATGTGAAAGAATCAAAATTTCGTACGCTACGCAGTAATTCGCTAGTAGTACAACTACATGGTATTGCTCTATATATAGAAAATATTTCAATGTAATAAACAACATCAGTCGTCGCGACCTGATGAGAAGACTAATTTTTTCAAATCATTAATCTCGTCTGTTCGAAACTGATTGTTGTGATTCTTACACATTAGCCATCTATAAGTCAAAAAAATTCAAAAAAAAATACACCAAATTTTCGCGGTTTGCTTTTCACGTCCTTACCTTGGGCAGTCGCCTGCCAAATTGAGGACATGTAAGATGGTTCGGCCCATCAGTTCTGCACTTCGACAGGGGGTCATAGTTGTATTCATTTTCTTCACAGATTGTAATCTGGTGGCAGCCTCAAATCTGAGTCCTCGTATGGATTCATCCAATGTAATTTACATTCATGTATGAAATATGTAATGTATGTGTATGTATGTATATATATGTATGTGTATGTGTGTGTACATGTATGTATATGTATATGTATATATATACGTGTATATGTATGTATATGTATATGTATGTGTATATGTATGTATGTATATGTATGTGTATGTATGTATATGCGTATAGATATGTATATATGTATATATGTATATGTTTATGTATATATTTATATATATGGATGTATATGTGTATGTATGTATATATATATATATATATATATATATATATATATATATATATATATATATATATATATATATATATATATGTATATATATATATATATATATATATATATATATATATATATATTAATAGGCGTTTTTATTATTTATTATTATAATGTATATTTAATTGGTTTATAGTTTATGTAATTAAAATCGAACTCTAGAACTTCTTTAAAACTTATTTCTAAATCCTCACGTAGTTCTGCATAGAACTTGATCAAAACTACACGTTAAAATCCCGACACAAGTTGATTGGTTCTTAGTTTATTAGAATCCTAGCCTAGCTTTACAAACTAATTTTGAGAATTATCGGTTATGAAACAGTCTGACTCCATTCATTATAACTGAATCCCAAAATTTAGTCCAAATACAAATTGCAACACCGAATTTGACCATCATTTGTTGAGAGATGGCCTAGTACCATTGAGCATTATGTTAGAGCACCAATCCAATTCTGCATACCATGTTTCATAGTGATTGGTTGACGAATGGTAAAGTTCCTTTGAGTATGGTATAAATATGTCCTATGTAGTATAATAAGACTGGTAATTAATTGAATATTCTTGGGTAACCAAATTAGTAAAGCATTTGAAATTTTTGCGAAATAAGCTAAATTTATTTGAAATATCCAATCTGGTTGTTAATCTGGCATTGATTAACGTTAATAGTTTTCTGGAATCATTGCCTTTGGGATGTCACATTCATTTGTTGTAACTTTTTGCGATTTTTTTTTTTTTTTTTTTTTTGTTTTACTATTTCTTGCTTATTGGTTGCTTAATTGAAGGGTAAAATGCTAATGTATTTTAGAGTAATGGTAAATATATTGTAATTCAAATATCTATTTGGTTCCAGGAAATTCTATTGTAAGTTGTGAAGTTAAATTAATAAATGTTTATATTATTTAGGAAGCCAGAAAAAATTAATTTGGAATTAAGTTTCAGGAAATCTAAAATAATAATATTTCTTTGAAATATTAATTGCTGATTTTGTAAACTAGAATTATGTTGTCATTCTAGGTGTCTGTAACCGGGTCGATTCAATCAATCAAATTTTGTTTCGGAAGCCGAAAAGTATTAATGTAGAATTATATTGCAGGAATTTTCCACATGCACGTGAAATAATACTATTTTTTTCTCAGGTTGCTGATTTAGAGAAGCAATTCTTGAAGACCAATACCATCGTTATCCATTAAACCTGTTAAGCCTTTATCCTTCCTCTAGTAGATTAGAAGTAGATTAGAATTGTGTTGTGCCGTACGATCGCTAGGTGTCTGCAACCGGATCGTTCCGTCCCAAAAAAAAAAAAAAAACCTTTCCTATCCTTCCTATTGTTATGTGTAAACAGGCTGTAGGAATAGGCCCGGCGTTATCCGGGACACTTGGCTAGCACTTGGTTCTACAGTCCAATCAATCAATCAATCAATCAAATGTTGTCTAGAAGTTTTGCAGTGGGTAGGTCAATATTATCCATGAGAGTAATAATTTTTTTTGTCATATTAGACAGAATTGGCATCAGAAGATGTAAGTTTCAAATAGCAATATAAAATATAATCTATACACCAAATATTAGGTTAAATGTTATTTCGAGAGCCTTGTTAAAGTAAAATCAACCTCACCCAGTTTAGTAACAAATTAATTTTGTGTCAGGTTAAACGGAATCGACTTCAAATGGTAAAGGCTTTAAATATGTAGTTTAACGGTCGTTTATATTGGGTCAGATATAACACAATAGCCCTTGCAGTGAGGACAAGCCAACCTTATCCAGGTGTGTAATAAATTATTTTCGTGTCAGGATAGACGGAATTGGCTTCAAACGGTAAAAGCTTTAAATTTATAATTTAAATCTGGGGCCTCGATACCGAAGAAACGGAAATTGGTACAGAATAACCGTTGGCTAAAATAAACTCAACTGGAAATCTGGCATCAAAAGGATGGGGTCGACCGCATATGTTGGGCAATGGACAGGCGCGGCCACAACTAATGAGGCTGAATCATTTAAATACTACAATTCTGACTATTGGAACCAAAAACACCATAACTAGGGGAAAAGTCCAATAAAATTATTAAATAATATTAGAGAAAATAAAGAAATAAAAATGAAGATACTTCGCTTGTGACCTGTTGTACCTAAAAGTGTTTTAAATTCTTTGCGTAAAGCTAATAAAATATTATTTCAAATAATATGGTATCGTGAAGGAATAAATCAAAATATAGGGGAATTATTAAAAATCCTAAAAAAGTTCTTATTCAATTTAAAGATAAATTAAAAATATTTGTTGGTGGGTCAAAAACAGAAAATAGGTTTGTTATCATTTTCAATTTAAAGGTGTGTAAGTTTTTTTTGTTGCTAAATGGGTTTTAGGAGTTTAGGAGTTATCCCAGAAATCTATCCAGAAAATAACAAATTTTAATCAGGCAATTTTTATCAATTTTAATGAAGGAGACATTTTTAGTTTTGGCGAAATAATTTTAGATTTATAGGGCGGGAACGACAAATTATATAAAATTCAATGTAAGTCCCAGCCCAGAGTTCATTTTCGGGAACTTGCAACGGAACGATTTTTTTAAGCATTTTTCTTAAAAAAAAGCTGTATGATTTCGGTTTGCCGTCTGCCCGTCTGTGTCCACGATAACTTGAGAACGGATGGAAATATCAACTTTTCTGTGTTTAGGGTGTTAGGAGATATATATGGTTTTGTTACTCGCTCGCCCCCCCCCCCTCCCTTAAAATTGATAGAATTTTTATTTTTATTTTCTATTCTATTTTGGTTCCATAGAGAATGTGAATGTGGAATAAAAATATATCTCGCTTGGATGTGGGTCTGTGTGGAGGGTGTTGTTATGAGGGTGAGAGGAGTGGTGGTATGGGAGGTGGAGGGGGCAGGTGGGATGAGGTATTTTGGGCTTGGTGTGGGAATTTGGGATTTGGTGGATGAGGGTTTGTGTGGGTGCTGTGTGTGTGGGAGTGGGTATGGAGGTGTTAAAGGATGATGATATGGGTGGTGCGGTGTAGGGTGGTGCGAGTGGGATGGGTTTTTATGTGTTTGAATTGAATAGTGGGTGGGGGTGGTAATAATGTTTAGGTGTGGTGGTTTGCGGTTGATTGGGGTCGGTTAAATTATGGTGGATTGCGGTAGGTTGGGCTGGGTGTAGATGGGGTTAAGTGGGTGTGGGTGTTTGTGATATTTGAAATATGCAAATCACACTGTATAGAACCTTCCTTTCGTACACATGGAATAATAATATTAAATATTTTTATTTTTTATTTTTCACATAATATTTATTCTCTTTCATGTTCCGGGCGTTATTGCAATTTGCAAAACAATGTGCCACAAAAGTACACAAAATGATATGATTTTGCTAGGTTTGCGCCATGAATATCTGGGTTGCAATGACAAGGCAAAAATCTTCTAGGAGAGAAAAAAAAATGTCAAAAATAAAAAATAATTTAGGAATTGTGTCATTCGTACAAAGAATATACGTACGTAATGTTAGTTTTGCGTATTTTTAGACAACTAAAATTACTAATAAAAAAATAATTTAATTATAAATAAATATTTAAAAAAGTTCAGCAATATATATTTATATTTTCGTTACTAATTAAGTTATGTTAATATAATCCTTAACATGTTTTATACTCTTTCATTTTCGAATATTTATCCTTATTGCCATCTGAGAGAATAGTGTAACTTATGACATACTATACTCATTGAATAGGTATTAGTACGATTCATACATCTAGAAGGCAATGCATGGCCAACCAAATGATTTTCTGAATATATTAAAAAAAAGACGGGAAAGGTTCGGAACCGAACTCTATAAGCATTTTTGTTGTCTATAAAGATGTGATGTGTGATTTACGTATTTCAAATATCACGCCCACTTACATCCACCCACACCCACCTAACCCCTTTAAACCCAGCCTAACCAAACTCAATCCACCTTAACTCAACCGACCCCCATCAACGGCAAACCACCACACCTAAAAATTACTACCACCCCACCCCCCACCCACTATCGAACCCCTAAAACTCATCTCCCTCGCACTACCCTATACCACACTATCCATATCAACACCACCTCCATCCTCTCTCCCCCACACACACACACACCACACAAACCCTCATCCATCAAATCCCAATTCCCACACCAAACCCAAAACACCTCATCCCATCCGCCCCTCCACCCCCATTCTGCTACACCTACCACCCCCATAACCACACTATCCACACAAACCTACCTCCACACGGGTTATATTTTTATTCCACATTCACATGCTCTATAAAATCAAAATAGTATGGAAAATTGAAAAATAAAATTCTTTCAATTTTAAGGAGGGGGGTTAACAAAACCATTCGTATCTCCGAACACCCTGAACACAGAAACGTCCAAATCAATAGGGCACATTCCCATAAATTGCTTGAACTTTTAGTGAAAAAATTAAGTTGATATCTCTATCCGTTCTCAAGTTGTCGTAGACACAGACGGACAGACGGCAAACCGAAACCATACCGGGTGAGTTTTTTAAGCTGAAACTTTCAAATATTTCGGAAAATAAGCCCTCTACGATAAAAATGACTGTTATCAAAATTAAATCATTCTGGAGGGGAAATATATTAGTGCTAAAATTAGGATTCCCCGCCCCTGTTTGTAAGGGGGGTGGGGGCAACTTGTAAACTAAGATAGGAACTCCTATTTTGTATTGCAGATTCGGATTCTACGGCTGAAAGTACAAAAAAAAAAAAAAAACAAATAAAAAAAAACAAAAATTATAATGTTCCTATACAAAATCATCGCAGAATCGTATGCATAATGTTCTCAGTAGGAGAAATGAAATTTAATATCGTCTATTACGTAGAGTTCGAATCTGCAATAAAAAATAGGGGTTCCTATCTTAGTTTCCAAGTTGCCCCCACCCCCTTACAAACAAGGGCGGAGGGTCCTAATTATAACACTAATGTATTTCCCCTCCAGAATGATTTAATTTTGATTATGGTCATTTTTATCGCTGAGGGCTTATTTTCCGAGATATTTGAAAGCTTCAGCTCAAAAAACTCACCCGGTATAGCATTTTTTTAACAAAAATGCTTAAAAATCCAAAACATTTATAATCTTTCTGTTGTTTAACCGCGGCAGTCGTAGAATTCTTATGATGAATTTGTTGCATAGAAATCCTAGTTGGCTCTCTCTTATGAAATAAGTAAGTTCTAGTGTTTTAAATTGGTCCGTTGTGATGCCATCATATTTAGAATTAATTATATTTTCATAATTTGTAAATTTTAAAATGCCACCAACACAAAGAAAAAACGAAAAAAGTCGAGTGTGAAAGACACAACCCGCTACCGTGAAAAACGATCTAATTCAAAATTCGAGATGGCGAACATAGCATAAATTCAGACCCGTCCTCGTAGAATACGGAACAATTCTGATGTTTAGGCAACAAAAATGCTTATAGAGTTCGGCTCCGAACCTTTTCCGTCTTTTTTAATTAGCTCAAATTTGACTACTAGTGTATACATTTCAAAATCATGTAACCGAAAATTTTTTAGATTTGGCAAAATAATTTATCAAGCGGAACGAAAAGTTATATAAAAATCAATAAAATTCCCAGCCCAGAGATGATTTTAAGGAACTTGCCACGGAACAATTTTTTTCTTACATTGCCTGTAATTTGCCAGTACTTTATGCAATTCAAAATTTTACAGTTTTTTATACCTTAGATTTTAATTTTTTTATTTACCCTCTTTCTACTGAATGAATTTACTGGCACATCCTACTGAGATCTGACTTTTACACACAAGTAAAAATTTAAAGAAAATAATCCAACTTGTTTAATTTTGGGAGTATTAATTCATTTATTCAGTTCCAATTCCACTAGTTATTAAAATTATTTTTTTTGGCAGTGTATGCATATTACAAGTTTTCCTGAGTGTTCTTTGCAAATATTGCGATTGCACATATTACAAATCTGGCGCCTAACTATTGAATTCGACGTTCATTTTCGAAGGCTATCGTTTTCCTATAGTAGACTAAAGAAGAAAAAAGAAAAATGTAATGTAATTTTTTTTATTCTTTTATCTTTGGACATACCCATAAAAATGAACGTTGAATTCAATAGCTAGTTGTCACACGACTTATATTATTAGGACACTTGTAACATCGACGACGAACGGTTGTTTTTGAACCCGAATCGGTTGATACTACAGTCTCTTTGTTGCCTAAAACCTTCTCCATTTGTCACAACTGTGCCTTTTGTCAGTTTCATTTGGCTTCGTCGTTGTATTTGAGGAATAACACGAACTAACTGCTTCAAAAATAGTTTTCTGCGTAAGATTATTTTTTTCTTATTCCAATCTGAATTAAAGTTTTGCCAGATTATCATGGACCCTACTCTGCAAACATCCACTAAATTAAAAAATTTCAAAATTATCCATTTATTCGATTTACGCTTTACGGAAAATGAGTGTGCAAGTTGATCTAGAGTTTTAACCATACCCTTCGTACAATTGTAGTACAATATATTCGATGGCTAATTTTTGTAGTTTTCATCTAATTCATCATCATGATGCACATATGAAATTAACCAAACTGCCCTGATTTTTTTCGGAACATTGCTAGCCACCGTCATATTTTTTCAAAACCCGAACATACTTGTTTCTACTACTTTTCGTTTGTGTGGAAGAAACTCTTTTAGAATGCACGCTTTATTTTTACAAAGAGTTCCAACACACGTTAGTCCCATCGATAGCAAATTTTGTGTGAGGTTATAACTTGTAAAGAAGTTATCAAACGTAATATTTCCATGAGATCGCTCAAAGGGTTGGCTCAATTAACTGACGATTTTATGGCCCAAATTTTTTGCTCGCTCAAGCCCTTATTGTCCTAAGTAAGGAATACCATACAAAGGATAACTGGTAGTGGTATCACAGATCCAAAATATCTTCATCTTCATATTTGTCGGGCTTCGACGGGATAAACTGACGGAAGACTACTCGGCTTCTAAATGATACTAATTGTTCATCAATGGTTTATAGAATTTTACTAGACAAATAATGTTTCAGCAAGCTTTTGTTTTTTAGATCTCGAACTCTTCGAAAAGGAGGATATATATTTTTGCAGAAAATGAGAAAAGCATTTTCATAATTACCTAAATGGCCTAAAACTTATAAAATCATGTAAATTTTGTAGTACGCGTATAATTACATGGCGTGTATAAAAGACACATTTCAGTAGGGTATGGTGGAAATTAATTTTAAAGGCTATATCTTAAGTATGAAAATTTTGAAAAAAATAAATAAATGATTTTTGAATACAAAATACTTTTTTTGAGGAATACAATCTGAACCTATTATAATATAAAATATTTTGTGAGTATCGCCAATTTAAACTTGAAATGTGTCTAAAAGTCCCATCGAAGTCCCGGATAAGGTTGACCTGCTCATTGACGTATTTGAAATAAATAATAATTTTGGTGTGAAATTTACCTTTAGGAAAGTTATAGGGGTGATCTGGAACTAACCAATTCAATGTAATTAATTTGTAATCAATTCTGGTCCAAGAACCATTCCGATACCATCAAACGTTACAATTTTGCTGGTGCAGGTTTAATCGTAAGCTAAACCGACCAGTCGTTCCTCAAAAACGGTAACTCTAATAAAATCGAGGTAGGCTTTAACAATATGCAATAATCACAAATTATGGGATAGGTTTGATTGAGGAGAGCTAATTTAAGTATACCTCTTATACTGTCCAGGACATATCCCCCGACCGGTGTTTTAAAATTATTTTGGACCACCCAACATAATGTTTTAATTAACAAATTTTGTTCTGTAAATTTAGTAAAGTGATTTACAAATTTTAAATAAATTTCCGAAGTATGTTGTTAATTTGACGCGAAAAATTTAGTTCTAACTATTTAAAAGTTACGGTACTATTGGGTTACGTCGTAATTGAGTTGATAATTTCATTTAGCGCTTTAATGTTGGGCCAAATTGGCAGGCAGAAGGCTTAATTTTTAATAAACTTGTACAAATCGTCAACAGTAAAAAATATGTAAGTACTTTGACTAAAAATTTAATTTCTGGACTATACAGGGTGATTCTTACGTAAGTACAATAAATTCGGGGGGGGGGGGGGGGGGGGGGTGACAGAGGACATTAATATGAACAAAAAATTATGTGGCAGCACATATCTTATTTATACCGTCATAGAGATAATCCAGGTTCTACTGTAAAATTAGTCACTTTGATTTAAACACATAACTTAAAAACTATTACTCACAAATTTCGCAAATAAACGTTTTGAGCCAATAATAAGGTAAATTGATAAATTGTTCCAATAATACGTAATTTAACAACAACTCGGTATCGTATTATTTATATATTTTCAATAATGTTCAAAATACAAATCTAAAACGGCAGATACGCATTTTGCTTGCGGGTTTGCTGATGGAACTGCTGTTCAACGAGAGGCACATTTATTGCGGGAGGTACCCCAATCGCCGTGTACCCGAAAAACCAGTCAAAAAATCCATCAAAAACTTAGGGATGTTTCTTCAATCCTGAAAAGGAAGCATACGAGAAAGGCCAATAACAAGTAAAACACTTGCGCTAGAAGAAGCTGTTTTCAATAAAATAACAGAACAATCCAAGACGAGCATAATAAAAATAGCTCGTGAACTTAATGTTAATGACGGATTCAGATCGATATGATCATTCACACATAATTTTTTCCATAAATTTGGATATCCTTTTGCTTCAAAATCAATCATTAAGTAACAACTGTAACATTTGTTTGACCTGGAGAATCGCCGCAAACGAGAATAAACTGAAAAAATTTAATCAACAACCAAAATCTATATGCAATTCAACCGGAATGAAAGTGCAAAGTTAACCGAAGTAAATTCTCCAAGTTACATGAATGTTATAGAAAACTGGGCTCACTCAGGAACTCTTCAGCGGTCGTTGCCGGCTAAGCTTCAGGGTTGTGCGTTGGATTTGAAGAGTATGAGTGATCCATGTGTAACCGCGAGGGAAAATGAAGGATGCCAACTACCTACCTTTGACTGACCAGATACCTACCCTAGTCCATCCTCATCCTGCAAACCTAATTAATTATCCGTATTTTCACTACACGTGAACCACTACACGGGAACCTTGCAGGTTTTCTGAAATTTTAGTGGGAATGACGTTTTTTGATTAACAAGATAGTTTTTACCAAAACTCTACTAAGTTTTACTTTTCGCATTAGTAATTTTATTAGCTTAGGATTAATGTATGATAGGTTTATTGAATCCTAATGCCGGGGATGGGATAGTTTAATTGAAAGCCTTACATCCCGAAACAACGGTTGCTTGAAGTTGGTGCTAAATTTTATGTGATTTTTTTATTGTCTGAAATCTGTTCGCATGGTTCCACTTATTATACTTAACAAAATTCTTCACTTCTGAGAGATCACTTCCGAGAGTAGACTGAGAGTTCTAGAAGGATACTAATTAAAAGCGGCCCGTTAGGGATCCTGAAAGAGCCCATTGAAACTGAAACATTAAAAATTCAAAGCAGTTTTGATTACATACCTAGAAAGTTACAGAATGAAACAAAACGAGTATCGTTGGATGAAGCTCAAGAAACCGTAAATGAAGGAAAATCTAGAAGGCAAGTAGTAATTCAACAGTGAAAATACATCAAAAAATAATTTTAAACTATTTTTTAACCACTAACTTGGCATCCGCCTAAAGAAAAGAACAGAAGTCAGATAGCAGTCCGCTTGAAAGGTATTGATGCTAACATAAGATAGTCACGGGGTTTAACAGTCAAACAAAGAAAAAAAAACTTTTTTAGAGACATATTTTTAACTAAGTTTTAAGAAACCATTATTATTTGTGGTTTAGAATGTTAAGCTAGCTACGAAACAAGAAATATTGGCAAACTCCTAATTTCCACTTCTTTTGTTTTACACATGGGTTTACAATTAAAAATTCTTCCAGAGAACCATTAATTCAAATAAGTGTAAAATTGGATGATTTTGAATGCGCCAATAATATTAACAGAATGTTTATTTGTGGTGTCGAATTGACATCGAAAGCTTAGCAAATAATATTTTAATAATAAAAACGAGCTAAACACCAACAAAACCATTATAAGTGTGGAATTGAAGAAAAAATAGGAAATTTGTGTCCAATCATCACTATCATCTTCAAACAATTTCTTAATTTATTATCATTTGCAAACACTTAACTATATATTCATAAGTCAGCAATACGATATTTTGCAATACGTCAAAATATAAATAACCGTATCATAATTCGCGCGCATAACACAAAAACATATTTTCCACCTGATTACAATTCTCAGGTATCTCAACATGTATACGTCTAATAAGTGGAAACAAATCCAACTATAAAATTGCTGAACGGCTTTTTTAAATTTGTCCGCGCCATCACAGCATCAACTTTTTCCGCAATATTCAAAACGACACCGTAACTAAAATTGTCTGAATGTTGAATATTTTATATTAAGAATATGTAAGCGCGCAACAAATACTCATAAATTAATAATTTTCTTCACATTGTTTTGTTGTTGTATGATCGAATCCGATCGTATACTAGCAAAATATTAATCGCAAACCAGCAAAAAAACACCGACTGGTCGTAAACTTATTATTGTTGTAAAAGTTCCGTTTAAGATTTAATAGTTTTTCACTATACGCATCTTATATAGGTACGTACGTTTATATTACAACAGATTAAAAAAAAATCAAGATTTAGGTTTATGAAAAATCCTTCATCTTAACTCTATATGCATACATATTTATATAGTGATGTTGATGTAGTTTATAACGGTCGTAAAAATTAATTAATACTTGGGTACTTACACTTAAGACAGCTCAACAACAAATTATCAACTTTCTTTTACCATGCGAACTGTATTCTCCAAATTTTTCCCCTGATCACAAAAAAAGTCTACACAAATTTTTTCGCTCAGTTATTTATTTCACTTGTTCGATAGTGTTGTATTTATTTTCTCCGCTTTCTTGAATATTTGTGTTGGTGTTTTCATTCATACATTAATGTTTAACATCAGTGGTGAATAAAAATAGTTTTACACACGAAGATAGGGGAATTATAAAATTGAGAGATCTTGTTTATTATGCTCTTGCTCGAAGAGTAAGTTGATTATTTTCTTAGTCTGATCAGCTCAATATACACAAATTAAAAAGTTTCAATTCGGTTGTTATACATTTTGATGTTTGATTTGTTGCAATTTTATTTAAATTTAAAAGATGAAACGAAAGACTTTTAAAGGCGATGAACCCGAATTAACATAAATAGTTAAGAAATCATTTTAATTGGTTTGTTAAGTAGTTCGGTGGCTTAAATATTAGTAAAGACGTTGCGAATTAAAATTTTATAAGTAGTTTTGATTGAGCTCTAATATTGCAAAATTTTTAGTAATTTAGTTAATTACTATTATAAATAATTGATGGTTTAAAAAATTACCATAAGGATGGTCCTTACAATGTTGTGGTAGATAATTCAGGTTTAGCTAACTTGTTATAAAACCATCCAACAATTTATTGGTTGGCTTTTTTATGGATCCAGCTAACACCGTTACATCCCGTTTAAAATTTTGAACAGTGCCTAATAATCTAGAACACGCTGTTAATAATAAAAAATCTGGACTCAGCGTAATGTGTAAATTTTGCAATTGTCCCATATTTGTATAATTTTAATAATTATTTATACGTGCGTTGAGTGATTTTATGGAAGCGGCGATTCAAATCTGATGAATCAGATGAGTGATGATCAACTAAATGAGTGTTTATCTAGTTACAGTAAGTGTTTCTCTACTTATGCTGCAAGCGTATCAATATTGGTTGAATTCAATCAAATCAAGTAAGAAATTTTACTCACAAATTTTACTAGAGCCTCATTTTCAAAGATACAAGCTTCAATGCTCGATGGAAACTACAATGAGTTGTAAAGTTTGAAGATCGTATTCACTCCTTCCGTTCTTGAAAGACTTACTTATCAGACACAGAAAAAATTCAATATTTGCGTGGATATTTTAAAGAGTACATTCTAAGTAGCTGATGCCAATTACCGCGCCACGTAACTTATCCACAACTCTTTGAATAACCAGCCTTTTAGGGAGGAAACCGCCAAGAAACCTACACGTATTTGTGTTGCTGGCTAAGAAGGAGCCGCAAACTATAATCAATAGCTTTTTAAACCGTATTGATGTTCCATTTTTAAAAATAAAAATGATCACCTCTGAATTGAAAGATTTACAAGAATTTGTTTGTACAAGAAGAACAAATGTTGTTGCCGAAAATGTAAACTTAACCAGAATTTTTTTATGTAAGCCACCATAGATATGATAATCGTTTAAGCAATCTGGAATTTATGTTGGATAATTTCGTTAAAGAGCTGACATCACAAACATCTGAGAGGTCACTTCCAACACTTAATGTTAAGCGTAAATTTTATCGTTTTATCGTTTAATTGTTGTTTCACTCATGTTTAATTTTTTATCAAACCTGAACATGTCCGATAAAATTATTATGAAAAAAATGATCTGAACTAATTTTGTTTGAAATTAAATTTACAATCTTTTTTTTTACTCGTTTTATCATAATTGCTATTTTTCAAAAGACTTCGGACCGACGTCGGTGAAAATCACTCTGGAGTCTCCCAATCTATAGAAAATTTCGTCCTTAACAATCAATCCATATGAGCTATTTAGTTCTGCCCCAGTTATTCTGGTTGGAAACAAGGTTTACGTCAAAAACCGTCATTTCCACATACATATTGGATAACTGATCTAGCCCGGTATGGTTGCAAAATTAGTTTATAGTTTTTTAGTTCAGAGTGGTTTTTCTAATAATAATAGTCGTTTTAAAATAATTTCATTAATTGAAAAACCTCCTATGGAAGCAGTCGCTTTAGGTAAACCGATTTCAGCCAAACACCAGTGACATCACAATCAATCTATCCATCTAGCCTGTAAAGAGGACGATTTTTTTTCACAAAAATGTTTTTTGGCTAAAAATTGTCATTTCCGTTTAAATTTTGGAAATTTGAGCCGGTATGTTGCAAACTTAATTTAGAAACTCTAAATTTTAATGAAATAACTCTTATGGTAGTTGCCACTTCCATAAAATGACGATAATGCAGATGCGGTAGTACAAAGAGTTGATAATGCAGATTCGGATAATCAAATTGGTATACAAACCGACAATGTCGAGAATCATCATTTTTCATCAACAATTTTCCATCACAAAAATATCAATAACCAACATCTTTACAATATCCATGTAACTGTCACGTTCAGCTGATGAATGGTTTGTATATCAAGGTTTTGACAGATGAACGCCGATTTGACTGAACTAGTTTTCCTTTACCAAAATTGTAATGTCAATGAACAAATAAATAAATAAATAAATAAATAAATAGTTTGATAAGTTTGATATAGGTAGATTTTGATTTTATATTTGGGGTAGGTTTAATGAGGTTATGGGAGTGAATTTTTATTTTCCCCTTCTGTCTATAAAATCGTTCATCATTCGAGATTTTGCCAAATAGACACCAATCTATGACTATCCCGATTCGATAGCCCGTGATCGTAAGTAGATAATAGTTATAGGTTTAGGGTGGGTTCTATTGAAGTCATAGGGGTGAAATTTGTTCCCTTGTTTGGACGGTAAATTTAATTCGAGATTTTGTCAGATTACTATATCAAAGATGACCATAGGAAGAATTTTAGTATAAGTTTGGGGTTAGTCTGATAAGGTTGGAGGGGTGAAATTTTTTCCCCCCATGTTTTGTCGATAAAATCGTTCATCATTCGATAAAATCGTTCGTCATTCGAGATTTGGCCGGATAGACATCAATCTGACTTTGTTAATTACGTATCCCATAACCAAAGGTAGATTTTGATAATAGATTTGGGGTGAGCCTGATGAGGTTATAGAGGTAAAATTTTGATTTTCTTCTTTTACTATCGATAAAATCGTCCATAATTCGAGATTTTGTGAGATAGATACCAATCTCACTATGCCGATTTGATAGCCAATGACCAATCTTGACATAGTCAGATTGGGTTCCATCTGTCAAAATCTTGAATGTCAAACGGTGTTACCCACAAAACATAGCAAAAAATCAATATTTCACTCCTACATCATCATCAGACGCACCCCAATTGGCATAGTCGGATTGGTGTCTTTCTGGCAAAATCTCGAATGACGAACGATTTTATTCACAAAACGATGGGACAATAAAAATTTCACCACTATATAACCTCATTTGACCCACCTCAAATCTATAATTAAAACATTCCTATGGTTGGGTCGGTCATAGGCCATTAAATTGACTCAGGTTTTTATCTATCTGGCAAAATCTTGAATGATGAAAGATTTAATCATTAAAAATTTCACCCCTATAACCACAACAGACTCATGCTTTGTTCATAACATCGGGAAAATAGCATGTTATTGATACCATGGTATTGAAGTAAGAAATGTTTCAACTCAAGTATGAAAAAAGAAGTCGGAGTTTCTATATTTTGATGCGATTTCATTGGTGTAGAGCATGGTAATCAATACCATGGAAATTTTTCACGATGTTATGAACAAAGCTTCACCCCTATCTCTATCGGTATAGTCAGATTGGTGTCTATCCGGCAAAATCACGAATGATGGACGGTTTTATCGACAGAAGAAGGGGAAAATAAAAATTTCACCCCTATAACCACACCTGACTCACCCAAATTTATAATCAAAATTTTCTTATAGTCATAGGCTATCGAATCGGTATAGTCAGATTGGTGTTTATCTAGAATTACTAACCTAGAATTACGAATGATTTTATCGACGAGGCATGGCATACCTACAACCTCATCAGACCCGCACTCCTAACCTATAATCAAAATCTGTCAAAGTCATGTCTATCAAATCGGCATAGTCAGATTGGTGTCTGCCCGGCAAAATTTCGAATGATGAAACATTTTATCGACAAAAGGGGCAAACAAAATTTTCACCACTACAACCTCATCAGAATCACCCAAAACCTATATTTAAAATCTACCTATGGTCACGAGTCATCGAATTGCTGTAGTCAGATCGGTGTATGTCTGGCATAATCTTGAATTGCAAACCATTTTAACGACAATTAAAAACCATTTAAAGTTTGATAATTTTTAAACTTCTTATTCGACTTTTATCGACTGTATGAAACGGATATGGCATTTTTTTATTACTAACCATTTTTGAGTTATTACATTCCTTTGTTTACAAACCTTTGTGAATGAAAATTTTATTTGTTATTTGTTATGCGGCTGATTTTGTAGGTTAGTCACTTTCGGCTAGGATATTTCAATTTATATACTTTTTTTAACTTTCGGCTGAAGTAGTCAAGCCACTATCTGCATTATCGTTTTTTTATATTTTTGGCTAATGACTTTCGATTAACTTTAACAAGGTCACGTCCGGTAACCCGATTTCGGTTAAAATTCACTGGAATCTCCCAATTTATGGGATCAAACTTCGTTTGGATAAAACCGACTCCACACCTGTGAATTATTCGACATTGTAAATGATAATAAAAATTCTAATTTTATTGGGCAGAATTAGATTACTCGGAAATTTTATCCACCATACGAGACCGCAGTAATGCCTACAAAATACCACTTAAAGAGAACTTGTAGGAGAATCTATTGATCTATGGAGAAATGATAATGCTTTTGATGCAGACTAACGCGAACCTCAACTCAAAACCTATTTGTATTAATTCAGACGGTGACCTCAACTCATTGAAGGCAGTACATATTTTATTGAGCACACCTATTTACATGACCTGGCACCATTCATCTTAAATTGACCAAAGATCACGATGGTAATACCTCCAGAGACTGCAACAACAATTTTGAAAAAATGAGACCTTCTTTTGTATACTTCTTTCGTAGGGTTGTGTGATACCACATTCATCACTCCACTCAGCATTTCACCCAAGTTGTGCAATTGTTTCTTCGATTATCGCGTCTTATACTGTTGTTGGAGGTTTGCCTGCTCCTGCGGCCGCCTTACACAAGACTCAAATGATGAGAAAAATACATTGGTTAATTTCGCCTAGAAGTATGTCGCAATTGTGATGAGGTAAGCGAAAGAATAGTACCGGGACAAAATTCGCGAGTTAAAGATACACTGATATCTATTTGGTTTCGTTCTCCCGGAACTATAACATCTTCAGCATTCAGTTAGGATATCGAATGTAATTCATACATACGCTGCATCTGCAACCGACAAAATTTTTCTACTAAGTGGTGCTGATTATAGGTGAGGGAAGCCTCATGCTGTTGAGCAACAGAAGAAAGCCCATATTGACGTTTCAAACCGATTTACAATCGCAGGTATAAAATAAAGCTTTAAAAGACTGAACTCGTTAGGGCAGCTAAGCAAATTTGTAGATCGCACAAGTGCAAATGGTAGAAGGCCGAAGTTCTGAAATTACACAATTTGCGTAATTTGTTAGACCATTAAATCTAAACATTATGAGGATTCATCTTACGATGAATTCGCTAAGTCAGCATTCTTGTTATTCGAAAGAGAAACCTCGTGATTTTTACCACCTTTTTCATTCGTCATGGCGAAGCGAAGTTAAGTATGATGAAATAAAAGTGGCAGCGATGTGCCTTATCTTCAAGAAAGAAAGACCGCTTGAAATGTGAATTATCGCGCTATCGATATGGGTGGCTCAAGCTGAAGTATAAATGTTCATGCCATCTCTATTTATTTATTGTACAACCTACTTTTTGTGTTAAGTTTCCTATAGTTTTAGGCACAAAGCAACAGCATAGATTTGTAGGCCTAGGGCATCGTATCGTAATTCGATTGTGCTTGAGGCATACAGGAAACTCAGGTTGAACTTGTATTGTATAGTTGACCCTAATTCTTAATAGCCAAACAATCATCAATTTAGTTTACTCTGAATTCATGAACAATTTAACTTGGTTTTTAAGTATTAAGATTAACTAGCTGACCTGTGACTGAATAATCAGTCACGTGAATACATTTTATTAAATTTTTGGTTAAGAATTGATAAGAAGAATTTTTAAGATGTAAATTTGATTCACTTTTATCAAAAATAAAGTAAATTCATATATGCTGTTAAATAAATATTTAATAAGAAATGTACAAAAGAAAAATAATAAAATATGAATTAACTTTACAGTTTACATGCGTAGAATCCCTACAAAATAACATTCTTAGTTGTGATGCGCCCATCCCGATCAGGTGATTGATCGCTTGTCTCAACGATAAACGCCTTGATTCCGTTAAATAAGCGGCATCGTGAAAAAGCCACATAGAGCTGACCGTGCGTAAATACGGAGGCCGGCAAGTACACTCCTACCTTCTTCAAGCTTTGACCCTGACTCTTGTTGATGGTCATGGCGAATGCGAGCTGAACCGGAAATTGGAGGCGAGACATTTTAAATGAGAAGGTGCCTTCCGAGGGTGAGAGCTTAATGCGTGGGATGAGAACGTGCTCGCCTTTTGAGAAGCCGGTCAGCACCTCACATTGCAGACTGTAGCGGTTTATTTTTGCGACTCGCATGCGTGTTCCATTGATAAGACCCTTGCTTGTATTAAGATTCCTCATCAAAAGAACGATCACGTTTACCTTTAGCGGGATGGCATGGCGCGGAAGTCCGGACCCTTCAAACTTGTTGAGAAACTCTACGGGTAGGCGGAGTTCCTCATTTATGTCATCACTCTCAACTTTATCAACACTATGTTTGACATTCTTGTTCGCCAGGCAGGAGGTTAAGTACCTGCTGATTGATTTGCGCGCAATCATCATTCTTTGGTGCAAGGATGGCGCGCTCTTCGATGGTTCCCTCCGCGTGGATTTGTTTGGCCACGCCCTCCTACTGTTTCATGACCTCTACCATGGCGATGCCCACCAGCTGTTGGCGCGCACTCATTGTGTGGCATCCCGGGTTGCCATCCCATCTCACCGTGTGGAAACAAAAGAGGATAATAAAGCGCGTCTAGACGGGGCTCGGTGATGCTTACAGTCTGGAGGTCGGATGTCACGCTACCTGGACGCTTCTTGTACACGTTTAGAGAGCGCTCGTAAGGTGGCTCCCCCTCGAGAGCGCGAAAGACAATTGCAACATCAGAAGCTGTCGGGAGATTGAATCGGCGTGCGTCCTGATTAGCTGTTTGGATCATATGCATTGCCAGATTTTGACGGTCATGCGCAGTCATTTCGTCCATTGTTCGGAACTCGCGCATGTAGATGTTTACCAGACTGAGCTCAACTGTAAGGGTGCGCACCAAGCTCTCCATCTTTTCCTTGTCCGCGCGTAACGTGTAGCCGGCCAAGTTTGTACAGCGCATGCGCGTTCCCTCCTCGACATCGTAAAAAAATATCTGCCCATACTTGGGAACTGAACCGTTTGAGGGTCGTGATGTGCTGATGCGATGATAGACGGATCCGTGCAGTGAAAAGAAGTATGTCCACCAGCGCGCTGCTCTTCGAGCTCCATTCCGGTGCTAACCATGGAGAGGGCGGAATTAAGCTTCCGGATGTTAGCCTTGTAGAACCGCGAGATGGAGTTAATTTTTCGTCGAACCAAAAACACAAAAAGAAAAATCGGTGTTATGACAAAAACATCAGCAGTTTTAATAAATATTGTCATTGTCACGGTTTAATTCAAAACAAACATATTTTGTCATGACATTCTGGCGTCGTGATTAATATATAACATGTACAGTATAGGAAAAACGTTTCTTGTCTTTTACACCTATTTCCCGTGCACGTACCTTAATAAAACATATATTCTGCACATCTATGAAAAAATACCTTTCACCTGATATATGTTTCATTAAGATACGCGCACAGGAAATAGGTTAAAAGGGAGCACAAACTAAAAATTAAGCGTATTAATATATAAGATACGGGTAATGCTAGTGCATTGTCATTGTCATACGGCCAACTTATAACAAACGCCTTTCCTTGTTGCACAAATGTCCGTAGTTTTTTTGTTCGTAGCTTTTTTCAAGTCGAGAAGGATAATAGGTAGAAAGTTGATATTTGACATGCTTTTAGGGTTCGGTGAGAAAAGTTCATAGCCTTTGGAATTACACCGATAGATTCTTCCTGGGCTGAGCTGTGGAGGATCAAAGTTTCAGAAACTTGCCATTGAAAATACATGGGATCTAAAAATTGATATTTTTAAATTTTGCAACATAAAAGTACTACTTATTACAATGTTTAGAGGTATTTTAATTTCTTTATTTCGCATATTTTTTTTATTTTTATTCAACTTCCGCTCTTCATCTTTCCATTTATATACAAAGTTTGTATATACCACCTGTGTGTGCAATTTACCAGACAAGCGGTATCAGTAACTTTTCTTAAAATTGAATTTCTTAATTCATCTTTTATTTCTAATCAAATCATAAATTCCGACCCATGCTTGCATGGGTCGCTGTTATTAAATAATACAAGTACAAACATAAACTAATATAAGATTCTACAATAATCTACCAATTATCAACATTCTCGACATATTCTACGCCAATTGTCTACATTGTCGACGCCAAAAGCAATTATCGACGCCATGACGCTGAACATTCCAAAATACGCGTAGACGCACAACGCTGCCTACTAGTTCCGAAAGACCTGAATTTTCTTTAAAAACTCAATCGAGAACGAGTCAATTCTGACCACACATCCATAAAACGCATTGTAATTTGTTGTTTGACATGCAAACTAGCAGTGAACAAGCTTCGGAATGGCGCCTTCCAACTGAGCCGAAACCGAAAAAACCACGTCAAAGTCGATCAAAAGTGAAGAAATATATATTGACTGTTTTCTTCGATTATCGCGGTGTTGTGAACTCAAAATTCTTGCCAGAAATAAAGAACATAAGCGAGGCATTGTGTGTTATGGCTATCATTGTGAACAAATTTCGGGCCAAGAACTCAAAAATAGCATCGAATAACCACCGTATTCTTCTGATATGGATCAGGCTGACTTTCTTCTCTATTTCTTCTTTCTCTTTCTCTTTTATTTTTCGATATTTTTATTCATTATTAGAATCGCGAAACACACTTGAGATGAACTGACAAAATAGAGCACTAGAAACAAAATAAATGACAGATCGCGTGCAAACTTCATGTCAAAATAGGGAACAGCTGTGCCAACTTACCGATAAAAACAGTTGTTGCACTCCCTTTCAGCGAGTTTTTTTAAATGACCAATTCCCGTTACTTTTTTGATAGAAAGTATAACGAAAGGTGAATGGTAAATCTGACAAAATTTGGAGGTTAAAATTTCTCATGATTACTACACTTTATTTTACTTTGTAAAAGATAGTAAGCGCGCATTTAGAGCAAACAAGCTTCTAGTAATGTTGGTTTCGGATAGATTCATTAGACGGAAGTTTTTACCTTTTACACGATCGAACTTTCTTTCTTTCGAACATGTCGTCCAACATGCAGTATCGTATAAAACCTAGTAAAAACTTAATTCTCGATAGTGAGATTATACCGATTAGTTTTCATAAATTTTTGATAGTTCGATGCAAATATAACATATGAAAGAGAATTGGAAGTAATTATGAACTTCGATTCACAACGCGATAGATTTTGATATTTTAATGGGATCAACTGTTGTTTACTATTTTTACTACAGATCGATTGGTTAACCGTGAAATCGAATGAATATTTATGTTAATTTTACAAATATGCTAATGAACCATTTCCCCATTTAACACAACACAGTTATGCCATACGTGTCTCTAATATATTACATATTGTCTAATACTGATTAATTAATAGACGAAAAATATGTTCAAATGTCCAGACATAAAATAGACATAGCGGCGCTCACATAACTTACGAGACGATAAACTCTGGTGTATAGAGCATTCAAATTTCTGGATTATCATATTTAATCGGTACGATTCAAGAATTATGTTAGAATTCTAATACAAACCGATTATTCAAATATGATAATGGGATAAAACAAAAGCAACGCAACCTTCACAAATCTATCTTAATATTTTATGATCTTCATCTCATATAATAATTACATGGAACCTATAGCCATTAACTTGTCTTTTACACAAAAACAACGACATCAATTTGATTTTAAAGTAGCTGTATGCGCGCATCATAACCTCTTCGTATAGTAATTAACAACATTCAACAAGACAATTAAATACCTCACGTTGCGCATCTTAAAAAGCATAATTTAAGATTTTTTTTTATATTCGACGTGCATCGTTAAAATCTTGTCAGAAGTGTTTTAAAGACACGTACATATTCTCATCGGTTTCGAGGGAAGATTTTCTAAATATTATTTTCTAAACAAATAATATCGTAATAGCAAGCAAGCAATTAATCTGTGCATTGTCTGCAATGTCTAGAACCAATACAATTCTGAATTATCATCGTAATTATTTATGATTATCTTATTATGTTTAACGAATTTCAATTAAGATTTTTCTAAGTTTGAATGGAATTAGAAAATCGATATGAAAATTATCATGTCTTCGGCATAAATGAACCATCGTCATTTAAATACAAAACACCACCCACTTGGCGTAAGTTTAAGGTTATGGTTACTTCGTCGCAATATCGTACCAAATAGTTTACCATGCAATAGTTGTGGAAATGCAGAAAACTACTTACCATCATTGTTATTATAGCTTGTCGGCTCATAAATTGTATTTTAATAGACTTTTAAAGAAGATTCTTGTTTATGTTTAAATGTATGTAAGTAAGACAAATGGTGTACGATATACAATAATCATAACTATTTTGCTAGTTTTTTTTATGCAATTATATAATAATTCATACACAATTAATAATTCGTTGATGTGGAAACCAATTAAAGTTGGATTAAGGTTTTGCCTCGCAAAATGTTATGGTGATAAGAGGTCATGCGTCTATTGCGCAGTTGTTCATATGGTGGTAATTACTGAACTAAATTTTTAAAGACATTCACAAGAAAAATTTTATAGATTAGAAAATTGTTATGTTCTTAATAATAAAGTTATTTTATCTACAACAATCACTAGCATTAACCGTCGTAAAAGACGAAAGAATTTTTAAGGAATCGGCTATAATTTGAACTCTTTCATAATTAATAATCTACTCTTTAGGGAATTAATGAATGATTGTACTCGTAAAATAGAAATGTGGAAAGCAACATTTACAATTTTATGACTCAAAAAATGATTTGTTATTGCTTGCAATAATTTTCATTTAAAATATTTGCATCTTTAAGTCTAATTCGTGACTTATTTTTACGATTTATCTAGTATTTATTGCGTATGTTTGATCCCAAGTAGAATATGCCGTAGCTGTCTGGATTAAGACAATCGAAAATTTGCAGAAAAAAGTTTCTCTTGTACTTATTAAACAGAATCGACTGGAAGTATAACAATAATTTACCTTGCCATGAGAATATGGCTCGACTACCTCCATATAATACCTCTCTGCACTTTTAAAAATATGTAGAAGAACCCTGTTGGTTTCCATTTTTATAGGAAATGTGCTTCTTGGCATTATCAAGATTCACCATACATCATGTATGTGAAGTTAACCCAGAAAGTCATCCCAGAAAAAATAAATGTTTGCATCAGGCAACACTAAAGTTATATATTTATATACCAGCCCAGGATTTCATTAAAATTAATTAAATTGGTATAAGTTCAGCCCAAGAAATATCAAAACCTCGTAATAAAACATATTGCATGAAAAGAAAAAAATATATTCAGCGCCCAGACATACGAGTATTTAACCGAAAAATTTTCAAATATGTAATTACACTGAGATTATAGTGTCAGTCACAACGGTAAGATTATCTTGAAATGTAAATGGTCAGTAACGGACATGATTATAAGTGGTTACTACTAGAATTAATTTCCGGAACTAGCGGTTTCTGGGAACCAAGGAGTAAAATATTTTATATATTGGGCCCAACACGTGTGCACCTGTAGCGCCAATCGGAACGGTACGATTTTCTAGAAATTTGTATGGTACGTAGAAAGAATAATGACAAGTCATTACTATTAGGTTTGGTTTCCGGAACTCTTTGATTCCAGGAACTATTCAAGCAAATCCTTATCAAATGTATTGGCCCATTCAAATATGAGCTTGTACCACTAATCAGAACTATAGAATTTTATAAACATTTTCATTGTTTACCTTTATATATTTTAATTATTGTGCTCGTATTAATATGCTGATGAAATTTGATGTATGTGCATTTGAAATAACTTAAAGATATTTTAAGCGAAGAATCGTAAAGCATTTCAATCCTATCGTGAAAAAAATCATAGACATTCGCTTGACTAATGACTGGATGTGTTTCAGCGGCCCCTTACCTGAAGAACAGATTTTGAATGTTATATTGAGTCAATGAGAAGCTGTACATATAATTGCAATGACTTAGACTTGCATATAGAATTTTTTCGCTACTCTACACTACATTGCCTGATACATCACTGAAAATATTTTACTTCACATTCCGAGAAGGAAACTATGTAATCACCCCCTGTTAGACCTTGAACACCATTCCATTAACTATCGAGATAACAACCCAATCTTTTAACAAAACAAATATGTCCAAAGTAGTGCGGAAAATTCTCATTTTTAAGTAGGTTTACAGTAGTTAATATTTCAATATCTTTAAATGTCGAGTATAGAAAATCTGTGTAGGAAGGCATTATATGTGGAAATTAAACGATATCCAGAAAACAGATAAGACAACCAAGTGAGCTAAAGGACATTTTCATAAAAATCGGATACTTCTCAATTTTGTTCTGGTAAATTAAGTCGTTCGGTATGGGTAAAGTTTAGACAAATTACTAAAACCGTGCTGTTTGTCGGAAAATGCCCATAATTGTAACACAATGAAATAATTCAAGTTTCCAAATTGAGAGTAGGGGTATCCTTTTTAGTTCTACCAAATCAAGTGGATTTTATTAGGTTGCGTAATTCTTGTTAAAATAAATTCTGGCCATCGTAAACTTTGTCGAAAAATTCGTCTATGTAAAAATATTAGTCTTCTTTTCAAAATTAAATGAGTTAACTTCCATTTCCAAACAGAGAGTTGGGATATCCTATAAATCATAAATCATCATCCCTCCTTAAATTTAACCTTTAAATTTAACTTTTAAATCTTTATCGTTTTTTGTAAATCCTTTTACTTTCCAACATCATAGCTTAAAAAAATATTAACAACATCCTTCGGCAGCTGCCACTGTCGGGTTACAGATTTCCATCTCGAAAAACGGATTTAAAAATAAAGTTGACCACCCGTTGGTCTAAAAACTCAAAAACTGACCCCACACCAAAAAAATGTACAATATTTATACTCCTATCGATCATACATTTTTTGTGCTTTCTGCAATGTAAGTAAACTGCACGAGGCTTACAATTATTGATTATTTGCAATAGCAGAGTTCATTACACATGCCATTTACCTCAAAAGCATTTGCCTTTGCGAAATCAAAACCAGCGATCATGTTACATTAACTTATAATATACGTTCATTCATCCACTGCATGAGTATATGCCGTGGTGGTATACACGTATATTCAAAAATAAATGTGCAAACTCGGCATGGTAATTGCTTATGTTATAATTTTGAGGTTTTACCTCGAAAGTTATGCCGATAGGTAATTCTTAAGTGTTTAGGTTTTTGCTAGTAATAGAATCGAATAGAATTCCGTTACAACCTTTTTCCATAACCTTAATTTCTCGGTCTTCATATGTATACCACTCTTTGCCTTCTTCAGTGAGCTTTGTGACTAACCTATTTTTTCGGGATCTTTTGTATTTATCTTCCAAACATTATTGTTTAGTTCAACTACTCTATAGTCGTTTGTGGACACTGATTTCATTAGAGGTTGAATATTCGCAAACTCAGTTATGCCTATCATATTAATTGGCGGTGTTCCCTTAGTCTTCATTGCAACCTTGCGTTGCTCTTGTTGCTGGTGATATTGGGCTATAGGCACTGGTTCGACAGTTTCATTAACTTTAGCTTGCAAGAGCTCCTCAACTTCTGGCGAGGATTCTGCCCTTCGTTTTTTCCTTTGTCTTTTCTTCTGTTTATGTATTCAATCAATTTCTCTTGCAATTTCCTCCTCATCTGTAGGAAACTCAGCGTCAGTACAGCCAATTGTGCTATTTTCATTATAGCAAGTAAGAGGAGTTTCCACAACCTCTGTCAGTTTGGTCTTTTTCAGTTCCTCATTTTCTTTGTTTAAGTTAGCGATTTCATTGCTAAGTTGTGTTGCGACTTTTTCTATTTCACATTGTCGATTTACTGTTGAGTTGCGGACTGAGAATCCTTTGGATTAACCAGCTGAGCAGTTGGTGTACTACCTGGGGGTAAAAATTCGTTTTTTTTGTAAACTCTAATTGCAATGAACGACTGGTTATTGAAGCAGGTACCAATCTAACCAGTGAAATTGCCAGTGGGTCAGTGGAGAGAACATCATTTGCTAGGGTCATGGTGTACGGTTATCCCGCCGTTTCTCGGTCACCAGAGCCTCGTTGCTTAATTAGCAGGGAGCACCACGTGCAGGTGAGGTTGACATTTGGGCTGGTGTATTGGCCGATGCTCCTTACCCCTCCCATAAGATGGTTTTGTTTAAACTCAGGGCTCTTGGTTTCGCACCTCAACTTTTAATATGGATGGACTCTTATCTGAGGGAACGTAGATATCAGGTGATCTTAAGGTCATCAATATCTGCTCTTTTTATAGCTACTTCCCGGATACCGCAAGAAGGTCATCTTGGGCCTATTTTTTGTCTTATCCGTCAACCGATGTCGATTTCGTGAGCAAAAACTCGTCAATTTCTATGTATGCAGACGATACGAAAATTTACAGACAAATTTCAAGCTCCATCGATGGTGCCCTAATACAGAATGACCTTAATACTTTCATAACTTGGTGTGCTAAAAATAATCTTGGTTTAAATGTGAGTAAATGCCAATTCATTACATACTCAAGAAAATGCGCAAATTCCGTTAGTCGAGTGCATACCATCAACAGCGCTGGTGTTGCAAGAGTTTTAGCCATACTGGACTTAGGGCAAAATCAGATCACATCGATTTTATTGTCAACAGAGCAATTTCTTCGCTTGAATTTGTCAAACGCTGGTCTAAAGAATTTCTGAATACTTATGTTATGAGAGCTACTTATATGACATTTGTTCGGCCCTTACTCGATTATGCTAGTCAAGTTCGGTCTCCATATCATGAAGTGTGCATACGGAGAATTGAGGCGGTATGTGTACATTTACTACCTGCCTCCTTATCTCGACTGCTTGGAGCCTATTAACTTAAACCCACTCGACGATTTGTTGCACACATCGTTTCAATTCATCACTTTTTATCTGGTAGGGTAAATTCTCCAACTCTACTCGAAAAGATAACCCTTCTCAAAGAACAACCTACGGCCAGAACGAGCGTATCAGAAGACTGCTGTGAGACTAACAAACATTTCGAATTTTTAGACTACCACATTAGCAAAATCGCTATTAAGAAATTATTATTTGCTACCAATTGCTAGACCAATACACTTAATTTTTATTTTAATTTTATATTAATTTTTTTTTTCTATCTATTTGACATAAATGCTTTATCGAGTAATTATAATATTAAACATTTTTTTTCTCTCCCTATTTGCGTTTCATTTAATTTTATTTTTTCTTATCTTTATTTTTTTATTTGTCTCTCTTTATTTCTAATTTTTTTTCCACCACTAGTTTCATATCTATTTGCTTTAAGCAGACTGACGGTCGGTCTCTCCTCTTCTAAACGTATAATGAACTAGATGAATTATTGTTTTTAAGCAGTGAACCACATCCATGATGTTGGTTTTGCTTGGTGTGACCTCAGTAGATAAGAGTCTAGATTTGGCTATGAGGAAACGGCCATGATGCGTTTTGATTGACTGGCTTATTGGAAATTTGATTTTTAGGAACAATGACCTTGTTATTACAATTTCTATCATCTATCGACAGACTTCTAAGGGCAAAATGAATATGCTTCTGGTAAGGTATTTGGTCTTCTGATGCTTAACATCTTTGAAATGTTTCCAGATAACCCTTTTATGAAAACATGCAACGTTTGATTGCGATCTGTTTTGCTTAATACCTTCATAGTGTCTCCGTCATAGTTGATGGTTAACACTTTCGTAGAATCGGGATGAGAGACTTTTTCATTATTTACACTTTCTCGTGAAGACTATACTAAACTTTTATTTTATTTATATATATTTTCGAATGGCTATTCTTTAACGAACAATCTTACCAAAAATTTCTATTTCGGCCAACTTCAAAGTTCAGCGACACTTCACATACGCAAATGTTTTAAACGTATGGATGTAACACATATCTTATTGTATTTAATAAATTGATTCTAATAAATTGATCATAAATAATTATTTATCCATTATCTATTTACAATTTGATTGCAAATAAAAAATAATTTAATTTTATTTTTTATTATAAGCGAAAATCGGCTTATTTACAACACGCGCGATAAATCGTAGACAGAGAATCGCGCAGAGCATTGGAGTTGGATAGTTAGCTGGTGTATGCATTATTTATTGCACAACGCAATTGATTGCAATTTATATTTATATATACTCATGTACATACAATATTTAATTTATGTATTATAAGATTATTATTTAAGGGAATATTATTAAAATTTTACGATATAATGAAAGGTATACGAAACTATTTTACGACCATTTCGCACTTTAAATTTTTAATTAAAAACACGATTACCATAAATGTTTACACTGGGAAAATTATATTAATGTTTTATGCTTATGTACGAGTAGTATAGGAAAAATATTATCGACTGAATACGCAGAAAATTAATTTTCCATTTTCGGTATTTCAATAAATTAAAGATTGACGGTACCATACGGTTATATATTCACGTATGTTAATACTATGGAGATAATCTAATAGAACAATCAGTATAAAATATCTACTTGACCTCTTTCGAAACGGCGAAGGCAATAAGAAAAGCACAAAACGTCATAAGGCATAATATATTTAGCAGGTTGTTGCATATTCGTACATATGTGAAGTTTAATGTTACGATCAATAAATAAAATTCGATTTAGCATTTTATAAAATTGCGATCGTCTTCATCTAGCGCATACTCTTTTGCTCGTAGTTTCTGCTTTATATAAGAATATTATTCAATAAAATCTCTCATTAATAATTATGTTTTCATGAAAATACATAAACAATGTTTTGTTGCCATTTTCATTTTATTTGTTGGGATCAGATAAGCGATTGTTCGTATTTATAGGAAAACCGGAATAGCATTGGGGAAATTTATGATTATTTCGGTTGAGTTTGTTAACACATTACTGCACAATTTAATGCATATATAAACACGGTTAACCCTTAATTATCATTTTTGTTTCTAAATTACGTGAACATTTCTCGACAATTACGAAATCTCGGTTAATTAAAATGGTATAAAGAAAATGTGGTTTGCGACTGTTGGACTTGTTTAGGTAAAGCACTTCTCACAGAATTCAGCGTCTTTTCTTTCGACGTGCCCAGCAAACAAACGTTGATAGCAGTATGAAACAGATTGAACCATTTGCATACGTCGAAGTGAGAAAACAAATAAATTTACTTCGGTTTCTTTTATAATACATACAGATACACTGCATATTTACCCCCCTCCCCCCTTAATTTCTTGTTTATCAATTTCATTTTAAAAAATTTCTATTTCATTTTTATCAGTCTGGAGATTTCATTTGAGGTGTGAGCAGACATCAAAGAATCTTCATTTAAGAATGTGCATAAAAATTCACGAATTAAAAAATTCACAAACATGAAGATCAAAAATATTCTCGAAAATAAATTTTTCTATTTTTTATTCACATGAATATTCTTCTACAACAAAGTTTTTTCTTCATTTGAAAAAAAATATTCATTCTCTTATTTTGTATCGAGAATGTCTAGTAAAAATTACACAAATTAATAAAATGATAATTCGTGACGAACGAACGTTCAAAGAAAAATAAAAGAGTGATTGTGATGAAGATATTTTATTCACGAAATTGACGATTTTGATTTTTGGTGAATCTTTTCTTTTTATGGAAATATTTTGTTAAAAAAATTATTTTGTATTTTTGGTTTGTTTCATTAGAACGAGATAGATAAATTTTGTGCATACTCCGGTATGTATGTAGTTTTTCAATTAGTGTAGTGTTTCTATTACTGTAATATTAATTAAAATTGTATTTTAATAAAAATATACAGAATTTCCGTTATTTTGTATAATGATTAAAGTTTTTATTAAATAAAATTGATTTTAGTTAGAATTTTTATTAAATGTTAGATTTTTATCAGGATCGCTGAATTTATTTTATTTTATACTAAAATAACAACTCGCTCCCTGTACATTTTTATAATCAATAAAAACCTAATTAAACATTATTATAGTAACATATTTATTCATAATACATAGGGTGATCCCATTTGGGATGCTAATTCCAAAGCGGTAATTCCTTGGTTGGCTCTGAGGAACAAGCCGCCTGAAAAGGGGAATGCATTTATGATACGCTGTGAATTACTGAGTGCATTTAACATTTTATTCAGACGAAATACGCACACAACTACTAAAGTATAACCCTCAAAATATTTAAAGGAACAAACATGTTTCCATTCAATTGGTACTTATGCTTCATTTTACGTCCAAGTGGTTAAATTCAAATTTTTTTGAAAATGGCAAAAATGTTTTGTTTCTAACGTTTGTTTTACAATTTAAATTCTATTATATTCGCTACAAATCTCCCATAAATTATTTCCAAACAATTACACTAAAACTTCAACTTAACGGACTAATTGGGGAGTCCGTTTAATCCGATTGTCCGTTAAATCCGAGTGTTTTTAAATTTAATTTTCTATATGTTTTGCCCTTGTTCTAAAATATGGCCACCTAGGACAGAACTCGTGCATTTCTTAAACGCATATGATGGGATTGAATATGTTGGATGGAAATGGGATTCTTAAATGATTTTGGGAAGCAGTTCTGGAACTAGGCCACCTGGAACGGAACTCGACCAATTCTTAAACGATTATTATGGGATTGGATATCTCAAGGTCTTAGAAGGCATCATATTCCATGTTCCCGTGAACAGTATTTAAGGTCGTTGTTGTTAAGAATGGATCGTCACCGCCCTGGTGGCAAAGTGGTTAGCGTGCTTGCTCCAGAGACCGGAGGTCCCGGGTTCGATTCCCGGTGGTGACAAGGAAAAAATTTCACGGCTGGATCAATGAATTAATCACTCATTGTCCGAAATTAAAATATCATTATGAAACCTGATTTGAGGTGACCAAATCCCTTGATGGAATATAGCGCCAGAGAGAGAGAGAGAGAGAGAGAGAGAGAGAGAGTTGATAAGAATATTAAAAATTTATCAGAGCCCTTTGTGTAGGGTTCATCACGTGATTTTTTGTGAGAGTAGGTAGTTGGCCTGCCGCTCAACCCACTAATTCCATGAGTGGATCACGTACTGGTGATAGATGTTAAGACATCCAGCCTTACCATGAACATGTTAACATCATGAGCTGCTACCTTTAAGAAAGACGGCTGCTTATCAACAATTTATCAATATAGCTGACGAAGAGAGAAATCTTGAAACTAGTACGAAATAAAAAATTATTACATAAAGAATGAGTAATGCTCAATTTTTTTTAATTTTAAATTAAATCTTATGATAAAAGTGCACAAAAATAATGAAAAATAATAATGTTATTATTGTTTTGTAAATTGAATATTGAAGGATATTGAATAAACAGAAAAAAAGAAATATCATTCAACTTGATCTGTTAAGTAAAATAAATAAAAAATATATATACATATACGTACTTTCTAAGACCTTAAGATCTGCAGAACCTTTCGAACCAAGCGGAAATTAAAACTTTAGAGGTATTAGCAATGCAAGAGCATAAATCCTCTGACGAGTACAGCCGTTTATCATTTTATAATCCCATATTTATCCAACGTGCCGAACTTCATGATTATCGGTTAAGTAATAGCCGTATTCTAGGTGACCATACTAAGAAACTTCTTCTAGAAATCATTAATGATTCTTGCCATTTAACAAATCCATAACCCCATCGTAATCGGTTAAAAACTGCCTGAGTTCCGTCCAAGGTGACCATATTCAACAAACATCTTCCATAAATCTTTAAGAATCCCATTTCCCATTTTTATACCCAATCCCATCATAATCGGCCACCGAAAAATGGAAAATAAAAAATTGTCCGTTAAATCGAGGTCTGTTAAATCCAGCGTCCGTTAAATCAGAATCCGTTAATTCGAGGGTTTACTGTATTATAGTTTTTTAGATACATATACCGCATTTATGCAATATAATTAAGACAATTTGTAGTATTATTATTGCATATCATAATTCATTTTTTGACTATAAATCATCTTTGTTCTTTAAATAAAGAGAATATCAAACGAAACCAAGAAAAATTTGATCGCTCCATATTAAACAACTTGAAAATTATTCCCCTATAATCGTTTGCTTCTTCTAGGAGCAAAATTTTGTCAACACTCTAAAAAATCACATGATAGGGTATCAAGTTTTGATACTCGTCGATATCAAAATTAAGCTCTTCTAACGGATTAGCATCCCGTTACGTTTTGGCATCCCAAACTCAACCATCATGTAAAGTAAATTTCTCCAGTTATTTACATTCCAGGTTAATTCTCACAAAACATGAAAATGGTTCCGGAAAGAATTGTATAATTCTTAAGTTCGATATTCTAAAATGTTTGTGAATTAGCTTACTCTTTTTTCATATTTTTCGTCCGTTAAAACATTCATTTACGAAAAACAAAATTCTTGTGTTTATTTGTTCATGAGAAAATAGAAATCATAAAGTCGTGAAGCAAAAATATTCACAATATTTCGATTTTGATTTTTTCGTGAATAATATAAATTCTTGTTCATCTGTTTTGTGCCAATGAAATTCTTTTGAATGAATTTTTTGATGTCTGGGTGTGAGTTGATGCAGAATCTACTTAAATATATTATATAGATTCTGGTTGATGTGTAAAATATCCATTGTACATGGTATGATGTTTATTTTACAAGTGTTTGTCATATGGAGAATACATGGCCAACATATAAAATTCGTATACAAAATTAAAAATATGTAGTTGTATCTGCGAGTGTATACACTTATGTACCAATTGGTATATACAACAAAACATAAAAATAAAAAATATTGTTTCTAGTTAAACCGTTAAATTAACGTAGGGGAAATAAAACCGATTTTTTGGTCGGCAAAAATACGAAAAGCATGGAATTAGGTGCATCAATTTGAAGTAAAAATTGAGCAATTACTCGGACAACAACACGCAACGGTGAATAATAAAAACTAAATTCAGCATCAACTTGCTAGACCGGCGCGTATTCTTCAGATCGGTGAATATTTCCGCATGCGATTATAATTTGCATTAAAATTCTTTATAAAATTATTCGAATTTTTCACCGGCTACTTTAATCGTTTTCTCAAATTTACGTGCAAATCTTCTATTATTTATTTCACTACTAAACACAAAAAGGAAGAAATTTCCGCCTGAGTAAATCAATGCGGATTTATCCACCAAGTTTTGTTTAGTAGTGACATAAATAATAGAAAGCTTGCAAGCAAATTTGAAAAAAAACGATTAAAGTAGCCGGCGAACAATTCGAATAATATAAAGAATTTTAATGTAAATTATAATTCGTAGACGAAAATATCCACCGATTTCAAGAATACGCGCCTGGGCGCGTCAGTTGCGAATGTAAATACAATGACACAAAAATTGTCATTGTGTTTATATAGATTATTTGTTGTCGAAACATACTAGATATTAAAATTGAATTTTTAGTTCAAAGTTACAGAGCTCTCACAATAGAAAAACTTTTTCTTTTGCCTTACAAGTTTGTTTGAAAATAAAACTTGAGAAAAAAAAATTCCGTGTTTACCTTAAGGAAAAAGTGAGCAAACTCTAAACTTTTGCCTTAAGAAAAAACTAATGATGTTAGCTACATTTCAAAATCAGGGTGTTTATTGTCATTTTCCAGACAAAACATGTTAAAAAGCAAATAAGAACTAATTTATCGGTTTAATATATCTTAAAATTATAATTAATTTTTTAAAATACAATTTTATTTATCTTCATACAGATAAATAAAACGAAATTAGTTTCAATTTAGTTTTTTTCTTGCTCATTGTGAGAGATACTCTTAAGGTAAAAGTTTAAGGCAAAAGGTAAAGGCCAATTTTTTCTATTGTGAGAGCTCTGTTAGTGGCAACTACTTTTCGAAATTTTTGTTAATTTTTATGGAACTATTTTTCTTAAAAAAAGAGTTCACATAAAATAAACAAACCAAACTATATAACAGGGCAAATTGTTATTTTTTCAAGAGAGTTCAAAAAGTAAAGGCGACTACCCAGAATCGTTATAAGATTGGTCGCTTCCAGTTTAAACAATGGATATAATTAATATATTTCTTTAATTTAATTCAAAATATTTGTTAATAGTGAAATAAAAAAAGTATTTTTTAAATGATGTGTAATGATTTTATTGTGTAGTTAATTTAAATTCTAACTGAAGATTATTATGGGTTAGCAAGTATAAGTATATACCCCATACTCTGGATGGTAACTTGTTATTGTAAAAGTAAGTCTGTTCCATCTGATCATGATGCTATAGGAAGCGGCACTGTTGTCACACAAACTGCTGAACCCGATATCAATATCATCATAGGATCATGCGATGATAGGATGATCTTGTATCTTTGAAAGCTGTGCCTGTAAACAAATAAACACCTTAACAATAAATAAACTACAGATTCCTGAAAACGAGTTGGAATGTCGTTCACTTGCGGGACCAGACCAGGATGTCAGAAAATTCAGTTTTATATGTTTTAAAATTGAAGTCGGTGCTGCCATATTTGACAAGCTGCTGAAATCTATTCAGTTCCCATTGTATAGTTTATAGAAGGGATTTCAAGCATTCTCGTGGTGGTGTTGTTCTGATCGCGATAAATTCCTTTTTTGTGTTAAAGTAAATAACGTACATGATTTTGGTAACTGTGATTTTGAACAAAATTTTGAAAGAATATTGTACGGGATTGCAATATACGAGTATTACCCCTAATTCCAACTTGGATCGGTACATGCAGCATTGTATAATATGAACTTTTCAATTGCTGAAAATTTTGATGATAGTACAAACGTCCTTGTTTTCCGTGGTTTTAATTTACCTCATATTTCTTAGATACAACATTCGAATTATATGCTGCCCAATTGCGCCTTAATTATTATAAATCTTGTGGTTGACTCAATGGAAGAGCATTTCTCGATCTAAACCAAATATTTTATGTGATTAATTCTCGTGTGGTCGTTTGTCAGATTTACCTTTTGTGTCCTGTAATATCACAACTCTTTCAGCTTCGCCATTTCACACGGGGTGAAAAAACACGAAGTACACTGCGAAATAGTATCACTTACTATACAATATGATCATTGGGGCATGGATAGTAGACGTTGAGGTTTCTTTTGACCTTTCTAACACAAAAGGATATACTTTGAAAAAAACGTCCACGACAATAAGAAACATTTTTGGCAAAAATGGTCTAGTCAGAGTTGCCAATTCAGAGACATCCTTCGTCGGCGTATTTCCATGGACTGAACAATTCTCACAACGCTTTCCGAGTCTTTAACCGTATTTTCAATGTTGATATCGATTGACGACCACCACCACTAGCAATATCTTCCTACCAGTTGTTTCATCCTCATTATGCCCCAGTGACCTTGATGTAGCAGTTCAAGAAGTTTTTCCTGGAGTAATGGAGGAATAACTACCGGATCCCTCTGCAAAAATACAATACCACTAAATCAAACAGGCGGATTAGTAAGACTTTTCATTTAAAGAAAACTTTTTGGTCATCCATATTTTGTAAGTATTCTTGAATCTGGCGTAACTCCGAGTCGTTGCGTTTGTGCTTGTGTATCGTTGAAGCATTGATTCGGGGATTGGGTAATGATCCTCGTTACTTCGTATAGTTAATTGATGAAATGAAAATATTCTTCAGTTCAATCGAATTTATGATCAGACCCACACGGTAATCGGATGTCGAACGGTTTCAATTTGTGGGTTTAATGTGACCTTAAAATCGACATATATACCTCTATTATGGTTTTCGCCTCGCCGAACAATTCACGGTGAATCTTAAATCCGTGTGAGTTGGGTTTTCGTATTATGGGTTTCACCTTTATTTTGGCGAGTACACATCTAGTAATACTAGCCCAAAAATAATTTTTATAACAATTTTTTTGACATTTGTGATTTTTTGTTAATAATTTTGTTGTTGTAATGATATATTATTCAGATTTTGTGTTTGTAAATTACGTTTTTTTTTTCAATTAATCTAAAATTAGTTTAAAATCATGTCATCTAGTGTCGTTCTATCTTTTTTTTAGTTATTCAACATTACGGTCAATCAAATCCTTCTAAAACAGGATTACGCATTGTCTATTTTTCCCAAATCTGGGAGTTCTTGCAATATCGGGATTTTTCTCCATCTCTTCCGTTATTTTCGAAAATATAATTACTTACACGTGAACCTCCATTGTTTGATTTTGACTGTGAAATGTAACAGAAAACCAATTTTATAAGATTCGCCTACAAAAAGATGGCGAATCATTTTGACAGTTCAGCTCGTTTAGGTGAATAGCATAATACTAAAAAATGTGAGTTGGATTCGACTGGAATGTCAAATGCGAAAACCATAATACCAAATTGTATGTTTGACGAGTTGCATTCGCCGGGAATGTAAAATGCGAAAACCCATAATGGGGGTGATAATCTGTTTTCTCCATTTGGTTTTTTCACTGGTTGTCCACTGCGTTGTTTATATATTTGTTTTAAAACTCCTACATCCACAAGTTTTACGAGTTCTCCCTTGACTGCACTCTTATTTTAGCTTTGTATCTTCCTAAGGTAGGTTCAAGTGACCTACATTCCTTGGTAACTGAAAAATATCATTATGGTTCTGTATAATTTTTAAATTGAATCCGAACCAGTCTAGATTCTTACCGTGTTTTCTTTTATTCATTCCGAAGATTCCGAAATTGGCAAAATTCGTTCTTTTATTCATTCTTTATATTCTATTCCTTCTGTTCTCTTTTCTTTTATTTTTATAGAACATTCCGTCTGTGCTATACCAAAAGGTAGAATAAATAAAATATTAAAACTTCATCAATCTTCATTATTTCAAAGGACAAACTCATTTTCGTGTTTTCATGTCTATCTTATCATAAAAATCACAGCGACACGTTTAATGTTTAACCTATCTGTCAAAACTCAAAAAATCTAAGGTACCGTCGAAAAGTAGTCCATATATTATATTCTTTTGTGTTCTTTTATTACATTTCCTGCAGAATATTCTAAAGCCACGTGACCGCTATTCTATTCCTTCTATTCTTTCTGCAGAATGAATAAAAGAAAACACGGTTAGTGATTAAAATTTCTTCACAGTCTACTACTATCAGTGCCGTAACACGGATTGAGAGTTTTAATAAGCAACTTCCACGGAATACATATACCTTTAACTGTATTCTCATTCCCTCAGAATGAGAAGATAGAACAAATTTCTATCCCCGAAAATCGAAAAAGTTGCTAGTGTCAATACTAAACAAGTTTATGTATACTATTGCGACATTTTCCTTCACCAGACAAAAGCCGATAGTTTGATCATAAAATATTGCACGTAAAATTTATAATAAAAGTAATCGGGGTTGGGTTAATAATTAATAGCATTTATATGTCCCAGTCCCGAAAATTTTTCTGATTATCTTGAAAAATCAATATTTTTACTCTCAGCCCAAGAAAATGTTTGTGTAATGATAATTTTAGCTGTCATGACAGTAAATATTTTCGGGGCTGAGAGTGAAAATGTCGAGATTTTTTGGGCTGAGAGAAAAAATGTCATTATAACAATAATTAGTATTGTCATCGCATTTTCCGGGGATTGAATTTGGGCTATCTTCACATAAATTTGATTAACATCAAATATTTAACAGTCTAGAAAAAAAATAAGAAGAAGATTTACATTTCTATTAAAATGAACTGTTTTTACGACTTTTTGAGATGTGTTTGTCCAATGATTTCATCTCTATTGGTATACTGTTGTAAGCTATTATGGATGCGTATGATGAATTTCGAATCTGCCTTAATTAAGACTTAATTTGGTAAGATTATGATCGGTAAAATTACGGAGTGGACTATGACAGAAACTCGAACAATAGTGACTGAAACACAATTTAGTACTGGTTCGCGAAAGATATTAACATTTTAAGATATTGGAAAAGATTTTACGAACATTTGTAAAATATTAAAGAATTATTAAAATTAAGATCCCATTGAAGATGTAAGAAAAGAAAAAAAATATTTTACTAATCATAATGAATTTTTATTTACTTTTGAAAAACGCCGTTTTTACAAACAATTTTCAGTGATATTTTCAAATTGCTCTACTGAAAAATAAAAAATTTTGGATTGTGTCACTCTTACAGCAAATGAACGATATGACCTTTATTTTATTAAAATCAGTTTTTACCAAAGTTTTGTTTATTTCACAGAATAGTTGACCGATATTTGCCTCAATCAGAATTAATAAACTTGTCCCATATCAAGGAAATTTAATAGTCGTGTTCTAACTATTATCAGAGCCATCTACGATTTAAAGAGCCGTAATATTAAATTTATTGTATTTTATTGTAAAATTTTTGTTTTGAGACATGCTGTATTTGGAGGTGCCTAGCAAAAACTTAAAACGCCGATTGAGGTTTGAGGTAAATTCGGTAGTTAACATTATACATATTTTGTTCTAGCACTGGTTTTATAGTAAACGAGTCACTTAAAACGATAAACTACACGACTAGTGGAAGTGGGGTGTAAATTTATATCAATCAAATTAAAATTTCTAATGAAAATTTTCACATGAATATGTTGTTTTCGAAACTAACATGTTATTATATTAAAATTGCAAATTCAAATTATTCATTTCGGTTTTTATTTACAAAAATTTATTTTTTATATTTTGTTTTATTTTTTAATCCATGCAATCTGTTCTGGGGCCGAAGAACTCCAAACTCTGTTTTCTTGTCCTACCTTACCCTGTTATAAAAATTTATTTAATAAATATTAATGTAAGCTGATTCTTATGAGAAAGCACAAAATGTTCCCCTCTACTTAAAGCTTACGATAAAAAATGGTGGAACCTTACGGGTCTTATATGTAGGTGGCACTTTAACGACACATTGGTAAATGCCAAACGTGCTGAAACCTAAAATTTATGAGATATCAAATGGAAAATTGTAAATAGTGGAAACGCGTTTCACGTATCATATGAATGAAATTCCATTTAAATGATTTCGTGTAAAAGTAGCTTTACGGTAAAATGTTAACTTTTCTCTTTCATCTTGTAAGCAATAACATATAATTTTTATTATCATTGAATTGTTAAACCTATTTACTATTTACATTGTTATCGGGCATAAACAATAATATGCTCACATGTTAGAGGATTATTTTATGACGATAATGAATATGATGATCATCATCGCGTCTTGATCATCACGATGCATAGTTATCACGACGATGATGTTAATGTTTGAATAAAATTCTAACGATTTTCTAAAATATCTTATTGTTAACAACAAATATTTTGTTATTTAATTTTAATAATAAAAATAAAATTGTTAATTTTTTAACACACAACATACATACGTAAATAGTTTTCTTTTCGCAACGCAAATATTTTTATTTGTTTTGTTGTGATGCTGCATGTTAAAATTTTTTTCTTAAAACGAAAAATTTCTTTCCGACTATTTCTTTTTAAATTTTAATAGCAACACAATAAAAATAATAATAAGGTTTCTGTGAATTTATGAGTTGTGTAAAAGTATTGATAGTTTTATGCAAAAAATCGGAGGAAAATTTGCATCAATGAGAATGTTGAGGAGGATGAGAAAATGATTATATTATGATTCAAATTTATGTACTCATAAAATAATATATGAATAAATAATAAAACTTATAGTAAGGGAAAACAAAAGAAAAATGAAAATTATTTTAAACTTATAAATTATGTGAATATTTATGAATGATTTGAGAAATTGAAAAGTAAAACTGAAAATTGAATCTGAAGGTAAATGGCAATTTATTTGTTTATATAGAAAATAATTGTCATACAATTGTTTGCTGTGGAGCAGGCCTTACCTGCAGGCTTAGAGTTACAGCGACATGAATTAATGTAATACGTAATTAATTTAAAAGTTAAAGGATTGGTATCATTTTTCGTTCTCGAAAATCTAATCGATTTTATTGGTTTGAGAAGTTATAGTTTAGTTAAGTTTTGGATATCGTAGCATTTATCGGAAGTTTCCATTATTGATGACTGTTAAAGTTTGGAATGTGACATCTAGTGCATTAAAATAACCTCATTGAGTGTTTTTTCCATGGAATTTTACCACGGCATACTTTATGAAAATAAAACCTAACATACAAAATTATGGGTCCCATTTCACACGCGATATTTTAAAACGCGAATTGTCAAATCGCGATATTTCAAAATGCGATAATTCAAAACGCAATACGGTACAAAACGCGATATGGTACAAAACGCGATATTTCAAAATGCGATATTTCAAAACGCGATAGAGTACAAAACGCGTATGATGACATATCTCGTACATATCTCGTTTTGTACCAAATCGCGTTTTGTACCATATCGCGTTTTGAAATATCGCATTTTGAAATATTGCGTTTTGTACCATATCCCGTTTTGTCATATCTCATTTCGAAATATCGCGTTTCGAGCGGATCCGCAAAATTATACCCAACAAGTATAATTTTTTTGCTGTGAGGTCCACTTATAGTTGTCTATAAAATAATATTTGCCTTAGGCTTACACAAAAAATTGACTCCTCTCTGGTTTTTGAAATTGCCTGAGTTTTTTTTGTTTGTGTCTACTATACTCAAACCAATAAAATGGATTAGATTTGCGAGAATGAAAAATGATACCTATCTCCTAGATATGGAAATGGCTTTTGATTGTATCAACCTAAAGCTAATATTCGCACATAGTAGAATTTTTCGACAAACTGCACGATTTTATTTTGCTCATTTGCTGCGAGTGACGAAATTCATAATTTTTAATTTTTCAGGAAAACAATTTGAAAATATCACTCAAAATTGTTTGTAAAAACGGTGTTTTTCAAAAGTAAATAAAAATACATTCTGATTAGTAAAGTAATTTTTTTCTTTGCTACATCCGCAATCAGACATTAATCTTTAGAATTCTTTAATATTTTGCAAATTTTCTTACAATGGTTTCCAATATCTTAAAATAGTGAGTTGAGTGATTTTTGTATGGAGTTTTACATAATTTGTAGAATAATCTACATAAGAGAGTGTTTTAATAAAATAATCAAAATATAAATTATCGGGAATCGTTTGATTGGAATATCTTAGATATGAGTGAATTTTGAGTTATATCACTGTTGCAGCAAAGAGGGTTTTATTTAAACTAAGCTACGAATACCGAACAAATTGAAATAATTTATCAGAACAAAATTCAGAAATATCCCATTATTATGGGAATCCGGATTAGCTCACTTGATTGTCTTAATTGGTTTCTCTGCAAGTCGTCTGATTTCGACTAGTGACTTTGTACACAAATCAATTTTTTATACTCACCATTATAGAGATATTGAAGTATTATATTCTGTAAAACTACTTAAAAATGAGAATTTTCCGGACTATTATGAAGAATAGAAAATAAACTTTTTTTTAGTTTATTTTCTAGTTTTCAGTCAAAATTCTTATAAGAACTTTTTAACAGTGTATTTACTAATGCTTATTTTTGTTATTTGGGAAATACTTCACTGCCATAGTTTGATTTATTTTATTCTACTCAGTCCCTAATTATGGACAAAAATAACAATAAAAATTAGTGAAATAAAGAAATGCACAACGAAACACATACAGCGATTATATAGACATTAATATGAAGATATCCGTCGTATGTTGAACACCACCAGCGTAGAGACGCCAACGACAGAAACCGCTAGAGTAGCACCGCACCGCTAGGGCAGTTCTTAATTGTGTAACACGAAATTATTGTAAAATGAGTAATTAATAGGTTACTCATCTTAATCCGAGAAACTAATTTAAGAAAGAGATTTTTGAATCACACGTACAAAATTCTTTGGGTTAAAGGTGTCGGGCTGGACAGTAACGAAGCACAATTATGCAGCATGAGATGAGATGACCCCCGGAAGCCAATGGAAATTATTATACCAGTCGTTTTAGACTGCGGACGATAAATACATATAATGAAATTTAGAGCATCCTATACCTATTCACAGCTAACACAAACTAATAAACTAACAAACTCTATTGAAAGGTGTGATATTTTAATTTTAATAACTAACCTATTATTTATTAACAAATTTATCAATGTAGATAAACAATAACTTTGCTGCGGTTTTCGCCCTGGTTATTTCTGTGACTAACATCCTATCCGAACAAACCCTTTATGTCGAGGATGCAAGCAGGGCCTGGGCCCGCATAATTTTGGAATATAGTAAGATGCAAGTTTTTGATAATGTGCGTATATTCCAGGAATGTGCTATACGGGTTTTAAACTAATATTCTCTCATCTCGGAATATTATTCTTGCTGTCTCCGTTCTCATAAATTGTACATACACATAGAGATAACTCTGTTTCTGTTTGATTACACTAATCCCTCGCTTAACGAAGTCTATTTTTAAGAAAAATTCGATGTACGAATTTCATTTTTGTTATCGATTTGTGAATATTTGCTCCGTTCTTTCGGTAGGTGAGCTATTTTACATAAATTAGACAAATTTTCTTAAATTAAATTTGTTCCTCAACAGAGTCAATTCTATAAATTGAAAGTTTGTTTAAAGTCCTGACTTTAAACAATAAAGTTGTCGGCAAATATAATTCAATTTATTTTATTATTATTTTTTGAACATACCGGAAGGTCAGGGAAGATTGTGATTGCAACATTCTTGATCAGGGGGTCTATTTAATAACCTACGCTTTGAAGATAATCTCAATACAATTAAATATATTATCGATCCAAAGATCTTTTGCTATGGAATGTTGTTTTCCGAAGATCTTTCTGGTTGAATTCAGGTTATGTTTTAGTGTAGTTGTGTGAATGTTAGATATAAATCAACCCTGCTTTTAGTTGAATGAATTTAAATATAAGTAGCTAAATGACAATTTAGCGTAATTTAAATTTAAATTTTACAATATCAACGGAATATTAAGGTCATGCTGTCGAGTCACTACGAACGTGAAGTCCCCCGGTTAGATGATGTTGGATGGGAAGATAGGGTAAAATAAGGTAACAAACAGCATATGATGAGATGACCCGTAGATGTGAATTAAATAACCTAACGAGTCTATTATGACTGAAGCCGAACACATATGATGCATATTAGTATCCTTTACCTCAACCACAACTAACCCAAATTAATAAACTAACAAAATCTAATCTAGAGTATGAATTTAAATGAGACTAACCTTTTAATATATTTACGTAGTTAGAAAACGACTTTGCTGCGGTTCGCCCTAGTTGTTTCTGTGACTAACATCCTTTCCTAAATAACCTTATCTGTTAAGGATGCAGGCAGGGCCTGGGCCCGCATGATGCTGAAATATTATTCGCATTCAGATATAATTTGTTATTTGATTGTTGATATTTCAGGATTATGGTAACATACCTAGGATCACCGTTATGGTTGGCCTATACGCCTCTACCATATCATATCAGAACAGCTATTGTCGGGTTCGGGGATGGGGCCATGACAAATGGGGAGCTCTTGGAACAAAGTTTTTATCTTTTTTGCTGTATGATTCGGTGTTCCATACTGCATGAGGGTGTAGGTCCCTTTTTTCATTTAGTGAGTTTAGGAAAGGCAGAAATACAGTCTCAACAACTTTTTTATTTTGAACTTGATTCATGGTGCCCTCTGATACAATTTTGTCTATTGCTGTTTTTATAATTAGCCGGTCGTCTCTGTCGTTGGTTTTACGGAATACGGACACCACGGCAATGATTGCAATTGCTCGATGTTGACGGAAATTTTTTTGGAATTAATGCGGCTATTAAGTCGACTGTATGCCGAGAAACTTTTTTCATTATTGCGATTTGTCGGTTCGAATGCACAGTTGTTTTTAATAAAGTATCTATTTTAATTTTATGTAAGGTCAGTAAAGTTAGTGAATCCAAATGACAAAGAGTAATGACGAGCCCTTTTTTTGTATTACAGTTGCATTGCATATTGAATTGCAATAAAACCAAAAATTACGAAATTGAATCAAGAATTGAAAATGTTTTAGAAAAATTGAAAAGTAATTTCCTGAAACGAAAATTTGAAATATATTTGAATATACAGAAACTGCTTGTATTAGAAATTACTTGATACGTAAGGATGGCTCTAATTCAATTGCCAGGACATGCCATTTTTACCAATTTTTAAGCAAATCAGAATTGTTTCAATTTTTCGATTCATTGTATATCATGAAAAACCGTTAACACTAGCCTAATTTCGAGAATCAATAATGATCGTATATTGAGAATTTCGATCGATATTTTTCCGAGTCATCTTTTGGCCAATTTTCTTGCTGGAAATTTGCAATATTTCCCAATTTTCAGTGAATTTTTTGGGTTTGTCAATTTACAAACCGAAGTTCTGATTACCTCGTGAGGTCTTAGTAATTACAGTGATATTTATTTGGTCATAAATAGTTTTAATACAAAAATGGTGATATTTAGCCAGCTTGATTAACCAATTGTTCTGCCTCAAGGTGTTATATTATAACACTAAATGTGATTACTAATTTTAGATGTAAAATAGCGTCATTGTTAATTTAAAGGTGAACAAACATTAATTTCTACTAAAGAGTAAATTGAATCAAGGTTTCGTTTAATTTCACTTCAATTGCGTATTAAATGGATTAAAACCACAAGTTTATGATCAATTTGTACAAGACTTCCTATATTACATGTTAATTATAAAAACTTTGTTGCGGTAAACATTGATATATAGTCGCTGGCCGCATATATTTGCAAAGGATAAACTGAAACTATATGCAAATGAACACCATGGTAAATTATAACCATTTATAGCAATCATACCCATTTATGATTATGATACGCTTTATATTATTTTTAAACGGTTGATACATGATACAATTATCAATTTAAATTCAATCCTATTTAGTAATCAGAACAAAATATTTTCACGGTATAAACGATTATTTATTGGAGCTCGCAAACGCCAAACGTTATTCGTACAGATCAACCTGTTGTATATGGTACATAAAATCAAGCAAGTTGTTAATGTAGCATAAGAATTTTGTGTATACACATTTGCAAGTACATTTTCAGATTATAAATAGTTGATAGGTGATCCAGAACATGTAAATACATTTATATAATGTTAAGTAAACCAAGGTAATTACACGCAATCACTTTTATATTTTTACTTCATCTCACGTCTATACAGTTACGACATTTCCCTGATATATGAACGTATCTGCAAATAAATTACCAATATTCTTAATTATTTATTTGTTTTATTTGAAATACAACGAATCTTTACGGTAATTTTTCTTAGATAACAACAGTACACAAGACAAAAAAGGCGCTGTAAACTAGAAATACGGTTACAACAATAACAACGGATACTCCAATCAGATACATTGTACTCGTATATGCATAAGAGGAGACCAGTTTGAACATAGCTCATAGAGTTGTATAACTCATGGGACCATTTCAATTAATTTATCCATATAATGTGACTCTTAACAAGTCGCGTATGTACATACGAGCGAGTAATGTTTATTTATATATGAAGAGAGATAGATAAAGTACATAAGTTTATTATTAATAGGCTCAATAAATAAATTTATGATTCTACGCGCTCACATCACATGTGAATAGTGAAAAACCAGATTTCATTATGATTTATGCGCTGGGAAATCAAAACTTCTTTCTGTGTACCATCGCATCGTATCGTTTCCTTTGGACTCTTCTGATTAAGAGATGTTAGATTTTTTTTTATCATACATGTTGTTCAATGACTTTAATACGATTTTTTATATTGGTACATATACACATAAGAATGTGTTGCGTCTGATAAATTATGTTTATTAATTTTCCACAGTACTAAGCACATATCTCCCGAAATGATAAATTGTTTTTGTCTTTTTCTAAATCAGTGTAAATTGTTGGTGTATCCAATAATTGTTGTGTTTAAATTACAAATTGGGCACGGTAAATTGGAGTTTTGACTGATTTTTAGAGAAAATTTATGTTGATCGTAATGAGCATTCAAATTTTATAAGGTAATGTCTCACACGAAAACATCTTTTAATGGCATTTCTCACACGAAATTATAGTTTGGAAATTCGTGAGGTTGACATTAAGATTATGAATATTAAACAACATATGGATATTTTGTTCAGATACGAATTCTTTTGATTTATAGTCTCTGTGCGATTTCAAATAATGTTTGTAAATATAAAGAATATGCGCCCAGAACTGGATCAATAACCATTATTCCTGCTGGAAAGAGGCACTATAAGAAAACCATATAGCAGACAACACCATTGGGCTTACGATCTTCTTTAAATAATTTGTTTGACTCAGTAAATGACACACATAATCGCGGATGAGTTTAAAGCTCAATATGGGGTATACCATCAATGCGTGCAATACAAATAAATAAGTATAAGTAAGTATGTGACCTGATTTTGCTATATACCAAGTGCACAAAGAAGTTGGTCTCACAGCACAGTAACACTTTATTTTAGATTTTTAAGTAATTTATTCAATCATTTATTTTTATTTAACCTGTGCAGTGAAAATTTTATTAAATTACTTTTTAAGTAATTTAATTTTTTGGTATCAAGCAGACGTTTCGGTTAATAAATGCAATTAGTGAAAAGCAATCAATTAAATAATATCGTTTGAATGAAAAATGTTTTTTCGAAATACAATAGCGATATTTCATTTGCCAATTTACAATAACAAGTATATGCATTCAATGCCAATTTGGAATTCGTTGAATTTTGTTTTTGCTTTCGAAGAGCTATTAACAATATTGACCAGAACAAATTGATTGCAGAGGCTAATCGACTTGACTGGGATCGGATTTTTTCTATTCCAAAAATTGATGGCAAAATGGATTTTGACAACATTGGCTCTCATTCTGTCAATGCATTTTATTTTAGGGATGTAACGGACATCGAGGTATACGAAGCAATCGCTGGGATTCAGTCGGAATCATTGGGTGCAGACGGTATACCTATTTCTTTTGTGCGCTTAATTCTTCCAGTAACTCTCAGATTTCTGGCTCACATAATCAACACCGCATTAGTCTTGGAGAACGTCATGAAGAATCAGATTCTTACTCATATTGATAAATTCAATCTATTGCACCGGTTCCAGCCAATCGTTTGATTCTGTCGATCATGGTATCTTACTGGATAAATTGTTTACACAGTTTAATTTTTCCAGCCCCTCAATCCGGCTGGTGGCATCTTATAAAGAAAACTCTCCGTGCCTTCCCGCCTATTATCTGGCGTTTCAAAAGGTTCTATCTTACGCCCTATATTAGTTAGTATGTTTATTAATGATATTGCTAATTCTATCACCGCCGTAAAATTTCATCTATTTGCAGATGATGTAAACATATTTATCATTCGGCTGCGCAGGGCAATGTGGAGGCTTGTGTGTTAAATAGTAGCTTGGAGTAGGAACAACCTAATTAACATTAATCCGGGGAAATCTAAAGCTATTAAATTGTTTAATGAGCTTGTAAGTTTAAAAGTTAAAATAACGGTTAATAGCTCTTTTTTAATATTATATTTATTACAACTTAAGCTTTCGGAATCATTTCGGTTCCATTCTCAAAAGTATATGAAAAGTATATACTTTTGAGAATGGAACCGAAATGGTTCGGAAAGCTTAAGTTGTAATAAATATAATATTAAAAAAGAGCTATATAACCGTTATTTTAACATCTAAAGCGATGTTCATAACTTGCAATTAACGATTGTTACAGAGTCTCATGTCTTCTGACATAATGGTAGATGGCAACAGAATTGAAATAGTGGACAAAGTTCGAGATCTTGGTCTAATAGTGAATAGTCAGCTAAATTGGGACGATTATGTCAATCATATTTGCACTAAAATTTATGCTACGCTTAGCAACCTGTGGTCTCATGAAAGTTACACTCCTCGTGATGCTAAACTTAAATTAATTCGATCGCTAGTTGTTCCTCACTTTAGTTTATTGTGCGCCTATATCTACTCGGGTTGCTCGAAAACGTGTTTTGATCGATTAAAGATTGCTTTTAATTCATGCGTTCGGTATATATTCAATAAGAGGAAACATGTTTCCATCTCTAGGTATTCGCGGTCGGTCCTTAATTGTGATCTATCTGATTAACTGAACTTTACTACAGTCTTATTTTTGTATAAAATAATATTCATCGCAAACCTTCTTATCTTTTTGATATGGTTAAGTTTTCAGATCTTCCAGACTGATTAATATCCATCTGCCTTCTAATTGTAAGTCTAAAGCGCGCCAGGGTTCATCCTCCGTGTATGCTGCAAATCTTTGGAATTTCCTTAATCCTAATTTGCAATCCATTGTCAGATTGCATCAATTCAAGCAGGTATGTTTTGCCTATTTCTCGTCTCTAAATTGATAAATTGTGTTGTATTCTATATTTTGTTCATTTTATTAGAAGTAATTGTTAATTCTGTATCAAAACTAAAAGGAAAAAAAAGCAAAAAATGTTTAAGTTTAAGAAATAAACGAAAAAAATAAAAAACTCAGTTTATATTTATATTTATATTTATATTTATATTTATATATAGTTTATTTTAACATAAGAAAATTGTCCTTAGCTATAAGGAGAATTGTAAAAAGGCTATGCCTTACATGTAAATTATTTAATAAATTAAAAAAAAAAAAAATTTTTTAGTTACTGTGCTTGCCTCTAGAGTTTTCCAAACTATTTTTATTTGTATATTTATTACCATCTTGTATAATTTATTTTGATTTTTTTGAAATTTTCTACAAAATTGATACAAACTATTGACAAGGGTTTTGTATTGATTTTTTACGTTAAACAGTTTTAATAATACATATTAATAAAATTAAATAATATTTATAGCAATTTCTTTCCAAAAAAAGATTGATTTATAAATCAAAAAAATTGATTTGAGATCAAAAATTTTTGATCGAAATACCGTTGCAATTTCTTTCCAAGTAAAAAAATTGATTTTTTTTTTGATCGCAATCAATTTTGAAAAATCTCAACATTTCGTTAGATTTTTTATTGACATTTACAAACACATAAATATGTTTACGTCAAAAATATAAACATAAACACTTCAACAAATATAAACATAAACATTGTAATTTTTTTGACTAGTTGACCGTGATATTTTGACATACAAAATTTATTTTTCACTATCTATTTTCACTAATTTTTAATTATGCACTTGAGACACTGTTTGTATAACGATTTTATTTGAACTGTATAGAATTTTTTGACACAACTCAACAAATAACAACAGAAACTTTACGACACAACTCAATAATCTGTCAATCAAAATTTTTGACAGTAAACTCAAATCAAACTGGAATATCATTTTTTCATAGATACACTACCAAAAAAATCAATCGTGTATCGTGTTCTTTGACATACAAAAAAATCAATTTATTTTTTATTTTTGGAAAGAAATTGCTATTAGTTTTCAACAAAATAGTAATAGTGGCATAGTGTATTGATTATAATGGACTCGTACAAAAAAAAAAACTAAGAAATATCGCAAATGTCAAACACTACCAACTTTTAAAAACAAATCACGAGAATTCATTGGTTGCTTGTTTTGTCCCAAAATTTGATTCCTTGGTCAAATAAAATGCCACTATAATGTCTTTGTATTGCTCTAATTGACACAAATTTTTTTTTATTACCAATAAACTACAGAACAAAACTCACTTTCTCTTCGATTCTAAGATGCAGTACTTTTTTACACTTAATATAAAGCACGCGCACTACAAGTAATAGTAAATTATGTTATCTTACCATATATACCTTTCGTCGGATACTCGGATATGTATATAAAGGTAGCCCAGAATATTTCATCCCAGGAAAAATTATAATGAGAGAAAACCATCATCCCAGAAAATAAAGTTAGGCGAGCTATGACTACAGTGAAAGTTCACCATCCGACCACTATCAGCCCGGAAATTACACCCATTCCGTAAAAATTATAGCAACTACATAATAAATAAAGTTCTAACATTATATTAATGGGACGACAGAAATCATAGGATATAATAAAAAATTATTAAATAAATCGAACTAATTCTACATATCCGCTTAAACATCCCATTCTATAAAAGTGTCGTATAAGGACGAACGGTTTCTAGCATGCACACTAACATTTTCATACAGGATAAGTTTCATGAAACTTCTATGTGTGCAAGCTGCGCAATTAAATTTTAAATTCTCAAAATCATTAAATTACTCAATATTTTAATACTCATTCGCTTCTACAGCAAATAACAGTTTGACGAGGTTGGAGAAGCTCCTAGTAAATGACTCCTTTCCAATCCTAATAGACACAGAGTAATACTTTTTCGTCATGAATTTTCATTTTTGTAACTGATGTTGATTGGTGGCCTGGATCAACCCATGGTTTTCTGCGTTTAGGATTACCGTATAAAATCCACTAGTCATCACCCATAATGATTGTTTCTTTTGTCATTTTATGAGCAAAATAGTTTCCTTCCGTGGTATTGCTTGGTGAGTAACTACTAGCTTCTAAGTATCTGCAAGTTCTTTCTGAGTTTGATACAGGTTTTTATCCAGTAAAATTTTAAGTTATTCGTCTTCAAATTGTTTAACTGCACCTGGACGTGGATCGTCTTCAAGACCAAAACTGCCATCACAAAATTTTGCAAACTACTTTTCTACTGTTGAATGACTCACAGAATCCTCACGCAAAGTCGAGTTAATCAATTCCATAGCAAGCGTATCGACATCCATCTCCGAAAATTGATGCACATGGAATGACGGCTTATAAATGACTTGAAACTTATGTCATAAAAACAGATATGAATAAGCTACATATATCCAAAATGTCAAATGATTTCAAAAGTACTTAAGTACATTTTAATACCACCAACTTTAGAGCCGAGCGTCTAATTGCCCACCTAATAGATTGGGTTGTCAAAATGACCTAGAATAGATAGCTAACGATTTTCGGAGCTTTAATTTCAATTATGCAGCTGTGCGACATATAAAAAATACTCGTCCCAATTCGGCACTTTTATCGAACGGGCTATGAAGGCGTTTGAGTATTAAAATATTGAGTAATTTAATGATTTTGGGAATTTAAAACTCAATTGCGCAGCTTGGACGCATAGAAGTTGCATGAAACTTATCCTGTATGAAGATGTTATTGTGACGCATCTAATAAATACTCAACTTAGTCCGACACTTTTATAGAACGGGCTGTGAAAGCATTTGAGTATTAAAATATCGAGTAATTTAATGATTTTGGGAATTTTAAATTCAATTGCGTAGCTTGGACGGATGGAAGTTTCATAAAACAGATCCTGTATGAAGGTGTTAGTGAGCCGCATCTAAAAAACACCCGTCCTAATTCGACACTTTTACACTTTTATAGGATAGGCGGTGGGAGCGATTGAGCAGTAAAATATTGAGTAATTTATTGATTTTCAGAACTTTATATCTCTTTTGCTGCCCGGTAACACAATTGTGTGGATACGGAAAAAGTACCATGTTAAAAACAAATTTATTTTTGTATGTTTTTTGAATCAACTTACACATTTGTGCATTCCTTTCAAACTTATTTTCGTCCAAAAAAAAAAACACTATAACTACACACAATTGTGTAGGTCGTACTTCAAATCAAGCGAAATTTGTTATCAAAAACGCCATTACATACCATGGTTTTTTACTCACACATTTGTGTGGGTTGGACTAAAACTGAGCCAATTTTGTTGTTTTCTTGGTTGATAAAGGGATATAAATAATACTTAACTATTCGATCCTAGATGTCGTCATATATCACCAAAAATACATCACATCAAAACTGATGATATTTACAGCGCATCCCCAATAGAAAAACTTATGACTTTTTTTTTTTTCTCAAAAGGCAAATTAAATATGGGAGGCGCGGTTAAAAGTATATTTTTGAAATTTACCATTCCTTTTTTAAAACTAATTGTTTATTTTTTGGTATATTTTGAAAGAAATATAATAAAATAATAGCCGTGTTTTATTATTCGTGCACTATCAGTATCCAGAGCCAAATGGCAATTTTCTACTGAAACTGCAGCTGTTATTCACTGGTGTCGCTGTACTATAAAAATTAAAACTAAATTCATCAATAAAACAAACATTTATCCCCTGAAATATACTAATTGACATTTATTTTTACATGACGAAAAGAATTCATTTGCTACGTTTTAAATTTTTATTGTAAGATTAAGTTTCTAATGGTTTCAGGGGTTTACAAAATAAAGGCCTTTTCAAATTTCCCATTGAAATGGATAGAGCTCCCGATAGCGGCTCCCAATAAATAGGTAGAGCAAAATATTTTTTTTTTCAACTTTTTGTCAAAAGTTGAATGAAAAATCTTAGTTTAAAATTAAATAAATTAATTACATGCAAAAATAACGTGCTTTTTTAGTATTTTACATAGAAAATTGGCTGCTCCGAATAAATCTATCGGGCGCTAATAAAAAAACACGATAAATAACATTATACAATACAGCGTCTAAATATATTCCTTTAGACTAGACAATCTCGAAAATCGAGATCAGATCAGATCGTTCAGAAAGATTTGCCATTTAAAAAATTCGAAAATCACAAGTTCGTGTTAGAGAATCGAGTTCCGAACGGACTAAAAGGCTTTCTAGACAGAATGCTTACATGAAAGAAATTAGGTTTAGAACTCTACGACAAAATCCATAAATCATAAATGACACCGGATCTGCATTCCATTAAATCACAAACTTCGAGTAATTTCAACACACTGGAGTTCAAATAGGAAAAATGAACAAAACTGTTTAACAAATGGAGTGCAACAAAATGGGTAGATGAACGAAACGGAATGTGTTTTGCTGCCGACAATGTAGTTTTGCCTGGCTCCGCAAATTATTATTAAAGATTTGATAGTAGGCAATAATCCACAGTCAACGCATTTCTTAAATAAGAAATTATAATAACCTATTCCAAATGACAACTTTCGACACGAATGAGATTAGGGAAAGTAATTTTATATATACGCTCAAGGTATAAGACTAAATATAAAGTCTTTTCAGAAGGCCTGAATATTTACAAATATATATTCTTTCGCATCAACATCAATTATCTGCTCTCATATAAGGTTGTCTCGTCCACAGAAGGTTACCCCACGCACATATTCTCCTATGGTTGCAAACGAAAATACAATCAGACTCTGATTCTATCCTCCATGTCCATGATATAGTTCTTAAAAGTATGGTACACGGCCCGTGTGAATAACATGGCTGCTCCTTGCATGCTCAACGGTTTGCTCCCAACAATATCCTTACAATTTAATTGCAGAAACACAAACTAGAGACAATGATGATAGAAACCCTAATAATGTTGGAGTGAATGCAACTTTGACTCTCAGAGGTCATCACACTGTAATAGATAACAGATGGATTGTTCCTGATTCTCCTATATTGTCGAGGGGCTTAAATGCCCATATCAATGTGGGATATTGTCATTTGGTTCAGATAATAAATTATACATGTAAATATAAAAATAAAGAGCAAGCCACTGTTTCTATCGAAAACAAGCACAGTGAGTTTCAAAATTATTTGAACGGCCGATATATTAGTACATCTGAAGCTGTTTGAATACTTCCAGAATTTCACATCCACCAAAGACAGCCAACGGTTATTCATTTGGCAATCCATTTAGAAAACGGATAGAGAGTGTATTTTACGGCAAATAATCTCCAACAAAGATCCACCCTCAACAACACTTACGGCATTTTTCGTATTACAAATGACTTCACGAAGACCTTGTTAAATAACGAAGTGCCACAATATTACACCTGGGCTAATAACGAGATTCACGAAGGAAACATGGACGTTACGTCGAAGATCATTCCGGCATTAAACAAGACGCTACGGTTTTCAGAATGTACAGTATTCATCCTAGCCGATGCTAGTTTTCCCTTGAGGCTACGCTGTAAGCTGTTGCAAAAAGTCCGTAGGCCACAACTTGGATTTTGACTTGGACTTGAACTTGGACTTGGACGTGGACTTGGACTTGGACTTGAACTTGGACTTGGACTTGGACTTGGACTTGGACTTGGACTTGGACTTGGACTTGGACTTGGACTTGGATTTGGATTTGGACTTGGACTTGGACTTGGACTTGGACTTGGACTTGGACTTGGACTTGGACTTGGACTTGGACTTGGACTTGGACTTGGACTTGGACTTGGACTTGGACTTGGACTTGGACTTGGACTTGGACTTGGACTTGGACTTGGACTTGGACTTGGACTTGGACTTGGACTTGGACTTGGACTTGGACTTGGACTTGGACTTGGACTTGGACTTGGACTTGGACTTGGACTTGGACTTGGACTTGGACTTGGACTTGGACTTGGACTTGGACTTGGACTTGGACTTGGACTTGGACTTGGACTTGGACTTGGACTTGGACTTGGACTTGGACTTGGACTTGGACTTGGACTTGGACTTGGACTTGGACTTGGACTTGGCCTCGGACTTGGACTTGGACGTGGACGTGAACTTGGACTTGGGCTTGGACTTGGAGTTTGACTGGGGCCTGTGGTTGGACTTGGCCATGGATTTGAACATAAAGTTGATGAAAGCACACACTTTTGCACATAAATTTTCCAAATATGTGTTTGAGACCAAATATTCCTATAAATGCGATAAAATGGAACAAACTATTTCTCGGTTATTGTAAAACTTTTACAAATGTTTAGGCAATTCTTAATTTGCCATAATCTCCTATTTGGTTCAATAATTCAATAATTGAACATCATTGACATTAATATTTTAGCGTTATATATGGGTTAGTGTAATATTTAGGGTTATCTATGTCTAAGAAAAATTCCAGTTTGGATTAATTATTTTCATATATATATTTTATCAACATTAACAAAGCCTTTAAGCAGTAACTAAGTGAGATTAAGTGCATAAGTGTGATTTTTATGCATATGAACTATAATTTTTGACTCAGTTAGTATGTAGTTAGGAAACAGTTTCACTAGTGTGTGTGCCCACACAGATCTGGTAAGTAAAATTTAAAATAAAATTCTATGAAACAATAATTCTCTTAATTAACAATATTTTTTCATAAGCCCTAAGTATTTTCCTATCATATAAATAACATTCAACCATTGTCTTCATTATAAAGAGATGAAAATATTCTATATACGGTGGGTGTGCATTCCTTTATTGTGTATAATGGGAACTTTTATAAATTGATTTCATATTTGAACTACAATAACTACATAGAAGAATATTTTTGATTTCATTTATGAATAAATTAATTATTGTTGATGAATTGAAAGTAGAAAGCCACCTCACATAGAATAAAAATAATATAAAATACGCAAGTCTTTCATCTTTCGACATACTCTTGTTGTTTAACCATTAAATGACGTCATTAGCAGACGAGATCATACGTTGAACGTCTTTCACACAAAATCATTTTCTTTTTGCAATAATTAACTCCCTTGAGCTAGACACGTTCTCATCTAATTTATGGGATATCATATAGTTCTCACCAAAAACAAAATTATACTTAAGATAATTAGTTTAATTGGTAACAAATGTCATTCGACGAACCATCATTTATACCTTCGCGTATCGTATATATACCATAAATAGATTAAAATTATTTCACGATTCATTTAAAGATAAATCGTTGTGGATGGGAAATGTCATGAGTTGCAGAATATTTGTATTCTATGTATAAGCATGTGGATACGTAAACTCTAGTAATTGGTAAGTAATTGGAAAAGGTTAAAGTACACAAAAAATCAAATTTGTTTTAAAAATCACCCATTAATCTTAAAACTAAAAATAAAATTATTTAAGAATTATCTAAGGTCGTGATGAATGAAGAGTTGAAGACAGACAAAATGATTTAACTAAAATTTTGGAAGTTTAAAGTGTATTGTCTACGCTCTATACGCGCTTACTATTAGATTTTTATGATAATGACCTCTTGATGATGTGTGAACAATAATATTGTAAGTTGCAGTTAAACATTTTAAGTGGTGAGATGTCAAAATATTCTAAATAACTTAAGTCATCATAACTCATAGAGTGCATAGTCACAAATATTTTGGTTTTGTTTAGCGTGATGGATGTTTCTCTTCGACGTAGACACTTCTGAGTATTGTGTAATACGAGTAGGATCCACTTAATATCTGCAAAAAATGTAAAATTAGTATATTTTGTAAAAGAAAAATAGTAGGGTTAAAGTATTACCGAGATGAATGACTCGAAATTAAGAGTATATAACGGGTACGCGTTTATATTAACTGGCTTTTGTGACCTCTGTATTACAAACATTAAATCTTTCTTGAATTGTGCATCGGTGGTGATCCAATTACAATTCCATATCGAATTTTCTATTTTGGTCGACTATAAAGGAAAAATGTATATTTTAGAATTTCGATTATACTTTCAATCTATCTCGTACGCACCAGAAATGACACTTTATTTCCCAACCAACACCAATACAGCAGTTGCATAAAACTCGAAAACATGTACCACGTAAATTTCAAAAATAGTGTTTTATAATGCATGGTCAGTGTCGATTCGAACGCAGTCAAACAAATGATCATCATGCTAGCGACCAATTGTGCTAAATACATTGGATGAAATAACCGATTAACATCACACACAAATTTAATGAGGTTCTGATGTTCGATGATACAATTCCGCAATTGTAGCTTGGCCATCGTCAAATTGTTATCGCGATTCAATGACTCAAATTTAAAACATAGCAGTTGAAATTGCAAACAAATTTGATTCAATATAGTGCCACCCGTTTGATCCATGAACACAATATTTTCGATTAGTAGCAGGGTGGTGATTGATTGAAATGTATAAATGATCGTGTAATCGAGTTGTGATTCGGTCGGTCTCAAAACAGGAAATTTAGCACGCAATGGTAGAATGAATCGTGCATCGTGTCCAGTGGGCTCCATGAACATCGGTTGAAGTGATATCGCGATAAATAATAAAAAACCCATTACCATATTACCAAACAGTAGTGTGGTGTCTTGAAGATAGTACAAACGGCGAAAATAGCAAACTTTTTGTTTTATATCCGCGTACCGGTGCTCATGTAACTTAAAATCTGTTTGAAATTTATAGTGAATTGTTTTAATCACATTTAAAATTTGGGTCGAGTACAAATCAAAATATACCGTTTTGAATAGTACCAAATACACCTGAAATGATATAATTCGTTTATCAGAAAAATGTTAATACTGATTGGTGGTTGAATATACCTACCCCAATTATAATACACATATCGTCCCCGAAATCCACAATATTTTGCGACGCCTCATGCAGATCACATGTAATGGTTATGGCATAAATGCAAAACATTGCAATTATCAGTTTACTATAAATTGCATATAAAAATCTGATAACCGTATTTCCCTCTGTCAGTCGCCATAATCCGATTAAACTGATTTTTGTTGAATACCATCGCGTATCCCCATACAGAAATTAATTTTCCACGTATCCAGGTTAATTTATATTGGCCGTCATAAAATCAAAAAGAATTCTTTTATTATCTCATTATTAGATAAACATTTCTAGAGATGCTTTATTGTATATAGTTAAAATGTAGTCGACTTTTATTACCGTGAACAATTTATTTATCTGTTTACGAGGTATTGGAATCGATTTATAAAACCTTATTTGTTATCAATAAAATGGTTTAGCGTTTTTATTTTTAATTGGACGATTGAAACAACTTTGTGATTAATTGCATTTGTTACGGTTGAGTTGATTAATGAGCGTGTGCGGTTTTCATCTAATCTGTATGATTAAGTTCTAAAGAGAATACAAACTCATGTCCGGATGGATAGTCTTTAGGCTCACTAATAAGCTTTAAAACGCATTATCTAACAACGGGAATTAGAGAATATTTGTTTATTTTGTCTGTCACGCCAGTAGGAATTATATGCAAGCGAGAATCAAATCAACTGGACCAATAGCTTTTTTCATTATTTTTTCAGTAAAAGGTAGCTGTTCAAATGGGCATTTCCCAAAATTTCGAAAGTTTTTTACAAAACCAATGGATGAGATTAGTACGTGTAAAATATTTCAAGATATTACAATTATTCCTATGAAGCACCGAGCCATGCTCAGCCAAAGATGGATGAATTAGAAGTTTTTTGTGCCATTAATTCTAAACATTTCAAAATTGGCAAGTTAATTTTTAATACCAGTTGCTTATTTAATTCTTAATACAAAACAGTTAAATAATATTATGATAATTTGACCGATTTCCGCCAAATTTTATTGGGACCTCAAAATTTATGGAAAAAGTTTAAGTATGAAGTTTCATCCAAATCAGTAAATCCGTCTTGGCTGTAGAGAGGACACAGACAGACTGAAATAACCTCGAAAAACACTTTTTCAGACTTCGGTAGTATAGCGAATAATAAATCAGTAAGGATCTCGATGTCAAAAATGTCCATGATTACTGTACTTATTGTTACTTTGTAAAAGAAAATAATGATTACGCCACACTTGGTTGAGCAATGGCCTAGCTCTATTCAATTTAAAGAACCCGCAGTTTTTTTCAAACAAATTGGATATTTTCGTAATACCAACCAAGTTTCATTTTCAAAGTCACACCTGGAACTCATTTCTAACCTATGTTTACCATAATAAAAGAGTTGTTTCTCAATCGATTAAAGAATGGCTTAGGTTAATTTAAATTAAAAATGTTTCAAAAACATATTCAAAATTTAGATTAAATTCCTATTTTTATCGTTAATCTGTGACTGAAATGGCATATTAGGCATATTGTGGAATAAAGCGCAACATAGCTGCTAAACCGAAAAACTTCTATACATTTTTCCCAAAATCATGCTCCATTGCAATCATTTCCTGACATTCGAAAATATACTCTTTCAATTTTTTTACAAAATCATTAGCGCAAATTTTTTTAAATTTAGGAACCGGATCCCATTTTAGAACACCCTAAATAAATTTTTCCGGATTTAAAATTCATCACAATCGATTCTTAGCACTCGAAAACCCGCCTCACCCATATTTCTTAAATTCGTTTGACTCGAGAAAGCCTAAATAAATTTTCCCAAAATTTCTACTGAACGCAATCTATCCCTGGCATTAGAAAACTTTTATCACGACAACTTTTATCTACATAGTTCGAATCGAAAAAATTAAAAAACGGTCCTGGGCTTGACCGAAGGAGTTGCTTAACGAACTTTTCAGAAATTAGCACCCATCGAAACCGAAAAAAATTAAATAAAGAGACCCGGGCCGCACGAGACGACATCAAATTCATTTGAGGCGGGGCAAAATTTTGTAAAAAGGACCCAGGTCAAAACATTAAGAAGATTGTGAATGCTACAAGCCAAAATTATTACTTTATGAGTTAACCAACATTTAAAAATAGACGCAACATTCCCCAATATGATGAAACGTAAACTAACAAAAAATGCAAGACACAACACGAAGCGATATGATGCAACATAGTATAAAATCGCATAATATATGGTACAACATGGCACACATGCAACATGGTACACGCAACTTGGTGCTCCCACAACATAGTGTAACATAATTCAACATGGTGCAATATCATGCAACATGCGAAGTACTCTTAAATGAAATATCAAGAAATCAAAACTCCCTGTAATCATTTCTTTGTATTAAAAACACTGTCCCGCATAATTTCATCAAAATTATTAAGCCAAATAAAATGTTAATGGAAGTCCCCAAGCCAACATGACATGGTGCAACATAACAAAACATCGTACAATATTGGAGAATCCTAAATGAATTATCCAGAAATCAGATCAGTAATCGTTTCGTTGCATTCGGAAAACCTATGGCCCACTAAATTTTATCAAAATCGTCCAAGCCAAATAAAATGTTAAAAGGAGGACCAAAGCTTCAAGATTTGGTTATCGAAAATGCTCCTCCACCAAATTTTAATAAAAATCGACCAAACTGAAAAAAATTATATAATACGACCCGTACCACACCGAATGACCCTCCGAACCAATTGCCGTCGATTCCTGGCAATTGAAAACCCCCTTCACGAATTTCGAGATTTTGGCAAAATTCGTCAAGTGGGTAGAACGGTAGGGATCGCGGGTCCATTTCTCTATTATTTTTGGGCTTCTACGATATTTATAAAAATTGGTGAGGAAGGGTTTTTGAGTACCAGGAAGATTGCGATGGGTGTTAGTTTCTGGAAAATCAGCCCGGGCCCGGGCCCTTTCCTTTAATTTTTTCAGTACGCACAATTTGTATAAAAATTGCTGAGGAAACGAATTTGATTACCAAAAACCGATTATGGTGGGTCCTGATTTCGAAAACATTCATTTAAGGGGTCATCCGGTAGGGTCTGAGTCCCGTTTTTTATACATAAAGGACATATTTGTCCTTAAAAACTACTAGTAAAGGACAAATGATTTTAATGATTCTCGATATCGGGCATCTGCACGCAATACTCCATAGGATCACTGCGTACTAAAATTTGTTAATGTCCATTGATTGTTTACCTTAAACAAGCATAAATGGTCACCGTTGATAGGAGTAAAATCATGCGATTTTCGCCCCAATCGTATCAATTTCTTCAGAATATTTGTGCTGGGCTCGCTCGCACTTCAGAATCTCATTTTTTAAAATCCCGATTTTGATAAGATAAAGCGGGATTTTAATAGTTGGTTTCAAGACATTACAATGTCGAAAATGCATAATAAATTAATTGTTTCGAATCAAGGTGAATTGGGACTCTAACATGAACCTTTGAAGAAGTTTGAGATTTTGGTTGAAATAAATGGAACTAGGCAATTTATTAAAAAAAATTCAGGTCACATTTGGTTTGAAAAACACTTAGTTAAAAGGAATGAAATTTAGCAATTTCCCAACTGATATATTTTAAATTTGAAAAAGCTTGTAGAGTTGTACTGAAATTTGGATATGAAATTCGAATAAAATTCTAAAGTTCGGCTATCATATTGCAAGTAGAAAATCTGTTTTTTCGCAAATTCAACTTTATTGAAAACATAGTTGTTTCAAAGAGGTCTTTTGCCATTTATAAGGCAGATGATGAACTCCTTTGCGATAGCGACTTGGTGTTTTCGAAGTAAAAGTCATCCAGCCATTTTTGCACATATTCAAATTTTATGAACCACTGGTAATCAGAGGAATCGAAATTCAAAAAAAAAACGATGCATGCTGTAAAATTTCCCAGCCTAAGGAAAAAATGAGTTCCTGTATTAATTTTGCTGTATGTGGATGAGCGTTGTCATGCAGCAATATGACTTTTTGCCTTCCTTGGCCCATAAATGGTATTTTTTCCTCCAGAGCATCACTTAATTTGATCAATTGAGCCTGGTAACATTCAGCTGTAACAGTTTTACCAGGTTCCAGAAGCTCTTAGTAAATGATTCCTTTCCAATCGTACCAGACACATGAAATGGGTGTGAAAGTCAAATTAGCTAGAATTGATGATAAATAAACAAAAAATAATCTCTAGTATTGCTTACAGCACAGATAAGTTTAGATAAACAGGATTGTGTTAAAATCTTAGGATTTTAAAATATAGTTTGAAAACTTTTTTTTTTAATTGACTTCCTCAAAAATTTTAAACAAATGCTTCTTAGTGAATAACTATTGGGTTTTCACTTCAACGTGAAATCCAAGAATCTAGAATACATTTTCAAAATGTTTGTCCTTCTCTTCGATCGGCAGTAACCAAACTGCAAAATAAAGCTGAATACTTTGTGCATATGAACAATATAATCACTCATTGAATTAGCGAATTATTTTAAAAGTTGTTAAACCGTTGTTGAAGTTTTTTAGTAATTTCTTTAAATAATTTCTTTAATTTCTTTAATGAACGCACTAAGTTAGAATGCGAAAAACAACAATTTTGTACAATCATCCTTGCTTTGTATAAACTTTTGTTAATGAACATTTTTTTATTTGATTGGATTCTTGTTTTTTTTTTTCGTCAACGAGTGAAAAAATTTATTATATTAAATAAAAAACGATTTAAAAACCTTTTGTGTTTCATAATAAAAAAGCTATTAAAAGAGTTATAAAGGAAACTTTTAGTTATTTAATATACATTTTTGGTCCTTCGAGTCGAATCGCCATCAGATTAATTTACATTTAACGTTTATTTGAAAAAAGTGTAAATTTTTAATTCAACGACGGATTATAATTTTCTCGTAAATAGTTTATTAGAGTTGGTTTCTGAGGATGAGTTTGTTGAATATCAGGGATCATTTGCCGAATTTGAAAATCGATTTCATTCTTTTATCGGGAAACTTAGTTTAATTTGCGACTCTAAGTTAGTTAGTTAAAGTGAATGCCATAGTTCCAACGTAAGTAGTCAGAGTATTGAAAATAAAAGGCAAGTAAATGAAAGTCATACTTCCAAAAATATTATTCAAACCCAAATATTGAAATTACCTGAAATTAAAATTCCCTATTTTGACGGTAGTGATTTAACACAACGGACCACTTTTCGTGACATGTTAACAGCCGTCATTCATAACAAGGATTCGATCGATGAAGTCCTTAAATTTATATATCTAATGGATAAACTTCGCGGTGATGCAAAAACATCAATCGGACATATAACATTGACTAAAGCAGGGTATAAGAGAGCGTGGTACACATTGCTGAAGATTTTTGATGATCGCCGCGTTATAATAGACAAACATGTCGAAGCATTAATTGACTTAGAAATGGTAACCAAACGCAAAGAAGCGGAACTTCGTAGACTTCTCAATGGTGCACTATCTCATATTTCTTCTTTAAACGCCAGTGGACTTGAACTTGACAATTTGTCATAATCAAATATTTTAAAATTAGTAACTCGCAAGCTGGATAACATTACACGTGGTGAATGTGAAGAAACGATTATTCCAAATGAGCTTCCAATGTGGGAAAGGTTCATTGAATTTCTTGAACGGAAATGTCTTATTATTACGTGAAACTGAAAATTTATCAGTTAAAGTACCAACCAATATAAATCCGTATATAAATTCATAGGCATTTTCGAGACCAAAGTTTAATAAAACGTACCCTAAACGGGAATCCACTTTTTTTGCTAACAAGACAACTTCTGGAAATGCTGTATGTGATATTTGTGGTAAATCACATCATTTATATTTGAATAGTTCAACGTTTCTCAGTTTAACACCCCAACAACGGTATGATAAAATCAAATCATTAAATTTGTGCATTAACTGTTTAAATCCAAATCATAGAGTTTCAGAGTGTAATCAACGGGATGGAAACTCTGTCGAGGTCGTTGACTCAACAAATAATTAATTATTATTTAAACAATGTACTTTGTGAAAAGTCGACTATTCTTCCAACGGTTATCGTTTCAGTTGAAGATGGCAATGAGAAATTGGTTGAATGTAGAGCGTTATTAGATTCTGGAAGTTGTAACGAATCCTTTGGTTCGTTCCTAATCTTAAGATATAATTTAACTGATTTTTGTCATTCTTACCTCCCATAAAATATTTGCAATTTAAATTAAATAATGTTTAACGCACACACCGAATAATTTTACGGACGTGATTTGCACAAAATGTGTGTAGGTCTGGAAATGTATTGTTTTTATTTGTTTTGTATGCAGTTTATTGAGTACAAATATTACCAAAAATGTGTACACCAAGTAATACGGATGGGTGTGTAAATACTCATTCTAGGTTTGAGTTTCATTAGTATATAATAAGTATATTTACCTTTATATAAATTATTGTTTTACGGGGTAATTAAAGGGGGGGGTAAATTAAAATAAATAAAAATTTTGGAGATGATTGGAAAAGAAGAATCGAGAAAATGGGGATCAGTCGTGTCTGGATGATTAAGCTAAAAAGTAAAAATAAACTAAAATTAGATATAAAAAAAAAAAAAAAAAAACTTAAAATTATTTTAAGCCTAAACGATTTAAAATTAATCTAAAGTGTATAATAAAAATATTTTAAGTTAAATTACAATAATAATAAAAAAGTTAACGATATAATAATTGGATAGGAAGTGTGCATCAAAACGAATATTAAGATTTGTGACACGGTGGCATAGAACGTGGTACTATAAACACCGTATGAACTGTAAGGACGATGTTATAGTCCTGTAAATTAGTAAATAAATATAATAATAATAAATGTTACGGTGATTAAAACTATGTAACCGAAAAAAATACATTAACGTGAAATATTCTTAAATTGCATATTATGTGACGACTAAAATAAAATCACAGTGATCATTACGAATAGTCGGACATTAATTTTTTTTTGTGTATGCTAACACCGTTATTTTTTTGTGTATGCTAACATCGTTATCATGAATTTTAAGGCAGAAATTCGCTAGTATACTGGTTATTCAAGGACTCTAACGATAATTATAACCAGAAGTCGTAAATAAAAATAAAATTTAATATGAAAGTGCCAAGTTTGAATAAAATGGAGGAGATCTATTGGAACCTTTTATCCATGTAAATAACCTAACTTACAAATTAAATTCTGATTAATAAAACTAAAAATAAATTAATATAATAAATTATAAAATAAAACAAATCTACGCTCTGCAATTTTTTTCGTTTACATCCGAGTGAATATCTACAAATGGCGCCCAACGATTTATTTTTATAAGTAAGGTAGAATTATAATTATTTTTTTTAATTTTAAGTAAATTAATCAATTTTTTTTTTGAATATTTTAAACCGTTATAAGTACTTAATTTACAGTATCCGTTTTAGTAATATCTTTGAAATTTCTTTTTGGTTTGGAATATTCACAAATTGATTAACCTGTATAATAAGTTTAAAATGCTTACCCTCTGTATATTTCATAAAACGGTAGGCATATTTCTGTAATTTTAAAGTAATTTTTTTTTTTTCAATGTTAAAGCTGAATCATTTAAATTTTAATAATTATGTTGAAACAAACTGAAATTCATGGTCTTTTTATTTTTATTATTACGATTATAAAAATGAGAGGATAAACATTATTCTGTGTGGAGATGTGACGTTAGTAAGTGACGCGTATATGATTTCAATGGCATCCGTGATGTTAGCTAAAATTCAATCTTTGAATTTTGTTTTGCGAGTGTTGCACATGTGTTTTTTTCGCTCTTTTACTTGTCTGCCAATTTATTTTACGGGGTTCTTATAATATTTTATGTGCGGTCTAGCAAGATCGGAATTGAAATTCGGAAATCCCCACGACCATTTTCCATGAGCCATAGCCGGCCAGAGACGACCGCCTGAATTTCAATCCGGTAATATAAATTTTCCGTACCCATGCGAATGGTTACAAAGTCAGTCAAACTTTATCAGCGAAGATTTTGTTAAAAGATTGAATGTTATTTCCCGATTTAATATTAATATAACGATTAACAGTAAAAACGGTTCAAAGTCAAAGGTTTCGCAGAGTATCACTACAACTGTTCATTCAAATTACAAAAGATTTCATGTTAAGTTCGAATTTGCGATAACTGGTAAAATATCTGACCGGTTGCCAGCAAATTCGTTTGATATTTTGCGTTGGCAGTTACCGAAACACATTAAATTAGCTGATCCATTTTTCAACGTAGCATCACCGATTTACGTTATAATTGGTGTTGAAATATTTCCTGAAATACTTTTGCCAAATCGTATACACCTATCACCAAAAAATCCGAAAGTACAGGAATCAATGTTCGGATGGATTCTTTTTGGTAAATACGAACAAAAGATTGAATACAATTTTTTACTAACGAAAGATCAGATTACTAACGAAGAGCTTGACTGAAATATCAAGCGATTCTGGGAAATAGAAAACATCCCGACCAAAAGATTTTTGACTGATGATGAAAAGAAATGTGAGTCCTATTTTGCTCAAACAACAAAGCAATCAGCGAATGGTAGATACACAGTTTCTATACCTTTTCGCGAATCGCCCAAATGTTTGGGAGATTCAAAATTAAATGCGTTAAAACGGTTTCATCAATTAGAACGTAAACTTTGCACTAACGATAAATTAAAACAGCCATATGCCAAATTTATAAAAGAGTATTTGGATATAGGTCATGTGAAACTTGCAAGCGATTCAATAAATGACAATAAATGAGAATGATAACGAGCCAATATTTTATATGCCTCACCATGCGGTGTTAAAACCTTCATCATCGTCCACAAAACTTCGTGTAGTTTTTGACGCGTCATCGAAGACATCATCCAACAAGTCACTTAATGTAATCATGCTTGTCGGTCACAAAGTATAGGACAATCTTTCCTAGATAATGTTGGTTTAGAACGTATAGATTCGACATAGCTAAAATGTACCGACAAATTCAAATAAACGGTACACAAACACGATTGCAACGAATACTTTGGCGAGAAAACTTGACTGATCCAATTGACGTATATGAACTTACAACTGTGACATACGGTACAGCATCAGCCCCATATTTGGCGACACGCATGCTTAATCAACTTGCTTGTGATGAGTCCGTAAATTTTCCTACAGCGTCTAGGGTAGCATCAAAAGATTTTTATGTGGATGATTTTATGACAGGGTGATGTAAATAATTTTAGACTCATGATGGCCTAATGAAATGTCAAATTAAACAATTTTGGGCTCCACTCGTTCTTGACAAAATTTCAGGACATTTAATTTAAAGCTAGCAGGATCCAAATCGATAATTGGATCAGAACCGAAATTACAATGCAAAACCAGAACAATTGACCTACAAATAGTTTTGGGATTTGATTTTCGATTTGGGTTCTACTACCTGTAAATTAAATAATTTTTGCGTTTTAATCTCGGTTTTGGTTCGATCTTCGATCTTTGTTCTGCTATCTTTAAATTAATGATACCTTAAGCTTAATCAAGAACGAGTGAAGCCCAACATTATTTACTGGTGATTATAAATAAGCCATAATAAGCCTAAAATAATTGGTATGCTAATGCATCTTAGTTTGCGCTCTTATTTGGGTTTTGGTCTAATATTGGATTTAGGTTCTGCTAGATTTGAAGTGATAAAGCCTAATGTTTTTTCTACAACGAGCAGAATAAAAAAATTGTAATATAGAGCATTTAATAAGCTTAAATTTAATCTTTAATTTTCCAATTGTTTTTAAATTATTTATTATATTTATTTTTATTGGAAGGCATGAAGTCCCAAATTTTTAATAAAGCATTTAATTAGCGTATTATTAACCTATAATTATCCATAATATCTCGTAATGTTCTGCTAGATTTAGGGACGTTCCCTATTATGCTTCTAATTTGGATAGTAATTTCCGGTAAGATAGAGCTTTGCGACCTCAATCAATAAATCACAAGCACAAACATTGAAAGTGGTTCGACTTCAGTTGTTCGTAAGCGGCTAGAGTAGGAACTAATAAAAATTTCTAAAAATTACATACTAAATGGTGAGGTGGAAAGAACGCCCTTCCTACTAGTATACATTATAAAACAAAACTAATTGTATTTATAAGTATAAGAAGAGTCAATCTGCAATCATTAGACTCAGGCCGTGCACGTGTCCCAAAACTTAATTTCCACAATATTCTCACACTTTCAAAATTCATAGCTCAACCTGGTTATTTTATACTTCAAAGTGTTTATTGTTATTTTTTGTGCAAATCTGACTAATTCTGATCCCATCCCACCAAAATTTGACTATAATTTAGCTAATTTTCACGGTGCTCATATAAAAACATATTATACCATACTTAAGGTTTATAAAGATGCTAATTAACTTAAGTGTCTATAAGCATATACATACATATATTTATGCACGAAATAAAATTGAGAGATTTAAATCTCCAAAAAAATATCACAGATACATAATATCCACAGCATTTTGAATACAAATCGCAAATCATAGAAAAACAATAAGAAACTTATATCTAGATGAGATCATAATTGATTGTAATCTTCAAACAGCGTTTAGAACTTTAAACATTTCCACAAAAATAAGTGATCAAACTGATTGTGATCTTCTTACGTTTGCTTTACGAATCTCATGGTATACGTAAACATAGACAAACTAAAAGTGTTATTAATAGTCCATCACAAAGAATTGCTTAAGATAATTTTTTCTTGTGTATGTTTAGATATTTAACGTTAATGCTTTTATTTGGCCGCAGAGATGATTATATAAGAAAAATAAAGGAAGATTAATATGGTCCAACAATTAACATTAATTACGCTAGAATATATGGCTGGCTGAGATGAATGGAGTAAATTTGTCCGTAACTGTGATGATACGAGTGTCTGTAAACGTAATTAAATTAAACGACGTGATTTAATTATGTTATAGTGCTTACTGCTTCGAAAGGTTTACTGATTCTAAAATTACCTTACTTCACAACAAAAGATGAGATTAGCCCTAATTATAGTTAGAATTGTATATTATTCCATGATATATGTGTAAATAAAGAATGAGTGTGTTAATGAAGATCGACTAACATTAAATTCACTTTCGATCACGTTACTTTGATATGCGATTGTGCCGTTTTAATAAAATGTAAATCTAAATAGAGTTTTTACTATAGGGGGATACACATACCGTAAAAATTTCACTGTTAAATTAAGCGCGGTCTCATCAGGTTCGTCAAGACCATAAATAATCCTTTTCAATTTTATTATAAATTGATGTGTACACAACATCTTATTCGTTTTCTTTGTACACACAAAATATACGTATTCTTTCTTTAAGACCTGCGGCTATATAACAGTATGTACATGGCAACTTTTTATGTTATTTGTTTATTGCTATTTATTGAATCTATTCTATTCAATTTGAAATTTACCTTAATCGGTTTGTTTATTGCCGTATGTACGACTTTTATACGACTGAGACAAAACTTGGAATGATTTGAACTTGTATATGGCGAACAATCAGGATGTCTTATATCATTTATATTGATTGAATAATTAAATTGCTGTTTCGAGTTTGTATTTTCTGATTTTCTAGAATATAATAAAATTTAAACTAATAATTATTTGAAATATATTTATAAAAATTGAATTATAGATTACGGTGCATTTAAAACGATAATTATATAGTTCAATACATAAATATTCAGTAGAATGGATTGAGACCTTCTTCAAAATTTTGAATACTACATATTTTTATGGAAGTGATAAATAACGTAAACTATGCTTAACTGTATTCCAGCTAAATTGTGACATCAAGGTTGAGACAGTGTTTGCCCTCGTTTAGTAAAAGCAGAAGTGCCTCATAGATTTAATCACTACTTGCACATGCACCCCGTGCAGCAAAATCCCGCAGCTCAAACAGGTAGAGGTACATTAGTCGCCTATGATGAAGTGCATGAGTGATACCCTAGATTACCGCAAATATATTTAAATAAGAGAAAACGCAAGGATTATACCGTCAACCGGTACAGGAAAGATTGGGGAATTGAGCAAACCGAACCTAACTTTGGTGGTTTATTGATTTTCTGTTGATGATTGTCGGATAAGCATATCGCTCCCATGAAATTTGCTTCTACGAAATTACTCCATGATCAATATAAAAAGTACATTTTGCACTTTCTCATACACGAAAAACTTATACTTATATGGCATATGAGAATAATGGCTGCACTCACTATGCATCAAACGGTAATCGAATTTCATATAGAAAAAGTAAATATGTTACGTTCCTACAATCGTAACATTATGTTTTCAGATCGTTTACTATGGTGGCATATTATACGTAAAAAAGAGGAATTTTTGACCAGAATATGAGCTTCTCCGAACTTGGTGAAGTTCTTATCTTCAATACATGAGGAAATCTTGTTATACAGAAACACAAGAGAAAAATCTCACTTAAGATAATTTCAGTGGCTGGCAGTTGATAAATCGCAAACACCTCATATCGTCACAAATTGAGACCCATTATCCAACTTGATTTGTTGTAGGTCCTCATAACTTAGAAAAATTTCATTTATCAGCAGTTTAATTTAAAAAATTTTGGCTTTTTTACAGACAAATTTTATTTACAATGACATTCACAATATTTGCGACTTTTCGAGCCAGCCAAAAAAGAGGCCATTTACTCATAATATACTACCACAAATAGAAAAATTAACTCCCCTCCTTTTTTAACCCCCAGGGTCATTATGTAAAATACACACACCCCTTATGCTGGAAACAGACGTGTGGAAAACGCCTGCGTTTAAAATAGAATACACTACTTTAGATTAAATAAAATACATGTATTCCGCACAGGATGCGTTTTTCCGCAAGTTGGTTCTATAACCTGTATAATTTTGAGTATTCAAAGTCAGAATACAGTGTCATTTCATTGCTAGCAAATCAAAAATTGTAAAGATGGAAGAATTAAAAACAGAATTTGTGAAAGAAAATGAATTTTTTTCGAATAAAAAGCACCTTAATAATAAAAACGTGTGTTTTTACCGGACAACAAATTGAATAGATTGCCGATAGATGGCTTAAAAAAATAAAAACGTTATATCAAAAAATCCGCACATGTGTTTTGACTGTCGTTTTCGCCTGCGTATCCACAAGCGTTTATCCGCACGTCTGTTTCCAGCATTACAAAGAAATTGAGAACCTCCTCAAGTTCTTTTTTGACAGTAAGGTTTCGTATTGATAAAATGTTGGTCATCAGGTCTTTTATGCCTATTGTATAAAACAAGAACAAATCGATTTAGCGAATTATATCACCAAATTAGAACTTTTATAGACTTTCATTATGTGTGGAGAGGGGAGAGGTAGTTAATTTTTCTACTTTTTGTGATAGTGTATTATGAGTAAATGGCTTCTTTTTTGCTGGCTCGAATAGTCGAACAGATTGTGAATGTCATAGTAAATAATATTTGACTATAAAAAAGCCGAAAATCTTTAAATTAATAATACAGACGAATTTAAACTTCTTAATTTATATTAGTGTGGGCATAATATATACACATAATGAGAGTCTCCAAAAGTTCGAATTTCGTGGTATAATTCGCTAAATTGATTTGTCTTTGTCTTATATTTACTATAGGCTAAACGTAAAGCGAGATGTAAATTTTTGCAGTTTGGTCGTTGCAACTCAAGGTATATAGAATACAAGGTATGATCTTCCCGTGTTTTATTTTCTTTCGCTTTGCGTAAATACGTCACGTGTAAAATATATTATTATTATAGCATAAGTAAATAAAAAACACGTTTCAATTTCTAATTTATAGTTTTAATTAATTTTCTTTTCTTTGCATATATAATTTCTGAGTTTAAAATTCTAATTTTAAAAAACATTTTACATCGAAAAAATAGTTTTTTTATTTCTATATCTATAATTCGGTTTGATCCGAGCTTGATAATAGGGTTTTTATGTAATTTCCTCCACTTTTAAGGGATGTAGAGTTGGATTCATTAAACATATCATCTAATCTTTTAAGTTTTTAGAAAAATTCTGGATTGGGTTTTTTAAACGTCCTTCGCTCACTTGATCCGTCCATGTGAAATGACTACTTGGCTCAATTTTAACATGGCTGCTCACTATAAGCGGATTTTTGGTTTGTAGCCGCTTCATTATATACCCAGCGATATATTCCAAGCCGAATTAGAGTAATCAGTCATATATGACGTTGAATCATGTAGTTGACTAAACGAGTATTCGTCTTCTGTGATATTGCAACGATTACCTTTAGTACATCGTGCCAAGGTTTAATACCCCTGACTTTTGTTTATTATTTTAAATGTATATGCAATAATAAAAGCGCGGGAAATGGTAAAGTACGGATAATGATTATTGATTGGGAGAAAAGGTACTTGATTGTCCCGTTAACAATGTTGATGTTGGGTATAAAAGAAGAAAATTTTGGATGCTCATGGTAGTCAATGGTCAGTTATCAAATATTTATGGACTGAGCCATATTAAAATACATTATTGGTCAGTGGAATAAATTGTTCATATTCCGTGTTAAAAAAAATAATTAGTTTACTTTTGCTGGAAAGTAGCAAATTAAAAAAAAAAAAATTTTTTGTGTTAAAATATCGCGAACGCGAAAATTGTTTATAGTGTTGCTTTATATAGCAAATTGATAAAGAAAACGTATTTAAATAAGACTACATTGTGATATTGAATTGTAGTTTTGTGTGCTACGTGAATATTCGATGAAAAAAAAAATATTATACTCGTAATGACATTGATTAAATGTTTTGTGAAAACTTAAATTCAAATTAGAAATTTCTAGTAATTTATAACTGTTTTCATGATATTAAGTAGTTGCCTAAATTAAGTATAACTAATTAATTAACTTATAAATGTAGTAATTTATAATAAAATTATATAAGATAATAACTAAACAAACTATCCGAATAAAATTAAATAAATAGTGGAAAAAGTACTCTATAGTGTGTGAATTGTGAATCTGCAACTGTATAAAATAAAATTTTTGCCGCGCATCTTGAAACAGTTCAGATCTAAAAACTATATGCCAAGTGAATACCAAAATTTAACAGTGGTATGGTGGTCACAGAAAACCACATACAGAAAAACAAAATCTGTGCACAGTGTGATTTTTTTTAGTGAAAATAATAACTTTAATAATATAATAACTAAATAAAATAATTAATAAAGTTTTAATAATAATAAGTTTAACTATAAAATAAATAAGTAATTAATAATTTAAAAAAAAAAAAAAAAACATATAATGGACTTCAATTTATGCATCACAACATCGGCCGCGGCCATATTATAATTTAAGTACAAAATTCTATTTATTATATTTATATTTAATTTACTTCTTTTATTATATAATATTTTTAATGATTTTTGGATTTGACTGTTAATTTAGATAGTTTATTTATGTGTAGTTTCGATAGCTTAGTTAGTTATGGTATGATATGACGTCATTAGCTCTTAACATTTATATATCTATATTCAGGTGGATTTGAATTTTCACAATTCTTTTATATAATTTCTTAAATATTTTACAAGTAACATAATGATTTTCTTTTCTCTTTCAATTTGTTAATAAATGAATCTTAAAATTTTATCAATATTCAATTTCTTATCTTTTAATAATTTTTTTTGCTAATGGCTTTATTTCCGCTTCGCTTTATAAGTGTGTTATTTTTCAGGATGAGAAGCTAAATATTTTTATGTAGGGTAAGTTGTTAATTGCTCACAATTGGTTTGACACGGTAGGTTGGTCCACGTTTCGTTCCCTTTCTCTTCCGATGTTTCCTATTCCTGATTTCCCATTTTTTCCTTTCCCTTCCCGCGGTCTATCATGACTCACTCATGTCTCGGGAAACCCCACGCCATCCCCTGAGTCCTAGCCGGCCTCTGTTGACCGCCCTGAAACCTCTGAGTGGGTAAAATTCTGTTAACGGACCAATACTCTTATTGATTCCGTTACAATATCAGAAAGTAAATTGGATGTTAGTAAATTTTGGAACATTCTGGACTCTCATCCCTTTCAAACAATTCGGTTTTATCAACACTAGAACCTCTTAAACAATTGTTAACATCCATTTTTTAATATAGTTAGTTTTGTGACATTCTATATTTGCAGATTGGGAAATAATACTCTCATTTCGTCCCAACAAATGACTACGAAGACGATATTTAAACTGTAACTTGGTGGGATGATAATAGAGACCTAATTTTGCCCACATAACGCCCAAAAAACATTTCCACTGGATCTTGGTTTAATCGATATGTCAGTATATAACTAATTTTATGTTCCTCTTTTAGATGTATCTCCTCGTGTTCCGGCATTGCCTATCCGCAAGTGGCCATTCTAGGACGACAGTCAATTTATTATAATTATTATTATGTAATCTTTATTTCAAATAAAATGAATATTTTAAATAAAAAACATTATAAATGTGTTATTCTTACTAATCATAAGCTTTCAAAACCTATTATTTATAAATGTATTCTTAAAGTAAATAATTTTATATTCTATTATTTGAAATTTCTATTATATTATATTAGATTTTTGGTGAAGGAGGACAAACTATCTCGCATCCACATTTTTATTCTTAAATTATTTTTTTATTGTATTTGTTATGACAAATTCCTATAATCATATTAGTGTTGATAGTGTTGATAGCTTTGTTGATACTTCCACCAATAATCGAATTTCAGATAGTTTCGTTATAGATGATTGTATGGGTGTTCAAATTGTTCATCAGAATATTAGAAGTCTAAGGAAAAATTGTAATCTTTTTTCGGCTCATCTTGATTCATTTACTAGTTTACCTGATTTAATTTTCTTAAGTGAAATTTGGATTAATGATGATGAAATCGAATTCTATCAGTTAAATGACTATCATCTTGTTTGTTGTTGTAACAATATTATCGTGCTGTTGGTGTTTTGGTATTTTATAAAAGTAATTTAAATTGTTTTGTTGAACCTTTTAACCTTGTTTCTGCGGATGTTGTGAAGGTAAAGCTTGTAATTGGCATAATGAAACGTTTATTTTGATTTGCGTTTATCGGCTTCAGGCCGTTACGGAAATTGTCTTTCTCGATGAGTTTTCTGAATATTTACGACATATAAACGGTAAAACCTTTTTGTTCTGGGTGATATTAATATTGATATTTTATCTTGCTCTTCTGTGTCCGATAATTATATTTGCATGATGTCTTCCGTAGGTCTAGCATCGCTTATTAATGATCCAACTAGAGTAACCGATACTACTTCTACCTGTATTGATCACTTCTTTTGCAGATTACGTGACAATAATTTATCTCGCGTTAAGGTTGAATTATTTAATTATATGATTACTGACCATCATTTGATGCATGTTGTGATCGAGATTAATCAGGTGAAAAGTAATGATGGACTACCTGTTAAGCCAAAAATCATTCTATCTAAATTCTTGGAACTGTTAAGTAATGTTAATTTTTCTCCTATTTATGCTATTGATGATCCGTGTGCAGCTGTTGATGTATTTCTAATGCTTTGGAATGATGTTTTCTCAGCTAGCCTAGATTCACTAAAGTCACGTAGTAATCGTCCTATTAAACCATGGATCTCTGAGGCATTATTAAATGATTAAACGAAAAAAATGGTTATTGAGAAAAGCAAAATATGCTAGAAACAATCAACGTTTCCAGCAATATGTTACAGCCTATTGTCTTAAGGTTAAAAAGAAAAATATTGCTGCTCGTGTTGCTTACTATAAAAAGAGATTTGATAACTGTTCCGGAGATTTCAAAGTGATGTGGCGTACTATCAATGACATATTAAGTAAAAATTCGTCAAATATTAAGCTCATTAATTCTATTAATTCTTCTAATAATGACTTATTAACTGATGCCTCTGATATTGCCAATGAGTTCAGTAATTATTTCGGAAGTATTGCTTCAAATTTGAAGTCTAATCTTCCATTTATTTATAGGAGTTCTATGGAGCGTGACGGCGATTACGTTGAGCAATCGTTTTTTTTCACCCTATTGACGATCTTGAAGTTTCTAAAGCAATTACTTCTTTAAAATCAAGCAACTCTTACGATATGTTCGGTTTTAGCAATAACTTAATTAAAAAATCCATTAGTCTTATATGTCCTCCTTTATGTCATATTTTTAATTGTTGTTTTGAAACCGGTATTGTTCCTGAAATTTTGAAGTCAGCAATTGTACTACCTCTTCATAAAAATGGTTCCAGATGCGATTTAAATAATTACCGGCCGATCGCACTACCACCAGTTTTGTTAAAAATAATGGAAAAAATTATTCAATTTAGAATGGTGGTAGTTTTAGAGAAGCATGGTATTATAAGTTGTTTTCAGCACGGTTTTCGCAATTGGTTTTCCATTGAGTCTGCTTTAATTGAATTTTTAAATGGCGTGCATGCATCGCTAAATAATTCCGACTCTTGCGCTGGGCTTTTTGTAGACATAAAAAAAGCCTTTGACATGGTTGATCATAATCTTCTATTACATAAGCTTTCTAAAATCGGTTTCAGAGGAAACATTAATAATTGGTTTAAATCATATCTTACAAATCGTAATCATGTTGTTAATGTGAATGGAACTATGAGCTGTCCTTATGTTTTAAACATTGGTGTTCCTCAAGGTTCCGTCTTGGGACCCATTTTATTTTTGATTTACATAAACTCAATTTTTAGTACAAATTTGGCAGGCGCAATTGTTGCCTTTGCAGACGATATGAGCTTATGTATCGTGGGTCCTCACAAACTGATGTTCACCGTAAAATTGCAGCGGACCTTTTAGTTTTAAGGAAATGGTTTGACCAGCATTTCTTAATTTTAAGTGACAAAACAAAGATAATGCATTTTAGTTTGTGTGGCAGTATTTTACATTCACCGTTAACGTATCATTCTAGTTTTTGTAATGCCGTTAATTGCTCCAGCTTGTGCATTTCTATTGAAGCTGTTGAGAGTTTCAAGTATCTTGGAATTATTGTTGATTGTAATCTGAGTTGGAAGCATCATGTCGATAAATTAAAAAAATCTCTCAGCAATGCATTACGAACGTTATATCTATTAAGACCTGTAGCTCCTAAATCGGTATTGCTAAAATTCGACTATGCCTGCATTAACTCTAGGCTCGAATATGCTTTATCGTGTTGGGGTGGTTGCTATCATTCAACTTTAAAAATTCTCATTATTGTTTAGAAATATGCTATTCGTATCATGTGTTTTAAGTCTTCGCGGTTTTCTGCATGGCCATTATTTTTGAGTTTTAAAGTTTTACCATTACAACATCTATATGTTTATAAGGTTTTACGTTTATTTTATTTGCGAAGTGGGCACCGATTATTAAGATCAAATGTGCGATACAACATTAGGAACAATGATCAGTTCTTTCTTATTTGTTGTTCCACATTTTTTTAGTGAACATTTTAGAAAATATTTCCTGGTAACTGCTCCTTCTTTATTTAACCAACTTCCACTTAGCATACGGCAACAAATAAATTCAAAATCATTTCTCCAATTACTTAAAGTTTGGCTTTTTGAGCACCCTAATATCGATTTCCTATTTAGAGTTTTAGTCTGACGCAGTTTAATTTTAGTTTCCATTGTTTATCTTTTTTATATTTTTATATTTTTATTGTTAAATTTTTAATTGTAATATTCATAACTTTTTTTCATAATTTTTCTTGTTAAAAGGTAGATCAATACTGCCGTTAAATCGGTGATGATTACCCTACTCATTTATTTTCATTTTGTATATTATTATTATTATATGTGACAAAAAATCGTATTGAAAATAAATGATAAGCCTGCGTGCTTTAAAAAAAAAAAAAAAAAAAAAAAAAAATTTGTAAAATTAAGTAAAATATACATCTTAAAATTTGAAATAAAGTTAAGCTTCTTTAGACGTTATGTCTCTAGTGGAGCAAATAATAAAAATTTATAATTAACATTTAAATAGTAATCTTTGGTTAAAATTTTTTACGAACATCTACTATAATATACAAGTAGAGTTTGTGTTTTTGTTATATTACTAAATTTATTCTGTGGCTCATCTGGACTCTAATTTTGGGAACACTAGAGTTAAATGTGTTAAGCCAGTCGTTAACCTAAACTAAATTAAACCAATAATTTAAAAAATCAAACAATTATCAAAATATAATAAATATAATTTACCTGTTTAAGCAAATTTGCTAATTCATGCCAGTATTTGTATTTTGTAATACTCAAACTACCCATTCAGATCAGAGCGCAAGAATTAGTGTGCGAGAATAATTGAGTTGGAGATTTTCAAATCACTTTTAGATTGGTTTTGGAGCAGTTTATTCAGTGGTTCATTACACTTGGAGCAGTTCATTCAGTGGTAATACACTTTGTGCTCGTGTGTAAGTTTTAAATAATTCACGAATTCCCTATTAACGTATTCTGCCTTACAACATATTGCCTTGGTATCGATACATTGGAATATGAATCGCCTCGATTTCCGTACGATTCTTATAGCAAATTCTTTCGAAGCTAAATTTTGATCTTACCTCAAAAAAATGACTGCCAATGCAATGCATTTCAATGACATTTCTAGCAAATTTATTGCATTGTCAATCATTTTTTTGATCTAAGATCAAAATTTTGTTTCGAAAGAATTTGCTATTAATTGCCTCCTGTGATTTTGTTTTTAGAAACTTTGATTATAATTTTATTACCTGATTTTATTACCTGATTTGATAGATAACATGATGCTGAATCAGTTAACGTGCTACTTGGTGGAATCAGCGAATTCGTCTGTTGATCTTGTGCATCATGTCTAATTCAGTTCACATCATTATTTAAAAGCAAAATTTTCTATACCCTAAACAGATCATAATTTTCTAAATTAAAAACATTAATTTTAAATATAAATATAACAACCACAGGTTCTTCAATTTAATTCAAAAGTGTTCATTCTTTGTTTCCCCGGAACGAGAATTCACCACTGTTCCTGTTCTACTAAACTTGATTTTCTAACAAAATTCCTTCTTCTTTGCAATTTGATTTTGTTTAGTTTTATTTGATTCGGGCCTACATCTGAAATTCTGAGACCTTTTTCTTTGACGAGTAGTATGGATTTCCGCGTAAATACTTTTTAACCTCCTTTCCATAGAAAGAATACAATTTTCACACGAGGAAAAAACATGAAATTCAGTAGGGGTTGTGTAATTTCAAAAAATTTCATAAACCCAAAATGCGTTAATTTTTTAATTTTCACTTAAAACTGTCATATGTAAATTTTTCAAACTACTAATACACAATATTCAATTTCCATACAGAATTTCGTTGGGTTTCTCGTGCGAAGCAACGCTGTTTCTATAATTACAACAAATATGGATAATATAAGCCGGAAACATTACAATGTCAGCCAGAACCAACAAACAGCAGCACAATTGTATAGATCACGTTATACTATATAAAATTCCAGCCGGAACCAATACAATGATACACAACAACACAGTTTGATTGTTTGCTCAATTCTGATGCTTGGACAAATGGACTCTATTTCAACGAATTTGAAGAACAGAATAAATAACTGTCAAAAAACTTAAAAACCTGCCAACCTATGGCGACTTAACATGTAACTTCAAGGATGGTTTTAATATATGGGCTACGGATGAGGTTGGTCATGCCAAGGCTGATTGCAGTAAACGATTCAAATGGAGGCTCATTGCAATATTCAGAAAATTATTCAAAAACTTCAAGACCGAGCAATATGCTCGCATCGTATTATTGTGAAACGAAAACATTCATTGATTTTAAACCAACACTTAACAAATTAATTATCTCACAAGGTTTAAATAACGATCACCCGAAAATTGTATAAACGGATATGTGTTTGGTAAAGACATCCCATATCTCAAAACTTATTACTTGCTGAACCTCAGACATCAACCTGGTAAGTGGCGAACAACTTCATCTATTGTAATATGTGCTGCTGATAATTTAATAGGATTATAAATTTGAGGGTAAATACGTTATTGTTATTACTCATTTAACTAAAACTGATTGTAGTGATATAATCTATTATCTAGTCTAGATAATTATACATCAACGTTTCACACTTACTTTTGGCGTCAACCGCCATGTTAACAAAGTTATGTTGGTGTTGGATTATATTTCGAACTATCCAAGCTAACAATATCAAATGGGGTTTTCCATTAAATATGACACCTCAATGTGGTAGAGTTTTTCCCGTTGGATTACTGGTGAAACACCGAAGTTTTTTATGGTAATTGTACAAATTTTACATCAAAATCTCTTACATTGTACAAGGTTTTGTCTGCTCCAGATATATAAATTCGACCATGGAAATAATACTTTACATAAAACACTCAAACAGCGTGATCAAAAGCAACTTCAAGAATCACTACATCACAAATATCCAAGTACTGCCATTTTCTGTTTCTTTTTTGCCGCATTTAAAATGCATGTGAAGATAGCCCAATTTTCAGCAAGGAAAAATGAGATGGCAACACTAATTATCATAACATTTTTGACTAATTACCAGCATGCAATTTTTCCACTTTGTGGAAAAAATAAGTTTAATTCCATGCTAATTTCCGTACTACAAAATATCAAAGACACAATTATATAGGTAAATTTTAGGCAAAAAATATTTTCTTTCTCTTTCTGTTTCACGAGTTTGTTTTGTTCTGATAAGTTTTGTTTTGTATTGCATTGCAATGAGTTATCTTCAGTTTCATGTGACAAGTCGACGAATGAACACACGGTTCCCAGTTTTATTTTACGTGTCATTTTAGTTTATTTCATTTTCGAAACTTTGTGTTTATAAATTGTATTTAAGTTTATTTTATTCATATTAAGAATATAATAATTGGATTAACGGTTAACAACATCAGAATAAACAGGTAACAACATTCAATTTCACGACATCGTTTTACGCGACACGTTTAAGATGACGCAAACTTTTGAATACATTTCTTTAAGATGGATTCTCTGGTAGATATTACGCGGCGTTAATGAAAATACATATCCAGGGTTTATTAAATTTATATTAAAAATTATATAACTCAAAATTTTAAAGTATAAAATAAATATATTTTACAAACGTTTCAATTTCAAACGAAAATTGTTTTTAACTCCATTGAAAAGTGACTGTTAAAGTTAGCCGAAAGTTTCCAGCCGAAAGATAATGCAGATAGTGTCTTTGCTATCCCAGCAGAAAGATGGTCATGCAGATAGTGTATTTGCTATCCCAGCCGAAAAAATTAATTATAGCCGAAAGATACATTACTAGATATACCTAGTCCTATATTATTTATACTATGTTTATTGGTTAAGTCATAATCCAAATCCCCGAAATTTGGGGCAAGTAAGGAGATAGACCACTTTACTATCGATCTCACTATGTTTATTAGAAAGGTCATAGGCCTAGCAGCAAGTATGAAGGGGAAACGGGGGGGAAATTTTCGAAACTAAATTAATGACAGGTTCTGTAATTTTTGAGTAACCCACTTTACCATGGATTCCAATATGTCTATTAGAAAGCTCATAGGCCTAGGTAAGCCCACGCGAAATTTATAGCAATTTTGAAGGGGATGGTGTTATTTGGTATAATGTACCAGAACTTAGGTACTGTATCTTTCCTAGGTAAGCCCACTCGATATTTGCATGAAGGGGATGGGGGGATAGATGGGGGCTGTAATTTGGTATAATGTACCAGAAAGTCTGAAATAAATAACACGGACTACTTTTTAATTATGTCGGTAATAATTAATTAATTGACCTAAAACGAGTAAGTGGTTTTACGATTAATTGTTCATAAGATGATATGATCATTTGGTTAAATATTTACGATGATGTGGTCATAATTAAATGTGGAATAATATAGAGGTAAAACCATATTCCTAATTAATCCCAGGTGGAATTTGAGGCAAGTCTGATTGGGATCGAGTGGTGTACTGTTAAAAGTGTTCTGTAACATTTAAATATGTCCTAATGCTACATAGAGTCGATAAGAGTTGTAATGGGTTATTATTTGCTGTAAACGTTGAATTTTTCTAAACTAATTACTAAAATGTACTACAATTTTCGGATTACTTAATTGTTTATCGAACTTATCGTCATCAAACTTAACCTGCACTCACTCGATTGTTACCTAGGATTGGGGTCTATCAATTAGTTAAAACGAACCGATAAGGTAATGTATAAGTTACATAACAAAAGTTTTATAATTTTGGAAGATTTGGTGTTGTAGTAAATTTTTATTTATAATTTAGTACACTCAAGAAAACCGAAAACAAATATGTACCATCTTCTTAAAATTTTAATTTTCCAGAAAACAATCTCGTGCTAATAATTTCTTTTAGCTCCTCAGTTGTCTTGTATACATGCTGAAAACCGTATAGTGACCAAATAGTGGGATCGATGGTAAAATGGGTTACTCAAAATTAACAGAACATTTTATTAATTAAGTTTCGAAAATTTTGGACTTTCTGGTACATTATACTAAATTACACCCCCCTATCCCCTTCAGACTTGATCCAAATTTCCCGTGGGCTTACCTAAGTCTATGACTTTTCTTAGAAACATCGTGGGATCGATGGTCGTTATGTGATATATCGATGGACATTATACTAAATTACACTCCCGTATCCTTTTAAAACTTGACCCAAGTTTCGGTGATTTGGATTTTGACCTAACCAATGAACATAGTATTAATAATATAGAACTAGGTATATCAAGCAATGGAACTTTCGGCTACAATTAATTTTTTCTGCTGGGATAGCAAAGAAACTATCTGCATTACCATCTTTCGGCTGGAAGCTTTCGGCTAACTTTAATAGGGTATTGAAAAGTACTGTGGAAAGCTGCTCTATTTACGTAAAGTGTGTTAAATTAGTATTGAAATGTATATGGAATTAACCAAAATTTCCGCCATGTTTCCATTATGTTTTTTTCTTTAGTCAGGATTCACATCCTCACTGAAATTTTTAAGGCACTTTTCTTTGGCGTGTAGTATGGATTTCCGTGTATTTTCCATGGTTCTATGGGGAGTGCATTACCGTTTACCGGTTCACCGATTTACCGTATTTACCGTATAAAATATATTTCCAATTTATTGGTAAATTTTTATTAATTTACCGATTTTTTCGGTAAAATTATATATATATATATATATATATATATATATATATATATATATATATATATATATATATATATATATATATATATATAATTAATAATGCGCATTTTATTGTAAAAAATGAAGTGCATGTTTTAATCGAACGAGGGAGATATTTAAGGTATAGAATTCCATCAGTGCTTATTTTGAAGAAAAATCTAGGTATACTGAAATGAAATGAACTTATACAGGGTGTTTGGAGCGTACATAGACCGTACATTTTTTGGCAGATTGGTGGGGGGGGGGGGTCATTTGGAAGCTTTTATCCCATCAAACTGATGTTCTAAGTGGCAACTGAGATATCATAATTTTATTTTTTTTTAAATTATCCAAAATGTCGCATTTAAATTTTCATAACTTTTTGTTTGTAACGAAATAACTTTTATTGTATTCTGCAATGTGATTTTATTCTAAATAAATCATTATTTAATACAATTTATTTTAGAAAAATGACTTATGGGCTTCTAAATCCTAAAAAATGTGTAGTTTTATTAAAAACGTCACTATCTTGAACTAAGCCTTGCTTTAAAAAATTGTCTACTGCCTGTATACTGCCATGTCATAGAAATCACTCATTTTGTGGTCAAAATAGGAGAGACTATTTTGTTAGAGTTATTTGTGCTAGGGTTCAGAAAATGTTGTTTAAGTTATTGATAGATTTTAAAAAATAAGTAAACTGGGTGATAATTACCTTGTGCTGTTTAGTCAATATGTCAGCATCTGCTACCGAAAGTGCTCGTGTGTTTCACTTTGTTCTTGTTAAATTGTAAGTTATTCCAGGTCTCGAAAAGGGTAGCATTATTACCTTTTTCGAGACCTGGAACAATTAACAATTTAACAAGAACAAAGTGAAACACACGGGCACTTTCAGTAGCAGATTGGCATATTGACTGAACAGCACAAGGTAATTATCACCCAGTTTAATTATTTTTTTAAATCTATTACTGACGGCTGGAGTTTTTTGTAGACAGATATTGAGGATGATAGCTTTTTGGAAAGGATTTTGTGGACAAAGCAGTCTAACTTCAATAGTGAGGGAATTGTGAATTTACACAATCTGCTTCATTGGGGCAGAAAAGGCCAAAACCCACATATGAAAAAGCAGGATTCTCTACAAAGTAAGTTCAGCGTTAATGTTTGGGCTGGTGTTATTGGTCGAAACCTTATCGGCCCATATTATGTGTCAGAACGTCCATCCGGAAATAGTTATCTCCAATTTGTTCAGAAGGAGCTACCTGATTTAATTTTACTAGTTTTGGAAGATGTGCTGTTTGTTTTTGAAAATGACGGCTGTCCGGCACATAACCAATGAACGGTAGGAGAATACTTAGATGATTCATTCCCAAAGATTAAAATGGGTTTCCCTATTTATTGGCCGGCGCTTTCCCGAGACCACGCACCCCTGGATTTCTATGTCTGGGTACCTGCTTAGGGATTTGAAATGAAGTTGATTACAAATTTATTAATAACTCAAAAGGTATTTTCTTAACCCTGGCACAAATAACCCTGACAAAATAATATCTCGTATTTTGACCACGAAATTAGTGATTTCTATGACATGTGAGTATACCATTGGAAAGGGCATAAATTACAAAACATTTTAAAACATTGCTTAGGAAAGATTACTATGGGAAAGCGTTGGTCATTTTCAAAAAATCGTTATGAGTCAGAAGTGTTATGTGTGAAGCAGAAAGTGCCCGTCAGAAGTGTTATGTGTGAAGCAGAAAGTGCCCGGGTACGACTTTGAACGGACTTATGGGTTGTTGAAGCAGAAACTGCCCAAAAGGTTAATGAGGACAATTGGTCATTTTCAAAAAATCCTTGTCTCTTACTTACACAGAGACATAGATTGAAATCTCTTCTCTACAACGGTGTGATTGACAAATCACACAACAAAAAAGTTACGAAAATTTAAAGGCGGGATTTTGCGTAATTTAAAAAAAAAATATCATATCCCAGTTAACGTGCCACTTAGAACATCAATTCCATGAAATGAAAGCTTTCAAATGATCCCTCTAATCTGCCAAAAAAATTTGTCGGTTCACGCGCCAAACACCATGTATATAAACATATATTTTGTGATATAATGAATTTATTTATTATTTTATTTTATAAAGTACATTAATTGGTTTCAAGCACTCGTTTAGTAATTTTTTTCTGGTTTAATACCTAAGTCATAGTATTGTTTCAAATTATTATTTAAATTCAATTTAAAGGTAAATTGTCGATAAATTGCCGACCTTAAATTTGCACTCCCTAGTTCTATCCATATAAAGAATGAGGTTTTCGCATGCGAATTTAAACGCAATTCCGTCTGCATTGCATACTGGGCAGCCCCAAAATTATTTACTGTTATGACAGTATGAAACCAAAAACTATCATGATATAATTATTTTTCGGGGCTGATAGTACAATTATGACATTTGGAAGATACATGAAAACTATAGCTACAAACAAAATTTCGGGACTGCAGCATATACATCAAATTAATTATTTGCCCATCCCTGAATTAATTTTTACGATTTTTAAGGGATATATTTTTTGGCACAACTATCGGCTTATGTCTGGCGGTAGATGGGTTCAAATTGAAAATGGGTGGAGTTGAAATATAATCTAATCTAAGATATAAACTAATCGTTGGCTAGACTAGTCTATCGGCGTATGTATTGTGGTAGGGAAGGCTTTATGTAATTTCTTCGTTTTTCAGAATTTTTTACTATGGTGTGGAGTTGGGATTCAGTTCAACAACTCTCCGTTGGCACCTCTCCGTTGGCCGGACTATCAGCTTATGTCCGAAGCTTATATGTAGAGGAAGACTGAAAGTAGTTTTTGTTATGTTTTCAGAAATTTTGGGAGGGGTGGAATTGCTCCTCAAACACAGCAATATTTGATGGCCGGACTATCGGCTTATGTCCAGTGATGGAGGAAGATTTAAAGTAATTTCTTTGATTTTACAGAATTTTCCTATGGTGTGGAGTGGTTTAGAACAACGATATTACAAGAAAACTATACTTCTTTTATGATGGATTTTTTTTTCCATATTGCTATTTAAAAATAATTAAATTTTTAATTTTAAATTGGACAAATTTGAACAAAAACTATCGCGAACTCAACCCAATTGTATTTCAGAAAAACGCTGCTATATAGTTTCTCAAACTCAGCAACTATTCATTGGCCGGTCTTTTGGCTTATGTCTAGTGAAGGAGGAAGATTTAACATAATTTCAGTGATTTTTTAGATTTTTTTTTTCTGTGGGTAGGAGTTGAGATATTGTTCCTCAAACTCAGCAACTATTTGTTGGGCTGGCTTATGCCTAGTTATGAAGGACGGATTTAACGGAATTCAGTGACTTTTTCATAATTTTTCTCTAGTGTGGAGTGGAGATTTAGCCCCGCTCTTCAGACTGAGCAATTGTTCGTTGGCTGGACTATCGTCTTATGTCTGGTGGTAGAGGAAAATTAAAAGTAATTTCTGTGTTTTTTCAGAATTTTTCTGTGATGTGGGGCTGAGATATAGCTCCTCAAATTCAGGAACTATTTGTTGGCCGAACTGTTGGCTAATGTTTAGTGACGGAGGAAAATTTAAAGTAATTTTTGTGATTTTTCCAGAATTGTTGTATGTGGTGAAGTTGAGATATAATTCCATAAACTCAGCAATTATTCTTTGGCCGGTCTTTTGGCTTATGTCTAGTGATGGAGGAAGAATTAAAGTAATTTATTATTTGTTAATTCAGAAATATTTATTCTCCAATATAGATTTATTGCAATATGTATAGTGCTGCCATAAGCAACTTTTTCTATTTTCGTCTATAAAAATTGGGGTTATCTTCACAAAGGTTTGCAATTAAACATATTTTATTTGATAAAGTCATAAAACAAAATCATGGAGAACTGATCACCAAACATCTTTTACCAAAGCTATTAAAAAATTAATCTCCTATCTTCAAATATCAGAAACTAGTAAAGTCATGACGATCCATGAAGCTCAAGGATTAGTAATTTAGTAAAATTGGCATCAAAAGCACACAGTTTGATAGTAGTATATTATAAACTCTTCCATCAAAAGTTGAACAAATTGGTGTAAAAATAAAAAACTAACCACAAAAATCCAATCATCTACCCAGTATATTATAATACCACTTCAAATAGCGATCAGCAGATATTGATTGATTTATGAGTAGGTTTTGGTTTAAATAGATCTGTGACTGTACTAAAATCTAATAAATTGTATTAGATTAGAGTTACCAAATCAAAAATAACCCAAGTTTTCAATTAACTGATAATTCCATTTTACCTCGACTATTTGTGAACCAATCACTGATCTTTTTGGCATGTACTAGTTTCCTACAATGTGAGCTACATTGTAGGATTTCCCGAAATCCTAATAAATTAGGTAGGAAATTCGAATGACATTATAGTATTTTTCAGTTTGGCGTATTCCCCCACGAACGCAGCCCTTACTTATTAATAAAATCGGCAGCCAAATTAAAAACAAAATATTTTAACAATAATTTCTAGCCATTTAATCTTCTAACATCTAATCGTGACACGATCAATTTCCAGCCTGTGTTTATTTTATCTCAAATCGTTCAACATTGATGAAGTTTATATCTTCAACTCCAACATTACAATAAATTTTATTGAAACATTAAAATAATTTTTATTATTATTATTATTAAATTAAATTAATAGCAATGCACAGCCCGTTATTTATGTTTAAGCAAACGATTAATTATGAATCCAAGCAAAATGTTGTTCGCTAATCGACAATATAATTCTGCTGATGGTAATTAATTGAGTTTCTGTATATCTCTATTTGCATCTACAAGTATCCGAACATCAAATATCCATTTTGTCTATCGTTCAATTATTTAACAAAACTAACAAATAATCATAAACTACAGCATTCTGTAAATTATAATCAATTCATAAAACTGTCTGTTGAAAAGTTAATACTACGCTTCGAGAAGAGTGATGTACGTACGATGGCGGATGATTAATAGAACAGAATCCGCGAATTTATACTCGATGAATGGGAATCATCCAGCCAAATATAAAATATATTCAAATTTTAAATTATTTTTAGATTTTTATTAAATTAAAATAAATTATACGTCCATCGATCGCATACGTTGATATTGCAAATAAAACCATTAGCCCATTATACAAAACGTAAAATTACAATCCATAATTCCATAATGCTTTTATAGCCTCGGGCTACGGAATTATAAATTAATCGGTTCGTCAAAAGTTTAATCGAATTTTTTATTGCTTATATTGTAAGTCAAGTTCAAATCGATATTATGAACTAAATTTAACCTCGTGCGGATCATCATATTTTACCAGCACAAAAAAAAACGTAATTATTGGCGTACAGTTTACTAATGACAATAATTTAATGGAATGAATCTGGTGTGCCTATGCGCGCAGCATATGTTTGTGGTATGGACGAGCGTAATTTAATTTAATCATAGTTTTGACGATAATGAATAATATTGTTGTATGCGAAATAATTGCTATCATCACTCGACTCGTATTCGTATATGAAATTGGAATGGAAATGGTAATTATATTTTAACAAGAGAAATATAAATTGATATCCATTATGCAATATCGTAATTGTCCATTGGGGATTACTGTTGTTGTTGTTCTTGTTGCAAATGACATTCTTCTAGTCATTTTCAATTTTCTTCCTTCTTGATTACTAGTTTTTATTTATTAATTTCGATTTGTAATGGTAGGTTATAGAAGACAGTCAGGTTGGTTTTCTCAGCAATTAACGAGAAAGATTAAAATTTGTTTTTAAATCTTAGGTATAGTGGATTTTGAACGTTAGACCTTTTTAAATGTTATTCATTGGATTTTTACATAATTTTTTGATTGCTTTTCTCAATTTAACTAAAAGCACAGTCAGAGGCAGAACATATAGGTTTCTAATTTCTCGTGTATAGTTGCTATGCTGATTAATGAGATATTCTGATAAAACTAAAAATTGCCTAAATTCTTACTTCATTTTTTCTTACTTTACTTACTTAAGTTGAGCAGGGTCGTATATACTAGCGGTCTATTTTTAAATCATTTGTTATTTTAACTCTAATACCTGTTTCCCGCTCGAAATATCGACAAGAACTCAGTATTATATTTCTGCGGTTCGAAATGAGTACATTAACGATCAACAGTTTTGATCATCTCAATTGAATTTCATGCAGCTGAAAATTGCCGTCGGTATTTTTTTTCTTGAGGGGTGCCATGAAAGACCGATGTTATTCGGATAATCCACAAACGATTTTGGCCCTTAAGCACAGCATTACTGGTTGTATTCGCCAAATACAGCCCAAAACCATTGAAAATGTAATGGAAATTTTGGATTACAGGATCTTCTAGTGATTGCTTGTCAATCACGTGAATGAAAGTGTATTCCATCAATAATCTGAAAGTTTATTTTATTACTAAAGGTCTTTAGTTTGTACTAAAAACGATAACTAAATATTCTTGAGCATCAGAATAGCAATTGTGACTCACATAATTCCATTATACAATGTTTGATGTTCATGCAATTTTTGGAGACTTATCAAGCGATTAATTAGAATGTTAATGCCAGATTTGAATTAGTTTAATTAAAAATTATCCAAGTTACGACGTGGAAAATATTTATAATATTTTGTACTAAAAAGATTCACTATTCATACAACGATAAGAAAACATAGGTGCAGGACCATTTCGATCTTGAAATAGTGTACGCAATACGGTTTTTTGAAAATTTTAACTTTTATAACTTATATCTCCCAATTTCCTAGTGCTGCATGATCCGATCGAGCCAGTTAAGAAATAGACGCGTTAAAAATTGGGATATCTCGAAAAATTTTAAAAGTGATCAAAAAGGACAGACCGACGAACAAATATACCCACTGCAAACATAGTCCAAAAATGTTTAGGTGGGCCAAGAAATCCTCCAGTTACATCAGAAAACGAACCACGAAATTTTTCACGGTTAATATACTTTACTTACTTCGTAATTGTAAAGTAGTATTTTATATTACATGGATACCATACCGAATAACAAAATTCTCAGAGATTTTCGATCATGTGTATTGTCACACGAGTTTTTTAAATTCCAATTTACAACCACTTTATTTAAAATTTAAAACAGTTTATATTATTTTCAAACATACCTTTTGAAATTTAACAGAAATCTTAGCGATTTCCAGTCAATCAGTTTATTATTGGGGTATACAAATAAGTCTTCGCCGTTTTTATCAAAAACTGGGTATTTATTATAAAAGAACGGTAGGTTATATTTTATTCAAAGTATTGCCCATCGCTAGTCACTACGTGTTTCATCTTTCTGGCAGCATACGAATACCATGTCGGAAGAACGCTTCACTTTTAAGGCTATCGATGAATCAATCCACTCTTTGGCATCTTGGCATATTGTGTAAAGTGCTGCTCAGATAGGCCATGAGTTATCGTTCAAAGCAAGTGATAATCAGATGGAGCAATGTCTAGTGAATACGCCGGGTGGGGTAAAACTTTCCAATTGAGTGTTTCCAAGTTTTGACCCGCGCCGCAACATGTGAATGAGCTTCATAATGTAATGCCGATTTCACCACATATCTTCTCGGGTGGATAGTCACGGTAATTTGTTTAATTCGTCAAAACTTTAACAATTGATCTTCTTTAGAAAAAAGAAAAATAATACACCGGAAACAGCAATTATCCGAAAAAGATAATTCCCCAAAAACAGCATTTCCCCAAAAACAAATATTCACAAAAATTAACAATTTACCGAAAACAACAACACACCGAGAACTACAGTTCGCATTGAAAATTACAATACAAAGAAATCGAAAATTGACCTAAATCGACATTTTAATGATATCGAACAATTATTGAAACGAAGTTTACAAAAAACGATAACTCAACGAAAACGTCAAATCGCGGAAAATCAAAATAATCGGTTTTCCTATTTGAATGTTTGTTATAAGTGTTAAGAAAAGTTCTAATTTCGGAGCAAGCCACCATTTATGCATCGATTCCGTTTAATTCGATAAAGTTTAATTATGTTTAATTATGAAGTTTCATTTCCAATCCGCCTGGCCTGTAGAGATGCCGAAATTTGGTAAAATGCAGTTTTTTTTATCAAAACTCGTCATTTAAGGTAATATTTGAGAAATTATCTGAACTAATTTAACTTGAAGCTTAATTTACAAACATTTTGATTTTAATCGTGTTTACGTAAATCCTTTATACTTTTCAATATATTTGCAAAAATCGTAAAAGATGCTACTTCCGGTGGAATGTGTTCGGCAAAAAAAACAATAGGATCTAACAATTTATGGGAAAACCTTATAAGTATGAAATTTCATCCCAATCAATCGCTCCTTCTGGAATATGCATGGGCCGAATTATAGTTACAAAACATGTTTTGGCAAAAATCGTTATTTCCGCTTAAATTTTGGAAAACTAGTGGTGACCTTAACTTGGGTTGCCAGCACCGTGTCATGCAATTATTGTACGTGATAGAGATCTATTACGAGAACAATATTACGACGTTAATTGGTTTTCGTTGAGCAATTATTTTCCAGGAATTATACTCCTTGATGTACTTGGAGGCACTGGAAAACATATTTTAGCATGAATGTACCATGGCATTTAAAAATAACCGACCAATTGGAGGAGCTCTTATATTGCTAGCAGGTGATTTTCGTGGATATTTGCCTGCAATTCCACGATCAACACTCGCCGATGAATTCAATGCCTACCTGAAAGCGTCTCATCGTTTGAAACATGTTACTAACATCACACTACAAACATGTCTGTGAATTTACATCATGATGTTTTTTCCAAGACAATTTATAAACCCAAGCGGCAATCATGGAAAATTGGTGTTGTAAATTTCAAAAATCCATGGTTTTCACCATATCTTGCTTGCTGCAGAGCGAGAACGCCATATCATTTGTCAATTTTCGGTATACATAGGTCATCGTAATTATTAAAATTGTGAAAAATTATGTTAAAAGAAATTATGTAAAAAGAAAGGAAATATGGAAAAAATTAATAATAAAGGTTTGTACGAAGGGAGTATAATTATTTGAAAATGGGTTTGAAGTTTCAAACGCAATGAACCTGTCTCCACAAATAGGATTTCAAACAAAATCATTACAAAATGTTCTATAATATTCCAATGCTCGCCTGTAAGGAGACATTTACAATAAGTTTGCCGTTATTCTTTCTAAAAAAATTCAATATGTGGTTACTTCTCATGCAATAATGTAATAGTGATATGATATGCTTCAGTTACTGAATTCACCGACTGATGAATTCCTGTCATATATGGTTGCAACTACAGCGACATAGAGATTTCCTGCAAAATATTCGAAGTTCAAAATAATTCTGATTTCTCCTGTACAACGCCGGGGTAATTCAGCTAGATTACAATAGCCGTGTTTTAATATTGGAGCACTATCCGGAGCCAAATGGCAATTTTCTATTGAAACTGCAGCTATTATTATTATTTGTGTCGCTGTACTGTAAAAATTAAAACTAAATTCATCAATAAAACAAACATTTATCACCTGAAATAAATTAATTGACATTTATTTTTACATGATGTTATAAACAAGAATTTATCTTGCTGCGTTTTAAATTTTTATTGTAAGATTAAATTTCTAATAGTTTCAGGGGTTTACAAAATAAAGGCCTTTTCAAATAACCCATTGAAATGAATAGCGCTCCCGATAGCGGCTCCCGATAAATAGGTAGAGCAAAATATTTTTTTATCGATTTTTAACTAAAAAGTTGAATGAAAAATCTTAGTTTAGAGTTAAATAAATAAATTATATGCAAAAATAGCGCGCTAAATATAAGTTTTGACATAGAAAATTGGCTGTTCCGGATACAGCTATCGGGCGCTAATAAAAAAACACGGCTAATATAATATAAAAAACAACACACACTCTTAATTTTCTGTAGTTATTTAAGCTTAATAAATTATTTAATAAATATAAATTATATATTTAACGTTTTCACATAAATAAAAATTTGCTAAATACGTAATTTTAAGAATTTCCTACAGCGGTAATAATCCTAAACACAAAATAGAAGAAATATTTTCGTTTAACAAAGGGTTTCAGGTTACAAGGAGTTATCAAACAGAAATTTTTCTAAATTGCTGAGCATACAATTATCCTTTTGTAGTGAATCAGTATATGTAGTTCTATTTTTTTGTGTTCAATTCGTACATAGGAAAATAATAAATAATTAAAACATAGGATATGTTTTCCATCTAAATCAACTTACGTCTTTGAGTAGTTTTACTATAACATAGATTTCGTATTATGCAACGAAATAAACAAACTATCAATAAATATATTAACCCTTTGCACTCGATTTATTTGCAAAGTTGTTGGGTGTCAACTTGTATTATTTTTAGCTAAGTGAATTAAAATAATTTACAGTGATAGAATTGAACGTATTATATTTATTTCATTTATAACTATTATTTTACAGTGTGGTACTTTAGTCAATTTATATTGCCTCCAGTATGACATACGAGTGCAAAGGGTTAAACAAAATTTAAATTTAAGGTTTTTCGTACTTCATTAAAGGGAAAAACAAATTGAAATATAAAAATTACATAGTTTAAACTCAAACCTTAATATGTGGACGACTGCTTTTTTGCTTAAAGAACTGCTTGTTTGAGAAGTTTTTAACATTCGGACCTTAAAATGTGTGAAACCTACACTTTTTGGTGGCCCTACTTAAGTTAGGTCCACCCAATGTGGTAAAAAAAGCATGTATCTTGCACATCCTTTATCGAATATTGCGTTTTCCATCTATTGTGCAAAATGTGTAACATTTAGAATTTACCACGGTTTGAGTATATAATAGTTTTCGAAATTGTTTCATACAAATTTTTATTTATATTATAGGATACAGATGGCACCATCGGTTCTAAGGTTTAAATATTGGAAAAATTCGACTTCGAAGGACATGGTTGTAATGTTTGCTGTCGAATATTCGATAGCAAACATTCCAACCATGTCCTTCGATTTATTTTTTTTCGAATTTCAAAAAAGGAATACAGCCGAATTATTAATTAGATTTAAATGTTATTAAATATTTACCACTGTATTAATATGGTTTGAATGCTCTAAAAAAGTTCAAGATTCATTTTGAATCGTCACGCCAATTCCAAATATATCTTTTTTTCGTGTCTTACCGTACAAATCCTATATTTCTTGGCTTCTAAGGTAACTCGATACTAACTTCAAACTTTTAAACGGGATTATGTTGCCTCGTAGTCTGCATCGAGTTATCATGTACAAAACAGCAGAATACACGAAAAAACTGTTTGCAGATTTGAAAAGTGGTAATAAATTCAAAAAAGTAAATTTTTGTAATTTCTTCATTGGAAATTTGCTAGTGAACCTCATGAATTAGACTTGGGGTCAACATGTGTAAGAATTATGGCACTATCACAGAGGGTTGCAGTTTTGCCAAAAGGAGAGAAGAGGCATGTCAAATTGAAAGTAGATTTCAATAAATCATATTATGACTCCCAATGGCTATTGTAAATCTATACATATAAATAAAATTCATGTGTCTGTAACTTTGAAATAAATATCTGATCAGAATCAAGTGTTTTTAATATTTTCGTCTGTCTATTCATTATCTCCGTTCTCTCCATTTTCTTTGTCCGGCTTTATTGTAATTCCTCGATCAAAATATTCAGTATTTTATCAATCTAGCCCAATAACAAGCCACTTCCAGAGATTGGAGTAAGAATATAGGTTGATCAGGGCCAGAAGAATAGTGGCCTAATTAAAAAACTCAATACTATGCAATATAAAGATAAATATATTGATATTTTTTTAAATGAATTTTACTAAATTCATAAAATATTTGTTTATTTAATTTATATTTAATAGACCTTCACACATTTACCCCTTTATAATTATTTTTATTCAGATAGGCCACTATTTATTCAAAGAACTTATATAATAGAAAATAAATTAAAATATAGTCCAAAGTTATTACTAAACTCACTATCACTATCAGAGCTCCTCCAACCCACGTATTTTTTACATTGGTACTCTCATAGATATTGTCAAACATCATGATAAGCAGGAGATATGTAATTCAGAAAATCTTTTAAGTCTCTCTTTTTCTGCACTTCTTGATTGGTTTTCCTTCAGGGTATAAATAATTCAGGTCCATGCTAGCTATATTCTTTGAATTTCGTTTTGCACATTTAACATACTGAAATACGTCTTCATTATTTGAATATTTGAATAAAATTTTAAAAGGATGTATTTTTCGATAATTTAACCACTGAATACTCAGCCACTTCATTTTGGAATCCTCAGGTATCATTTTTCTGCTTGTGATATTTCTCTCCAATATTTTGTGGAATAGAAATGGTTCTTTGTCGTTTTCATTATATTAAAAGGATTTTTATTTCTTGTGGCCTTGATAACCTCGCACCAATCATCGGGAACGAATAGATTTTTGAACATTTTTTTCTCTTTTTCTTCTTTACTATGGGCAGTAGTAATATATTGGCAGAATGTGGCCATTTTAATATTTCTATTTTGGTCAACACACTGATCAGAGTACAAAATTAGTTTTTTTTGTATATACAAAGGAAGCATGACCCAATTTCTTGGGGCGACACGTGACATCACGATTTATTTTAGCAAGTTCTTTGTCATTTGGTATAATTAATTCTGGCAGAGTCTGCTTTTGCCAAATGAATTTGTTTCGGTGTCGTAAGCTGATTGTTTCTTCTACAGAATCGGAAGCTTTAATTTGTATTTCAAGGTTGTCGCATTTTGTACAAGAATCCGATGTTGGTGTATAGAAGGAAAGGTTGAAGCTTTCTTTAAATATTTTTCTTAATATAAAATAGGAGACTGGTTCAGTATTTTGATTACAATACAAAGAACACACACTCATATAAATTTAAATCAGGGGCTAAACATTTTCGTTCCGTATTTTTGTGTAAACTATAATGCGATTCATATATAGATTTTCCATCACTTGTTTTATTTTTTGGATTGTGTTTGCACCTTTTATCGATGGCGGCGTAGGAATTATTAATTTATTTTTTACGACTCTGGTTTACCTTCCATCGCTAATTTGACATATATTTTTAAAAAATGATTTGCAAACTGTTGTTTGGATGCTTGTTAAACTAACCTGATCGTTTGGAAGTGTAATTCTTTTTTTAGGCTCAACTTTCACCAAAGAAAATAGATATGATGTCTGTAAGTCTAAGCTTTCAGGTTTTTAGAACGATTCAAACAGCTTGTTTTGTTGGATTGGAGAAATTTCCCTCCTTCGCTTTTCCTTTCTGACGTCTAAGCTTTATGTTGTTCTTCATTATTTTCACTATCTCCTAGCAACACTGCAGGATCCAAGGAAAGTGGAGATGAAGTTCTTGTTGTGGCAGGTACTTTGAACCTGAATTTTTATATGTCTCGTTTATCGTTGGAGTGTTATTTTTTCTCTATTCTGTGAAATTAATTAACATTATTATGCTAATATCTACGTGATGATTAAAAAAAATTTTCTAGGTCATCTAGGTTTCAATAGTGATATTATTGCTAGTTCATATAGGTTATAAAGTGAATTTTGTGAAATTTTCAGTTACGCCGCTATGGTCACGGCCTCCACCTATATTATATAGATTGAATTGTCCTATCTTTGGAGAATATTTTCCTGAGTCCTGGTTTCGGGAAAATTTTTTTAACTGTGATTCGTTTAACTGTCTAAAAACTTCTCTTGGGCCCTGTTCGATTTCTGTAATAATTCCATATTTTATAGTAAGTTCAATTGCTGTCCGAATACTATAATAATTTTGACATAATAAATTTGACATTTCAAAATTTGTAAAGTGTATAAATAGACGTACGATTAATTTAAAATTGTGTTAAGTGCCTGAAAGTGATTAACTAAATAACAAAACTAAAATGATCGAAGTGGAATTTGATCCAAATATAATAATATTTTGCCTGATAACTTGGTACAGGCATCTAATGAGAAGTAGTCGGAGTCAGGCGCGACCTTTAACAATGAATTTTGTTACAACGCAGGTAGTTAACTCTGTTTGAGGAATGGAATGTATTGTTATATGTTAATGGTATGATTTTTATTGATTCCAGCGACCAACAATATGTATATACTGTTCCATCCACCAACAATATTACACATTCCATCTTAACATACGATGATGCTATAACGAGAATGCATCTTAGAATTTCATCAAAAACATTTATTGAAATCAGCAAATTTTTGCCCAATAAAAATTATGGTTGGGGCCAGAAATAGAATTATTGGTATTTTTTTTGCGGTTGGCAAGTGGAATTAGTTACCGAGTAGTAGGGCAGCTACCGATATAGCAAGATCTACTATATGTAACATTGTTCACAAATTATTAGATTTAACAATTAATAATATAATGCCCCGAGTGATAACTTTGCCTGCAGAAAATTAAAATATTCCATCCAGTGTCAAGTCATCTGTGATGCAAGCTATAAGTTTCTGAATGTCTTCATAGAGTATCCGGGTTCTGTGCACGATTCTCGGGTTCTATATTGCAGTCCAGTATTCAAGGAGAAATTGTATCCACCGCCAGGTTATTTTTTATTGAGCGATAGTGGTTACCCATGCAGAGTGGAACCAATTGCTGTCATAACTCCATTTAATGAGCGCAGCTTAAACAATGATAAAAAAAATCAATAAAGTATTTAGCGCTGCTCGTAATGTTATTGAGTGTGTATTTGGATAAATGAAAGCCCGCTGGAGATCTATTTATGGACGTGCTTTACAACTCAAAGTCAAAAATATTGTTAAAACAATTGCGGCATGTTGTACGTTCCATAATATCTGATTATTGACGAATGATGGTATTGTATTATCATTAAATGAAGAGCTTTAAGCATTCAATGAACTTACCGATGAGGAAATTGTCGATACATTAAATAGCGATCGGCAAACCGGAATTCAATTACGCGAGGAATTATTTGAAAGCTTTTAAACCTCCGATAAAGAAAAGAAAAATAATTTTTGTAAATAATTTTTAATTCAATTTTATTAAAAAATACTTCAGACTTTTGTTAACATTTATCACAAAAAATAATTCAATAAAAAATTTAATTCAATTATTATCACAATTCATTTAACATATAAATTATTATCACTTATTAGGCAGGTAAATAAATTATTCGGAATCCGATGTCTCGGAATCTGATGACGGGCGCTCAAAAGGTATTCCAGTAAAATTTGCAAAGCTCTCCAAAAATGTAAACAAATTTTTGACTCTTTTTTATGACTTATGCATTTTTTTTTATAATTTTTCAATATCTCCTCGCTAATATTTTTTTATCTGGAAGCGTGACGTTCTGGAGTTACGTCACCCTCCCTCACATAGTTACGGGCTAGCTGTCGGTTTGTCCCCGGCTCTATGTGGCGTTCAGCTTCAACTGGCAAGGATGCGGACTCGCTTGAAACAGTTGGGCCAATCGACTCCGACGACGTTTCCACCTCGTCCGCCCCAGTAAAACTATTGTTTGGATTTTGTTGGTATCTACCACGTTGACTGTGCAGTGCCAACTGTGGGATGATTGCGTGGCGACTTGACCTATATGAGTGCATCAACTCAAAAAATTCCCAAGTGGCAGCGGCTACTTCCCCATCCTCTGTTTGTACCTCTGTAGGAGGATTTACTAGTTCCTATAAAAAAAGAAAAGAAATTAATATCCCTTGACTACCATTGAGTATATCTATAACAAAATCATAATACATACCTTATATTGTTTAAACAGGTTGTTCCACTTGGTCCGTAACTGCTCAATCTAATATTCCAATAAATTGGCGGTATTCCTAATAATTCTGAAATATTTACAATATTAAATACTGGATAATTAAATATATTAAATACAGTATACCAGCTGTACATTGCAAGCTCCTTGTCAACCTGTACATTGACGTGGACGGTGAGTCGGCGCTGAATTCTGCACTCCATCAGTGGGTCTTAGTTGTGTTTATTAACATCACCGATTGTAATCGATGATGAAAATGCGATTTGCATCTAGCCTCTGATGGGATTCAAACCCAGTACCTCCCGGTCCAAGTGCCCCAAGTGCTGAAGCCTTAACTACTGTACCACGGTCACCTCAAAATATAAATACGCAAAATTTTTTTTTCAATTTCCGGAAAATATTTGAATGAAATTTTGTGTTGTCCTTTGTATTTCCGCAGAATTATGACTGTTATTCGATTTTTACACAAACAAAAATAAAAAATAAATCGCTTACATTTTATTTGACTAGTCTCCAATAGTCGTTGTCTCTCTCTCTCTCTCTCTCTCTCTCTCTCTCTGGCCTTCACATCCCATGAAGGGATTTCGCCGCCTGCACTAAGGCTCTCCATCCATCTCGATCCACCGCTCTCGTCCTCCAGTTTCGACATCCTAATGTTCGTAGATCTTGTTCGATGTCGTCGCGCCAGCGTAGTCGGGGTCTTCCTCTACGACGTACTCCGGCTGGTTGTTGGTGGAACACTTTATTTATCATCCGTTGTTGGGGAGACCTTGGCCGAGCCATCTCACTCGATTGGATTTGATGAATCCGATAATATCGCTGCCTCCGAGGAGTTGCTTTATTTCGTGATTCATACGAATCCGATATTCGTTGTTCGCAACTTTAATTGGACCAAATATTGAACGGGCAACCTTCCTTTCGAAGGTAGATAATAATCTACAATCGTTAGTGGTCATGGTCCAGCTCTCGCTTCCGAAAGCCAGCACAGGTCTTATAAGTGCCTTATAAAGTGCGAGCTTGCACGACTGCGATAGATGTTTTGATCGCAATAATTTTGATTTGGCGTAGAAAACTCGTTGTCCGGCAGCGATTCGGGCTTTTATTTCTGCCTGCATATCATTCGACGATGTTATAACTGACCCGAGGTATTTAAAGTTTTCGACGCTATCAAAGTTGTGGTCGCCAATTCCGAGATTTGCCGTAGAGTCGTTGTCTAATTTGTTTAAGACAGTAATTTAAGTCTTAACGTCAGAAATCGAGGTGTAAATCGAATCTGAGTCATAATTACTACTGATAAAGAAGCCAACTATGATGGAAAACTTGGTGGAAAATTGATCTCCAATATTTTAATTTTAAACAAAATACTACTAAAATTTTTGGGAAACGAATTTAATGTCATTCTCAGTGATTGACATACTAATCTGCCCAATTAGATTATAAATAGTTTTATTAACATTTTGGCAGTTTGCAGGTAGACCAACGACAGCAATATTTCTCTTACATAAATTTTGATACGCACAATAAATCGCAGCCTCCAGTGTTCAGTGTTTTCCAGTGTTCAGTGTTAGTAAAAATTTTCTTCAAATAATTCAATGTTTTACAAAGAAAGTTGAAGGTGGTTTTAAAACCATCCAGCTGATTCAGCATACTTTTGAGGATACAAACAAAATCATTAACACTCGTTGTATCTTGTATTCATATATGTTTGTGAATTAAAACTATCATCACCATCTTCCAATATTGAAATATTTGTACTAGTACGGTATTCAATACAAATCCAAGTTGCAGATTCAATTCTGTGTCATTAAGCAGCTTATGAGAAATGTCTGCACACGAGAAAATCTCGTACTTGGCATGTTTAATACCAGGAAAATGTTCTTTGGTAATGTTTTTGGTACCGTTTTCACTCCTTCCAGTACATGCTAACGGTTGCAATAACTCTCACGGCTATAGGAAAGGTAACCCACTATGGAGATTTTTTTATGTATGATCTGAGGAACATGAAGTATTCAGTCATCTTATAGGTTTTCATATACATAAATCAATCATTTACCATTACTAATCTATTGACACAAGAAGACACGATAATCTGCGTGTAATAAAAGCGTATCAATTGGTAAACAAAAATTGTTCAAATGTAACAATAAAAAAAATAATTTAGATATCTGTACAACAAAAATCATTTTATGATGAAATCGTAAATCAATTCACTCAATTGCAAAATCTATCAAGCAATTGAAAAGAAATTATTATAAACTTGTATTTAGCAATGATACGCGAACAGTAAAACCACTCGTCTTATAGGTGGAGCTTTGAATGGCGAATTTTATTTATACGATTTTCCGCAGATATAAATATTTTTTATGATTTCAATTAAAATGAAAATTGAATTAGGAATGTTGTATTCACTATCGACATAAATATTCCTAATTAAAGATCGTTAGGTAAATAATTTTATTGTAAAGTGTTATATATTTCATTATAACCGGTAGTATATAGTGCACGACGAAAGTATTTTTGATGTTTTATGGTTGCATACAATAGATTTTGAACTTACACATCATAAATGGTGAAGTATATTCGACAACGACAGTTGACGGATTTAAACGCCGGTAACTGAACGAACTTAATTTTTGTTTCGGAAAATTTAATACAAATTATTTCATCCACGTCAATTGGTCATTATTAGTTGGCACATTAAAATAAATCAATGTAATAATAAAATTGTTGTTAAGTTTTTGATCAGAATACAATTTGATAGAGAAATCATAAAGAATTCACTAATTTTCGAGATTCGTCGATGGTCTGTCCATCAAACTACCTTCACACTTCCCCAATATTTAATTTAATTTTTTTTAAGTTAACACGACTGGCACTAATGCTGTGTGTCTGACGCCGATTTTTTTGTCTAAATTTCCGACTAACTAAATTGATCGTTAGTTCACCCAGGTGTTGTTAGATGTCTCTAATATTTATAAACCAAAATCGACCCGATATTTAGTTCTAAACTGCAAACTTATTTTCGATTTATCAATTACTGATTAGAAATGTTTTGTAGAATGTTAAATTTAAGGTCATATAGCAGATTTTAATTAAACATCAGATGCGGTTCGTTTTGTGCCATCTTTGAACGATTAGTATGAACTAACCATCAAATTAGTTAGTTGAAAATTTAGACAAAAAAATCGACGTGAGGCACACAGCATTAATATACTTTAGCAGTTCTCAATCAAATTTAATTCTGGCGATTAAATTAAGTGGCGGAACCAATTGTTTATCACATTCGCTTCGGATTTGCTACATTATCTTGCTGAACCACCCATGTCTATGGATATGTAAACCTAAATTCACTATTATTATAGATTCCGTATTCTAAACAGAGAGCCAAAATGCTACACTTGACGGTTTCTCAGTATAGGCCAGGTAGTACTGTTTAACTTTGCAACTCTTTGTGCATTTTTTGCAATTTTCTGCAAACCAACAAATTTATTTTAGTTTCACGAGAACATGAAATATTTTTCTATTAGTGTACCCAAACGACATCCAAGCTTTTATCTGAGCTTTTATCATCCACTGCATAATTATGCCTATAGAGTTGTTTGTACAAATTTGATTGGATGACACTTAACATTTCCTCACGTGCTTACTTCCGTAGCTGCGATGATGTAGAGGAAGAAGAAACAGTACTCTATTTGCTGTTGCCAGCCGTGAAGTAAACGTGACAAGTTTGTTATGAAAAAATATTCGATACGCCATAGAATTAATTTAATTTAGATTAAACTAACGTCTTCTTTCCAACTATATATTATCAACTATTGTGGCGACTAGAAAGCTACGTAAAATTTTGTTTTTAATAATAATTGTAGGTCTAGATTTCAATAAAAAATGTATTTAGATGATCATACGGTGGGCCCCAAGTCTCACTCAGGGGCGACCAGTGGGACTAGCGTTTATCTTTAATTTTGTCGGCCTGCACGATTTTTATCAACATTACCAAATAAGCATTTTCGACTACCAGAAACACATTAAGATTGGTCCCAATTTTTGGGAAACTTTAGTGGGTCATCTTGTGTTTGCTGATTCTATTTTTTTATTTTCACGATTTTGACTTAACTTGGTGAAAATGGAATTTTAAATGCTAGGAGTCGATTTTTATTGCTAATTTCGGGAAAATTCGTTTAGTGAGTATTCGGTGAGGGTTGAGTCAATTTTTAAAGATTTTTCGGCTTGAACGGATTACTTTTGATAATGGGGTGATAAGGGTTTTTAAATACCAGGAATGAGTCTTAATTTCGGAAAAATCCATTTAGGAGATCTAATTTCGATAAAATTTGTTGAGGAGGGGGTTTAAATGCCAGAAGTCGATTCCGAGGGCTCCTTATTCTATATGCCGATTTTGATCAAATTTAGAGAGAAAAGGATTTCAATTACAAGGAAACGAATACAAAGTATTCTGATTTCCGGAGAAATTTAGGAGCCTTCTGAAGAGGCCGCCATGTTGCGGAGTTAGTTTTGGAGTGCTAGGAATCAAATACGAAGGGGCCCAGGTCCCTTCCTTTAATGAGGCAAGGTTTTTGAATACCAGTAGTCGATTGGGATGGGTGTTAATTTCAGAAGAATCGGGTCAGAGAATTGTCTGTGGGCCCGGATGCCTTTCTTTAATTTTTTTAATCGGCTCTCATGATTTTTCTGAAAATCTATATTGTAAAGTTTTCGACTACTAGAAACCGAATGCAATTAGTCCGGATTTTGGAAAAAATTATTTATTGGGTCATTTGGCGAGGCTGAATTCCATTACTTAAGTTTTTTCGGCTCGCAAGATTTTGATACAAAATGGTAAAATTGGTTTAAATACCAGCCGACAATTTCGCCGGATGATTACTTCCGGAAAATTTTTTTAGTGGGTTCTTTAGGCTTAAACGAATTTGATAAAAGTTGCGAAGTGTTCTAATTTCGGAAAATCCGTTTAGTCGTTCTTCCATAGAGGACCCGGGTGCCATTTTTTTTAAATATTAGGAATCGATTCCGATTGGCCCTTATTCTTGGGGTACTTGGTGGGGTTTGGGACCTGCTTTTAAGTTCTTATTCGACTTCAACGATTTTGATTAAATTTGGGGAGAAAAAGCATTCGATTGTTACAAAAAATTCTGGGCCCTTTCTTACTATTGAAGTCGATCGCCTTCGTACATTATCACCTATAGATGAACGCCTCTGTACAATTGTTTTCGATACCTCACTATTCAAACTGTTTGTTTAATTCACTTTGTTCTCAATTTGTATTTAACAAACACAAAGTCCTCTCTCTCTCTCTCTCTCTCTCTTTCTGGCACTATGCATCCTATCAAGAGATTTGGCCGCCTTAAATGAGGTTTCATAATCATACTTTTATTTCGGATAATGAGTGATTAATTCATTGATAAACACAAAGTCCAGCAAACCAAAAAACACGAAGCTCTTAGACAATTTTTTTATTTATACTTGGATCAAAGAGAGTCGAAAACGAACAATGGAATAAGCAGTTATATTCATAAACGAAGACAGCCGGGCCTGTTTATACGAGTTGAAGAACAACAACCTAACTACAGCAAATTAAGTTTACACGAGAAAACGTTCTTGCTTTTAATTACGTATGTATGTATACAATTATTTTCATTTCGTATGGAACCCAAACATTTTTTTATAGCTTTTATGTTTGTGTTGGTAGTTCCAATTCGTTCAACACAAAAAAATCGTGTTGAAAAATTACGCAAAACAAAATTTTAGTTTGTAGGGCAGGGTGAAGGGAATAAATTTTAGATTGAATCACAACTCGTATAAACTGGTGGATTCAGTAAAGAACATTCGAAAACATGGTATTATTTTAAGAAAAGAAACATAAAGCGAAGTCGGTCGTTTTCAATCGAAACCCTTCGAAAAGTTATAATGTTGAATGCCAGGAATCTATTGCAATTAATCCTGTGAGAAGGGTTTACGATTATCTGGAGCCGATTGCGATGAGTGGTAAATTCGGTAAAATCCATTCAGACGGTCATCCGATGAAGGCTGGGTTCCAGTATTTAATTTTTTTTCTGCTTGCATGATTTAGATAAAAAATTTATGGGTGGTTTCAAATTCCAAGAATCGATTTTGATATGGTGTAACTTCCCGAAAGTTCGTTTAGTGGGCCATCCGAAGAGAGTCGAGTCACATTTTAATTTTATTCGGCTCGAACGATTTAAAACGATTAGTTTTATTTCTATTTTTGTGAAAAAAAATAATAAATAAAATTATTAATTAATTTTCGCTCAAAAGATGTTCATAAAAATTCATAAGATGATGGCTTGAAACCTTCAATATTTTATTTGACTTCAACGGTTTTGATAGAATTTGCTGAGAAAGGGTTTTAATTGCAACGTGACGATTACAAAGAGTATTGATTTCCTGAAAATTCATTTAGGAATCCTTCGAAGAGACCTTCATGTCGATCATGTTGTTTCTTGTTGTGTGTTCTTGAGGGATGTTGCGTGACGTTCCACTATATTTCGTCATGTTGCAATAATGTGTTGCACGTGTTGTGGAAAAAAAATAAAAGCGCTAAAAATGGGGCTTGTATATAGTACCAAACATTGGGGCATATTTCGGCAATATTCGTTTAACGGGTTTTTCCGCAGCGTTTGAGATGCCTTATTACATTTTTGTCAGTTTTAACTACTTTGGTGCACATTGCTAAAAAGAAGTTTTCAAGTACCAGGAATCCTTCGAAGAAGACCTTTCATCATGTGGTTCCTGTTAGACGTTTGTTATATGATTAATCTCTTTTTCCAATAGTTTCAAGATTTACCATATTTAATCTCCTTAAAATTTATGTGTGTGCAAAGATTTCAGAAACTGCTTTTTCGCGAGATAATCAATTGCAATTAGTCCTAATTTTGGGTAAATTCAGTTATGGTTTTTTTTCTGGTCGAACTATTTTTATAAAAATGGTTAAGCGGGGATTTCGAGTGCTTAGAGGAATGCTGAATATGAATATGAAGTTTGAGTAAATCGCATAGGATGAAGACTTCTCTCAAACCAACCATAGGTTGAAGCCAACCATAAGTTGATAGTCCGTGAAACTAAAAGGAATGTGTTTAATTTTTTGGGGAAATGTTAAACTTTTCAACTTCAACACAAAAATTCAAAACGCTCCCATGGAACCTGCCACTTGGTACACATATTTCTTGTGGATTACTAAATCTGCCTGGGCTATAGGAAACTCATCATTTTCGCTAAAATTTAAAACATTATCGAAACCAATTTTGTTGCAAACTTAATTTATAATCTTTTCGTTTTTTACATTTTTTCGTAAATGCTATACTTTTGAGAATATTTCCTAAATACGAAAAAGATGCTATGGAAACTACCACTTCCAACGGACCGTTTTCTTCCAAAAATCACTAGGATCTTTAAGTTTATGGAAAAAGCTTGAGTATGAAGTGCCACGTCGATCAGTCAATCCGTTTCGGCTGTAGAGAAGATACAGGCATTTCTTCTGCACAGCACCACACACATAGACAAAGAACCTTTTGAAAACAACTTTTTCGGACTTCGACGAGAGCCAGTGGTATACTTTATTTTACGACATCAAAGAAAGTAAAACCAGCTGTTTGTCGTTAGCAGATAAGAAGAAATTATTAAAAACATTCCGTCGACTTTAATTGGACACTCAAGAAATTGGACAATTAGCTAACTACCACAACAATAACTTTGTAGGAAATTAACTTCTTGAAACATACCATTTACGACACCGTACACCAATAAGACGTTATGCAGGTTCTTCATTATAACTCAAATTTCTATAAGCAAATTATGAGTGATTAGGACCAATTCACAGTAACAGAAAATCCTTGAATTATTACCTTTACCTTTGTATCCATTAAAAGAAACATAATGCTGCATTATTTAATCTGCGGAGAACGATTGCTTTATTTTTCTGAAGATGAACCTAGCGTTGTGGTAACTGTTACTAGAGAACATTTACACGTAGGCTCATCCAGGAAAATATGTATTTAAAAAACATAATGAGCCACATCCACATATTATTTTGCCTATGTATACATTCGTGATAAAAGAAAATCGAGTAATGGCCAGCCAATTAGCTGTTTCACTAACTATATTTACAGAAGCGCTGGACCATTATATAAACTTATCATTTGCATGATATCAAGTAAATTTCTCTTTAATACAAACGACTATTAAATGAATTACTAGATAGTTTTACACACTTAATTAGGACCCGCAGTCATTTCTAAAACATAAAGATATCGCAAATATTGCCACAATCTCACAAATATTTGCAGCAAACAAGAAATTTTAATTGTTAATTATTAAAATAAATTATTTCATCCATAGCAAGAAATGCTATGTAATTTTTTTATTTTTACTTTTTTATAATTCGGTAATTACCTAATTAAGTTAATTAGAGTCTGGTTGAAAAATAAAAAATTCTAAAATGAGTTTCATAGTTAATTTAATTGCCGTCAGAGGTATAAATCCACAAAAAACAAACAGTTCGTGTCTGAGCTAAAATATGGGGAAGGTAAATTTCCATAATAAATTATAAAACTTACACGTAAAACCGATAGGTGGCAAATAAAAACGTACGCAGTAAAGGGGAAATTGTTTCCAATTTTGCTTTACAATTTATTATTTAGAACCGTTTCCAAATGAAAAATATTGAAACTTGACTTTTTATGCATTTAGTAGTACCATGACAAAATAACAGGTTGCGCTGCAGTTAAATTAAAAGAAGTTGAATGATTTGGTGTGTATATAAATGTTTGTTATATTTTTTAGAAACTACTGATAATAATTTGCAAACATTTAAAAGAATTTATTACGGATGAAAATAACACCTCGATTTGATGTAATTTCTTATGGACCACTCGCAACGTATACAATTAAAGTAAATAATGTGAGTTATCTATCACATTTGGCCATGTTTACTAGTCGAGTTAATTATTTATCGTAGGTAAAATACATTTTAGATCAAATTGTTCGATAAGTTTACCAGAAATAATTGTATATAATATTTACGTATATTAAATCAAAGCAAAACGTTGATTTTTGGTTGAGTAATTACAAACAGTTGGACAAAAGTCATCATTTAAGACGATCATGAATATTTTTGCTAGCGTTTAAAATTCATATACTCTCAGCCAACCAAATCAATTTGAAAGAGACAATGGGGTAGATACTCGATTGTTTAGCAAACAGATAAGTAAGCAGTTTACACTAGGTTGCGGAAAACGGTATACTCGATATTTTTGCCTTGACTAGCAAGCACGCAAATAGTTAAAATTTTGCGAGCGATTTGAAGTATGTGCAATTAATGCTTGTCAAGTTTTGGATTTGAAAATATTTTTTTTATTATTTGTGATATATTTCTTATTTAAAAATTAATTGGTTTAGTTGAGTTAACCGATATTTAGTAGTGACTATAGTGAAGTTAATTTATTTAATTTAACCTGTACAAACGGATGCTGGGATTTCAAGACCAGGAATCGAAATCGTACACCTCGTACGAGTAAGTATTTGTAGATCGTGATAACTCTTTTGAGTGTAGTGATGTCGAATTTTTTAAGCGATACAGATTCACGAAGAAGATATCAAAAAACATTATAGAGGAGCTAAGGATGATTTTACAAGAAGTACAGAAAAAATATAACATACATCATAAAAAAAACAGAAAAATAATCGAAATGGCATTTGTGGTACTTAAGAGTCGCTTCAGAATTATACATAGTAATTTACTATACAGTGGCTGCGAACCAATAGTCGAGTAAATCATTTACTATGATAAAAACCGTATTTAGAACAAATTTTTCGATTAGTTTGCCATAGATTTTTTGAAAAATAAATGAATTTACCGAAAAATTTACTTAAAATTGACTTTTACCCAACTATTGGTCCGCAGCCAGTAGTGTATACAAATAATTACAGCATGCTTTGTTCTGCATAATATTGCCACAGTCTACCGTGTTCCTGTGCCACGTGACGATTGTGTGGAGCCATCATCTGAATCGGACGGTCAAGCCAACGAACCCGAAGAAATAAGCGAAAGGCAACGCGGTGCGAATGTGCGTCAATTAATGATAAATTATTTCGGTAATAATTATAACAACTTCTACACGATTGCCGAAATTCAAATATATTACAAAAAGTAATAAACATATAAAATTATGGATGTATTTATTTATTATGAAAGTAATTAAGCTAGGAAGCTTTTATTTACAAAATAACCCAAAACATTAAAATACATACAAAATTAAGAATATAATACAAATATTTACAATACATACAGTGAAAATATGTAATATAAAAATAATAATTTAAATTTAAAAATTAAATAATCATAATATCCTAATATTAAACATAAGGCTATTGTACAAAATTTTACAAATGAAAGATTTTTTTTTCTTTTTTTTTTTTTAAATACATACACCAAAAATTAGATTATGGAAAACAATAAATGTAATGCAAAAACTTCATAAGTGGATTTCAAATCCTAAAAACTTTTAATAGTTATTTATAAATTTTTGCTGCGTATCACTTAAGCCATTCCGAGAACAGAAAATGAAGAATGAAATATACGATGGTTATTATGCGGTAATATAATATGCTGTGTGCGATCAGAATTAGAAAACTTTATTTTATTATACAAATAAGAAGGTTTCTTAATAAGCAAAAGTTTATGAATATAGACGCAGGTTCGAAAATCGAAATAATTTTTAATATCACAACCAAGTAGTATATGGCTAACCATAGAAATATGGTCAAATTTTCGAAGTGAAAAAACATATCTAACGCATGCATTGAACAGAGATTTTATTCTATCCGCATACAATACCCATACATACCGAACAATACAACATCACAGTACAAAAAATGTGGTAAAACATAAGCCATAAATAATTTATGTCGGAGTCTAGAATTTGCAAAATCAGTCAATTTCCAAAAGAAGCGCAAAATACTAACATTTTACAATAAGTTCGTCCCAAGTCAAAGTTGAATTCATAATGAGTCCTAAGTTCCTAACTGTATCCAAGTAAATTATTAACTCATTACCAAGAATCAAATTTTGGAAATCATTGTTATTCAACTTTCGTTTATAAATTATAATAGCTTGAGTTTTCTTTGCATTAAGTAATAAGTCATTTTGTTTCGACCATTCTACAATTCTTAATAAATCACTGTTTAAGTTTGTTATTCAAATATCTTTATTCGATATTTCACTATAACTATAAACCTGCAAGTCATCAGCATAAAGATGAAATTTTGAAAATCTAAAGTAAGTAGAAATATCATTAATGTACAACGAAAACTTGTGGAACTCCACAACCTGAACTCCTGAACCTTGTGGAACTCCACAACTTAACTCCATAATATCAGAAAATACTCCATTAATTTCAAGAAGCTGTGATCTGCAACTTAAGTATGAATAAATAAATCTACATGCAGACCCTGAGAAGTTAAAAAACGACGACAATTTAACGCAAAGTTTATAATGATTTATTGAGCCAAACGCTTTAGAAAAATCCAAGAATCAATATTACGCCGAATACCGTCAGTAATATTGAGCAAAGCAGAGGTGGTGCTATGCATTGGTCTGTATGCTGATTGATAATCCGAAAGTAAGTCATTTTTCAGCAAAAAACTTGTGATTTGATTTTTAATAATAATTTCTAAAATTTTAGAGATAGAAGATAACGCATTAATTGGTCTTAAATCAGACATCATATTAACATTCTTACTTTTTGGCAATGGAGTAATTTTAACTAACTTCCAACAACTAGGAAAATAAGATTTAGTAATAATATTATTAAAAATATAGAGCAGATATTGACAAATGTAGGATAAAAGTAATTTAATAAATCTAACAGAAATATTATCCATTCCAGAAGCTTGTGATTTAACAGAATAAATTGCTTTAAAAAGTTGGTCTTCAAAGATTACACAAAATGAGAATTTTGAAGAATTAAAATTAGGTTGAAAAATAGAACAATCAATTGTGTTAGCTCCAGACGATTGACATTTAACAGATTCACAATAAAACTTATTAAGATCGTTAGGAGTAAACGGAATCTGTGCCTGCTCAATAAATTTTCCAACACCAAGACTAAAAAGTTTTATTCCAAAAGATTTTAGGTGGAAGTTTAGGGTCTAATTTATTCATTAAAAAATCATGTTTTGATTTACGCTTAAGATGAGTTACCTTATTTCTAGGGAATTCATATTCATTCCAACTGTTGTCAGTTCGAAGCACTGTCCATCTATCATAAGCCAACCCTGTTCCTCTTTTTCATGAAATCCAAAATTTGAGAAGTAAACCATTTCGGCTTCGATATATCACTTATAAAAGATTTTACAGGGACAAATCTATTATACATTTCAATAACCATACCATTAAAAAGTGCAACTTGATCATCAATCTCTACTAAATTGCGTAATAAGTCCCATTGAAAAGAATTACAAAACGTCGATAAACGATTTATATTAATGTTATTAAAGTCTCTATACACAAAGAAATTTTTCTCAAGTTTAGGAGCAATATCATAAGAAAAAATACTAGATCATGTGGCGAAATTCCAGGTATCGAAATTTGATTAATAAAATTAATTTTATTTGAGTTACAAAGAACTAAGTCCAACAGTGATGATGAGCTTTGAACAAAATGCGTTGGTTCATTATTGCAAATACTAACATTGAATCTACTAACAATATTTTTAAATTGGACTGATGAAGAATTAGAACAAAGCATATCATAATTGAAACCCCAAGCAAGAATAAAATCAGATCCAGGAGGATTATAGACAACGCGAAGTATAATTTTACTATTTGCTACAATCATTTCGATTAATAAGACCTCATAAGATACATACTCCACCTCCACGTTTACGAGGTCTATCGTTTCGAAAAACGCTATACCCATCAAGTAAGATAGCATTATCCAATATATATGATTTCAACCAAGTCTCAGATATACAAATGGCATGAATATTTACATTTGAAAAGATACATTGAATTTCATCTTTTTTAGGTAAAAAACTTTGTGAATTGAAATGACAAATATTAAATGTACATTTATTATTTAAGGCTGATTTAAAAATTACGTTAGGCACCTTAAATTCGTTCACGAAATGAGTATTATCAAAATCATGGCTAGACAAATTATTTTGCATTAACATTTAATTTAATGGAATAATCAGAAAAATGTTGTATTTTCCTTACCTGAGTTAAATAAACAAAACAACCTGAACTATCAGCCCAGCCCTATGATTAGTACAAAAAGTAGATTTTAATTTAAGGTTACTTTCTTCACAGTTACTGCATCTTAATAAATTAATATTGCAATCCTTAAGATGATGATTACCGGCACATCTAACACAGCTAACTTCATTTTCACATTTATTAGAGATATGATGATGCCGCTGGCACTTGAAACATCTCGGAACATAAACATCTTCTTTAACGTAAAACGAATCCCATCCAATGTTAACATATCGCTAACAAGCTTCTTAAACGTAACGCCAAAAACTTCAAATGAGATCATCCATTTCTTAGTAATTTTATTAAATCTAGAAAATTTTATCTTAATAATGTCATCAGCATTCATAAAACTATTTACAGCACATAGCTCTTCATATAATTCGATGTCAGTATACACTTTACTGAGTCCATTAATATAAAGTCTCCGATTTCTAGTATTAGTTTTATATATATCGTATAAATCCCCAAGTTGTTTTACAGCTTCATCCTCAAACCGCATATTTTCCGAATCACTAAAAGTTTTAACAATTGCCGGTCCAATACTAGTAGTTCTAAATGAAGATATTCCAACCTTGATACTACTAGTATTAATTTTGTTTTTAATATCCATTTTTGTGGTATCAAAATCCTGTTTATTTTTCGGTTTAATGATAATTCTCATAAGAGTTTAACGTATCGGCATACGACATAAATGTACATAAATCAATACTTTTATAATAAAATAGGATATATAATTCAGCCTTTATATATTTGCATTTCTAATGTAGTCGCTTTAGGAAAACTAAATTCAGCGCTTTGACGTTTAAGTGCTGAGTAAAAAAAAATATTTGCTTTACTGAAACTATCGAGTATGTCATTTTCCGCAAGCATCTTTGTTGTTAGCAAATCCGCCATATTTACCTAACTGCGATCACTACTTATTTACTCAACTACACTGCACTATTTTTTAGTATTACATGGTCTGTTTATTTGATCGATATTTTTATTTTGATGAATTGCTCGTAGTCTCATCAATTTAATTAAGCGGCGCGAAACAATTTTATTTATTATGAATGGTTATATTAATTTGATTATTATTAATTTCAATGGGCAGCTCAATGAACTTTAATCTTGTGTATCAAAACATACGTAGTATGAAAGAAAAAATTTAGATAAGCTGCTTGTATACATAGGGTCTGGTAATCTACAGCCTCAAATTATTGGTTTGTCTGAAATTTGGATTTACGACAATGAAGGCCAATTATAGTGTAAAGGGGTATGATCTATTCACTTCGGTCTGACCTTTTTTATAAGTTCTAAATTAGTTTGTTTTGTATTTATCGTCTTGGTTATACAAATATCTCCAGTTTTATTGATGAATTCAGCGGGCTTTTGGAAGGTCTATTCCACTCTAACCTAATTATCATGGGTGATTTTAACATTGACGTTCTCAAGCAGAATGCAATGCTTTATAGGCTGCTGATTTTATTATCGGAACATGGTTTGGATAATATTCTTGAACCAACACGAATTACAAATACCACAGCTATACTTGTATTGATAATGTACTCCATAGATTTGATCAAAGGTATTTTCCGGCAGTTTCTTACAGTGAATTAGACCTATAAATTCTAGATCACTGTTTAGTCGAAATTAAATTAACAGGAACCTTTAACATTAAATCTACATCTCTGAGAACCTCTGAAGTTTTACAGATTGATTTCAATAAGCTAAAGCAACTACTATTGTATGAGTATGGACTGATGTTTATTCTTGCCTAGATGCTTCTAATTCTAAGGCCTACGATAATTTTATTAAAATCTTTAAAGGTCATATTAAAAAATGCACTTCTATTAAGTTGTTTGCCAATAATTGTTAACTAAGTTAAAGCCATGGATGTCTGATGATTTATTGAGACTAATACGTAAAAGAAATAATATTTGTCGCCTTGCAAAAAAACATAACAGCAACCGTAGATTGAAACAATATATAGCTTGACGCTGTATGACTCTTTATACCTATGTACAAATTGAAATAGCCAAAAATAGCTTTTATTCTCAAAAATTTAACAACAATGGTAGTGATGCTCGTAAAAAATGGAAAACAGTTAACGAAATAACTAACGGCAAGCCAGATCCAGTTGAAATTAAAGAAATTGTTAATCAAAGAGGCTGCAAAATATCTGGTCCAATACAGATCGCTAATGAATTTAACGAGTTCTTTACGAGTGTTGGTGATGCTAATGCTACCAGTCTCCTCTTGGATGAAGCTGACAAAAATAGATTAATATGTCAATACTACCAATCTATAGATAGTTGCGTTTTTTCGGAAATTTCCTCTGAAGAAGTGTATTTTACAATTCTTTCCCTAAAAAATAATTCAACTCCTGGTTTGGATGGGATTTCAAATAATGTTGTTAAAAAAATGTCCCGGTTTATAGTTGATGTTTTATCTTTTATTTTCTATTTAAGCTTGGTAACTGGGATTTTTCCAACATCGTTAAAGCGAGCCTTAGTTGTTCCGATCTTTAAAAACATGATATAACAAGTATGAACAACTATAGACCAATCTCTCTACTTTCGGTCTTCTCGAAAATATTTGAAAAAGTCAAGATAAAAGAGACTCTCCCGACCAATATGATTTTAGGAAAAATAAAAATACTGAACAAGCTATCGTGTCCTTCCTAGAACAAGTAACTGAGCATATTGATAAAGGGTCAAAAGTATCTACTATATTTATAGATCTAACAAAGGCTTTTGACAGAGTTCAACATAGCACATTGTTATAAAGTTATATTGTTGTGGATTCAGGGATAACCCGCGATTGGTTGTCCACGTACTTGAATGGGCGAACGCAATTGGTTAGAGTAAATCGACAATTAAGTAAAGAGTTGCCGATTAATGTGGGAGTGCCACAGGGTTCTGTCTTAGGACCTTTATTATTTATAGTGTATGTAAACGGTATCTTTCGACAACAATTTCGAGGGTCTCCAACTGCTTTTGCTGATGATTTCTCGTTTACATATGCTAGTCCAAGTTTTCAAGATAATATCACGCTCATAGATCATGATTTAAACAGTTTGTCTATTTGGTTAGAAGCACATAATTTTGGTTTGAAACGAAATTATTACATTTTAGGGATACCCCATCGTCGTATCTTGAGAAAACGTATCATACTTTCGAATGCAGTAGAAACAATAACACGCAATGCCCTTCTAATGACTGCTTCTTAGTGAATACAGTTGATGAATTTCAATATCTAGGTTATACTATTGATCGAGATTTAAATTGGAAAGCGCACACACAAGGGTTGAAAACTAGACAATCAGTGGTCTCCAGAAAAATGTATGTTTTACGGCTATTTTGTCCGCAATATTTACTTAGGACGATTTACTATGCATTAGCGGACTCAATTCTGCAATATGGTTTATCATGTTGGGGTAGTGCTTGCAATGCTACACTACGTCCTATCTACGTGCGACAAAAGCAGTTAATCAGAATAATGTGCTTCAAACCATCTTTTTCGCCTTCGTCGCCATTATTTGAAAATCTCAGCATACTTCCTCTACGTCACATATACGTCTTCAAGGTGCTTAGAATATTCTATGTTAAAAGTGGGAATAATTTTTTGACTCATGCAGGGTATAATCTCAGATCGAATCATACCTTTTTGAAACATATTCCTGAGTTTAAATTAGATCTACAGAAAAACTTTATTAATATCGTTGCACCAATCATTTTTAACAATTTACCGTTGGATATTCGTAAGTGCGGTAACTTCTCTAGTTTTTCAATATACCTAAAAGAATGGCTTCATCAAACTAAAAATATTGACAAGCATTTTCATCTATTAGTTTAAAATACCATATTAAATGAAGTAGTTTAAGAGGTTTTAATATATTCATGTGTAGTGAATTATTAATATGTACATAGTTATGATTATATTGTACAATTTTTGTTTCTTTCAATTTTAACTGTAAATTAAATTGTTTTTATTTTTGTAAATATAATTCAAATATTTTTTTGTGGTTTAGAATCAGGGGACCAGTCACGTGATCTATTTGATCCAATGGTTCTCTTATCTTACCTTCTGAATCTTGTTAGTTTTAATAATGTTGTACTGTAATGTATTTTGTTTATAATGATTAAGTTGGTAATGAAATAAAAATAAAAAAATAAAAATTTGCGAATTGCTAAAATATCGAGTATCTACCCCAATGCCTCCTATAAAATAACTAATTTGTAACTATTATGTAGTAAAACATTCGCAGATCTCAAACAATTAATTTGATTTGATTGGCAGAGAGTATGAATTTTAAAGGCTTTTTTTAAAAAATTATTGACTCGAAAACCTTTGGAAAATTGTCAATTGATAAACTACCTTTGTGTACCTACATAGGGTGAGATTCCAAAATGAGTTCCGGATGTGATTTAGTAGTAGTATATAGTATGGAACTTACAAAGTAAAAGTAAGTCAAGTAATCTTGAAAATTTTCGTCTTCGAGAATTTTGCAGATTTCGACATGGTCTGTATGTTCTCTACATTCCAGACAGATTCAATGATTTAGATCAAAGTTGCATACTTAAACTTTTTTAATAAATTAGGAAATAAAAGGGCTGTTTTAAATTTTTAATAATAACTTTCAAACAGAAATATGCTTTAAAATGCAAAATAGCTACTCATTTAAAATGTTTTCTGAAATATTTGTTGTTAATTGAAATTTTTCGGTGATTTAATTTTCAGTGAATTGTCGTGTCTCAGTTTCATCAAACATGCTGTATTTTATTTCATTATCGTGGGGCTACCTATTTTTAAAACTAAATCTTTAAATTTCGTCGTGGTTTTGAATAATAATGTTTATTTGCTTATTTCATTAGCACTCAAACGGTATAATTTATTTTACTACAGCGATGCACAACTTTTTTAATAACTTAATTATCTTGTTTTCTTCTGGAAACTAGTTTTTTCTGCTCTAAGTTTTTAATAATAATTCCAGAAAAATTCCAATATGATTCAAAGACAATTAACAAAGTAAATGGAGTTCAAATTAAAGCCAACGAGAATTTAAAAACTTTATAATGAGGAGGCACGAATTAAACAATTACAAAGGACAAGATAAGAAATTTTATGATTGTACAAGAGTTGTTTGAAAAAAATTTAAAAAACATTCTAGGGGATCAACCAGGTTTGGTTTTTTTCTGTGACAGATGAGTGGTTTTGTACAAAAACTTGGTTGAGCAATAATCATTGTATAATTTCAGTTCTGTTGAATATCAAGTTTTGAGCGCATCAACAAGAAAATATTCCATTGGTTAAAACAAGCAATTTGGTTCAATCAACCGTTTCCTAGAAATTTTTGTTTGCGATTGTTAAAGTAATTTTTTCCTCTGCACGTTTCCGCGTATACTGCTGCATTTTAGAATATTGAAATATTCCATAATATTAGTAGATATTTGCGGTGCCATATATCGCGGTGTTATTTAATGATTTTTTTGGAGGATATTTTGCTAAACAATAGATAGGGTGCACAATTTACCAAAATTTTTAAATTGGAACCTGGGAGCGAAAAATTTCCTAAATTTAATTTAGGCTCTAAAAACATTACCTATTCCCTTAAGGAATGACCAGAATAGAGCCACTGAAACCTAAAAAAGCTCATTTTCGATTACCATGCAATGTTAAAATATTTGGCCTTAACGAAATTTTTCCGTACTCAAAATTTTGTTGTTTTGATTTTTTAAGTTCACTTTTGTTTACCAAATAAAAATTTGCTTTTGTTTTGATTGCATTTTTAATACCAACCTAATTAAAATAAATTAAACATATCAATAAATAAATAGAGGAATTTTTATGGTGAGCGGTATTCGTATTGAGATTATTTAGATAAAATGTTAAACGTCTCCGAAATATATAAACAATCAAGTAACATCGATTTTAAAAACTTAAAATATTTATGCCAATTAGAAAACAAACATTTAATTTTTAACAAACAAGTAACAGTTCATAATGTGAATTTCTTTTGAGAGTTTTGTATTTCTGGAATTTGCAGAATATTAAACATACAATGATACACCTTGCTAAATTGCTCATCCAAAAAGCGCAATTGGAACTTACTAACCTGAACAGCAACTTTTTATGATTTTTTGTCTTTCAATTTTGAGGTTGAGTGAGAATGGTAAACGGGCATTAACAGGCCTTCCCAGAGTTTTAGATCAGGTTCGAATAGCACTTCAAATAGGCTGTTAAATTGCTCCTAGTCTGCAAATCCGTCGCCATCTTGTTTTCATTCGATCGCTGCTCTTTGCGATATTGCTTCTCACTTCATTATGAATCCAGTTAATTCTCCGTCTTAATTCGGCTTAGTACTCAAAATGGCATGGCGGAGAATATGGAGACAACGACAGCAATTGTAGACAGCAGCGATAATCGGCGTTAATCATCGATAGGGGGGGAATATAACTATGTATATAATTGCAAGAAAAAGAAAAATCTCGAACAGCGAAGCGATAGACAAGTATATAAGAGGGAGTAATTTGGGATGCAGAGACAGTTGTAATTTAACCAGGGAAAAGTTAAAAGTGAAAAGTAAATAGTGCGACAAAAAAATAAAATCACCAGGCACAAGAACTATATCTGACGAGTTTGACGAGGCTCCTATGGCCCCCGAAGTTCAAATCTAAAGCCCCTCGGAAAGGGTGAGAGTTATCGAAGCTATTAGTCTCTACAATTATTGCATTTCAAAATGCCACCAATCGGGCTTTTGAAAATCGGGCTTTTGGAAAGTCTTGATTTTGAAAATCGGGATTTTAAAAGTTGAGATTTTGATTTCCGGATTCTGAAAATCTGGAAAACAAGCCCAACCCACAAGAAATATATTTATGTTTGTGGTATTGCATCGTATACCAATTTCATGTATATGAATGCAACAACAACCATCAAGAAAAATAGGTAATTCCAGCATGACTAAGTATTTAATGAATTTTAGTAAGGATGATCTTTTCAAGGTCATGGCGAAATTACCTTGATAAAAGGAAAGATTATCAGGGTTGAGTTGATAACGGAATATCATAGAATTACGCTACAACGTACTTATTGGACACCTGGAAACTGAAATTAAAAAAAATATATATTGGGCAGTGGTGCTTATAAGGTGACCGGCGGGGTACTGATGTTTGTAATTTCTTCAGGATTATTCTGTTCAACAGACTTCACAGCCAAGCTTAATGAATTGAATCGCTTGAATTGCTATATAAATTTAAACTAATTCACTGAATGATTAGTCTCGTAATTACCTTTAACCTTTAGTTTGAAAATAGAGTGCCATACAATTGATGGTAGACATCACATGGAATTTATAAATTACATTTTAGTAATCAGTATCAAATACAAATAGACCAAACCATTCAACCAAAATATTTGAAAAAGTACGTACTCCCACGAATCCATACAAAAAAAATTCTGATACAACCTACAGTGGAATGTTTGTGTGCTGTCACATCCGTACACATACAGGCAAAAAATATTTGCAACAATTTGGAACATTACGAAAAAATAAAGGAACTCATTATATGGGGGAACTTATTATATCATCAAATTCTCAAAAATTAAATGATCATGCGATGATTCCTAGAAGCTATAATCGACTACTCAGCAAATAAATTAGCAACGTGTGCATTACATACTCAGCGAGTTACTGAATCGTAGCGTGATAAACAAAAAAACCATAATATTTTAGGGTCGATTTGTTGACAAGCAGTCAAAACATCATCAAATACTCTATTTGGCTTTAGCGCTCATATGATAAACAGAATCGCATGTCAATTAGTCATCTAATTGATGATAATTAAGTTTCACTAATGTTCGCTACTATAAGAGCGACTAAAACTCTGAAGAAATATCAAAAATCGTTCAGTCTTACATTTATCGCAGAACAATACACTTTTTATCAATATTACACAATTATAATACACACAATAATTTACAAAATGGTAAGAGTAACAATTTAATTTTGAAATATTTTCAAATTTAATAAACTTCACAATTTTTTTTCTTTAATCTAGGTTTTACCAAAATTCTTAGTAATTTGCCTAATTGTCGTGCATTTAACACTTGTGCACTGTAGAGCGGTTCCCACTTATATTATTAGTGACGAGGGACTAATTGCACCAGGCAATGATGATTTAGAAACAAGTGCTACAACAATTGTTTTCCGTCCACTTTTTGCATACCGAAAACAACAACGGCGTCTAAAACAACTAGCAGCAAGAAGGAAACAGGATTACTTCCAAGGTTATAATTATGTTTGATAATAACTTTAGCTAATAGTTTTTAATTTATTTATTTTGTGATATTTTTATTAGTAAATTAAATTTTATACTTATTATAATAATAAACACTATATAAACACTAAACAAATTTTCTTGGACTTCTTCTTAAACGACTAACAATTGGTGGGGTTACCAGTGTCATCATTCGACTTATACCATTTTCGTTTGCATGTAAGCTGCCTAGTTTTAGGATCTTCTCGGGTGACCAGGGATTCCACCTTTTTTGTACGATGTACGCTTTGAAGGACTATCTAATTGGGAAAGTATTCCCGAATGGAGTATCGTGTATGTTATTCTCTTGTTGCAGCTCGAGTGTTGCTATTACAAGCTAAATAAATAAAATTCATTTTGTGCCCCTCAATTTACTCGAATCGGCCCGTTCCACACTTGTATTGTTCTTGAAAACACTAAAAATACCGTAGTTGCCGCTTTGATATCATATGCTGCCACCTACTTATTGCCAGTTGCTATAGAAGAGGAGGAAGAGCCTCACTTAAAAAGGAATAACTGGATTCAATCATATTGAAAAACAAGACAAAGTATTTTGAACACAACATTTAATAAAGCAATTGAAACCGATTTCCGAGGAGTACCAAAATTTTCGCAGAATGGATTACAATTCCTTTAATTTTATTCTATTCTAAATTAAAAAGGCTATTAAACGAACTAATACTCATTTGAGAGACGCCATTAGTCCTGAAGATAAGCTGCCGATTACTTTACCATTCGGGGGACATGGGAGCCTGCATCAGCAAACATGTAGCACTGGATTTCGGAGTAGATTATATAGAATCTATTAATGACATCAAAAACCCAAACGTTATTTTCAGGGTGACGAAAAATATATTTTAACAAAGGGACATATTTATATCCAACTAGAAAGACCCGGCGAACTTCGTTTCGCCCCAAGTTTTTTCGTCCGAGCAAATAATATTGTGCTTCACGAAAATTGATTTTGATGAGAGATAAAATCAAACAACTCAACTCAATTCACAATAGAAGATTAAGTTGAGTGGCATTCCATTCTATTTTCATCGAATTCAACACTTAAGGCAAGTTTATGTTGCGTTCGTTCGTTTTTTCAGATTTATTCCGCACTTTCCAAACGATTGACCTTGTGATTTGTTTATCATATAGCAAACGCCAAAAGAATGGGGAACTGAATGCTCTTGAAGTCGAACGAAATGTCAGTTGGAATGAGAAGAATTCTCGGAATTAGAACATCTTCTCCTTTGAATTTTCCATTGATGATCGTCGCTTGAATCACGTTGTTCATCAGTTTATTCTCAGCCAATCATGTTCCGTTACACAATCTCGGCTGGTTCAGTTTACGTAGCATCATTATCACAGATCCTATCTTGAGTATCAAGTTATACAGTGGTATTCCAGGCAAATCAAGCACATTAAAAAACTTGGTCGAAGGTTTTCTCGTCTTAATTGGTCACACAGTCAACGGATTTGTATCAATGCATGTCCCCAGCAATTTGGTTTTAACTCAAGTAATTCAGACTGTTCCTTGTTCTTTGCTGCCAAAATCGCTCGTTTGCTGAGCCAATCATGATTCATAAACAATTTCAGTGGATGTGCGGAAACAGATTCGTGATAAGCTCTCCCTTCGACGTCGTGAAATTGCAAAAAATCGATGGGTATGAAATCAATCCTATCAAAACATCAACAGGAATTTGACCATTGTTAAGCACCCACAGTTGTTTGGAAAAATCAGCAGTTGATAAGTCGTTCTGTAACGCGACTCTTATGTTCGTGGTCAACTGCAACTTCTTCACATAGCACCACAAACTTGACGATTTTATGCGTTGAGTTCATCTGCAGCTATTGATCTCGGAATGACAGGTAACGTTTGACGAAAATCACTGCCTTGAGTCACTTTGTAAATCCTTCATCGTTCGATTGAACGCTTCCAATGATCGTTTATGTACCATCGTGCAATCGTCCCAGATGATGATTTTGAATTCTTGAAATACTGTGGCCATCGCCAAGTTCTTGGCAATTGAGCACACTGACTTCGTGTGGATATTCATCCACACGATCATTCGTGTGGATATTCATCGGCAACTTGGACGCAGAATGTGCCAATTGTGCCATCTCGAGCGTGAACTGCCTTCGTTAATGCTTCGTACACGTTCTTTTGCTATGCATTCAAAAGCGAACATTCGTTTGTACTATTTGGCTCATTGAATTTCGATCGTACACTTGCTCTCGTTGCAATTCACGATTAAATGCATCGTACATCAAACGCATTGGTCCTGGCGTGTCCAATTTCGACAAATCATCGATTTCGACAATCCACCACGCCTCATTGCAACGGACAAAACGGCCCAATTGGAATCTGACCAATCCGTCCAAAGCGATGGCATTGCGTAGATGATTGTACTGCTCGGAACATAGTTTTAATTGATCGAAGCGGATGTAATTATAACGTTTCGTTTCGATCTTAACATACATACATATCAATGCAATCTCTCATATCAACTATCTCCTAGCAATTGCGAATACAACAAAAAAAGATTGAGCCTAATCGGTTCAGCCGTTCTCAACTATGCGCAAGGGGGAAAAAATCATATCTCTTCGGGTTTTTCTGGATGTTTCCGAGTTTTTCACTCAGATTTTACAATTTTTCTCTTCTAAATGACCATCTGGATCGGATACGTGCTAAATCCCGAACACAACATAAAGGGATTTAGCTAAGTCGGTTCAGCGGTTCTTAACTATGCGCAAGAAAAAAAAAATTAATTTTCAATTTCAAAAAAACAATTTTCTTCGGGTTTTTCTGGAAGTTTCCGAGTTTTTCACTGAGATTTTACAATTTTTCTCTTCTAAATGACTATCTTTTAGAAGAGAAAAATTGTAAAATCTCGGATACGTGCGACATCCTGTACAAAAACATCATTTTTCGATTTTTCGACTTTTCCGGTGGATTTTCCCAAAATTTTCTTTCGTAAGAACCATCCATCTCCTGACTATATTCTGAATACAATAAAAAAAGATTAAGCCAAATCATTTCAGCCATTTTTATATATGTATATAGCAGATTTAGATAAATAGATAAAATAGATCGGACAAAAATATATTAATTCGCATGCAGCCTCCGATGGGATTCTAATCCAGTACCTCCCAACCCAAGCGCCGAAGCTTTAACCACTACACCACCGAACTCATAAAAAATGTGCACACAAAATTCATATGAAAATGGCTTTTTATTCGATTTTTCGGGTTTTTAGACTTTTCCGGTGAATTTTTTCAAAATTTTCTTTCGTAAGAACCATCTCCTGGCAATTGCAAACACAATAAAAAAAGATTGAGCCAAATCGGTTCAACCGTTCTCAACTGCGCGCACATACATTTTTTGCACCATTTTTATAGATATAGATATAGATATAGATAAAGATTTTGTAAATTAAATTTTACAATTATTGATTGAGGAATGGCCAAGTTCAATTGAGCAGGCCCAATTCCAAAAATTCTAGAATAATTCACATTAAAATGCAAATTGTATCCAATAATCCATCGAGCAATAAATATATAAGAGAAATCAACTAGTGCAAATTTTATAAGCAGGTTTTTCATCCGAGGTTAATCTTATTTTATAGTTTTAATATATTTATATACACAATATTAATTTTTTTCTATATCCTCTTATCTATATTTTGCTTTATGAATAACCGAAATTTATCATCAGCCAAAAAACGAACCTGTTCTTAATAATAATTAAGCTAAAAAAACCAAATTTAATATTTATTATTTTTTTAAAAATCCTGACTGTATTTTTAAGGTTTCAGCAAAATCGGGATTTTGAAAGTCGGGATTTGTTTTTTGTCGGAGTTTTGATAATTCAGTCATTTGTAATTCGGGATTTTGTACCTATGCCTAATTTCATACGTTCACTGCTCACTAATTCGTTTTCACTGTGTTCACTTTACGTTCATTGATTTGGAACAAAACATTTTTTTTTGTGCATTTGTCCTGGTAAAAAAAATCAGTTTTCTTTAACCGATTACACAAAAACTGCACGTTGCTTCGGCTCAATTTAAACGGATTATTATTCAAAATTGAATTAACTTTCATAATTGGTACGACATAGGTTCACTACGTTTTACTTTTCGATTTCCACTGTGCACTGGTTTAATTACAACTGTCTCTAAGTCGCAAACTGCTTGAGCCTAAAATTACTAAATATATAATAAAATAATAGTAGATTACTTTCATATGTAGTTGTGTTCGCGAACATTCTCACGTCATTAATTCTCCTATATCTTGATGACTAACGCCATTCTTTAATTCCAGTACTTTCCATCATGGTTATCGCCGCCGTTTATAATTGCTTTCGTTATCTCCATATACCCCTCCACTTGGAATGTCATTTTAAAATCCAATTCTCAATCTGTATTGAAGCTTTATTTGATCCGATAACATCGATCCGTGTTAAGAATCATGATAATCACCTCTCAATAAAATTGTGGCCTCAAAAAGTTCGAACTCTTGATTTTTGGGTTTACTGTATTTGGTTATATATAATTTAACCACTCGACCACCGAGTGATATACGTGTTTAAAGTAGAACTCGTAACAATACGTAGGTATATGCAAAGTAAATTTACTGGCAATTTCAAAAAATTAGTCTGATTCAAAATTCGAGTATAACGATATTACGCCATCCTGAAAAAAAAAATACCAAAACTTTGGGCGGTTTTCACCTGTCACGAAGTAGGGTAGGCCATCTGAAATTGAAAAAATGTAGCACATTTCTAAACGAGGTGGAAAGAAGGTTTGTGCCAGTCTCAGTATGTAACGATTTTCAAGAAAAATTTAGTAAGAAATTTCTTCTGAACGGCGTTAATCATCAAGATCAGGAAATTGATGACGTGAAATGTTCGCAAACACTACTACCTGAAAGTAATTTACAATTGCGATACACATACATCACCAGATACAATAAAAAGAATAATCTCGAACAGCGATAGACAAATATATTAGCGCGAGCAATTTGGGACATACAGACTGTTATAATTAAACCAGTGAACAGTGCAAATTGAAAAGTAAAAAGTGAAAAGTGGTGAACATAAAGTGAACACAGTAAAAGCGAATTAAAGTTATTATTATTTGTTTTGAAATTCGAAACATTCATGTTTATTCAATAAATTTTATTCTACCTGTTAGCTAGTAAATTCAAATCGTGTTGTAGTATGCTAATGTAAAAATAGGTAATGCAATTTTTCTATATTTTTCGAGACAGTCCGAAAATATTATAGATTAAGCAAAGACACATTTTTTTTTGTTTTCGGGCAGCTTTTCGAGCCACTTTCACATCGATCTCGAAAATTGATAAGAGCTTTGTTGTTCCGTTAAATATTTACAAATGTTTAAAATTTGTTGTATTATACTCAATGATATTCTCATGCGGCTAAGTGAGATTGTTCTTTTACATCGAGTACTAATTCAAAACCACTTTGTTCACCTCTGTGTGATTAGAAATGTGTTTTGTTTTAAAGAGTTCATTACTACATTCATTTCATTACTTTCACTCAAAACTATTCACAAATATTAAATGTTTTCTATTCAATTGTGTTAAAAATTTGCTATTATTAAAATTTTTCTAATATTATTACAAAAGTTAAAGTTTTTAGTGTCTTTTCAATTTAAGTATTTATGGGCACAGTTTATATTTTGACATACCCTTCACTCCGATAATAAAACTAGGAGGAAAACCAAAGATCAATACCGATAACGCTGATGTATATTTCACAATGTAGGACTCCGCCAATAATTACGAAATTCTGCTGTCACATTTGAATTGAACTGATACGTGTTTATAAACATCCTCAGTGGCCACTACTACGTAGGGTAATAATTCCAACGAAAAGCATGCGATTCGTAACGAAATAGGCAAATAAAATTTACTGTCGCGGAAAAACCTCGTTTATGGCGTAGCAAGTAGTATTATACTTCACTTTAAATTGACAATTAATGCCTCTTACAAACAATTACGAAAATGACAAAACTATTTATCACACTTTGAAATATAAAACATAATTACTTTTCTTCTACCGTAATGAACGATTATCGTTAAAAATTAGCCGCAACGATTCACTCACTTGCCGTCAGCGATAATATAATTTGCGAGTAACAAAAGCTTATATTTTTCACCTTGTCACTACACTACTGCGCTGTTTTCGTATCCGTGTATTTACTTTGTTATGTTCCAAAAGCGAATGGCGCAGAGATTGTAAATTAATTTTATGATCTGTTTTTCGTTTGTTTTTGACAAAGAAAATATAAACAAAAGAAGATTCAAATTAAATAATTATACCAACAATTATCAAATTAAGGTCGCCAAAGCTCGAGTGCCTTACTACAATCATATGAGTGGAAAAATTTTGTTCTAGAAACCAAAACAAGATTCATGATCACATTATCAGGCTCCTGAAACATCACAAATGTTATCATATACGAGGTTACATTTCTTTCGAATCAACGGTTGATTGTTTTGTTGAATCCTGGTTAGGGCTGTTGGAAAGTCCAACAGTCGTTTACTTCCTTTTTACAGGCATTGAGTATCAGCATATGTATTCGGATGATGATATTAATTGAATTTTCTTCGCTCTCCTTTGTTTAGCAGCCAATATACGAGTAGATGTATAATACAATTTCTAATTTTAAGGCCATGTTATGGAATTTTGATTATCAAACATTCCTATCACGAGTGTTAATTATATGGTTTTGCAATATATAATCGAATGAAATTATTCGTCGATGAATCATCCGAAATGATTATTGATTAATATTGATCATTAAACAATTTAATTCATTAGAGAGTTATTAAACGATTTGGAATAATAAACAAAAACACATCAAAACAATAACTGTTGGGATTGATTTTTGACAACAACAAGACGAAATATCAACAAATATCATGCATTGCTCTCATATTGGATTCGAAACAACGGCGCATGCCAATTAATCATTTAATTGATGATAATCAAATTTCACTGAAAGTTTGGTATTATAAAAGGTACGAAAAGTCTGCAAAAACATTAAAACCCATTCAGTTTTAAATTTATAGCAGAACAGTTACCAGCATATTACAAATTATTTAAAAATGGTAAGAGTAACAATAAATTTTATTAAATATTTTCCGAAGTTTATTAAACTTTTCCAATTTTTTTTTTCAATGCAGATTCTACCAAAATATTTTATAATTGGCCTAATTATCGTGCATTTGACACTTGTGCACTGCGGAGTGTTTCCATCATACCAAAGCAGTAATGATGAATTAGTACCACAAGATTATGATGATTTAGAAACAGGGGCAACAAACGTAATTTTTAGGCCGTTATTCGTATACCGACAACAGCAAAGACGCCGAAAGAAATTGGCGGCAAAGCGGAAGCAACAAGGTTACAATTACGCCAATCCATATTACATGTTTTAGTAATTTTAAGTAATATATTATTATGTATTTATTTGTGATTTTTTTTAATAAGTAAATTAAGTTTAATATTTTTTATATAAATAAACACTATTGCGATGATAGTTACTTATATGTATGCACATCGGTGTAAATTACTATTTCTTGTCTGCCAACAATCGTATCCTATAGGCTGAAAAATAGTAAAATCGTTAAAGTAACAATTTTATTGTGACCGAAATTATGTTACTTTAAATTTGTGTCGTATAAAACTCGATTTGCTCCGAAAATTGCTTTAATTATTAAAGGTTATGTTGCCCTTCTCCTCGATTTGGTTTGGACTATTGAACATTTGAAATTATTATAAACGCGTGATTCTTCTGAGGCATAAACATTATACGGAGAAAACAGAATTTCTTCCCAGGAAATTTTCAATTTTTTATCAGGTAATTTATGGCTTATAGATTTTATTAACCCTTCCCTTTCAGGCTCGAGCCTTCGTTTAAATATTTATTCACAGTCCTTATGTGTTTTTTAATTAATTTGGGGCCGTAGAATTCGTCTTACTATTTATTTCAAGTTTTATTTTGAATAAAATCACATTTCAGTTATCAAATGTGTTTTAACTTATTTTTAATAAAAATAAATTTAATTCAGTTTTACGTTTGCAATTAAATAAAAAGTAACAAGTAATTTATACCTATAAATTACTTAGTGTGGAATAATAAAAAACAATTATTTTTTTAGTTAAAGATAAATTTACATTAATGCTGACAATTCTAGGGAGGACACCTAAATCGGCAATTCTAAATTTTTTTATTTTTTTTTTTATTTTATTTTTATTTTAGTGAATTAATTCGTAATATGAATTACAGTACAATTTTAGCAATAAAAATATATCAAATGAAATACATAATTCTGGTTATTATAATAAATTATTTAAAATAGTTTTCCTTTAAAGATAGTCTGATTCCAGATTTCGTCATATTAAAATCACAAAACATACTTAATTGATTATAAAACTTCGACATTAAATTCAAAGGTTCGTCACATCCATAATTAGTTTTATGAAAATCTAATTTCAGAAGGGTTCGAGTACGTAGATTCCTCACAGGGGCATACAAGTTAAGGTTAGATAATAAATACGGGCTGACTATTTCGCCATTTAGTAAATTGGAAATGAAAATAGCCCCAGCATGCTGCCGACGAATATCAAGTGGCTCAAGTTTTAGAGATTTACATCGCTCGGTATATGGAGGGAGGCCTAAAACATTCTCCCACCACATTCTACGATTATCAAACCCAATAGTTTTCCAGGCATAGAAAATTAAGAATGATTTCTGAACCGCCTCAATTTTTTCTTGACATGATTACTGTAACTTGGACACCAAACACATGACGCATATTCAAGTTGTGAACGGACAAGAGTTTGATATAGCGAGATCAAAGCTTTCGGGTTATTAAACTCTTTCATAATTCGTTTAAGAAATCCTAACATAGAACAAGCCTTTGCAATTATCAAATCAATATGCCGATTCACTGATAAGGTTTGTGTAAACATAACCCCAAGATCTCTTACTTCAGTTATTCTTGATAACTTATCATTATTAATACAATAATCATGTATTACATATGACGATGAGCGGGTAAATGACATAATTTTACATTTCTTGGTATTCAAAAATAATAAATTATTTTCACACCAATGGCTAATTGCATCAATGTCCTTCTGCAGATTAAATGAGTCTTGCGTATTATTTATAGGGGAAAATATTTTTAGATCATCAGCATAAATTAGACAACGAGCGAATTTGACACATTTGGTGATATCGTTCAAGAATAAAATGAAGATAAGGGGTCCAAGATGGGAACCCTGTGGAACTCCCGAATGCACTTTTATCGGATTAGAAAATCTGTCATTTATTTTTACAAACTGTATGCGTTCAGTAAGGTATGATTCAATCCATTTTAACAAATTATTAGAAATGCCAAAAGATTTTAATTTTTCCAATACAATAACATGGTTGATTGAGTCAAACGCCTTACTAAAGTCAGTATAAATGACGTCAAGTTGCGCCTTAGCCTCAATCACCTCCAAGGCACGTTTTGAAAATTCCATTAAATTCGACACGGTAGATCTTCCACGGAAAAACCCATGTTGTTCGTCAACTATAAATGACTTCAGACCGAAATACATGTGTTCACAAACAATTGATTCGAATAATTTAGGGATCGCTGATAGTATGCCCTATAATTAGAAAATGCCCCTATAATTAGAGACATCATTCCTATTACCGGATTTGAAGATTGGAACAATATGTGAGGATTTCCAAACAACTGGAAAAATTCCCGACGAAAGTGATCCATTGAATAATATTGATAGAGGAAATGCTAGCTCATGACCAAGTTTTTTTAGGAAACTTGAAGGAACACCATCTGGGCCACAGCCATCTTTAAACTGAATGAGTGATTTGATAATATCCTCCGGGGTGATACGAGGTATATGCAAGGTGGTGTTTGTACTATTATATGTTGTATCCGCAAGTGTTCCCTTATTAACATTATCTAGTCTATAAGTATTTTGGAAGAAAGAACCAAATAAGTTGGCTACGTCTATAGAGTTATTGCCCGAAACATTATTGTAAGACATTGTCGACGGAAAACCGCATGTTTTCCTTCTAGACTGAACGAAATTCCAAAACGATTTCGGATTTAATATCAAATCATTTTGAACCTTGTTGATATAGTTTCTATAAGCTATTTTATGCATGGAATCAAATTCATTAGATACAGAAGAAAAGGCTAATTTAACAGAAGCATTGTTGGATCTTTTCCATTTCCGATATAATTTCTTCTTGCGATTACCTAAATTAATCAAGCATTTATTAAACCACGGAGGATTATTTCGATTATTCTTAAAAACAGAAATTGGAACGAATCTGTCGATACCACTAAACAAAATATTATAAAATAGTTGCACATCATGATCTAAGTCATTAAATGAGAAGCGCGCATTCCAGTCGATTGATGAGAAAAATGAAATCAGGCTATCAAAATCTGCACGTTTAAAATCATAAAATTTAGATATAAAATTATTCTTAATTGAGTTAGACAATAAAAGTTCTGATTGGTTCAGATTGACCTCCATCGACTTATGGTTAATATCATTAACAATATATGGAACGGGTGCTTCGATTACCGTATATAAATTAATCGAATTTGTAAAGAATAAATCCAAAAACCTACCAATGTAGTTAGAAACATCATTAATCTGGATATAACCATAAGATAAGATGGAGTCAATACATGAAGTTTCAACAGTCGATGTCACGTTACAAGGTATGATATAATTTACATCCACATCATATACCCATTTGACATTAGGTAAATTAAAGTCTCCCAGAATTAGCACGTTGTCGTCTATGTTGGTTGAAGATGAAATTTTAAACAAACACTGTGTATATTTAGTATACACCTCAGTTTCCGAATTCGGTGGAATATATAAACCAATGACATTTATTGATTTCTTACAGATGTTCAGCTTTACACATAATAGTTCTATAGTTGGGTCGCAATCAACTGTATCACTTACGATAGTAGAGTGGACAGCTATGAGTATCCCACCACCTTTTGATTTAGAACTATTTAATTCAGATCGATCCCGTCTATAGACAATGTATTCCGCAGGAAAGTACTCCGCATTGTAAATATCAGCATTCAAATTAGTTTCGACCAGTACATATACCGGATACCTAGATGCACAAACAAAACGATAAACCTCAGAAGATTTTGAAGCAATGCCACGAACGTTTTGGAAATAGATGAAATTTGAGTTAATATCAACACCGACATTACTATCAGATAAGGTTATATACGCATTCGAGGCTGCTGGCGAACTCCGCGAAAATTTGTCTTCTGATTGAAGTTATATTCCTTAATGAGGAGATGTTCGGGCCATGCCTCGGCCTTCATTATAGTTTCAAAGCACTCAACAGGAACACCAACCTTATATGAAACATATCCAGCGTTCTTTTCAAAACGTGTGCAATTTGCATCCACAATACGAAGATTATTTTTTACGAAATTTTTAAATTCAATGTCAGTAACGGTTGGCTGTAAACGGGACACGAACATCCATTTTCGCGGTGTAATGGCTCCAATAGAACCAATGCCCTCTGTAGCTGTACCAATTATAACATCTTTCCCAACTTGCATCTTTCCATTATTTTGGAAAGCCTTATTTGTAAACGTTATGGGTTTGTTTTGCAAAGTAGCGCCTTCGTCATTATTGCTTTGGTGTGTACGTGTATTATCAGCATTCTTTTTGTTGCATTTACGTTTATGTTTATTTTTGTGTGTAGGTACTTGTTCGTTTTGATCAGAAATAACGGCATTAACGTTGTCATTAATTTTATTCTTATTATTATCATAATTATCTTCACAATTAATGTTATTATTGTTTGTATTTGAAAATTTACTAATATTATGATGAGTTTTATGAGTTTTATTGGTACTGTTTGTTATCGATTAAGTTATAACTTCGATCGTCATTCGTCATCACCGGAGTTATTGTATTTGTTACCGGTACTACTGATTGATCAATAAAATGACGATTATTCATAAAATGACGATTATTATTAAATGGACACCTAAATCGGCTGTACCGATAAGCGGAAAGCCATTCCTCAAATTTTGGCAGATGGTTAAAACCATCGAAATAGATATCTGCTACTGGCCTTATTTCGTAACCTAACTCTAAATCTAGGTGTAATCGTTTGCTATTAATATACGTTGGTCAGACTATGGGAACCGATTGTATCGTTGACGGTCAATTTGTTATATTCGCATTGTTCTTATATTCTAGGTAACTAGTACATAGCACAACATCAATAAAATAAGTTATTACACGATGTATCTATTTGTTGGATTTAATAAATATTCGGTAGTAACTCATATCCTGGTCCAAGAGAACCACAAAACCCATCTCACCATTATACATATTTCTTTACAATTGTAGGCTGATCTGTAATTTTGCCGCTTCAATAATACAATATTACCATCCTGATTAACAATTTCTTTCTACAACTCCGTCCTTCTTTTTTCAATACCGCGTCTGTGCTAAAGTTTGGATCTTTAAACCAATTAATTATGTACCGTATACATGAATGTGGCTTTTTGTTAATTTTATAACTTAAATTTTTTTATATTTTATATTTTTTTTAAAATTTGAATATTTATTTAATTATTATTTTTATAATTATTTTAAAAAATATTTTAAAAAACAACATTAAATTTTAAAAAATAACATTCAAAAAACATTTTAAAACACAGTAATTTTAAAAAAAAGTTTCTTTTAGGACCAGTTTCAGAAGTTTCTTTCATCATCAGTTCCTCTTTTTTCAATACTGCTAATTTTGCACTGCATTTCACCGCTCTTATATACCTGCTTCCTATACTGTATAATTGAATCGTCTATTTTATTCGTTTTTAAATGATAAACAAATACAAAATCGAATAAAATGGTGGGGTAGGCTCAAAATCCCGAATCACAAAAGACAGAATTAAAATCCCGACAAAAAAAAATCCCGACTTCCGAAATTCCGATTTTTAAAATCCCGACTTTCAAAATCCCGACTTTCAAAATCCCGACTTTCAAAATCTCGGCTTTCAAAATTGTTTATCAGCTATAAAAAACAAAATTTAATATTTAATATATTTAATATTTTCAAAAAAATCCCGATTTTTGTCAAGATTTTTAGGGTGGTGACATATTCCCGAAAGACAAAATCTCACAGAACAAAATCCCGAGAATTGTAATCCCGATAAATCAAAATCCCGAAGGTACAAAATTCCGAGGGTGCAAAACCCCAAGGGACAAAATCCCGAAAGGACAAAATCCCACAATCCCGAGAAAATCCCGAATAAAATTGAATTCCGCTCGAAATTCAATTTTATTCGAGATTTTATCGGGACTAACAGAAATCAAAAGGTTTCCGAAGGTTTGTTTCATTTAGTTAATGATGATTATATAAAATGTACCGTCTAAATATAAATAAATATGCTTTTCAAAAATTTATTGAAATTAGAAAAATTTGAATGATGAAATTTGATTGAACTGTTACTTATAGATGAAAAAAAAAATTACATATCAAATTTTTGTATTTTTATACATCTTAATTGACACATTGATTGCTTTGTCAGTCAAAGGTGACTGACACTGAGTACACACTTTAACTTGTAAAAGTTGTTTAGCGCTATTAGCTACGAGTTCTATGTTAAATGTTACTAGAATTGCTTGATGCAGCCCTTCTGCACTTTACTACAACATGGCCACAGAATTAATTCTCTATCTTATTAAATAAAACTTAAAAAGAAAGAAACTTTTTTGTCACATTTTATAAAAAAAAACCTGTTGGCCATCAATGTGTTAAGGCGTCTCTACCCGCAATTTAATGTGTAGAAATAATAGCCTTAGGCCGCATCTACACAAATGAAAAATGTCGACCAATGTTGGCCCAGGGAGAGGGACAAAATCCCGAAATTTATAATTCCGAAGGTACAAAATCCCGAAGCTTTATAAAGATCCCAAAGTAATAAATTCCCGAGGGTACAAAATCCCGAGGATACAAAATCCCGAGGATATAAAATCCCGAAATATCAAAATTCCGAGGTTCAAAATCCAGCGGGAACAAAATCCCGAGGGACAAAATCCCGAATACCTATGAAAATTTCAAATTCTATTTGTCAGAAAATTATAGCTGTTATTGCAGATTTTAAGAACACATCAACGTATTGGCCCAACGTTGGTATACATTCGCTCAATAAGCGATTTTTTATAAAAAGATCAAAGAAAACCTTTTGAAAAACCAATTAATGCACATCGTGTGATAGTCAAATTCTATTGCAATAATATTTGTCATATCACGTTGGCTAACATTGGTCGACATTTTTCATTTGTGTAGCTGCGGCTTAAGGCTACTATTTCTACACATTAAACAGCGGGTAGAGATGCCTTAACACATTGATGGCCAACTTATAAAATGTGACAAAAAAGTTTCTTTCTTTTTAAGTTTTATTTAATAAGATAGAGAATTAATTCTGGAGCCAAGTTGTAATAATGTGCAGAAGGGCTGCATCACTCAATTTTAGTAACATTTAACATAGAACTCGTGACTAACAGCGCTAAACCATTTTAACACTAGATTTACCGTAGCAGTCAAAGTGACTGGTTTTACAATTTTATTTTCAAATTACTACTTCACCTTATTTTCTTTTTTAAATTATTTTGCTTCAATTAACTAATGAATGAAGTTATAATTAATATAATATATTACAATTAACCTAATTGAAGTAATTTATCATTTTTTTTAAATATATAAAGACTGGAAATCCCACTAACCATTTTTTCTAAGACCAGTCATTTTGACTTGTGTCGGTAGAAATAGGTACTCGTATGATCATATTATCGGTATATCTAGTGTTAACAAGTTAAAGTATGTACTCCGTGTCAGTAACCGGTGACTGACAAAGCGATCAATCTCTTAATTAAGATGCATAAAAATACAAAAATTTGATACATAAATTATTTTTATTCATCTATAAGTAACCCTTCAATCAAATTTCATCATTCAAATTTTTCTAATAAAATCGCATATTTATTTATATTTAGACGATACATTTTATATAATCATCATTAACAAAATGAAACAAAGTTTCAGAAACCTTTTGATTTCTGTTAATCCCGACAAAACCCCGAATAAAATTGAATTCCGCGCGGAATTCAATTTTATTCGGGATTTTCTCGGGATTGTGGGATTTTGTCCTTTCGGGATTTTGTCCCTCGGATTTTTGTACTTTCGGGATTTTGTTCTTCGGGATTATGTACCTTCGGGATTTTGTACCCTCGGGATTTTGTACCATCGGGATTTTGATTTATCGGGATTACAACTGTCGGGATTTTGTTCCGCGGGATTTTGTCTTTCGGGAATATGTCACCAGCCCGTTGGCCCAACGTGATATGACAAATGTTATTGCAATAGAATTTGACTATCACACGATATACTCTAATTGGTTTTTTAAAAAGTATCCTTTGTTCTTTTTATAAAAAATCGCTTATTGAGCAATGTATACCAACGTATACATACGGCCAATACGTTGATGTGTTCTTAAAATCTGCAATAACAGTCATAATTTTCTAACAAATAGACTTTGAAATTTTCATAGGTATTCGGGATTTTGTCCCTTGGGAATTTGTTCCCGGGGGATTTTGGACCTCGGGATTTTGATATATCCTCGGGATTTTATATCCTCGCGATTTTGTACCCTCGGGAATTTATTACTTCGGGATCTTTAAAAATCTTCAAGATTTTGTACCTTCGGAATTATAAATATCGGGATTTTGTCCCTCTCCCAGATTTTTAAAGTTTTAACAAAATTGGGATTTTGAGAATCGGGATTTTGAAAATCGGGATTTTGAAAGTCGGGATTTTAAAAGTCGGGATTTTAAAAGTGGTAATTTTGAAAGTCGGGATTTTTTTTGTCGGGATTTTGATAATTTGGGATTTTGTGATTCGAGATTTTCAGCCGATCCCAAATATTAAGTATTAAATTTTGTTTTTTTAACTAAAAAATCAAAATTTTAAAATTTAATATGTTTTATACATATCTAGAATAGGTGTCATTTATAGTTTCTATATAATTCGCTCTAACGTGCAGCATGCAGTGCAGCATGTTTGCTGATCCGGGCTCCTACGTCCCCCGAAGTTCAAATCTAAAGCCCCTCGCAGGACTAAGCGGGGGGAAGCGCAGCGACCTCCTGCGTATCCGTGAGAGTTATCAAAGCCGTTAGCCTATACAATTATTGCATTTAAAACTGCCGGCCCACGGGCACCCGAATTCATAAAAAAATATAAAAAATCGGGCTTTTGAAAATCGGGATTTTGAAAATCAGGATTTTGAAAGTCGGATTTTGAAATTCGAGATTTTTAAAGTTGAGATTTTGAAATTCAGGATTCCTAAGCCAGAAAAATCTGTTCTTGGTCATAATTTCAGCAATTGATTGGATTTGTAACTCTCGGTTCCAGAACATACTACATCGTGATAATTTCATTATTCCGAGTTATGTGCCATAATAAAGTCGGTAGCTTCTTCCAACGAGAAACATTTTTTTTTGTCGCGATATTTTACCTACATATAGAATTCTAATATAATGTTACGTTTCAGTCGATTTGGCAACAAATGTTAACATGGCAACATTAATATTGCCATGTACAGACAATTTTATAATTTATCCAAAAGCAACGGAGAAATATTTCTAAATATTATCAGAGTGTGTTACCAATTGTGAGCTTACGATATGGATTCGTTCACGATTTTGCAAATAAAACACTCAAGGCGGGGCGGATTCATTGTTGTAGTTCGTTGTGTTCGTTCCGTTCCTTTCGTTCGGTATTTTTTCTGCAGTATTATTTTTGGGTTAATTGTTGATGAAAAAATTACAGAACAATTTTATTTCACGTATCGTCGAAAAAACGAAATTTTGACTCTTGTAGTTTGGCGTTTTTTAGTTTTTAAGTTTTTATAAACAAAAATAATGAAAAATTCATAAACGAAACATCAAAACACAAAATGAACAACGCACTTGAGTACAAAATATCGTAAACGTGTCTGTTTGTTTCTACTATTATATATCATGTCGTCTCTTTCTTGCCATGTTCCTTCAGTAAAAAGTTGAATATAGATCAACTTGATAAAAAAAATACCGAAGAAATAAAACGTGATTTACGACAAATCCTATTGGTTTACAAAAAAACATAACGATCGGAACGAACGGAATGAACACAACAATGAACTTGGATTCAGCGATTTAAGTTAAAATTTTATTTTCCAACACCTTTAATTTCTGTAACAGTTCACGAATTTCACTCGTTCACTGGTCACTAAGCCACTTTTACTGTTTTATTTCGTTTCGTTTTCTTTATGTTGTATAAATCAACAATGCCAGTATATTCGTACGGACTTTTTTGTATGCGCGGTTGATTTATGTAAGTTGATGTTTATATCGGATAATTGTGTGTATCGCACGGTTGTATGTCGCGTATTGAATGTCGCGTTCGTCGAAGCTTGTAAAATCAATCATTTTGCGAATAAATGAATTGCTACAAGATCTTGTCTTCAGCAACGACATTGATACTTTCAAAATTTCAGAATCCGTGTTACTTTTTGTCATAAACGATATCTATCTTAAATCTTTGGATATTGTATTTGACTTATAACTAAAATGGCGAGTTCGGAATCGGCGAGTTTAGAATCCATCAAATGGCAAATAACTCTTAATTCCAATAATATAAACGAAGATGTGGACAAATTTAATGATATTATTCTGCAAGGGTTCGAATTGTATGTACCTATATGCTGTTAACCACAAAATGATCACCCCCAGTGGTTCGATGATAGACTAGTTAACTTAAAAAATAAGAAGTCGAAAACGTACGTCAAAATGTTAAAAAGTAGATTAGAAGCCGACAAAGCTAAGTTTTATCATGTTTTTGGTTTCAATATGTAAATTAACGAAATATAATGTAATGAAATACATTAGTATAATTGCATATGTGAATATGAATACAAAATGGAGAGCAGAGACCTGTGCTTCTGAAACTGTTATAAACGTAATATTTATTGCTTGAACACTCTTCTATTTTATTTGAACTAACGTTTTATTCCAGGTTATATTTAACGTGGTCCAGCTTTTAAACTGATTTGGCGTATGTTATCATGCGTGTTACATTCTGTGTTTCGCTTTTTCTGACCATTACTACATAAGCACTTAAATCGTCATATTTGAGCCATTTAACGTTTCTGAAACAGTGACTTATATAGTGCCCCCCCCCCCCCCCCCCCGCCTCAACTTCATAGTAATTAGTAATACGCAAGTGGTAGAATGATTCACTAAACTATTTCTACAACTATTCTTCATGATATCGTTATGAGATTTTGTTGTCGTGTTATCTAATGATTCAGAAGCCTGAAACCACTACCCATTTGGCGTATTATATTTTGAGATCGGCGCCACTGTATTTCAAATTAGCAGAATTTTGTCTAATTTGCACTTGAAAGAATAAGGAAATTTAGTATATTAACCCTAATAGCCTCCTTGTTATTTGATTGGTAGTTGAACGGTTATTTCTGTACCAAAAAGCGAAAGTCGCTTATGTTAACTTAGGCGATTTTGCATTTTACATAATAGTTCAAATCCTTATACTACGTTTTACATAATATCAATTTTTCATTATGATACCTTTAAAATTGACAAATTATCAACAAAAAACGTTTTGGCCTAAGTCTGATTGATTTTTGTTTGCAAAGGAAAGAATCGCTTAAGTCCATAAAAATATAGTTTTGAAAATAATTTTTTTCAATAAATTGATATACCTAGAAACTTTATTCAATACAAGCCAGTCTTTCGTTTCTTACTTTAAAGTATTAAATTAGATTTTTAAAAGCGAAAGTCGCCTAAGAAAACTTAAGCGATTTTTTTGAATTGCCCTCATCGCAAAAGTAAATACCTAACATAACATAAGCTATTTTTTCATTTTTATTATAGATAAAACTGTCATTTTGTATTAAACTAACTTACTTAAGCGATATTTTCGTTTCTGTATTGCGTATTTTTCATTTTTTATGTGATTTTAAGCGTTTATGTCGAGTGCTAATCAAACAAAAAACTCTATTTAAGTGCTTCTTTATATAGAGAATTATTGTGTTTTGTGTAAAGTCAATTAGTTTAGTTTTGTGTGAAACCAATTTATTTGATTGGAAAAATGGCATTTCGAGCAATGAAAATGATACAACTCGCAAGGCAATCTGGGGAAACCCCAATTTCTAAGAAGCCGGGTTGCTCAAAATCACATGTTCCAGGTAAAATAATTAGTTTCTATATTATTAGTCTGACAAATAGAATTAAACTGTATTTTTTTGTGATTGTAGATATCCTGTCGAAATTGCGGACAAGAAAAAGAACACTTCATGAAGATGGTAACGTATTTAAAACGATTGTTGGAACGGTTGTGAAGTTTTTCCTAAACTTCCGAGTTATTCCTAAAAAACAACAACAACAACTAAAAATTTCAGAGTATTGGTAAAAATGCGTACTAACGAATAAATTCAAAAATACGTATTAAGAAATAATAAAATTTTATTAATACAATCTAAATTTGTGAGGTATAATTATAAGTAAAAATATATTAAGAAAAACTTCGCACTTAAGACAGACGATATTTGAAAAAATTTAACAAAAATTTTTCAAAAATCGTTAACTTAGTCAAAAATCGTCAATCCTTAGTGCCTGGGACCATAGATTTTTTTAAAAATCACTTATTTTCTGTTAGAGTGAATCATGACTAACCGAAAACAAGTTTCCGTTAGGATGGCCGGTGTTTAGGAAAACTAGGAGAATTCAGGGAATATCGATATACGATAATTCTCTATAGAAAAAATTGTTAAATTTTTTCAAATATCGTCTGTCTTAAGTGCTAATACTACTACTCTCTCTACTAATGGCTAATACTACTACTCTTGATAATTTACCCGAATCTTCAAGTGAAAATATCCAAAGAAATGAACATAACTTAACAACAACTGTTATAACAAAATCTAAGAAAGGTAAAGTCAAAGAAAGGGAGTGTAAGCCTCTAGAAAAATGTCGGATGAATTGTCAGTCCAAGATAACATACGATCAGCAAAAAATCATATTTAAACAATACTGGAGTCTTTCATGATACTCTTCTATAGCATTATTTGTTTCCGGTTTAATGGAGGTTAAAGAAAAACACCATACACTTTTAAAGCGTAGAAAACGTAAAATCACAACGAAACAGAACACATAATTATTTATATCATTTACAAATAGGAGGTTAAAAGATCGTGATATGTCAAAAATGTTTTCGTTTCACTTTAGGTGAAACAGATAGTTTCCTAAAAACCATCGGGGAAAAAAAACTTGTAATGTCTGACTCAAACAAAATTCTAGACTAACGTGGGGGCAGGAATCCTGTAAATAAATTGACAAATGATAAACTAGAAGAAATTAAAAGCCACATTAATGAATTTCCGGCCTACGAAAGCCACTACACATGCCAGCGGACTTCTAAGGAGTACCTACAGAGTGACTTAACATTAAGTAAAATGTACCAGTTATACTCGGAGAAATATGAAAATCCCGTTTCAATAACGAAATATTCAAAAATGTTCAAAGGTAATTAGCTTTTTCTTATTTTTTACTTTTAATGCTCATTTTTTATACATTGATTATAATTTTAGAATTGGGTTTGACTTTCAAAAAACCAAAAAGTAACACTTGTAGCAAATGCAACACTTACAAAATGCAAATAGACATAGCGCAGTCTGAGGAAGATAAGCGAAGATCAGAAAACAACAAAAGAAACATCATGAAGCAGCTGACATTGCCTACAAATCTAAAGACGCAGATAAAATTCAAGCCAAAAATTCGTGCTCCAAAATCAAAATATATACTTTTGATTTGCAACAATGTCTGCCGACACCATTAATACAATATTTCGTTTTACAAACGACAGCTTTGCACTTACAACCTTACAGTCCACGATTGTGTGTCCAATAAGCCATATTGCTATATGGCAATGTAGATATAGGCAATGAGATAGCGTCGTGTTTGCTTCAACATCTTCTAGCAGAACCGAGTACAACTGAACATGTTGTCTTATACAGTGATTGCTGCGGTGGCCAAAATAAAAATTCGTTAGTTGCTTCAATGTTCAATATTTTTTTGCAGACCGCTGAGAATACCAAAATTATTGACCATAAATTCTTGCTACCTGGACACACTCATATGGAGTGCGACGTGGACCACTCCATCATTGAGTGGAAAAAAAAACTATTGTTCAAATCCATTATCCACGTGAGTGGTATCAATTTGTGCGATCAGCTGGTACCAAAGAACAATTTGAAGTTATTGAGATTGAACAAAACATGTATCTTGATTTTGGAAAGACAGCGAAAACAAAATTTATGTGGAGAGCAAGTGATCTGGATGGAAACAAATTTAAATGGAGTGAAGTTAAATGGTTGCGGTATATACAGAAATTTGGTAAAATTCAATACAAAACATCTTTGAAGGAAGAAGAGCCGTTCAAGGAAATAAATATTTGTCTGCTATTTTGTTATTCTGTTTTGTCTGTTATTCTAAAACCATATTTATAAAGTATTTAAAAGTTTATTTTAAGTTCCTATTTTTTTAACAAAATATTTAAGAATTTCAAACTCAAATTGTGAATATTTGAATATTCGAACTAAAGTGATTTTCGCTTTTTGGTACAGATTTGTCCTAACTAAATACATAGTACAATTATTCTAGAACTATTATGCACAGATATTTATGGGATCGGCACAAGAAATTTTTAAAATGTATGATCGTGGCATTGAAACAATTCTTAATTGTAAAGAAGATTTTATTTTTAAATGTGTAAATATGAATACCAATAATAATTATGAAGATTTTATAAATACGATTTAACAATTTAATATTTATTCTTATTCATTTGATGTAATGTTATTTAATGTTGTAATTTCTTTCGATTTTGTTTTAGCTAAGACACAAATATAAAAGGTCTTTTCGGTCTGAAAAGACTTCTGGTTAAGTTATCGTACGTCCAAATTTTTGGAAGTGAGTTCAGTTTTGTTGGATAAGAACGTGAGCGAGTAGTTGCGTTAGATAAGTTTCGAGTGTTTTTTTTGGAAATTTGTATAAATAAAAACTTATGTTTGCTTACTATACAAAAAATACTCAGTTTTAATTTTTTTGTGGTTCAAGAAGTTTCCAAAAGTTAATTTTGGTAAGTATGCGCTTATACCAAACAAATTTAACTAACTCAAGCGTACCGATCTGCAAAGTCGAATTATCGATAAATGCGTTTTCACGACAAATTAGAATCGACATATCGAAAAAGATTAATAACCTGATAGTTGGTTTGACAAAATAAAATAAAATTTTGATGATAATCACTTTGCTAGTTCATGGAATTCGACCTCGGCAAGCTCTAATTTATCTAACAGTTCATATAAATTCTGTTTACCCAGGTAAGTATCATTCAGCATGTATAACAACTACAATATTTTTCTTCTAAACACTTCTGCACAAAACCCAGAAGTTGAACTTCTTATATAAACGCAAACGACCTAGAAACAAACAATTACTTAACACTAAAATTTAGGATTTCCATATCTTTGGTAATTTGCAGATACAATAAAAATAATTAACGCCGATATACACAAGTAACTATCAGCACGATAGTGTTTATTCATTATAAATATTTAATATAAATAAAATTTACTCATTTTTGCCCAAAATTCACAAATAAATAACTTAGCAACTAATTTGTACTAATCTGTGTTATAGCACATAATTTTGTAGGTAACCCTCCTGTTTCCGTTTTGCTGCTAGTTCCTTTCGCCGTTTCTGTTGATGCCGGTATACGAATAGAGGCCGGAAAATTACGTTTGTGGCCCTAGTTTCCAAATCATTACTGTCCGGTGGTGCTATTAGTTCATCATTCCCGAGCACATATGTTGGAACTACTCTACAATGCACGATTGTTAAATGCACGATAATTAGGCAAATTACTAAACATTTTGGTAGAATCTGTTGTAATAAATAAATAAAGAAAAATATTAATAATCTTGTAAATTTTTAAAACTTAATTATTAAATTTACCATTTTAAAAAATTTTAATATTTTTATATAACACTGGTAAGTAACTCTTTGTATTGATCTCAAGTGTACTGATCTGCGATAAATGTAAGACTGAACGATTTTTGATATTTCTTCAGACTTTTGGTCACTTTTATATTAGCGAATATTAGTGAAACTTTTAATTATCATCAATTAAACGAATAATTTAACATGAGGCTTTGTTTTACCGCTTTTTTAAGAGCAAACATTAAAATCTAGTTTTTGTTAATGTTTTAACTTGTTGCGAATAAATCGACCCTAAAATATTAGTTTGGTATTTTTGTTTACTTATCACGATTCGATTCAGTAACTCCACATGAGTAAATAGTGCACGCGTAGCTAATTTGTATTTTGAAATTTATAATGAATCGTAGATTCAGAAGATGATTCAACTTTTGCAACTTGTGTGTCGAGATTCAATTTAGTAATTTTGTAGACCGTTTGTACCGGAAATTATGACAATTAAAATATTTGTTTGAGGTTATTTAAATTAAATTCTTTAAACATGTGCACCTGATTATATAATATATACATTTTGTTGTGATATTTCGACAAAGTCGTTGCAACATTTAATTGAATTCTTATACCTTTGTAGTGTAGCAGTTTTTCGTAAACTTGTTATTACTGGACATAACCGGCAACATATCTTGCAATTTTCGGGGGGACGCAACTTAATACTACGTATCAGTTTCATCAGTTCACGATCAACACTTTCTTCGTAGTAATTAGAGCATTATGCATTGAGGTCACAAATGTGAGGTCTTCATAAAAGGTCGTACTCCCTAATTTTTAAGAAATATCTGCGAATATTTTAATACAAGACGGGCTTTACTCGCCAATTTAATAGTCTATAGACATAACTTTGCAAAACATTACAATTATCCAATTTTGGAATCATCAAGTTTTTATTATAGTACAAACACTATCAAAACAATAACAAAATTATTGTGTTAAAAATTTAAATTAATCAAATAAATAAATAAACAATAAAATAACACTGCATAAATAAGATTGTCACATATAAATAAATATGACTCAGATTTTCGGAAAGTGGTTTTGGTTGTCGCGACTATGCATTTTGCATCATTTTTACTAAATTGTATGTTCATTTTGTCGGGCTTTCGGTGGAGCGTGTAATTACTAGAGGGCGCGTCAGATACTTAAGGGTAAGGGGCAAATAAAATACTGCCTGCGGAAAAAACGCAAATGCCAATACAATGAAAAACTCACTGCAAAGAAACATTACCCGCAGGTGGAAAACTAGGTTCTAATCTTGAAAATTCATCCTTCTCAAAGTCAGGCCCTTGGATTCAAGTATAAGACTCTGCGTCTCGAAAGAACAGAAAGAATGATTATTATATAGAAAGTGTTAAAGAATTAGAAGCAAGGATTCAAGAGATGGAAATCGCTCACCCGAAATCTGATCAAACGAAGTCAGTCAGTCAGACGAATGAATTAGGGAGACGGCTGGATAATCTATCTTGTTGGAAACATAGTAATGAGGATTTTCAAGATTCCTAGGGGTTGAAATGGTACCGTGCCTTTGATTTGCTGAATACAAATTCGACAATTGAACACGCCGTGGGGACCTCGTTCACAGATTCCATTGATTGTGACTTAGGCTGGTCTTCTAGCTAATTCAATGCGATTTACTGAACTCTCTGATAAGAGGCTAACTTGTGATTCCAAAACCAACAGAGCTCGAATGATAAAGTTTTGATTATAGAGTGCGATCTGAGAATTTTCAAGGCGATCTGGTGTAGTGTTTGTGCATGCAGTTGAAGCACAACCTCTTATCTCGGACGAGATTTAATTTTTCCTCGAATATAATAGGCTTCAATTGATCGCACTGGAATTGGATAAAATTGACACGTGATGGATCATCCGAATAGACGATGATCGCGTGTCATTTGCCCTCGATCTCGAAGAATGTACCATGCTTCTTCGTAATTACCTTTAGTGGTTCTCACAGACTTCAGCAACAACGCTGCGTCTCCAGTACACTATTTTCGACACCAACATGTAGATAATTCCGTAATACGTGTAGACACGTGATTTCACTGCAAATGCGCGTCTTGTCTAATGTTAAGAACACATATCTTTTCTTTACCACTAAAGTGAAGTTTCCGACAAACTAAAAATTGCAAGGAACACTGTACAACAGCTCATAAAGTGTAAATCTACACTTTCAACAACAAAAATTAATATGCCTCAACTTTTCTTGATGTTTTGCTAGAAGCCAACAAATTTGTGCGATGAGGCAGCCATAGATTTTTGTTATTTTTAATATTTTGTTATATAAAAAGAATAGTGGCGATTCGATGGTCAATGACAAAACTTCGTATAGATGGCTACGCGTAATGTATATGATATGATATAATATTATTTGGACCATTCTTACTGTTTTATAGAAGCCATCTAGAAAGCCAAAGTAAAACTGAACTGCCCTCCGCAAAATTATATTGGCTTCTAGAAATCACGAAGAAAATTCTAAGTAACAAATTTTATGTACCGTTAAGCGTAGATATCTCAACGATGCCTTGTCATTAACTATTGATCCTTACTACACATGATTAATGTATATACTCAGGATATTTATATGTACTATATATACACTTTTCTGCTTTTGTTAGGTTTATTGTCAATTTGTCGTAAACTTCACGCTACCTCTTTACCACATAACATTATATTTTAAGTTAGTTGTAATCTAGATGTAATACAAATTGGCTTATTCAATTATTTAACTTATACATTCAAGAAATAATTGGTTGATCGATAAGTTGACAACTAAAAAATGTACATATGTTTAAATGAAATGTGTTAGAAACCGATAGTCGTTTCAAAAATACCAAAAGATTTTCATCACTTTGCAATTTACATATAGAAAAGAATAATTAACACCGATTTATTCACAAGTTACTATCATCACGATAGTGTTTATTATTTATCAGTATAGTATGTATTTAATATAAATAAACTATAAAAACTTAAATTATAAATTTTTCACATAAAAATCACAAATAAATATCTTAAAAACTAATAATTATTAATAACCGTTATTACAAGAAATTATTGTAATCTTGAAGGTCCTGTTTCCGTCTGGCCGCTAATTCCTTTAGCCGTCTTTGTTGATGCCGATAGACGAATAGCGGACGGAAAATGACGTTTGTTGCACTTGTTTCCAAATCATCGTTACCTTGAGCTATTAGAGCTTCATCGTGAAGTACATATGTCGGAATCACTCTACAATGCACGATTGTTAAATGCGCGATAATTAGGCAGATTACTAAACATTTTGGTAGAATCTGTAATAAAGAAAATAAGAAAAAAATTTAACAAATTTGAAATTTTTTTGAAGGTCAGTTTTTATCTTTACCATTTTATAAATTTTAAATATTATTTAACTCTGGTAATGTAAAACACTCTGGTGTATTGTTCTGCGATAAATGTGAGACTGAACGATTTTTGATATTTCTTCATAGTTTTAGTATCTTATATATTAGCGGGACATTAGTGAAACTTGATTATCATTAATTAGTTGAATAATTGGCATGCGATTTTTTTATCACATATGAGAGCGAAAACCATATATAGTATTTTGTTGATGTTTTGACTGGTTGTCAACAATAATTTCTGTAACAGATTTTGATTTTTTATTGTTTAACACGTTACGATTCGGCGACTCTCTGAGTAGATGATGGTGCATGTGTGACTCTAAGCTAATTGTTTTTGTCAATAGTGCGGTCACGAATCTGTATAGAATTCTTTTAGATGATTCTAGGAAATTGTGCGTTAAGATTTTAATTAATAATCAATAGGACCGATCATAAGTTATAACGATTTGATAATTTAATATCAAGACCGAATATAATTGGAATTTTTGCGAGGTATTTTTATTAGATTCTCAAGCTTGTGTTAAATCGTAGTGATCTCAAATCCAGAGAGCAGTTGATGTAATTATGGTTTCGTTCGATACATGGTACAACCGATTATCCGGAAACTATATCCGGAAATGACACATTTCATAAAGAGTGTCAAAATTAACAACATATGACCATGATAATAAACTCGTAGCGCGAAAATGTTGCTTGACATTGGAAACAATTTAAAGAGCTACAACCCCAATTAATAATGCACAAATTTATTAACAAGTAGAACTGAAGATAATTTTTACGATTTTAGTGTACTTCTCACAAGTTATTTAGGTCTAATCATTAAGTCCGAAAACCCGTAACTAAAATCGATATTTATATGGTTAGATAGGCAAAGAAATCGGAAAAAATGGACAATCAATCAGGTAGATATTTGGAAGCACCTCAAACTCAAAATTGAATGAATAATTTTATAAATTGTTTTTGCAATATTATAATGAGAATGGGCAGGTGCTTGCTTGGTGGTGCTTTTAATGTGTACAGTCCATAAGTTGTAATGTTAGTATCTATTAAAATATCTATTAAAACGTAAAAATATTCGTCTCAATCCATCGCCCCGCTTTCCAGTTTTGACATCCTAATATGCGTAGATCTTGTTCGACGTCATCACTCCTGTGCAGTCGTGGTTTTCCTCTATGTCGTACACCGGCTTGATGTTGGTGGAACATTTTATTATTCAATCGGTTTTATGGAGACCCTTGAAACGTGGCAGAGATGTGGCTTTATTTCATGGTTCATACGAATCCAATATTCGTTGTTCGCAACTTTAATTGGGCCAAAGATGGAAAGAAGGACGTTCCTTTCTGCGGCTTATCGACGGCTGCTATAGAAAACTCGTTGTTCTGCCTGCATATCATTCAACGGTGTTATAACTGACCCGAGGCATTTTAACTTTTCAACGCTATCAAATTTATGGTCGCCAATTCCAAAATTTGCCATGGAAATGTTCATAGTCACAGTCATACCATAGCACTGTTTTGTTTGCACTTTTGGGAAGTTAAATCGTAAAGCTATATTGAGTGATTGGCAGCACTCAAGCGACAGAGCGTCGAATTAATTTTAAGTCGAATCTTAGACGAAATCGAGCTCAGCTTCAGAAAACATAACCGAATTGCTCAAAGTTGTCGTTTTGCATGTGATGTTGAAGCTTAATCACTGGAAGAGAGGCAAACGAAGCGGTTCCACTTGTCAATATGGTTTTCCATCGCGAACGACAGTTGGACAAATGTCACTTCAACACACCAACGTCGCACGACGTTGCAATGGTATTTGTTAATGAAGATGGAGAACCATCATTTGAGTGTGACATTGGCATATATCCCCGAAATCCGGCCGATCTATCTCAGCAGTTATTTAACATAAAACTTTTATGCCCTCTTCTGGATCCAATGACTTTTGCACTCCTCTTCCCGTATAGAAAACTAGCATGGTAGCCAAAATGAACGTATGAATTTTTTGATTCCGTCAAAATATCATTAACCCAATCAAGTCGACGCAGCACTAGTTGATGGACTAATATCTTCAGCTCGCAGCTGCCAGATTGAATTACAATAGAGCAAACAGAAAAGTTTGCGTGCAGAACAATACAAAAGATTCGCTGATCGCCGCATTCTGGGCCCACAATGAGAATGGTTCAGGCATTTCAGTCATTCTCCCATATCCAGTTTCGACGGATCACGCCGTAATATGCGCGAACGGTGTAGTTATGAAAAAACGAGCTTCTGCTTGATCTATTCATCACATTCACGCGGCAAATCCAAATTGAAATGGAATTAAGGACAACTTTGCACCGGGCAAGCGACCATGACTTAGTGGCGCGAATATTCAAAACCAAATAAAAGGCTTTGATGGACGATCCCCCATAAATGGAGTCTTCGGCATTTTCTAAGTTTTCTGCTACTGATAGGTATTCTTTAGACAGGATTGGTTAACACATTTTGACAAATGGGTAACTTTTTATTGCGAAAAAACGAAATAAAAATTGTATTCATTCAATTGGACCCTATAGGCACATAAGACAAAAAATGAAAAATGAAACAGCTTGGAGAAATATTTCATTATCCACTATGGAATTACTGAAAACAATCCATATGAGTTCCTACCTCACAGAGACGACATTGCTTCCTAGCGTTTTTTTACACAAGGCACATTTCTGATGTTTTCCTTTAGGTGTCCGTTGCATAATATGACCTGGACCACTTTTGTTCGATTTAACATTCCTCTTGTGAATTGAAGATGTTGGGGGTCAAGCCATATTTAACGGATTCGAAATAGAATTTCTTTTGAGATAATTCATTGCAATTTCACTTTTAAAATTTAAAAATGGTATCTTGCTATGTGACGGCGAATACAGAACATATAGGCATTAAACATAGCTATTTCAATTCCGTTTGTAAATAGTGGAAAGTACCATTTTGTCCTAGAATTTTTATTCGGTATACTTTTGCACATGTCAGTCCAATTTGTGAACACCTCCCGTATGTATTTATTTTACCGGCTTATCAAATAAGGTTGCGGTACCTCCACATATCCCTTTTGTTCGAATTATTGCCTTTCCCAAGTGCCAAAATCGTATTTTCTTTATCAAATTTGTAATCATAAAACGCATGAATTTCCTTTTTCAAGCTATATATGATCATTTTTCAGGGCATTTGTACCTTCGTTTTTCATGCCTATTCGGTTGAAAAATTGATATATTCAATGTCATAATTTGATAGCATAAGTGTTGTTGTTATAACATTCTCCCCGGCCAAGATGTGAAGATTATCGTGCTTTATATCAGAGCCTCTAGAAGAGTGACTCTGGCTGGTAGTTTATTTTTGGTTGCATCAATTCTCCTTTTGAATGCCACGAACACTATGCCTATGAGTACGAGCGCAAGGAGCCCATACGTGAGTGCATAGTGGTGCACGTGGTGATGAGATAAGCTTTCCCCTGTATTTATCGTTACTGCCTTTATTCTTTGCTGTAGTTTTTCGATTCCTTGTACCTTTGACAAGTCTTGAAAGTGATAGAAGTAACCTTGTGGTTGCTTGGTAATTTCTATTGAGAGATTAAATGTTGGTAATATTGAGGAGTATACTTTGTGATAGTACGATTGCTTCGCAGGTATGCTTATGGTTCTTCCCTTCTGTGTACAACCAGAGCCTAAGCTTAGTATTCCGCTTCTTGATATCTTTGTAGAAAATGGCTCGTGTTGACAAACGATACTGATCGTACGTTCAGCTGGTACTGAATAAAGCCATCTGTAATCTCTTAGTTGGATCATGTATCGGGCATGTTGTTCGTCTTCCTTTCGACCACCTCGCATTTGTTATTCACTCTTTTTTGTCGTAGCAGGAGCAGCTCACACGCCTGGTTTAACTGGCATATGCTAAACTTGTAGGTGCTGATACAGTTTTGCCATTCAGAAGTTGTCATTGAAGAATATGTGTGCCGATGCAAATCTGTCACAAGAAGTTCCATTTGTGACCGTATAAATATAGATGGACTGTTGGGGTAGGCAGCGGTATGGGCTTATATATTTGGTATATTTCCTTATACACTAATGGCAGCTTCACCTCAAGTATCAAATATTTGCCTTGCGGCCTTGTCTTGGCTGTCATGAGCTGGTATAGTGCCAATATGGCATGTGTGTCATCGATATTGAGAAGCATTAGTTCAGGTGGTAGATTTCTCGTCATAAAATCTATTTCTTTTTTTCAGTTGTTAGGTCGTTAAAAGCCTCGTGGTAATGACTCTGTTGTGCGTATCTAATACTGCTTCTATCAGTGTATCTTGAATCTCCTTGAATGCAATCATGCGTAACATTGTATGTATTGATACAGCTAGAAAGTTGCTTTTTTCATCATTGCTCTCCAACGCTTCCTCTAACTGATTCTTGAACACCAGCCAATGCTTGTTGACATCTTCTTGTCTATTTTTGAAGACGTTTATAGTCGCATCTATGATTGACGTTTGATTCTTTAATAACGCCGTAAAATGGTTGTTCATCTTGAGTTTTTCTATTTCTTCCTCATTTTCTATTTCTTCCTCATAAGCACCCCAAATAACTCGTTGGCTATATTTCCTCCTAAGTTAAAAAGTCCACGTTTGCTTCTTCCAAAACTCACCTTATGGTGGTGAAGCAATTCATCCTTGTGCTTCGTTTATTGTAAAGATTGCTCAAACGATGGTTCTATTAGTCCACATGTATTTTCTCTTGATCTTTTGGCAATACTCGAGTTTGTGAAGTTGTCGTCAGGATATGAACAATATTTAGCTAGTCTATCTATAGAACGCTTATAGGCAGCCAGTTCTGCATAATAGTTGGTTAGATTATAATACACTATTATGTTCCAATCGTTGTTTGTAAGTTTGAGCTCTCCGGTGCATAGATCTTCTTGGTAACCCTGGCAACTCGAGACCTGCCCATCTTGTGTTGTCCTACCTTGTTCTCGTCTGCTGTTACATCTTCATCTGATTTGCTTGTTGGATCTTGATTATCCTCAGTTGGAAGGAGACTTATCTTTGTAATCGGTCTCTTGAAGATGGTGTATTTTGGACCCTTTATTGATACCACTCTGGTAAGACCATCTGACTCTGGATGAGTATCTGTTTTCCTTCCCATTGCCCATTTTGTAGGTGGAAGTTGTTCATCCTTTATTAGAACTAGCTGACAAATCCTGTAGTTTGCTTTTGGTTCTTTCCATTTGTACCTTTGTTGTAGATTGTTCAAGTAATCCTTAGACCATATTTTCCAAAATCCTTGAGTCATCTTTGAATGTAGAGTCCACCTCTATTTTGGGCTTATGTTGGTTTTGTCTGACTCAAGGGGTGAAATCAGTGGTCTTCCGATTAAAAAATGTCCAGGTGTCAAAGCATCAAAATCATCTAAATCGCTTGATGCAGTGAAAAAATCGGTCTGGAATTTAAACATGCTTCAATTTGTGATAATACGGTGCTGAACTCCTCGTAGGTCAGTGTTGTTTCACCGATCACTTTCTTTAAGTGGCCTTTCGTTGATTTGACTCCAGATTCCTAAATGCCTCCGAAGTGGGGACTACCGGGCGGGATGAAATGCCAGTTTGTTCCATGGTTAGCTGCTTCCCGAGCTGCGTTGTTGTTTGCTTGTTGTATAGCCACCTGTAGCTCCTTACTTAGTGCGTTCCGAGCTTCAACGAAGTTGGTACCGTTGTCACTGTATATGTTTAAAGGCGTTCCCCTTCTTGAAGTAAATCTTCTAAATGTTGCCAGGAATGCTGCTGTTGTTAGCTCACTCACCAGTTCCAAGTGAATTGCTTTCGTAGAGAAACAAATGAACAATGCGATATATCATAGACACCTACATGTATCCAGACACAGTAATATTTTTGTCAATGTGTGTATTGAATTTTTTCTTTATTGAATTTGTTTAGTTTCTCTCTATATTTCGAAGTGGAGCGTTGTGTTTTAAGGTAATGTCACTTGTTTTATTTGAATTATTTAATGTTTTCAATTAATTATTTTAGTGTTGTGTTATTATAATATTACAGTTTGGCTTTTATAAACAAATTCCGTATTTAATGGAATACAATTAGAAAATATGCCTCGAAGATGTTGTGTTAATGGGTGCTTGAGTAATTCGACCCAAAATAAAGAAAACAATTGTGAGACAATTCCGACATTTTCTTTTCCTGTGGATTCAAATTTGAAATTTAAATGGATAGCAGCTATTAAAAAGCCAAATTGGGAGCCGTCGAAGTACTCGGCGATATGCGTACAACATTTTTTACCAGGTCAAGTGCAAAAAATTTAATGCTGAGAAACGAAGATACAAATTACCCAATTTCACGATCAAAATTGTTAAATGGGAGCATTCCAACAGTTTTTCCTGGCCAACCTCATCAACACGAACCGCCAAACAAACGTAAGCCACCAGAAAAGCGACTAGAAGAAATCAATTGTAGAATTGAGAAAAATAATGAAGCTATTCTGCAAGCCGACATGATTAAGGGATATCAGGACGTTCTACAAAATTATAAAGAGAAAATGAACAAAAACATTTTAACAGAGTATAAGACTTTCGAACAAAAAGCTAGTTTGACTTTTTACATAGTTGATGGTGATTTACAAAAAGGATGTAATTTCAAAATAAGAATAGTGATTTGCAGTGATTTGAAGGTCAATATTTTTACATATAGTGAGTTAGTAAGTAAGCAAGATTTAAATTGGATTCTTCCAAATACTTTAAAATTAACACTCTGGTCTCAATTGGGAAATCTGTTGGTAAGATATAAAAATTTTGAAAATATTAATACTTCTAAAGATTGTAACACCCTGTTGGAAAATGCGCTTAACATAATGAATTTGGCATTAGAAAACATCCCTGACGACTTTGAATTTTATAACGAGCTGAATTTTTTGACCGATCAAATAAAATTATTATTAATGAAAAGTAAAGTACCTAGATATTCCCAAAATACTATAATAGTTTCCCACCTTTCACATTCGCAGTCTAGTGCAGCCTACAATATTATACGGCAATATTTAACTCTACCACATCCGGAACATATTCGCCACATTTCCACATCTTTAAATGTTTCTCCTAACACAGAAATTTCCAATAATAATTACTTAAAAAACATTGTTGAAACTTTAACCGATAGGGAAAAGAAAGTAATTTTAATGATTGACGAAATTTACGTTAAATCCGGGATTGATTACAAAAGTGGTAGTGTAAAAGGTTTCGCAAACAATAATTCAGATTCTTTAGCTAAGACTGTTCAAACTTTTATGGTTAAATCTGCATTTGGAAATTTTAAGGAAGTTGTGAAATTGATACCCGTTAAAACTTGCACAGGGAAAGAACTGCATCAGCTAACAAAAAACATCTTGCAGTATTTATACAATATTGGTTTAGAAGTTTTTGTAATTATGACCGACAATAATAGTATAAATAGAACAATGTTTGAAATGTTTACTGGCAATAAAGATAGTTTCTCATTCCTCCATCCCTGCGATTCTGAACGTCTTGTATTTTGTTGTTATGATTCTGTCCATATTTTTAAAAATATACGCAATAATTGGTTAAATGTTAAAAATTTTGATTATTCATTTGTATACCCAGACTTCGAAACCCGAGAAATTAAATATGCTCGATTTTCCGATTTAAGAGAGCAATATATGAAAGAAATAAGCTTACCTGCTAAAACTGCTTTCAAATTGAACTTTAAATCTATGTATCCAAACAATTTAGAACGCCAAAAAGTTACACTTGTCGATAATGTATTTCACTGCAGCACAATTGCTGCCCTTCTACAAAATAACAAAAATGAAACAGCTGATTTCCTGGAAATAATTAGAAGCTGGTGGGATATTTTAAACGTAAAATCGAAATTTAAAGGAACAGCGAAACGAACAGCGAATGAATATTCCGAACCAATTACGAGCCCTGAAGACAGTAAATTAAAATTTTTAGAAAAAATCATAGAATGGCTTGAAGACTGGCATAACACAGAAAATAATAATGGTAGGTTGTCTCGTAAAACACACACTGCCATGGTTAAATCTACGAAAGCGTTAATAAAGATCTCAGAATACTCATTTAAACAGTTTGGTATAGCTTACATTCTTCTCGGTAAATTTCAATCTGATGACATCGAAAAAAGGTTTAGTAAATACAGATTTTTATCGGGACGGTGTTACAACGTTTCATTTCGAAATATATCTGAATCCGAAAACCAATTGCGAATAGGAAAATTTTTCGAAAATCAATTCCATTAAATCTTTTTAAAAATAACGAAAACCTTGAGTACGTAGATGACTCAAATCTGGTTTCAATGTCTGATTACACAAATGTATTAAACTCGGATTATTTAGCGAATGTGGAATTGGATGATATTTCGAATAATTACGTATGCGGTTATGCGGCACACTCAATTTGTAAGAAGATTTCATGTTCTGATTGCCAGTTTGTGTTCATTAAAGAAAAAGGGACTAAAATTCATGAGACTTATTTCGACTATATGCAAAGAGGTGGCTTGGTTCAACCAACTCAGGTGGTGCAACAGCTATTTTTCCATATTTGCGCAATTTTCCAAGAAATTATTCGTAATGGTAAAATGAAAACAAAATTTTTCTGCGAAACAAGTCAAAGAAAAATTTTACATTGCCTTACTTTAAATAGCGTTCAGCAAGAAAATTTTTATATCGACACCAATAGAGTTTGCAATTGCGGACAAACAAATATTAACATTTTCAAAATGTTATTATTTCCCATGGCAAACATTATATTTTTAAATTACTGCAAGGAAGTAAACCATAACTTTGCCAAAGTAAATTTTAATAAAAGAAAATTAAACAATTTTTTATAAATTTTCTTGATATGTGATAATATATACCTTTATAATTTTCTTTATAAGTAATTGATTACCTAATGAAATAATATGTATTGTGATAAATTTTCGTTATTCCTACTTATTGTTTAAAAATGTTATATTTAATTTTAATTTCATTAATATTAGTTATATATTAGTCAAAAATGAATTGAATTCCAAAATTTATGTTTTATTTATTTTATTATTTATGTATTATTAAATATTGTTGAATTATTAAAATTAAAAAAAAAAAATTGTAGTTTTATTTGCATTTCAATGAAAATCATCCAAAAAACAATTCCCATGCATTTTTTGTTAATTTGTGTCCGTTGTTCAATTTCATTCAATAGACCGTATATGTGTGTTAGTGCAAAACATAATACTGTGTCTGGATACATGTAGGTGTCTATGGATATATCCCTTGTAGGACTTGTTTCCTCTTCCTGTGGATACACGAATTGCAAATGGACCTGCGTGTCAATGCCCGTATTTGAAAATGGGGCAGATGGAGTTACTCTAGCTTCCGGTAACATACCCATTAACTGTTCTGATGCTGCTCTTCTGAATCGAAAACATTTTACACAATTGTGGATTGTTGTGCGTACTAGACGTTTACCATCCAAAATCCAATATTTTGAACGTATTTGTGCTAGAGTTGCTTGTACGCCTCTGTGTAATACAAGATGGTGTGCTTCAATTGTGATTAGCTTTGAGTAAATATGATTTTTTGGCAGAATTAGTTGATGCTTTTGATCATACTTAAGTTGAGATTTTTGTAATCTACCGCCGACCCTCAACAAACCATTATCGTCCATGAGTGGATTTAGTGATGATAGTTTGCTGGTTTTTCTGGCTTTACTCGTTGATTTGAGGAGTTTAATATCTGCGGCGAATTCCGAATCTTGTATTGTTTTTATGATTACATTGTGTGATCTGGTTAGTTCATCTACTGTTAGAAAACTGGGTATCTCTCCAAGAACTTGACGTATTCGATTTTTAATGATAGTAATAAATCTGTAGCAGTACGCTATAGTTCTTTTGATTTTAAGAGCCGATGAAAATCGTGAAAAGTCTATGAACTCTGGTTGAGGAGGTGCGTTGATAAATAAGCAATTTGTTTTTAGTTCCTCATTGGCTGCTTCTTCGTTCATGCCACGTGAAGCTACATCTGCGGGGTTATAATTGGATGTTACATAATGCCACTGACTTGGTTGCATAAGCAACTGAATTTCAGCTATTCTGTTACCCACAAAAATTTTGTATTTATACTGGGATCGCCTTTTATCCATCCAAGCGTTATCATTGAATCCGTCCACGCATAGGTAGTAGCGTGTTCCAAATCCATGGCATCTTGAACTGTTTTTAATAACTTTGCCAATAGTACGGCACCGCATAATTCCAACCTTGGTAACGGTATTCTGTTTTTTATATGAGCGACTTTGGTTTTTGCTGCTATTAGATAAACGACCGATAGACGCGCCTTGGGAATTTATTATCTTGTAGTATACGACTGCTGCAAATGCCTTCTCTGAATGCATCGTTGAATCCATGTAGTTCACTTTGGCCATCTGCTTATGGTAATATTTTCAATTGCATTCAAACCTTCTTTGGATTTACTCCATTGTTGTTGTAGTTCAATACTTAGAGTATCATCCCATCCGACACCAGCTATCCATAGTTTCTGCAGTAATAATTTTGCTTGGATGATGATGGGTGCAAACCATCCTAATGGATCGAATAGTTTGGCTACTTCTACTAATATGCTCCTTTTTGTTGGTTCACTCGTAGAAAAACTTGGGTCAAAAGAAACAAAAATCTGAGTCTATTTTGCCAAAGTTTTGGTGATTTTCGATCATCCAAATTTCTTAGTTAAAAAACGAACAAGATCTTAGTTGAATAAAATTTTAATTTAAAATAACCAAATCCTGCTTATTTAATTTATAACTTAGTTAATATAACCAAAAACATATGGTTAATTTAATGGATAGAAATGGAAAATAATTGGTAACAGTGACTAACTATTTTGTTAAATTAACCAAGGGAAAAAATTATTTTACTAATAACTATTAGTTATTATTATTTTACTAGTTTAATTCTACCAACTTTTCTTAGTAATGCTAGAGATATACTCGACGTTACTCAGACGTTGCTTTATGTCAAAAAAGTTTTACTCTTACACGCAAGATAAAGTCAATAATTTCGAATCGCGTTTTTGACATTTTGAAATACATTTTGACGTAAGTCATTTTAGTAGTGTTTCTATTATCGGTAAATCATAACACTCGTATAATGAATAAAGAAAAAATAAGGAAATTAAAATTAATTAAGGCCGGATTATTGGCTTGCTTATTAGCTCACCAGTTATCAAAAAAAAAATAAAGCAAAAATTTCTATTCATGTCATTTTCTATTCATGTCATTTTTGACAAGCAAAAATGACATGAATAGAAAAAAATTTTAGTAGAATGTTTATTAAAAAATTGCCGTAAGATGTCACTTTCAATTGAACAACAACAAAAAGTAAAAGTTGAATCAACTTTTGTTTTGTTACTTCTGAGTCGCGTCGAGTATAATCGCTTTGGTACAACTCATATATTTCAACTTTTTATTTTTTGTTAGACACGTCGGCCGCGTCGAGTATATCTCAGGGGTAATTGTAACAAAAATGGCGGTAAAGGTTAAACACATTACATCAAGATGGGGTTACCAAACCAACACGTTGGAAGTTTGATTTCGAACTAATGAAACATTGAATTCTTTACATTAAAAAATTCGAGCGTCTCATCAGAATGCAGTGATCAAACTACAAAAATAATGAAAATACTTTGAACTTATATTCAAAGTATAATCACAATGATTTAGCGAATTTTATTGATTCGCTAAAATTTAAGTCTTAGTTTATATGACAAAATTTATAGGTCAAAATAACTAATTAAGATAATCCAAAATATTTGGTTAGTTATAACAAGAATATTGTTCACCTAACAAATTTTTTTTTGGTTAAATTAAACAAAACTACGTACCAACATCCTGGTAACTCAAATTTCACTCACTTTTTGTAGTAACCAAGTAAGAAAATACCAACTTTCTAATTTAAACAAGAGATTTAGTTTATCTAGCTCAGAATTTTGTGTTAAAACAACCAAATTAATTTAACTAAGTATTTGGTAGTAATCTTTTTTCTGAGTGTTCTTTTATATTTTCGGACAATGATATTTTAAACCTAAAATAGTCGAAAACTGGGTTCCAGGTTATTCCGAGCGTCTTAATTGTTTCATCGATGTTTATGGAGCATAGCCCATCTTCGCGAGCGTTTCTAGGTAGATACGTTGTCAATTCTTTTTTGTTACTTGCCCATTTTCTTAGATTAAAACCACCAGCCTTCAGCAATTGTATGAGTTGTGATTGGGCTTCTAATGCTTCTTCTAATGTATCAGCTCCTGAAAGCAGATCATCAACATAGAAATCTTTTAACGTTATTTTTGACGCGATTGAGTAGTTTTTTATTTCATCATGTGCTAGTTGACATAAGACTTTAGTGGCTAAATATGTTGCTGATGTGGTCCCATGTGTTACTGTTTTAAGTTTAAACGTTTTGATTTCTTCTTTTGGTGATTCTCTCCACAGGAGCCGTTGATAGTTTTGATCTTTTTCATTGATTATGATCTGGCGAAGATGTTCCTTCTCTATGTCGGCTTTGATAACGAATTTATGTTTTCTCCATCGCATTAGAATTGATATTAGATCCTGTTGTAACGTTGGACCGTTTAGCATTAAGTCATTCAATGATGCACCCGATGTTGTTTTTGCCGAATCATCGAACACGACTCTAAGCTTTGTAGTCGTGCTGTCTGATTTCATCACTATGTGATGTGGAAGATAATATGCTACAGTTGAGTCTTCCTCATCTTTTAACATCTCCATTTGACCAAGTTGTTCATATTCACGCATAAAGTCTGTATAGCTTTTTCTGAGATTTGGTTCTCTTGACAACCTTCTTTCGACTTGAAGGAACCTTGCTATTGCCATGCGTTTAGAATCTCCCAAATGTATAGCTGGATCCTTCTGAAATGGGATACGAAATTCATAGCGCCCATTTTTCAGTCGCCTGTGCGTGTCACGAAAGAATTCTTCACACTCCTTCTCTGGCGTTGTGTGAATTCGTGGGGGGATGCATTTCTTCTAACTCCCTAAATTTTTTTAGTTGTTCATCTATCTCGATGAGACGTGTGAGTTGTATTTTAGCATGGACGAATTATATAATGACATACAAAGCCGAATACATTTCTCCATCATGTTGTTTGTTGCTGTAAAAAATCATTAAAACCCTGGATGTGTAGTGGTACAAATTTAAAATAAACGAAAAAATAAAATATTGTTTATTCAAAACCGAACACAATCATATTCTATAGAATATATATAGAATCACTACATAGGCACTGATAGAATATAATTGTGTTCGGTTTTGGTTTATTCTATAAATAGTGACATATACATCCATACACATTTTGTTTTTATTATTTTGCTTTCATACATTTCTTGTTTTTGAGTGTTTCATTTATTTTTGTCGTTTACTTTTTCCCCTGATATATAATCGTGAGGGAATACAAAATTGAAATGCCGTATGATGATCTATATAATATTTTCTATTTCGTAATTTACACGAGCTGTGTTTTGTATGAATAGAATAAACGCACACACACATACCAAAGATCGCGCGTTGAATAATTTTTTTTTATTTCGTTTTCCAAAATTGTGTTTATTTCTAAAGCGCTATGTCAATCGAATTATTGAGTGCTTAAAGCTGATCCGACCAAATTACCCGCCTCAATGAAATCTGTACGATAATTTGTTAGACATTAATTACAATTTATTACAACGAATCCCGATTGTATTACAGTTGCCATTTTACAGGAACGAGTGGTCGATCTAGCTTACAAATAAACTTGCATCGCCAAAACTGTAACTTTATATGTAGCTATGATATCGGGATGGTTCTTGGACCAGAATTTATTACAAACTAATTACATTGAATAAGTTAGTTCAAGACCACCCCTATAACATGCCTAAGCGTAAATTTCATCCCGAAACGATTGTTTATTTCATAAACGCCAATTTCACCAACTTTAATAAGGATTTACACCAGACTGCCACCAGATTTTGGACCAAATGTTGCTCCAAAGCCTTTTCGGTAGGTAGGTCGACCTTATCCCCAATAAATTATTTTTGTATAATATTTATCGGACTAGACATAAGAAGATGTAGGTTTCAAATTGCAATATATAAGTTGGCAAAGCCACATTTAAGTATTTATTTCACCAGTGTCACTATTCAGGCTTTCCCTGGGAATAGGGAATTCGGAAACATATTTTTATAGCATTTTTGTCTAAATTGAATTTTTATAGCCTACTGAAGGAACAAGTTTAGTGCAAAAATTTTAAAAACAAACTTAATTGGGAAACTTTTGTTCCACAAAATTTTTATAGGGAATAATAGTTTCCCATTTAACTTTGTTTCTAAAATATTTACACCAAACTTATTCCCTCAGTAGGCCAGAAACTATAATTTAGACAAAAATGTTATGAAAATATTTTCGCCAATTCCCTATTCCTGTAGGGAAAGCTCAAATAGGCCTACAGTGGTACTATTGTGGTAATTCCCCGCCCCCCGGGAACAGGGGAAGAAGAATTTATATGTAATTTTTATTTAAACATTTTTTCTGGCATACTGAGATAAAAAGTATGTATTAATTTTTTTGAAAACAAAATTAAATGGGTAATAATTTTCCCTGCCACTTTAGGTATGGAACTATTATTCCCATTTTATAAATGTTTACATCAAGCTTTACTCCTCAGTAGACCGGAAAAATGTTTCAACGAAAATTACATATAAATTCTTTCCTCAGTTCCCTATTCCCGTGAAATTACCACAATAGTGCCAAACCACCACCAGATATTGGATCAAATGATACTTCGTTAACCTAGTGAAGGGAAATCAACATGGTTCAGGGGGGTAACAACTTATCTTTGTTTCAGGTTAGACGGCTTTAAACGTAAAGGCTACATATATGTAATTTAAAGGACGACTTTACCATATTTAATAATTTATTACATCAGACAGCCACCAGATATTAGTTCTGTTGAAACTTGGTGGTAGTTGTGAAGGGTAGGTCAACTTTATCGAGGTGTGTAATAAACTATTTTTGTGTCAGTTTACACGGAATTTGATTCAAAAGCTAAAGGCTACAAATTTGTAATATAAAGGTCGATTTTACCACCATTAATAAATTATTACACCAGACCACTACCAGATATTGAGTCTTATGTTAATCCATGCCTTGTGAATGGTAGGTCAACCTTATCCAGGTGTGTAATAAATTATTGTTGTGTCAGGTTACACGGAATTGGTTCTAAACTGTAAAGGCTTCAAATATGTGATTTAAAGTTTGATTTACCACATTTAATAAATTATTACACCAGACCGCCACCAGATATTGGGTCAAATGTTACTCCGTGGTCGTTGTGAAGGGCAGGTCAACTTTATTCAGGTGTGCAATAAATTATTTTGGAGTCATATTACACGGAATTGGCTCAGAATGGTAAAGGCTTCAAATGAGTAATTTTAATGTCGATTTACAACATTTAATAATTTATTACACCAGACCGTCACCAGATATTGATTCAAGTGTTAGTCCTTTGTCGTTTCGGTGGGCAGGTCAACCTTATCCAGGTATGTAATAAATTGTATTTGTGTCAGGATACGCGGAATTGGCTCCAAAGTGCAAAGGCCTGAAATAGGTAATTTAAAGGTCGATTTTATACCACATTTAATAATTTATTACACCAAACCACAACCAGATGTTCACAAGGTCCATGCGGAGTAATCAGTTTACCTAATATCTGGTGGCGGTCTAGTGTACTAAATTATTAAATGTGGTAAAAACGTCTTTAAAATTACATATTTGAAGCTTTTAACTTCTAAAGCCAACTCCGTATAACCTGACCCAAAATTAATTTATTACACACCTGGATAAGGTGGATCTGCCCTCCACAAGGTAAATAGAGAAGGATTTTATAAAATTTCTGGTGGCGGTCTGGCGTAAAAAAATACCCAATGTGGTAAAATCGACATTTGATCATATTTGAAGCCTTTACACTCTGAAGCCAATTCCGTCTAATACGCTAACCTGATACAAAGATAATGTATTACCTGCCTGTGGCACTATTCTGATAATTCCCTAGGAATAGGGAACTAGGGAAAGAATTTATATGTAATTTATATTTAAAGAAAAAAATTTCTGGCATAGGTACGGAGGTAAAAAGCTAGAGTTTATTTTTTTTTGAAAAAAAAAATAATTTGGGAGTATTTTTCCCTGAAAATTTAGATATGGAAAAATTATTCCCAATTTATAAATACGAAGGCAAATCAAAAAGTCTTGCAATATCATATGAAAAAAAGAGTGAGTGAGACAACAATATTTTTATTTTTCGACATAATCACCTTTAAGGTTTATACATTTGTCACATCGATCAATTAACTTGCCTAAACCCTCTAAAAAAAGATTTCTGTTGCTCCATAAAATATTCATTTACAACAGACTGTACTTCATAGGCACTGGAAAATTTCCGGCCCCTTAGTGTTTTTTTCAAATTGGGAAACAGAAAGTAGTCACTGGGTGCCAAGTCTGGACTGTACGGTGGATGCGGAATTTCCACGAAGCCGCAGTCCTTTAATGCAGCTTGAGCAATATTAGCCTTGTGCACTGGTGCATTGTCGTGAAGAAGCAAGATTTTTTTCCTAACTTTCCTTGGCCGTTCGCCGGATCGCTTTTTTCAATTTCAATTTTCACAAAACCTCTGCGTAATATATGCCTGTGATTGTGGTTTTTGGTCAAAATTCCTTCAACATCCCAAAAAATTGTTGCCAAAACCTTACCAGCAGACGGCTGAGTTTTGAATTTCTTTGGTGGTGGTTCACTACGTTTAATCCATTGCATCGATTCTTGTTTGGATTCCGGATCCCATTGATGTTTCAAAGCCATGTTTCATAAGCCCTGTTATTATGTTATCCAAGAAATTTTCTGGATCTTCTTTGTGCATATCTAAAATCGCCTTTGAAGTTTGAACACGAATTTTTTTTTTGTTCTGCATTCAACAAACGGGGAACCCATCGCGCACTTACTTTCGACATGTGAAGGTGGTCATGTGATATAGTATATGTGGTACCGTATGAAAGAGAAAGTCTCCACGCTAACCGCGGAACAGAAATACGCCGGTCCTCCAATACATTAGATTCGGCCAAAATTATGTTTTCATGGCTAATAGCATCTGCTGGCCGATCCGAGCGGTTGTCGTCTTCTAATGACTCCCGGCCACTTTTGAATAATTTTACCCATCTTGTTACTGTGGCCTATGACGGTGCAGATTCGCCGTAAACTTTTGATATATAGTTGAATATATAAATTGCATTTTGTCCATCTTTACAGAAAAATTTAATAACGGCGCGATATTCAATTTCATTCATTTTAAGAAAAATTCAAAACGCGTGTTACTAAATTGACAAAAACAAACGAACTGTAAAATTTACATCGAAATGTTCTTCTAGAAGTTTCATCGCGACAAAAAATGACTTTGAAAAATGTATTGTTGTCTCACTCACTTTTTTTTCATATGATATTGCAAGACTTTTTGATATACCCTCGTATTTACACCAAACTTTTTTCTTCAGTAGGCTGGAAAAATAATATTTGAACAAAAATTACATATCACTCAGAAATAAAAGTTGTTGAAATAACATCTTTCATATGCAAAATCAATAAAAAACATAGGTTTTTTTTGGCCAATAAACGAAGTTATTGCCGTAACAATTTTATAGTTAAGGATTTTACTACCTTTAAATCGACACAATAATTGTTATATCAATAAGTATTTAGTTCCGTTCAATAACTTGACGTTTTAAATTGGACGTTCTTTAGTTCTTATTCCAAAAAATTAAATTATTTATTTGTACCAAGAGCGTAATAATCATAATAAAGAATATTCTGGATAATATGGGAGGTGATGGTACCTACCCTGATAGGGTGAGGTTGAGGTGAGGTTACCAAGACGTTGGAACGCATTTTGAATATATATAATATATACTATTGTATATATGTTCAAGACCATCTTGAATGGGAGGCATTTATCCATAGAGGGTGCGAGGCCCGTGTATAGACTATAATCCTCATGAAAAAGAAATCTGTACAGAGTCGTGTTGCTGATTTTGCGGCACTAACTTGGTGGATGGAGTTTACCACCAAGTTAGAGCTGCAATATCAGCAACACGACTCTCTAGAATTCAATGTTTCCATTAGTGCGAAACCAAGCAATGGAAGCTTGGTTTCGCATTACTGGAAACACTGAATTCTTTACATTAAAAATTCGGCCGTCTCATCAGACTGCAGTGACCAAACTTCAAAAATATTGAAAATTTTTGAACTTACATATAAAGTATAAGTATAATGCTTTAGCGAATTTTAATGATTAACGAGAACAGTCACGTTGTAAATGTAATAACTTTAGTTATTGAATTAGTAATTTAATTAAGTTGTAATGTTTATTTTAACAACGAACATTGTCCGATCAATAAATTTAGTAAGTTTAGACTTGATAACTAATACATTGTCATTACAATAAGTGTATTTATTAGTAAAACTATTTTATTTTATTGATAGAATACATGTTTTTGTTAAACTTAAAACTAAGTTATTCATTAAACAATTTTATTGCTGATTTTCGAAAAACACGATTCAATAAGTCAAAATTATTGTATTTAAAACGTTTTTTTTCTGGGTGATAAATTCTTTCTCCAATTCTCTATTCCCGGGGAATTAAAAGAATTGTGCCTCTGAATAAGGTTAATTTTCCCTTTACTAAGTGAACGAGGTAACATTTGACCCAATATCTGGTGGCAGTGTGGTGTAATAAATACTTAAATGTGGCTTTGTCAACTTATATATTGCAATTTGAAACCTACATCTTCTTATGTCTAGTCCGTCTAAAATATACAAAAATAATTTATTGGGGATAAGGTCGACCTACCCTACAGACAAGGCTTTGGAGCAACATTTGGTCCAAAATCTGGTGGCAGACTGGTGTAAAAGCCTTATTAAAGTTGGTGAAATTGGCGTTTATGAAATAAACAATCGTTTCGGGATGCAATTTACGCTTAAGCATGTTATAGGGGTGGTCTTGAACTAACTTATTCAATGTAATTAATTTGTAATAAATTCTGGTCCAAGAACAATCCCGATATCATAGCTACATATAAAGTTACAATTTTGGCGGTGCAGGTTTAATTGTAAGCTAAACCGACCACTCGCTTCTGGAAAATGGCAATTGCCATAAAATCAGGATTTGTTGTAATAAATTGTAATAATTGTCTAACAAATTATCGTACAGATTTCATTGAGGCGGGCTAATTTGGTCGGTGCAGGTTTAAAACAATGAATTATTGAATAATATACGTAAATCGGTTGGTTAGAAAATAATCATATCTCTACTTATATTCAATTACTTCGAATTTGCGATCTGAAGAAGAAACCGTGGTACTAAACGGTTAAAATTTTCTTCTATAAATTAACATATACTTGACATTCGGAAGTCCTACACGGATGAATCAATATTTTTTGGGAAAGATGTTTTCAACAAAACATGTTCTGTTGTTCTTCGACACTTGCCTACTCCTATAGTACACCTATTTTTGTTTCAGTATTTATAATTTTATCAGTTTTTGAACGACAAATGTGGGTAGCGACAATTTACCACAGCAAAAGAAAAATTTATATTAGAAAATAAATTGATTAGTTTTAAAATAGGTTAAAAGATTTTCGTAATCAGCGACCTTACAAGCTACATTTTTTTATTTTCAAACTTAAAAACCTATTTTTTCGTTTTAAAACAATAAATTTTCAAATTTTTTCACGGAAAAGTTAAAAAGACAAAAAAATTATTATATGTACAGGGTTATCCAATTCGAGGTTGATAAAGTAGAAATCTGTATACCGACATCTGTCAAAGATAAACGTCAAGTACGCTGTCATTTATTTAGTTGACATTCTGCCATTTAAGAATATGGAGCATTTAACAATCGACCAACGCGTTAAAATTAAACGCGGAAAAACAGGCCGTCGATGCTGATTTTTCGAACAAAATTTTCTTCAGTGATGAAGCTCATTTTTCGCTTGGTGGATACGTTAATAAGCAAAACTGTAGAATTTGGGGCTCAGAAAATCCACAATTGATTGTAGAGAAGCCATTACACCCGGAAAAAGTCACTGTTTGGTGCGCATTGTGGTCTGGTGGTGTGATTGGGCCGTATTTTTTTGAGAACAACCATGGACGAACCGTTACCGTCAATTCTGAGCGCTATGGCCGCATGTTAACCGATTATTTTTTTACGAAAATCGAAGATTATGATCTTGACGATATGTGGTTCCAGCAGGATGGAGCAACCAGTCACGTAACACGAGCAAATCGAGATCTTTTGCAAGAGAAATTTCCTGGACGTTTGATTTCGCGATTGGCTGATGTCAATTGGCCTCCAAGATCCTGTGATTTAACGCCTTTGGATTTCTTTTTGTGGGGCTACGCGAAAGATCGTGTTTACGCAAACAATCCTCAAACTCTTGACGAATTGAAAACTAATATTCGTAAGGTAATGGCCGAGATACCGCCCGAAATGTGCCGAAAAGTCATTGAAAATTACCTCAAAAGAATCAAGGCCTGTAAGAAGTCCCGTGGAGGACATTTGAATGATATCTTGTTTAACTAAAAATGGCAAGGATCAATCTGTAAAATGAAATAAAAATTACAATACATTCCGAATATTTTGTGTGTTTTTTTTAAGTTTACTTTATCAACCTCGAATTGGATAACCCTGTATAAACGTTAATATTTAAGCTGCTAACACAGGTGTTTTCATCGAATTTGCGGCGTCTATAATCGGTTACAACGTACTTATGGTGTCTATAAAATCAAAAATTAAGAACATAAGTTAATGAAAAAATTAATTGTTTGATTAATAATCATAATCTCAAATTTAGATAATTTTATGGGTATATAAATTAATAAATATAGTGTTCACTGTCAACTTAATCAACCTTATTTAGTATATTAACAAAGTTAGTTTCGAAACCTATTCAATTTTAATTGATTCAAAATATCTAAATATGTAATACAGTCAAACTTTTATAAGTCGAATTATTCCTTAAATCGAATTTCAATTTATGGCAGAAATATACTTGGAAAATTTTCATGTATATACCATATTATGTAAATACATACTCAAATAATTCGAGTAAGTGGTTCTTCATTTCCTTCCCTCGAATTTTCTCTAATTCAAACATATTATTATATGTATTGGCAACTAGTGATACGACTTGTAGAACTTCGACTGTATAAAGAAAATTAATAAATTTGTATTTTATTGGTCTGATCGTGGAACGTACAATCGTATATTTCCGTGAGCATATACAATTTTGTATTTTCCTGCAAATATGAATTTCTTTTTATCGGTAAACAATATAAATAAAGAATTAATAGAGAACTACATGTGAAAGATAATGCATAAAAATAAAAGGTGTTTGTATGTACGAGGGCAAATCAAAAAGTCTTGCAATATCATATGAAAAAAAAGAGTGAGAGAGAAAGCAATATTTTTATTTTTCGACATAATCTCCTTTAAGGTTTATACATTTGTCACATCGATCAATTAACTTACCTAAACCCTCTAAAAAAAAAGATTTCTTTTGCTCCATAAAATATTCATTTACAACAGACTGTACTTCATAGTCACTGGAAAATTTCCGGCCCCTTAGTGTTTTTTTCAAATTGGGAAAGAGAAGTAGTCACTGGGTGCCAAGTCTAGACTGTACGGTGGATGCGGAATTTCCACGAAGCCGCAGTCCTTTAATGCAGCTTGAGCAATATTAGCCTTGCGCACTGGTGTATTGTCGTGAAGAAGCAAGATTTTTTTCCTAACTTTCCTTGGCCGTTTTTCCCGGATCGCTTTTTTCAATTTTCGCAAAACCTCTGCGTAATATATGCCTGTGATTGTGGTTTTCGGTGGCATATAATCGATTATCAAAATTCCTTCAGCATCCCAAAAAATTGTTGCCAAAACCTTACCAGCAGACGGTTGAGTTTTGAATTTCTTTGGTGGTGGTTCACTACGTTTAATCCATTGCATCGATTCTTGTTTGGATTCCAGATCCCAGTGATGAAGCCATGTTTCATCGCCTGTTATTATGTTACCCAAGAAATTTTCTGGATCTGCTTTGTACATATCTAAAATCGCCTTTGAAGTTTAAACACGCATTTTTTTTTGTTCAGCATTCAACAAACGGGGAACCCATCGCGCACTTACTTTCGACATGTGAAGGTGGTCATGTAATATAGTATATGTGGTACCGTATGAAAGAGAAAGTCTCCACGATAACCGCGGAACAGAAATACGCCGGTCCTCCAATACAATAGAATCAGCCAAAATTACGTTTTCATGGCTAATAGCATCTGCTGGCCGACCCGAGCGGTTATCGTCTTATAATGACTCCCAACCACTTTTGAATAATTTTACCCACTTTGTTACTGTGGCATATGATGGTGCAGATTCGCCGTAAACTTTTGATATATAGTTGAATATATAAATTGCATTTCGTCCATCTTTATAGAAAAATTTAGTAACGGCGCGATATTCAATTTCATTCATTTTAAGAAAAATTCAAAACACATGTTACTAAATTGACAAAAACAAACGAACCGTAAAATTTACATCGAAATGTTCTTCTAGAAGTTTCATCGTGACAAAAAATGGTTTTGAAAAATATATTGTTGTCTCACTCACTCGTTTTTTTCATATGATATTGCAAGACTTTTTGATATACCCTCGTATATGTAACCATTTATAGAATAAACAACGTTTTATTTTTTATACGTTTATTAGAAATTTGCACCACTACACATCCAGGGTTGTAATGATTTTTTACAGCAACAAACAACATAATGGAGAGATGTATTCGGCTTTATAAATCTTTTAAGTAATTCATCTATGATTTTAGCTATGTTGTCTTGTTGGGTGTAGATATTCTTCCTAAAATTACCCATCCGAATTCCGTGAGCTGTGCTGCTGGTTCGTTTTTATTTGCTTTGATGCACTGTGGCTTCAAGATCTGCGTGTAATAATCTGCACCCAGTATAGTATATTAATCGGTGCGGGAATGTTGGTGTTCGGATCGGCCATTAGCAGCTCATTCAAATGTTTCCATTTTTCAAACATAAACGGTTTTTCTGGCAGATTTTTGCTTATTTTGGTTAGTACTAGAGCTTCAATTTCTATTGAAAATGTTGATGGATATCTTGGTTGTAGGTTGATATTTACAATACTATTGACTCTGCCAGCAACTTGTCCGCCTACACCATGGACCTCTGCACTAATTTTACGACCTACTAGATTTAAACGTTGTTTGGCTTCTGTTGTTATGAATGATGTTTGTGAGCCGGTGTCGATCAGCAATCTTAAAAGCTCTTCCCTTCCATCAAACCTTGTGGTTTTGACAAGGGCGGTTGCTAAAAGTGTTGTCTCATGCGTTTTCATCGCACTGTTGGATGAAATGCATCTTGAAGTTGTAGTTGTAGACTGATTTGTATGGAGTAGACTGTGGTGCTTGCCATTGCATTCTTTACATCTTGATTGACTATAACATTGTTGAAAATTGTGTCCGGTGGCTAGGCACCTTCTGCATAGATCATGTAAGTTGACAAGCTGTATTCGTTCTATGTGACTCATTTTGTTAAACTTGTGGCAGCATTCTAAATTATGATTGCCTGAACACAAGATACACGATTGATTTTTGATTATTGTTGCATTGAATACTTGTTGCTTATGGCGAATGCTATCGTTTGCCGGCGTTAATTTTGGTAGTCGTAAGGTTTCTAGCAGTTGATATCGCTATTCCAGAAACTTGAGAAGTCCGTTGGTAGATTGAATCACCTTTGGATTTTCTAATGACTCTTATATCCGTCTCGTTGTCAAGTTTTTTCGTTAGAAATGGAACTAGCAAAGCACCCCAGGTCGCAATGTCGACTCCTAAATTCTTTATTGCATGTAGATTTTCCCTGACGGTGTCATGCAATATTCTAATTGCAGATGCTGCTTCTTGTTGAATATTGTGTAGGGCAAAAATAGCGTTAATATGGTGTTTTATTAGCCTTTTACTAACCTTTTATTTTGATATTTGTTGCCTAGTATTTCCTAGTATGTATATGGAAAAATTGATATATTCAATGTCATAATTTGATAGCATAAGTGTTGTTGTTATAACACTGCGGCTGTTCCGGTGCAACGAATTCCTTTTTTGAACAGCGAAGCCACCACCTTATGAATGCTGAAGAATTGTCTATGTATAATTCGTGCTTGGTTAGCTCAGTGAATAATGCCTGAACCATATTCATATGTACACTCTCGCCAAGTCCAGTAAGAGATTGACATTTTTCAAACTGGTTTTTTTTTTTTTTTTTTTTTTTTTTTTTATTGGTAACTATGCGATCTGTTTTGGGGCTCAAGGCTCACCCTGCTCTTCCGCGGTTATGCTTTTTACGTCCTTACTTTACGCCTACCTGCCAACTCGAGCACGTATGGCTATAGGACCGATTTAAGACCATCTGCACATTGCAAGCTCCATGCCAGCCTATACTGGCTTGGAAGATGGGTCGGCCCATGGGTTTTGCACACCGACAGGGGGTCATAGATGTGTTACATTTCACCACAGATCGAAATTTCAAAATGGTTATTTTCAGCTTGTTCTTTCCCCTGATAAACATTCATTTTAAAACAATATCGTGTCTCTCCAGAATCCATGATCCACTGTTTCAACCTAAATCGTATTGGCTTTCCCCGAACAAATGATGTCCGTAATATTGAACTATTTGCTCATCGATCGATATTTTTTCTGAGAAAACGCCAAATTTTATGAAATTTTTATTGAGCATATATCAATGAGCGGGCATATCGGCGTTGCTATTGAAATGAAGATTGCACTTTATTCCGAAATATCTATTTTTTCCATACATTTTCGTATAATTTCTCTATCGAGATCCTCATCCTCCAGTACAATTTTTCTTGAGGGATACTGTTGTATCCCGGATACATTAGAATTCCCATAAACTTTCTGAGACAATCGGCGGTCATTTCAAAATTGTGAATATTTTTCTGCCCAGCGTAAATTTTTGATTGGTTTGCTATATTTAGCATAAGGTCGTCATCAAATAACATTTCAAAAATCTAAACAGCCGATTTGGATTTTAACGCGTTAGTTATTTTATTCGTTTTCTCCTCTCATTGAGCAGGATATTCCTTATAGTAGTGCGGCTGCATATGTCTCCATTTTGATGTACGATTTATATTTTCGTCAGACGATTGCCTTCGACGCTTGTGTGTTTGCGTAGATTGAGGCTGATGCGATATTAACACGTTTTCATCATCATTTATAGGAAGGAGTAGCTCAACTTCTTTAGTACCAGCATGATTATCTTCTTCAGTTTCCACACACTTTTCATGAATACAATTTATTCACGAGGTTTGTTTTCATCTGTCCTTAAATGGTTTCGAGCGGGGAACTCTAATTGGATCTTTCAAGAAGAGAACGATCCAAAACACCATTGCACACTCTGTTCGGAGTTTAAACTCAAAAAGAGCATCACAACATTGGATTGGCTATCCCAGTCACCTGATTCAAATCCGATCGAAATTTATGGGCACTCATGAAGATTAAGCTGTAAATGTAGCACATAAAAAAATTGGAGTGCTCTAGCGCGAGTTGCTCTGAAAATATGGAAAAATTTATCAACACAGTGTGCAGAAAATTTGGTTGATAGTATGGACGAAAGGAGCCAGGCAATTATTAACAGTAATGGTGATTTTACTTTGTATATTAGTTGGTATAAGGGCAAGGAAATACAATAAACTTTCAGAATAAAAACAAAAAAAAAATCGTTGTTTTATTTTTAATTAGTTTTTGCCGTACACGCTCTTGTTGCACATACTGTATATATGTATATTTTTAAAGAATTATATTTAAAGTAGAAAACATACTCGTACGTTAAATTAAAAATGACACCGAGTTTTCAAGAAAACATTCTGTTGTAGGAGGAGAAAATGGCCCCAAAAGACCTGGAAAATCGGTTTTCGGCGAAAATCTCCCATAATATGGCAGTTAGAAATTTATTTGTTCAGATAAACATTGAAGATCGGATTAATTCTCTACAAAAATGGTCCCATGACTTTTTCCAAAAAATTTACCGTTTCCGAGATAAACGGGCCCAAGCGCAATTAGAATATTGAGTTGCTGTGCTGTATGCCGAAGAGGACAGTCCGTGCATTTATACATGGGCGGGCGGACAAATTATTCAATAACTTTGTTAAAAATGCATATTTTCCCATGATTCAAAGTTCATGTAAAAGAAGAAACCTTGGCTCGTTGAAAATATTGGAAAAACGGGTCAAACTCACTGCAATTTGTTCCTATTTTTTTTGTATTGCACTAATTTGCTCAAAATTTTCTTGATTATGGGTCCTCAGATGGTCCTTTGTCATCTGTGAAATTTGTATAATCTAATTTTCTTCCATTTTGATTAAAACTTTGTTTGTTGAATCCCAATTTTTTGCTGTTTTTGGAGCGCGGGGAAATTTTGTAAACAACCACCAATTAAAAATGCATACATGATCGGATTGGTCTCTTTGACATATCATTTGAAACCTGAGGACGTCTACTTTTTGGCTGTGCAATTATGTTTTTTCACAAAATCGGCCATTTTCCAATAAATTTGGAAAACGCGTGCTCAAGGAAAAAGCGTACTTTTTCTTTTCGTGACTTTTTTCTCACGGCTATTTGATTCTGACGTTTTGACACCTTGACTAGTGTAAAGGTGGAATTCTCACCTTTCCATCAATGTATATAAAGTCATCTCATTGATACGTGGGGAAAAACCCGAGTCCTAAACGATATGCATAATTTCATTACTTTCATTTCTTCCGTCGTTCGTCACGTATGTGCTCTATTTGTTGTTTTTCCTACTATTATACATAAACATACGAGTACAAGTATGCCATAATTAAATGCATTTATTGGCGGTTTTCATCGAATGTAGATAGCGTTGGTTTCTACGTCTACAAGGGAGAGGAGAGTAGTCAAATCGATTGTTATGACAGTTTTTATCCCCCTTGCTTAATAGTAAACTGCGATTCACGTTTTGTTCACCAGATGTCAGCTACTTTTTTGGAAATCGCGAATAAGAAAACTGAATGAAATTGAGGGGCGACGAAAAACATCCAAGTTGTGGATACAATACATGCGCATGTTTGAAATAGCAAAGTGTTTTCTTAAATCAGCAAAAAATGGGCGATTTGATTTCTCAGTTGAAATGTATTGAGCAAGTGCTTCCCTATTTCCATGCAGCCAGTCATTTCAACTACGCACGGTACGTGTATTTGTATATGCAAGACATGAGAAACTACCTCGTAAACATGGAGAAACTTTACGAAATTCGAGTGCCACTACCAAGTTCATCGCATCCCTTCCTTTCATGGTGGATATTTGTAAACAAATGGAGGAGTTTTGCGGGATCCGTTTCTACTCCAGTGACCAACATGTAGATGCCCGCGTAAGCCAGATAGATCGCGATTACGAAAACTTGGCTAAGTTAAAGGAGTGGATTGAAATACGCAACCCGTTCCCAAATACAGAATAACTTATTTCCTTGTCCACCGGCCTCGTTGTTGGGAAAGAAGTTAATTGTCACAAAGCTTTTGCGGTTGGAACAAATAGTATCCTTAATCAAGCGCAAGGCAAGAGGTTTCATGCTATTAAATTAACACGCAAGTATCGCTTAGTACCTCTTATAAATAAAACGTCTTCGATAAAAGTTCAGGATGAAGTTATAACAGTAGATCCCTTGTTAATTTTCCAGAGGATTTGCCTGACCCAAGAAGAGTCCCTCCAGAACCTAGAAACCCATTTCGATTATGAACTAGTTCCATACTCCATTTCCAATGAGCATGTTACGGAAAACCGCTAAATCGGCTCTAATAAAGATATTCTCGGCAGAAACAGCGAATATTGACAAGGCTAAATGTATTCACGTTGTCGACGGGAGAATGTTGATACATCGGGTACCGTGGACGGGAAAGGAATTATTTGTTGAAATTTTCGGCAGATATGTAAAACATTAAGAGATAAATATTCCCGGGAAGTCACAGCGGTTTTCGCTGGCTATGAATGCAATCGCGATAGTATAAAAGGGTCAGAACCTTTGCGACGTGCAAACAACATGTCATGCCCTGACATAAGGTTCAAGCCTAACATGGTTTAACCATTTCCAAAGGAAACGTTTTTGTCCGATAATAACAATAAAATTCGCTTCATTCAGTATTTGAAGGGTGTTCTGGGAGAGAATGGCATTTCCGTTAGACAAGCAGTAGACGATGCAGACCCCAAAAGATCAAACAATTTATTTCTTGAAGCCTGGAAAGAGAAAAACCCCCAGCAAATATTTTCCTCCAAGAGCTTGGATGCGCGGCCCTTCGTTAGAAGCGATACAACTGGAAACGTGTATGGGGTTTACTCATGCCGGTCCAAAGCACTATAGAGCCAGCGGTTCCAGAACTCTTAAAGATGATATTTTGTCAATGTAAGAAAGAATGTAGGGGAACATGTTTATGCAAGAAAGCAGGGCTACTACGCTCATCTATTTGTGGTTCATGTGAGTCCCGCCAGTGTTCAAATTATAAACACAGCCAAGATACGTTGTCCGAAGAGGTAGAAACTAGAGAAAACTCTAGAACCAGAAGGAATTGTTGGCGAGGCGACATTGATGACCAAGAATTATTATTGGAGTCTTGTGACGGGAACTGGTGATTAAAAGATTTATGTCATAATTTCAATGTATTCAATGTAATTTCAATGTATTTTTATATATTTCAAACTATATAATTTCTCTTTATTCCAAAAACCTCGATCTGGATGGTTGCAAAAAAATTTGCAAAAATTTGCCGAGAATCTGCAAGAAATTGTTGTTGAGTATTATGCGTAAATATTCTTCACTCTTTAGAAAATATAGTTTTCGTTAGGAAAAACCTCATTGGACAATAGTTTGTCATATGGGCAAAACTGATTTTCGCTAGTTTTTCGCCAATTGGTGGGGTCCAACTGCTGTAAATAATCTTATGGTCTGCTTTCCTAATAGGTATAACTTGAGCTCTCATCTCCGAGAAAAACAAGACGCTCGGAAACATAAAAATTCTTGAAAATTGCATGGTTTACGGCGTTTCCCGTTTATGGCCCCGAGGACTTTGCCAATGGATGGATTGTAGTGGCGCCTTCTACAATTGGTTTTGCACAGTCCAAAACATTGAAAATAATGTATTTGCAACACCCCCATCTCAAATTTTGTAAAAAACTTGCATATTTCATGAGTCTCAAAATTTTGGATTTTTCAACCCGAACTTTTGAAAAAAATATTAATGTTGCGAAAAAAATCATTGGGACAATTTTTGTAGAAAATTAACTGATCTTCAATTCTTATCTGGATAAAAAATCACTAACTCCCATATTTTGGGAGATATTCGCCGAAAACCGATTTTCCGGGTCTTTTTGGGGCCATTTTCTCCCCTTACAACAGAATGTTTTCTTGAAAACTCGGTCTCATTTTTAATGAGGTACCAAATGCCACTTATCACCAGAAAATGAAAATTGCAACTAATAACTTACAGGTTGGCATCTTTTTCCTCCTTCATTTAGTGGACTATTAAATGTAAAACATCAGTTAGATTAATAGGCGCACTATATATGGGAAATATTGGCTCTGGATAATCTTAATATTATCACAAATCCAACGATCGTTTTGTCATCTGTCATTGAGGATTTTAATTAATTCCGTTTGATTATCCCTACGAAGCACTTTATTGCGAAAATTTGTTAAAAACTATTCTTTCCCTACGATTCGAAGTGTTCGGGTCTGGAAAGAAGACCAATACTAGTAACTTTATTAAATCATTTGGTCGATTGTGGTTGAGAATTCGTTACGTAAAGATTTATTGCGGACATTTTTCAAAACTCATCATCAGCATGGTAGATTATTATTAGTGAACTTTCTAGACATGAATATGTGCTTCAAATTGTGCGGAAATTATGAGTTTTAGCCCAAATGTTTGCAATAAATCATAAGGTAGGGATAACCAAATGAAAACATCTAGTGACCAATCCTCAATGGCACTTGACTAAACGATTTCAATGGTTGGATTTGTAGAATTATTAGTATTGGCCAACTTTCAAGAGCCGAACACTTTGAATCGAGCGCAAATATGACGTTTCAACTAATTTTCGCAATAAATTTTTACGTAGAGAAGCCCTAACGAAAACAACTTTGACCAATCCTCAACACCAGTTGACCAAACGGTTACGTTTGTGGAATTTATAAAAATATTAGTATTGGTCAATAAACCGTTTCGTATAGAATCATTATTACTATTTTGATTTTGTTGCTAAGAGAATACCGTTCTAGAAATACAATGATTCATAAAATTGTTGTCATTTTGGTATATGAATCAGCATTTTAACAGATCATATGTCGTCTGATATCGTTTCAATGGATACATTTTACATGTAAGAAGCCTCGAGTGTTAAACAAAAAATGAAAATCCCATTTATTTTTTTCATCAGGTGATAACTTGATACTTCTGATTAGAAGTTAAAATTGCAACGCATAATTTCCTAGTAAGATCCAAGCTGATTTTAAAAATTCGTGATTTACTGATCAGTAAATAAATTAGCAACACGTGTACCTTCTACTCAGTAAGTAAGTGAATCGTAACGTGTTAAACAAAACTACTCAAACGTGTCAGGTTTATCTTAGTATTTGTTTACAACAAGTCAGTCACAAAATATTTACAAATACTTTGATTTTCGGTGTCTTATATGATAAAGATGGCATCAACCAATCATTTAATTGATGATAATCAAATTTCACTCGCAAATATATAAAGACATTAAAGGCTGAGGAAATATCAAAAATCGTTCAGTATTACATCTACCTCCGTACAACATACAGTATTAGTAACATCTATTAAATATTATAAAATATACAATTAAAAATGGTAAGGATTTATAAAATTTGAAAATTCTAAATTCTCATTTAATTCTAAATTTTTTCTTTTATCCAGATTCTACCAAAATTCTTCATTGTTTGCCTAATTGTCGTGCATTTAGCACTCGTGCATTGCAGAGCCGTTCCAACATATATCGTAAGTGATAATGAAGTATTATCACAGGACGTTGAAGATTTAGAAACCAGTGCAACAAACGTAATTTTCCGTCCTTTATTCGTGTATCGCCATCAACAAAAACGGCGAAAGGAGTTAGAGGCAAAGCGGAAACAGGAGGGTTACCTTCAAAATTACGTGCTATAATAATTTTAAGTGAAATTTAATTAGTTTTTAAGTTATTTATTTGTGGTTTTTGTAAAATATGTTGGTAATTTAAGTTTTATGGTTTATTTATATTAAATAAACACTGTCTGGAAGATAGTAACTTAATATGCAAATCGGTGTTAATTAAACTTTTTTACTCCAACCAAGCTCTTTCATAATTTTGCGCGCCATGTGTGAATATCACCGTTCAACCTTAACATCCGTATATATACCATAACAGTGAATCATGTAATAAAAAAATTATCATCTGCAATCATCTGCGATAATTAGTATATGGTATGTTTATGACATTCTCACGATTAATCAAGTCATGTGCTTGTTTGAAATCCAGATTTATCTACATCAAACTAGATATTTATTGCGATTAATTTATTTAGTTCTTTCCAATTAGTATATGAAATCATTAAAATGGCGTCGTTGGTCATTGAGAATTTAGAATTTTTGGAATTTTTCGGTGGTTGAAAATTTGTGAACTGGGGATTTTAGTTGGGAATCCTTAGCACAATGTGTTCTTGCAGTTTTAAGGGATCATAGGTGTCACTAATATTGTCAATAACTATTGAACACAGCAAAGGGTACAAGAATATAGAAAATGTTAAACCATCACTCCTTTACATTGCGCTCGATATTATCATTCTCACGAACTTGCATTCTAAACAAGTGAAAAGTATTCTCGCGTTGATGTTCGTTTAGAAGACATTTATTTCTTCCCAGATCTTTGGATTTAAGAAAAATTATAAATTGTTACCTTGTTGGATGTGGGCCGTAAATGTTCATTAAAATATCTATTCGAGCCCAAATATCGGCCCCTTCTTTAGTTCATCTATGATCGAGTACCCAAATAAGTTGGACTTCATTTTGTTTGCCGAGGCTGTTTGGAATCTCAATATTCCCCAAACAAGCAGTCTCGAAAACTGGTTAGCATCATGCAACTTCTCCAATAATTGTAACAATATCTAATTGTAAGAGAGATTTGAACTTTCCAAGATATTAGACTGGGTCCAACACCAGGGATGGGCGGGGTAGACTACGCAATGTAATTAATTATGTAGTTTACATAACGAATTTCGACAATGAAGACAACGTCCACCACGAAGGACATTAGAAACTCAATTTGCTCATTATTTTCCGTTAGCTGGATTGATAAAGTTGCTGCTAAATAAAGCCACAAGGTCCTAAGAGCCAAATAACTTTATATAGTTAGATACTAAATCACATAAGTTATTCGTAAGTCGAGGCATTTACCTCGACTCATACGCTGACCTAAACTGTGAAGTCATAATAAAGTTAGTTGCACACTATTAAAATACGTAATAATTACATGTTTTTAAATTATACCTTAGAAATACATTTAAAATTTCTATTTAAATTGAGACATCTATTAAAAAAATGGATTAGTTACTAATAATAAATATAATTTAAAAGATTATTTGCTTTGCACACCATCTCTTATCAAATAAATTTATTTATCGCTATGGAAGATGTTTGTCGACCATGACAGAGTACAATTTTGATACTTTGTTTTTGTTCACATCTATCAACTGTCACATACAATTTTCAATAACAGTGTTTACAAAATCTTGACAATAGAAGTTTAAATATCGTGATAAAAATTTACGAACTGAGATTAAAATATGAAGTTTCTAAGTGTGATGAAACATTCATTTATTACAATTTCATCGCGACTCTAGGAACGAATTTATTCGTGCTAAGAATAATTTCCATCACATCATATGAACTAATCAGTTAGGTGTGTGTATTAATTCGCTGGATGTGTCGTCCTTTCTTCCCCTCGATGCTATGTATTAGCTGATAATCTGAATTGCAAGGCTTACGCACATCCATTTGCGGAACCGGATATACATGGTCCAAAAGGTGGTAAACGGAGTAACTAGCGGACTTTAAAGTTCATTTGTAAGTGTAATTGTAGCGGTATATGCTCAACTCGGACAACCTCCAAATCGTGCACGGTAAGATTTAAAAAAACGCCATTACACTTACCATTAGAGGAGTAAATGGGCTCTCTACCTGGGCTTTCCGACTGTCAGTTCAGTGAACAAAATATTTATAGTTCAATTCAACTTTATTTTTATTTAATTTTACCAAATTTCAGAAGATGTCACAAAATCTATATGGTTCGAATTTGTGTTACCTTTTTAATTGGGATGGCACTGTGAATTCTTAATTATGAATTTCAAACAAACATTTTTTTGTTACGCGACTTGTATGAGAAAATTTGTTTTTATACTGAATCCTGACACAGCTTTGCTTGAACTAATTTGATGTATAGTTCTCTCCAGGCGTTCTTAGATGGCATATTGAAAATTTTGTCTTATACAGTGCTGTGAAAAAAAAATTGGGCAAACATATTTTATTGGAGTCTTTTTTTGATAAAATTACAAAACTTTTGAACGCAATTGGCTTATTGTTTCATTTTCAAGACATGTATGACGTAATTTTATGAAAAAAAAAATTTACGTGCAATTTAGGGGCAAAACCCTGAAAAATGTCAAAATACTAAAATACGTTGATTGGAGTTAAAGTAATGAAATAAATTAAACACCTCTTTTTTTTTGTTTTTTTATTAATTTATAGAAGTTCTATCTTTAATATTAATATTTTGTTGAACCGCCATTTGCTTTTATTACAGCGATACACCTCCGATTCATTGAATTTGATAAATTTTTCAAAGTCGTAGGAGGTATGGATTCCCAAATCGTCATCAACAAATTTTTTAAAGCTTGAATCGATTGTGGACACTTTTTTACTTCTTCTAACTTCATTATAAACCAAATATTTTCAATGGGATTTAAGTCTGGACTATACGGGGGCCAGCTCAACACATCGATACTTCTTTCTTCGAAGTACTTTTTTACCTTTAAATGAAGAGATAACAAAAAAAATCAAGTTTTTAACAAATTATTTATGTTTATCTGAAAGCCAATTTTTCTATCTACAATTCAAAATTAATAACTTACAACTTTGGCGGTATGGCACGGAGCGTGGTCTTGTTGAAAAATAAATTTGCAGGTCTCGCCAAAAAGCTTTAAAACAGAAGGCTCACATTCGTTGTGTAGGACCTGCAGATAACAGCTGCTGTAATGCTGGAACTAAGGAAGCACAACCGACCGCTTTCATTTCCATAAAAGCATCCCATGGATGGGATTGGACCATAACTCCTTCATTTTTCGGTGGAAGTCTTAAAAGACATTCGTTGCTAAGCCTCTCGCCCGGTTTTCTTCTTACGAGAATTCTTCCATCTCCAACATGCAGCTTGAATTTTGATGCATCGGGGAAACTCACATCATTCCACATCTCTGGAGTCCAAGAAACATGCTCCTGGGCCCATAGCAAACGTTTTTTTTCACTACTAATGTGAACTCAGGCTTCTGGACAGGTTTATGTGCTCTCAAACCAGCTTTAACAAGTCTTCTTCTCACTAATCTGGCTGAAATTTGTTTTCCTGTTGCTCGCTCAACATCTCGTCTTATGTCTGATGAAGTTTTAAAACGGTTCCGACGACATTGTAATATTATGAAACGATCTTCCACTGGCGTTGTCTTTCTGGGCCTTCCAGAGTCTTTCTTTCTTTGTGTACTGCCCATCTCTCGCATTTTTTTAATATTCCACGCAACAGTACTTTTTGGAATGTTTAATCTTTCTGCTATTTCACGCGTGCAATAAAACATCTGCACCAAAATGACGGCCAAGAACGGAAGGCGTAAAAGAAAATAATTGCTTCACCAATTTTTTGGCCCATGTGTTGCGGGGTTGTACCAGTGTAATAAAAACAAAAGGCGGTCCACCAAAATATTAATATTAAAGATAGAACTTCTATAAATTAATAAAAAACAAAAAAACAAAAATAAAAAAAGAGGTGTTTAATTTATTTCATTACTTTAACTCCAATTAACGTATTTTAGTATTTTGACATTTTTCAGGGTTTTGCCCCTAAATTGCAGTTATTTGTTTTTTTCATAAAATTACGTCATACATGTCTTGAAAATGAAACAATAAGCCAATTGCGTTCAAAAGTTTTGTAATTTTATGAAAAAAAGACTCCAATTTGCAATAAAATATGTTTGCCCAATTTTTTTTTCACAGCACTGTTATAATTAAAATTAAAATAAAATTTTAGACACATTTTTAATTAAAATGTTTCAATCTTCACAATATTTCTAATCAGCGATTGCTAAATTTGAACTAAATGTTCAGTCATGAACAGGCATATGGACAGTAGCGACATCGCTCAATGACGCGGTGTGTTTTGTGCCATTTATGTAAAACTTGGTATGAAGTAACCGCCAATTTAGACAAAACAATCAACGTCCGGTCCGGCACACGGTATATAAACTCTAATATTGTGTGATTGATAACAATTTTTTCAACTAAATTACTGACTAAACTAATTCGCTAATTTAATTTGACGTTTATAAATTGTTAAAATGTTTATAATCCATTGTAGTGAATTATTAATTTATTAGAATGTGTGCCAAACTTCAGATAAAAGTCATTTTCGGAGGCCGAATTTAGGTCAAAAAATGGGAATAAAATTATGAGAATTACAGTTGTTTTAGTTATCTACTTAAGTTGTTAAAATCAGACAACTTTTCACAATTTTTATAGAAGTCACAGATTTAATCGATTTCACTCCGATATTTATTAAAGTTTTTACTATGTATATATGAATAAACAGTTTATCAAACACTATGTTTTTTTTTTGTACAAAATTATATAATTGATTTCACTGTTCGTCAATTTATCGAATAACAATTTTTTTGTTTTTGTAAATGCTGTAGGACTGACTATGCATTTTCACATTTAACCATCCATTTTTAACAAACACAATTTTTAGGAATTATACTTATTATTATTATTAGCACCATTAAATAATTAAACTATTAATTCTAGTAGTAGTAAACTTATCGCAATAATTAAAGTTTCTTAAATTACTTATTGTTTAATCACGATTATTGACGACTAACTTTATTACGATTAACTTTATTAATTTGTTTTCACTTTATCGCACAATCATAATCTGTTTTTTTTTTTTTTTTTGGTCTTTCTTTCTTCGTTTCCAAAAACCTTCTCACCCACATCCGGCGGCATCACCATCCAATTTTATAGCCTTTTTTATTATTTTATGACCCCATACCGGGAATACTACAAAATAGTACAATCTTTAAATAGACAGAGGTCTCAATAGGCAAATGAGGAGTGTACATTACATTTTTATTAAACAGTCTGTAACCAAAGAATTTTTCACTTTCAATATTTGATCAATACATGGAACAAACAGAATTTCGTTACAATAAGTTGAAATCTGGGATTTTGTAATGATTTGCGGGATTTTTAAAATGGGAATTAGAAATTTGGTATTTCGATGCTATGCCATAATTAAAACATTAGTTTTCATAAAGAAAGCTTAAAAATGTCAGTAAAAAATCATAAACTAAAAAGCAGTAAATTAAAATATAATCACTGCACACGCCTTATATGAGGATTTTTGCACTACCTCACACCATCTCCTAACTAAAATCGAGCAATTTTTAATATCATAAAATGCGTAACTTCCGAGATACACTTTGGTTTTGTTAGAGAATAACGTAACGCTGCATGAAGCAAAACCTCCTCGATGATACATTTTATATGTGTATTAATCCTGGAGAAATTTCTGTTTTATTGCGTCACTGGCATTGTAATATATAATTCGCGATATGATATTTTAAACAACATGATATAAACGAGTCATGTAACTAACATTTTCCTCAGTTTTCTCCATGTACTCCTACAAAAGGGGAATTCTGAATTCCCCATCTAACATAACAAAAAACATTAAACAGAGCGGAGAAACGTTATACACATGTTATGCATCACGTAGCAGGCAATTTCCCCATCTAAAATGTTTCCTGGGAAAATGCCGAACTATTCTCCAATTTGTAGCACATATTCCTTAACTTATTAATAAAAAAAAGTACAAAATAAAATTCCTACTCCACATCAAATTCAGTTTTTGAACGATAAAAACGTATAGAAGAAATTTATCCGCGATGTACACAAAGATATACGAAAACGCAGCCTTAATCATTTATCTATTAAATCTACTTCAAAATAAATTAAAACGAATTTTTTTGTGCCATGATACAGCCACAAGTACTAGAAGACACTCTTTTCACAAGAACAAAAAACTCAATTAAGGTTCAGATTAAATTTCTTGTATTTTATTGTCAGAGATGAGTGTATTTGTTAAGGATATGTATTTCAATTTTTTTAGGAAATGTCAAACATAAATTGATGAGAGAGGATACAAGTACATGTGTACCAAAAAAAAAGTAAAAAAATTCAATTTCCAAGTATTTGGAAAATTTTAATATTTATTCAAGGAATATGTAAGCGAATTTTATGAGGATAGGTAGAACAATGTAAACCTCATGGTTTATGTATCGAACCTTTATACTATAAAAAGCGGTATCATAATGTATTCTTATTTAGAAATAATGTGTGTGTAACATTGTCGGCGCCCACAATCTACTACATTATATGTATATAGCAATTTCTAGGTAAATTTTTTTTATCAATGTGAAGATGTTTTTATAATATTTTTAGATTGACATACATTTATCGTGTCAATCAATCAACACTCAAGTTATTTATACTATGTAAATTAACACCTTGTGGTTTTTTATTGTTCAGGATATACGTATACTTATAAAAGCCTCCGGATACTCAGAATTATGTCAAGGTAAATTTAACTATTTAAGGAAAGAAATCCTTTTTCCATAGGTTTATAATGAGCGACTGTTAGAGTTATAAGGATTTGTATAGTAGACTTTAACTCTTTATTTAGTGAAGGCGCAAACCTTTTGTCAATTAAAGTCAGCATTCTATTTTGCGTTTTTTTTTAAGTAAGCAGTACAGAATATCACTAAGCTCAAATTTAATTGTATGTATTTAGATTTATTCTCTTAGCTCGGAAAGCTTATACTGTTGTTACGTTTACGGATTTCCTTAATATCCGGACAGTGCCACGATATCAAACTAAGTGAGCCGTGAGTATTAACTCAGTTTTATGCTTCCACAAGGATAATGAATTTATCTACATTTTGATATCTATATACATGCATGGCAATCATGTATATAAATCTGGCCCGAAAATCATGACGAAAATGCATTTAAGGAATAGGTGCGTTTCTCCGCTAAATCCGTTTAAAAGCCCTTCAGACCAAAAAACAAAATATGGAGAACATAAAAACTATCTCACATACACAAAAATAAATTTTGCATTAAAAAAAGCTATTACAAGAAAAGATTTACAACTTTAAGTCAAACGATTTAAAAAAACAAACACCTGATATAAAGTTAATTGAAAATGGTTTTACGACCTTAATATGTACATATTTCGTTTCACAGAGGTTGGCAGATATAACAGTGTATAAAATAAAATTGTCATTTTTGATGTACTAACTTTCGGTACTAAGCACACCAATGATCATTCTAATACGATGGGGAAGTCTGATCTAATAATCGCTCTTGATAGATTAGTTATCGAAATTATGCTGTAAATCATCATAAATTTCTCCGTTCACATATGTTAGCAGATATAACAGTAAATAGCATTTATATGTTGCATTTACTCCTTATCCCCATCGTAAGATAATGCTCATTTCTGTGCTTAATATTGATGGCTAGTTATATCTGCTAAACTCTGTGAATGGAGAAATTTATGTTGTCAGGTTAGCATAATTCCGATAACTGGTCTTCCCGCAGCCAAGATTAAATCAGCTTATAAGGCCCCTTAGCCCCATCGTAAGGTGTTTGCTTCGTATGCTTAATGCTGGTGGAATACGATTTTCTCCGTTTTTCTTATTTTTCGAACTAAAGGGCTATTTAATGGAGTTAGCGGAGAAGCAAACCTGTGCAAACTATTATTTTTCGTGGGCTATGTCGACGATTACCAATTAATGCAATTTTTCTACTGTGTGGAAAAAATAGTTTTAATTCCATACCAAATTCCATACTACAAAATATCAAAGACACCAAAATATCGATTTTGGAGAGAAATAATTTTCTTTCCCTTTCTAATTTACAATTTTTTGTTGATGTTTTATTAGATTTGTTTTGTATCTTCAGTTTCGTGAGATATGTGGATTGTTGATGAATTTGACGAATGAACATTTATGTATACTCATAGTAACGGGTTTTTTATTTATAAATTTTTTTTGTGTTTTATTTTTTAAAACGTGTTTTATGTATTAAAGTAAAATTTTATTAATTTTACATGTTGCTCGTATTTTGCTATCTTCGTGATCAATAACATTAGACTAAACAGCTAATAAAATTGAATTTCCAAATTTACGACGTATGCTTTTGATACTGACGATTTTGATGTGTTTATTTTTTTAAGATGGCAAATACATTGGTACATTGGCAAGATTTAAATTAAAAAATTGTAATGTGTCTGTGTATTGTAAATTAAAATTTGTATATGAATATGAATGTATTGTATGTATGTATTAAATATGAATAAATTTATACTGTTAAAGTTAGCCGAAAGTTTCCAGCCGAAAGATAATGCAGATAGCGTCTTGAATATAGCAAAAATCAATTATGAACTCGAATTTTGGATCGGGTTATATCATTCGGGTGAAGGGGAAATTATTTCAGTTTATAGGAATTTAAAAATCGATTGGAGCGAGAGTATAAAGAGAGTTTAACTTTCGGCTGAAATAGTCTAGACACTATCTGCATTATCTTTCGGCTGACAATTTTCGGCTAACTTTAACAAGGTAATAAATTTGGCAAAAAAATGCAAAAAAATTCGTTAATTTCAAAATAAAACCTCAATGTGAAAAGTACTGTAAAAATCTCTCTCTCTGCTCTCTCTATCGGCTCTCTCCAATTTGTTTTTCTCTTTTTAGTCGGAATTCACATCAACACTGGAATTTTTGTGACACTTTTCTTTGGCGAGTAGCACGCTTTTACGTGTACATAACATGGTTCTTTCCATAGAAAGAGTGTGGTTTTTGCACGCGAATGTAAACGGAATTCCGTCGGCATTGCATATTGGGTAGTAGATTATCAAGGTTCTGATTTTGTGTAATCCGCAGATTGCGTGGGTAACAACTATAGTTTTTAACGATTATTTTAACATTTACTTTGTTCTGGAAGCCGGAGGGACGGCACATTTCCACTTATACTTTTAATTTGTTTCACCTACCAAAATAAATTATTCATTAGAAAAAATGCAGATTTCCTATTCGCTATATCGCCGATGTCTGTAGCTTCTCTACAGCTCCTCGGGTTGAATAATCGTCATGAAACTTATTATTTAAGCTTTTCTCATAAATTGGAACATCTCATTTTTTGCTGAAATCGGTCCACCGGAAGTGGAATCCTTCATAAGAGCTTCTTCGTCTTTGCAACTATGTATTTTAAAAAGTATATCATTTACAAGAAAATTGACAAAAAAATTAAAAAAAAAATTAAATTAAATTTCAAACCATGCTGGTCGAGATTAGTTTTCCAAATTTCAGGAGAAATGACGAATTTTTACAAATCTGCTTTTCAACAAAAGTTCGGCCCTGTACAGCCCAAAAGGATTGATTAATCGGGATCAATCTTCATACTTACGCTTTTCCCACAAATTGGGAGAACTCAGTGAATTTTGGGTAAAATCAGTCCACCCAAAGTGAAAGCTTCCATTGAAGCTATTTCACCTTTAACGAATATTTTGAAAAGTGTACGAGGAAAACGACTAAAGTAGCGGTCCAAAATTTGGCTTTTCACAAATTTATTAATTATGGTTTTCCACAAATTGGGAGGTCCCAGTGATTTTTGACCGAAACCTGTTAACCAAAATTGGTTTTTTTTCAAATTTTTTTAAAAGTCTACTAATTTACGAAAAAACGATTTAAACCAAAAATAATGTAAATCATATTAAAAAAAATCAGAGCATTTTATTAAATTTTTCCGGAAATGACGTTACCATTCGTCGGTATGTTCAATTTTCCGATTTAAAAATTAAGTGTAGTGTATTCGAGATCTTTGTACATACATATGTCGTAAAATAAAATCGGGTGTTGGTCACAACATATTGAACCTTCCATTTTTCCATAAACAAACCAATATAGAGAATAATAAAAATATTGTCGCAAAAATAGCAAATCAATAAAATTTTGTGCGTTTACGCGTACTTTGGAATTATAGTATTTACATGTTAGTATTGAAAATATTATAGATATTGAATATAGACAAACATTTATAGTTTTTCAGCCCAAATGGGTTTATTGATAATTTTACAAGCAAGGTAAAATTTAGTTTCGGAATACAAATAAGTAATGCTAAAGCGCTAGTTTCTCTCGATACTCGTAATTTTACGGAAATAACACAACCTACAAATTATCTCAATTTTTTTTTTAAATTCTAGTTAGACACCACCCCAAGTCGAGCAAACTTAATTACACATTCGGCATTTATTGTTTCGAAGGTGGTTTTAATTAATAAGATGTTAAAAATGAGTTGAGGTTACCAAAACGTTAATCAGCTTGGTATCGTGGAATAATGAAACATTGAATTCTGTAACGCGACCATATCTTAATCTACGTCATTTTTTCCCGGATTTTTTTTATCTCTCTATCTTGGCTAAAAAATCGATAGGATTTAAACGAGTCGGTGGAATCGAAATTTTTAAAAGTAACCGACCGAGTTGGTACCTCTGCGTCAAAATTTGATTCAAGAACATTTTTTTATTTCGCAGGGGAACACATAAAATATGAAGGGAAAGATTTGTTTACAATGTGAAATGTTTTGGTTGGTTTGTTTTAATCTCTTTCATTAGTCTCCGTCGAATTTGTACAGAAAATTTTGACGCACGTTAACATAAAGTATAAGGTACAGAACCAGAGATACAGCGACAAGATACATCGACAAAATACATTTGTCTGCCGGTAGGATGTCGCTTTGGTAAACACAACAAGCGTTTCAGCGTTGAAGCGACAAAACAAGAAAAATAATAATAAATTAACTCTAAAATATTTCATTTATCTTTTTATCGACTCGATTTAAATTTTCTCACATAAAACATTGTGTACAATATTCAGATTTGGTTTAAATTCATTTAAAATTAGTTGTAAAAAATGTTTAACAACATAATAATCTGAAACTTATATTGGTAGTACTGCAGCGCCTGCGACAAAATTAGAATAAGTTTCTAAAAAAAATTTGGCGACCATGTCGTCGTCACCAGCGACATTGGTTGTGTTAGCATCCTATGGTTTATGTGTATTTTAATTTGGCAGGCGTTGTATCTTGTCGCTGTATCTCTGGTTCTGTTTATACATATAGTCTTTAATTTTAAAAATACGGACGTCTCATCTGACTGCAGTGACCAAACAATACAAAAATATGAAAATCACTTTAAACTTATATTCAAAATGTAATCCTTAGCGAATTATTTCAATACGCATTTGTTAACCCCTTCGTAATCTCAAATATAGTAATGCAGTGATACTGATAGTTATAGTTCTCATTGAAATATTATAATTCGCTAAGGCATTAGGATTATATTTTGAATATACATAAGTTCTAAGTTTTTTTAATTTTAATTAAACCTCGTATTGGAAATTTTAAACTTTTTGAGTCGATACTTTTCGTTAAAATGTGTAGCTACACGTTTCATTAACGTAAAACTAGTAGCAGCGGACAATTGAAACTGTCCGACAAGCGCTCGATAAAATGGGAAAAATTCAACAGACGGACGGACAGAGGTGTAAAACCTCTGAAACAACTAAGGTGCTAATACAACAAATTAGCCCAATAGACAAAAAATGAATAGAATCTTAAGCAAATCAAAAAAATGACAGAAACTAGTTATGAAATAACAATCTTTTTATTATAGATAAAAGTATGCCTAGAATAATAATTGAAAATTTAAAAAAAAGTAGATAGCCGCATCTGTGTGACCTCTATTTTTAGAAAAGGTTGAATATCTCGAAAACTACTTGATCTAGAGTTCCCAAATTTTAAATGTGACCTTTTTAGAGTAGTATCTATCTGTGTGCAAATTTTGAGCTCTCTGGCATGTATAGTTTTTGCTGTGGTGGTGCCAACAGACAGACGGCCTAAGTCTTTGTATAAGCGTGCTCGCAAGAGCGAGCTCTAAAACTTCCCTACGGTAAGAATTTGCCACTCCTAGTGGTGCACATAATTAAAAATATTCTAGCCTTAATCCGAATTAGTTAGATAATAACTAGGAAAACCACTAATTTTATCTTATTTTGTATAAAAATGGAATGGAAAAATTTTTTCTTTGGATGAGCCACGTGAGCTAGAATAAATATGCTTAAAAGTTATTAAGATCCAAATAATTTCTTTTGAATCCTTTACTCATACCAACTAATATTAGGTATAATTATTTGAAAATTTTATATTTGCAAACATCATTAATTATTTATCCAAATTAATTATCATTCAAATTAACAAACTATGACATAATAAATCATATATCATACACAACAAATAAATCATATAATTAGAAAATGTTCTTGGAAATTTTTCAAACCTTTTTATGTGTTTAAAATAACAACAACCCTATCCAATTTCAAATCTGATATGAAACTATTACGGGTATTATGAGATATGGAGTTTATAATACCTCACCTAAAAATATTTCAAGCATTATAACAACATAAATACAAAGTTTGTAATTTTGAATCCAATTAAAATAACATTTATTTAAAAATAGCAGCAACAACCGCATAGAAAAATCAGAGTTCGTCTTAACTAAAATCCACTTTGAACTTTATGCCATATTTCGTTTTCCCCATAGAGAGATAAATTTTATATTTTACCGACGACCAACGAAATAGTTTTTCAAAAAAATAAAATAATAATAATTATAATTTTCTCGTCCTCACTGATTTGCAATTTTCTTTTTTGTAAACCAAAATTTAAGAATTAAATGGAAAATATTTTCTCGGGTTTTCTTCTTTTTTTTATGTTTATTTATTAAGCACATGTATTTTCCCACAATAAGTTTACCCATTTTTCTTTTTTTTTTTTTGATTTGGTGTACTTAGTGGAAAAATATAGAGAAACACCAAAGAATGGAGATTTCAGATAGAACACACCCGTGCGATGAAAAGAATTATTCCGAACACAAAATTATTCGAATTTTCATAATCTTCTTAGAATCTTCTAAATAGAATAATCTCCATAGTGCTGTATGCTCGTACAATATAATAAAACATAAAAGGCGTCAAACAAAATTTAAATCACTTCACTGAATTTGGTTATTTTATTTGCCGCAGAACCAGCTCCATGATAAATGGAACTTCTATTATTTATTGAAATTTTTCATGTAGGTACTTGTGTAGTATCTATGTTTCTATCATAATATACGAACACATGCTACCGCAATATATAATTTATAGATACATTTTGTACATGACAAAGTACTTTTTAAGCTGCGTGTAAGCAGTGCCTAGAAATAGAAATGTGTAGGAAGCAGGCATATAGAATTCCAAAATAATACTTAATTCAATGCTGGAAATAAGAGCTTTTGGATCTCAACAAAGCTTTCATATTAGTAAAACCACAGACAATCAAATAAGATTTTTCATTTGAACTAAAAATAAAAACAAAACAAACTTCTGATAATTCCAATGTCATCATTGGATCTGTGATTCTTCGTTAAACTGCGTATACGTATACGCAAAAAACAAAATATTTTTGATTGTATGCAGCTATTTAAAGAAAATGAATTCGCAGTTTAAATTTTTACGTTTACATAGGATGAATATCTCTTTTAGGTTGTCTCTGGTAAACCCTTTTACTTTTTGATCCAAAATACTTACAGAATGTCGAGTTATTATTCAAATTTTACTGCCTTGATAATAGCAAAGTAGGAACGAGTGTACAACTGTTCATCTTCACGAAAACTCAAAGTCGCTTTGAATAAACCTGTTAAAATTTTGTTCTTAAGATACGAAGCTCGTGAACGTTTTTGTACTTAAATGTCGACCTCAATTCAATATTGAAATGATGATTGGAATTGTTTGTTTGTGATTGGTCACTAGTGTCCGTTGCTTGGTCACAAGATAAATAAAAATTAGGACAAACCCCGAGTGGCACCGCGTTGAAGAAAACCAAACCGTTTTGATCAAATTGTTATTAAATAATCGTTAGTTATAAGGATTGGTCGCACCAGTGAAACTATACTATGTTTACTGAAAAACTGAAAATTTCAAAACAAAAACTCTCGCATTGGATTTGGTGAAAAAGAAACTTTTTCTTTATTTATTTATTACAACTGATTTACAAATCATCTAATAATTTATCTTACATTAATTATATCCTTGTTTGGAGGGTTGTAACCCTTTAGCTAATCCTCTTTACAATTTTATTATATTTTTAGACGATCCTGATTGGATCTAGCAGATCAAGCATTTTCTTCCTTCGCAGCCGTCTTACTGGGTTTGAATCATCCAACATACGACGTATATCAGCATTTTGGTGTAGACTAATACGTTGCATGTGTTGTCTCGCGTGTATGCTTACTTCTTCACTGACGAAATCTATCTTCAGATCTCTACGGAGGTTGTCATTCCTTATGTACAACGGTTCATTTACTATTTCACGTAGGACTTTACTTTGGAATGACTGGATGATATTGACATTGGTTTTCTTTCTACAGCCCCAGTGTTGAATACCGTAAGTCCACACAAATTTTAGGATTTACCGGTATAGTAGCAATTTATTATGTAGAGTTAGCTCAGAATTTCTTCCTAACAGCTAATCCATCTTTCTGTATTTGATGTTTAATTCTTCTTTTTTCTTTTTCACATGCTCTTCCCATTTCAGTTTCTCGTCCAGGGTCATGGCTAGATATGGCCGTGTTTGCATAGGGAATTTGTTGATAGTTCTGTTCAACTGATATCCAGTTGACCTTTTGTTGGTAAAGCTTACGTGAACAGATTTTGTTTCATTAAGTTTTATTTGCCATCTCTTCGTCCAGGTGCTGATAATATTAGTAGCTGTTTGCAATTTGCTTGTGGATTCTTCTATGCTATCAGTGACTGCTAAGATAGTCGTATCATCCTCAAACGTCGCTATTTAGTATCCCCTATATTTGGCAGATCCGAGGTGTGTACAACGTATAAAGTTGGTTCCAGAACGCTACCTTGTTGTACTCCTGCTGATATTTTCTTTATTTCTGAGTATTCGCCATCTAATTTAACGCAAAAGTGTCGGTTAGATATGTAAGATGTTAGAATTTCATAAAAGTGCTTTGGTAAATCCCTTTGTATAATATATATTCCAAGCCTTTATGCCACACTCTGTCCTGTGCTACATCCAAAAAGTCGCTTGAATATATTTTCTTACTTTCAAGTACATCTTCAATTATGTTTGTATTATTGGTATGAGTCTCTTTAGGAGTAGTTTCTTGAAAATTTTTGAATTTATTAGGCGTAAGTGTGTGAGTTGTTTGGCTTAAGTATCATGATTACTTCTGCGACTTTTCATTAGTTTGGAACGTGTATAAGCCTGAACACTTCGTTAATTATCTGCAGTAGTTTACTTAGTCATTTTTGAGGAAGAGCTTTTACTATTTGACCTGTAGTTAAGTCATATCCTGGAGATTTCTTTGGATTTAGGTTAAGATTGATTTCCTCTTTTAATTCTTGTTATGTGATAGGAGATATATCGCACCATTTTATTTACTGGAGGTATGTTTTCCTCTGCAGTTCGAGCTATTTGCTTTGCACAACAACGAAGCTTTTTGCTTTCCACTTATATCCCATGCCCTATTTTCATTTTTAACTGGTGGAATTTTTAGTTTAGGTCGTTTTAAACCTTTTATCTAAGGGAGTATTCGGTATCTTTTTCCGATAAAAGGCTACTTAGGTATTTCGTAATGGATTCGTTCTTGATTTCTTTAATTAGCAACTTTAGTTTATTGGACAAAAAATTTAGAGTTGTTTTATATTCTGACGCTCGACTTCTTTGCCAGGCCTTCCCTGCTTTTCATTTTGCTGCAACCAGTTCCCCAACTTGCACAAGGCAAATAGCATTTCGACATATTTCCTTGAAAACATTTCTCTTGTTTAGCTAGACGAATGTTAAGAGCTGCTTGCAAAAAAAAAAAAAAAATTGAAAAATTTAAGAAAACTCATTTATCCACTGCTAATACACCTTTATAGTTGAAGATTATAACAAATAATAATAAAAAAATTAAAATCTGCATTTTATTTAGAAAATATCATAATTCAATTAGAAACAAAAACAAATGAGTTTTGACTTTTTGTGGCATCAAGTTAATTTGTACATACTTTGGAATTATTAAATAGGAAATACTTTCCCTGAGTAGTGAACCACCAGTTAGCACAAATATAACTCTCAATTTATTAACTACAAAGGACAAGTTCTTTTAAATTACCAAAATTAAAAAAAAATCGGATAGCATTACATCGCCTGAAAAATTCCCGGTCTGACCAACCAACCTTCAAATGATACCTGTCATGACATTTCGGTCATTAACTTTACAAGCTACAGTTGTTTTAGTGATGCTACTTTTGTTAATTTCAAAACAATGAAAAAAAAAAGAATTTCGTGTGTAGATTAAACACTGTTTTTGATTGATTGGAATGTGTGACCAAACCTAAGTAAGAATCCCCGTTGACGCCTAGCCCATCCGCACACTCTTTTACATATAACAAGATGGAGGGATAGGAATGGTTTGTTAATTATTATAGAAATTAACCCGGTTTCAGACACCTAAGTAGTCAATAGTTAGTAAATTGTTAGTTGAAATGTAATATAAGATGGTTAACACAAGACAACACAATTATTTTTGATTTTTTTTTGGATATATCCATTAATCAGCATCCCAAAAAAAATGTATAATTCTAATTAAAATTTATAATTAATTAAGATGCAGTAAATTTCCTGAAATAAAATGTCATTATTATGAGTTAAATTATACAATATATAAATGTAATGCTATGATTAATATTAATTAAATTAATTTGGTTTTCTTAAAACAAATTCAATCAAAATAAAATAAAATAGGTCGAATCCAGAAATCACCAAATATTGTAGTACTCGTATCAAAGCAGGACAGGAACGCATGACCTTTTTATCTTCAATGGATAGAATCTTTGTAAATCTGTTGATTTAATGGATTTATTTATAAAAAATAGCTAAATAAAAAAATTATATAATGTGAAGGTCACTTGTCCTGGCCATCCCTAATCTAATACAAATATGTTTATTTATAAAAGTGAAATCTGATTTCAAAAACAGGTAACCTGAAATTTGTAATAAGGTAATATATCAATAATGAATGTTTGGTACAGTTTTAGAACCCCAATACCTAAACAAATTAACCAGACTTAAATAAAACTTTTAAATCAATTAGGAATCTGTAAGATGACAGAATTAGTAATAAGTAGCCCAGTCGTATTAAATAAATCATAAAAAGAACAACTATTTACCCAACTTAGAACAAGCATCTAATCAAAACCTTTATCAATTTACAGCCTCCCGAAACAACCTAGAAAATAATTTAATTAATGGAATGCCATGATCACTGAAAAATTATCTAAGTACAGCAATATTTAATTGCAGTAGGTTAAACACTGTTTTTGATGGGGGGAAAATACCGCTCTGCATCAGGAAAATCAATCATCATTGACTGATGCTGAATTTAAACGTGGTCGTACAACCACCGGTGATACACTACGCTCTGGACGCCCAAATGAGGTTGTGACTCCAGAACACTCCGGTTGTGACTATGATGACATAAAAAAATCCACCAAATTGTTTTGAAAGTCCGTAAAGTGAAGTTGCGTGGGATAGGTGACATTGTAACGATATCAATGGAACGTGTTGGTCATTTTAGGACATTTGTTCATGATAAAGCTGTGTTCGATGTGGGTACCGCGTTTGCTCACAATGAATCAAAAACGACAACGAGGCCATGATTCCGTGCGCTGTTTGGAGCTGTTTAAGCACAATGAAAAAGATTTTTGAATGCGGTATCGCTCTAGAAGGAAATTATGTTGGTGAATAAAAGGTATTTTTCCCAAAATGTATGTGTTTTGTAAGACTAGGAACTTATCAAGCGATGTGTTGCGTACCGAATTATGCTTACAAAAAACGTGCAGTTTCATTTTTGAGTTGCCATCCCTTAGCACAAATACCATACCAATTAAAAATTTCAGTTTGAGCTATGATGAACTGATTTAAGAGCTCACAAAACACGTAGAGTTTGATTTTTAAGCTGACACCTATTTACATGAATACCACCTCAATTTCACTAGTCCAAACGATAAATTCTTTTAAAATTGAAAAACATGAATATTTCAATGTCTCATATGATGAACCGTTTTATGAGCTAACGAAATACGCGCCCTTTGATCTTTGTGCTTCCACCATAGCACAAATATCATCCCCATTTTTTCAAGTTCAAATGACAAGTTCTTTAATATGTAAATAAAATATTTCTATTTCGGATATGATAAACCGATATGTATAAGCTCATAATATATCAGTGGCTCGAGTTTTTGGAGCTGCCTTTAGCGACAATTTTTTTAATAGCAATTGTTAAATATTTCGATATCGGAGATGCGGTATCATTAGTATCGAATTATGAGTTTACAATGTCAACAAAATTCAATATACATGCTAGCAACTTAATTTGGATTTGAGAAATTTGAGGTGGAGAAATTCGTGCTAGATGGTAGGAGCTCAAAAATGAAATAACACTTATTTCGGGAGCTCATGAATCGGAACTTCATTATCCGACATTATAAATTTTTTAAAAGTGACAATATGCGTTTTTTCCGCTATGAAAACTAATTAAGGGGTTGTTTATGGGTGAGCTCAAACATCGAAAGTACCTTAAAATGATAGCTTTTGACTCTACAACAAAAAATTATTCAAACTACTCTGTTTTAAGTGGTGGGGAGGAATTCATGCTCACTTTGACCGCGCCTCCCTGCAGTAAAACTTAGCAGGCAAAAAACAAAACTTTGTCCAGAACCATCTTCCTTTAACTTTAGTAATTTAAGGTTTAGAAAACGAAATTCTCTCCATTCACCATACAACTCTTGATAAGTGTCATGGTCTATTATATTCGGTGCAAAGTACAAATTTTGCCAATTGAAATTGATGGTTATTTTATATTCATTAGAGCTCCGAGTTCAATAGATTTTAAAAACTCGTCGGTCTCATAAAACAAACAAAAATAATTTAACACATGACTTTGCATTGCATGTACTTGAGGCTCATCGCTTTGAAACGGTCTATTTAATTTATTGACTAATTCTAAAATATATTTCAAGACTTTTAAATAAATTTCAAACTCTGAATTGTGAAGAGCGTCGATAATTTTATGTGACGATTGAAGTTTTTCGACGTATCCATGAACAGTTACTTGGTTGAAAGATGAAGCATTTTTTTCGGCTTAAAATCTCTTTTTGGACTATTCGTATGGAAGAATAAATGTCATGCGCAGATTCTTCAACTTATGTTGGGACGAATCCTACTTTCTCAAAATATCCTCAAAATAATATTTTTTTAAAATCTCCGGAGACAGAAGGCAAAATGTGTATAGATACAAATATTTGTAATAAACCTAAAATATTTCCGAACACTCGATACTTAATCACTATAAAGATATTTTATTTGACGTATAAAATGATGCACTTTCTACAACATCCAGCAAGCATAAGACCCGCTTTGATACGATACCGTATATCGAAATACTATAGCATAAAATACTAAACTGAAAAGAATCGTTTACTACGTGAAAAACATTTATTTTGTAACCTGCCATATCTCACAATGGTAACCCAAATTTTTAACAATTAAGCGCCGTAGTTGAAAACAGAAAAAAGTGAAAATCAATAAAAGATTTCTAAGAACAAGACAGAATTTCACGTCAATCTCTATATTTTAACTGTCTCAAGGTGTTGTGCTATAGGTAAACATCTTATAAGAATTCTATTTTTGTTCTACGAGTTGGTATTTTGGTTTTACTTGTAAATCTATACACAAACATATAACAGCGTACAATTTACCTGAGTTGTTACTCTCCGTAGCCATAGCAGCTAGTTTTGGAACGTTGTTGGTTTTCTACCACGAGTAAAAAATGTAATATTGTGTTATAAAAATATAAAAACTTGTGATAACGTTTTCATAGTTACATGGAGTAACTGCAGCGTATAATTTTAATGACGGTTATAAGATACTTTTGTACCTTGTGAAAATTAATTTTATTGGGCGTTTGAGAACGTTCTTCACATCTCAATATTGAGTGTTTAACCTGAATAAAGTTTAAGGTATTGGCCAATTTTTATAAGAATTTTTAGAACAAAAAACAGGTTCAATAACATTTCCTTTGAAACTGTTCTGTCTTGCACATCCTTTTTATATAATGAGTCTTGATTAGATCATAAAATTGATTTAAAAAGTGTAAATGAATACTATAGGGTTAGATATAACTAAATTGAGCTGAATAAGTAGGCGAGCGTTGTCCTAAGAGAATACTGTTGAATCTAAAGTATTGTACGAAACAAATTTCGTTATGAAACAATTAAATCGATCAGTCGATATTGATTAACTCAAAAATGTTAACTATGAGTCAGCTCTGCTAAAAGAAGTGAACAGCGTGAGAAATATTCAGACCTGATTTAAAGTTAGCAGCATTCAATTATAAGAAAGAATTTTATTATAGCATGCACTCCAATATTTCAATTGAACCAATGGATAATATTTGTTTGCATTTTATGCTTTAAATTATTACAATATATCGCCTGGAATGAGTCTGAACCTCCGTTCCAACCATATCAAGTTTACAAATTTTATTTCATGAACGCAATCATGTGGTAAATTTATCCAAAACAGCGTTGGAGCCAAAGCTATATGAAGTTGGCCCAAAATTCTATCCCAATTTTTTTTATTTTTCAACTCTGGCAACACTTGTAAGCTATCACTATATAAAATAAACTATCGCGATATACAATAACTTGCTTACTGTAATAGTAGTATACAAGTACAATTATATATCGCTATAGTTTATTTTATATGGGGAATTATATTATCATTTTCTATCATAATACAATACTATAATATAGGCGGAAGGAATTTGAGTAAAGAAAATTTACTTGTGCAAATTATAAACCAAGATATCGATACTTTTAATGATAGAATTAATTATTTTGTATGCTTATTATTTAACCGTTGTCATTATATAAGTTTCTTTAACCTGTGTGCGTATAACTTAATAAAAAAGACATTCCGTTATAAGCTGTAACAAGTAATCTAATACTCGTTTCAATTTAAAGTTTTTACAATAATAAGATATTCGATGTTAATAACATGAATGATAAATATGATCACAAAAAAAAAATTACTAATTCAATAAATACTCGTCAATTTTTATTCTGTAACTTTTAAGTTTTGGTATTGGCCCGCGATGCCATTATGTTTTTCGAATAAATCTGGTCCTAATCTATACCTGTACGTCCGGGCATGTGATTCTAACAAGGCCCTCGTGGTCATATATGGCCCAACTATAGCTCAATAAATAATCATCAATTTTTACTCTGTAACTCTTAAGTTTTGGTATTGGCCCTTGATGCCATTATGTTTTTCGAATAGTTTTAGTCCTAAGCTATACCTGTACGTCCGATAATGCGATTCTAACAAGGCTCTCGTGGTCATATATGGCCCAACTATAGCTCAATAAATACTCATCAATTTTTACTCTGTAACTTTTGAGTTTTGGTATTGGCCCGCGATGCCATTATGTTTCTCGAATAGTTCTGGGCCTAATCTATACCTGTACGTCAAGGTATGCGATTCTAACAAGGCTCTCGTGGTCATTTATGGCCCACCTATAGCTCAATAAATACTCATCAATTTTTACTCTGTAACTTTTAAGTTTTGGTATTGGCCCGCGATGCCATTATGTTTTTCGAATAGATCTGGGCCTAATCTATACCTGTACGTCAAGGTATGCGATTCTAACAAGGCTCTCGTGGTCATTTATGGCCCACCTATAGCTCAATAAATACTCATCAATTTTTACTCTGTAACTTTTAAGTTTTGGTATTGGCCCGCGATGCCATTATGTTTTTCGAATAGTTCTGGGCCTAATCTATACCTGTACGTTGGGGTATGCGATTCTAACAAGGCTCTCATGGTCATTTATGGCCCAACTATAGCTCAATAAATACTCATCAATTTTTACTCTGTAACTTTTAAGTTTTGGTATTGGCCCGCGATGCCATTATGTTTTTCGAATAGTTCTGGTCCTAATCTATACCTGTACGTCCGGTCATGCGATTCTAACAAGGCCCTCGTGGTCATATATGGCCCAACTATAGCTCAATAAATAATCATCAATTTTTACTCTGTAACTCTTAAGTTTTGGTATTGGCCCTTGATGCCATTATGTTTCTCGAATAGTTTTAGTCCTAAGCTATACCTGTATGTCCGATAATGCGATTCTAACAAGGCTCTCGTGGTCATATATGGCCCAACTATAGCTCAATAAATACTCATCAATTTTTACTCTGTAACTTTTAAGTTTAGGTATTGGCCCGCGATGCCATTATGTTTTTCGAATAGTTCTGGGCCTAATCTATACCTGTACGTCCGGACATGCGATTCTAACAAGGCTCTCGTGGTCATATATGGCCCAACTATAGCTCAATAAATAATCATCAATTTTTACTCTGTAACTTTTTAGTTCTGGTATTGGCCCGCGATGCCATTATGTTTTTCGAATAGATCTGGGCCTAATCTATACCTGTACGTCAGGGTATGCGATTATAACAAGGCTCTCGTGGTCATTTATGGCCCACCTATAGCTCAATAAATACTCATCAATTTTTACTCTGTAACTTTTAAGTTTTGGTATTGGCCCGCGATGCCATTATGTTTTTCGAATAGTTCTGGGCCTATTCTATACCTGTACGTCCGGACATGCGATTCTAACAAGGCTCTCGTGGTCATTTATGGCCCAACTATAGCTCAATAAATACTCATCAATTTTTACTCTGTAATTTTTTAGTTCTGGTATTGGCCCGCGATGCCATTATATTTTTCGAATAGTTTTGGGCCAAATCTAAACCTGTACGTCCGGACATGCGATTCTAACAAGGCTCTCGTGGTCATATATAGCCCAACTATAGCTCAATAAATAATCATCGATTTTTTATTCTTTAACTTTTAAGTTTTGGTATTGGCCCGCGATGCCATTATGTTTTTCGAATAGTTCTGGGCCTAATCTATACCTGTACGTTGGGGTATGCGATTCTAACAAGGCTCTCCTGGTCATTTATGGCCCAACTATAGCTCAATAAATACTCATAAATTTTTACTCTGTAACTTTTTAGTTCTGGTATTGGCCCGCGATGCCATTATGTTTTTCGAATAGTTTTGGTCCTAATCTATACCTGTACGTCCGGACATGCGATTCTAACAAGGCTCTCGTGGTCATATATGGCCCAACTATAGCTCAATAAATAATCATCGATTTTTTATTCTTTAACTTTTAAGTTTTGGTATTGGCCCGCGATGCCATTATGTTTTTCGAATAGTTCTGGGCCTAATCTATACCTGTACGTTGGGGTATGCGATTCTAACAAGGCCCTCGTGGTCATATATGGCCCAACTATAGCTCAATAAATAATCATCAATTTTTACTCTGTAACTCTTAAGTTTTGGTATTGGCCCTTGATGCCATTATGTTTCTCGAATAGTTTTAGTCCTAAGCTATACCTGTATGTCCGATAATGCGATTCTAACAAGGCTCTCGTGGTCATATATGGCCCAACTATAGCTCAATAAATAATCATCGATTTTTTATTCTGTAACTTTTAAGTTTTGGTATTGGCCCGCGATGCCATTATGTTTTTCGAATAGTTCTGGGCCTAATCTATACCTGTACGTTGGGGTATGCGATTCTAACAAGGCCCTCGTGGTCATATATGGCCCAACTATAGCTCAATAAATAATCATCAATTTTTACTCTGTAACTCTTAAGTTTTGGTATTGGCCCGCGATGCCATTATGTTTCTCGAATAGTTCTGGGCCTAATCTATACCTGTACGTCCGGACATGCGATTCTAACAAGGCTCTCGTGGTCATATATGGCCCAACTATAGCTCAATAAATACTCATCAATTTTTACTCTGTAACTTTTTAGTTCTGGTATTGGCCCGCGATGCCATTATGTTTTTCGAATAGTTCTGGGCCTAATCTATACCTGTACGTTGGGGTATGCGATTCTAACAAGGCCCTCGTGGTCATATATGGCCCAACTATAGCTCAATAAATACTCATCAATTTTTACTCTGTAACTTTTGAGTTTTGGTGTTGGCCCGCGATGCCATTATGTTTCTCGAATAGTTCTGGGCCTAACCTATACCTGTACGTCCGGACATGCGATTCTAACAAGGCTCTCGTGGTCATATATGGCCCAACTATAGCTCAATAAATACTCATCAATTTTTACTCTGTAACTTTTAAGTTCTGGTATTGGCCCGCGATACCATTATGTTTTACGAATAGATCTGGGCCTAATCTATACCTGTACGTCAGGGTATGCGATTATAACAAGGCTCTCGTGGTCATTTATGGCCCACCTATAGCTCAATAAATACTCATCAATTTTTACTCTGTAACTTTTAAGTTTTGGTATTGGCCCGCGATGCCATTATGTTTTTCGAATAGTTCTGGGCCTATTCTATACCTGTACGTCCGGACATGCGATTCTAACAAGGCTCTCGTGGTCATTTATGGCCCAACTATAGCTCAATAAATACTCATCAATTTTTACTCTGTAACTTTTTAGTTCTGGTATTGGCCCGCGATGCCATTATATTTTTCGAATAGTTTTGGGCCAAATCTAAACCTGTACGTCCGGACATGCGATTCTAACAAGGCTCTCGTGGTCATATATAGCCCAACTATAGCTCAATAAATAATCATCGATTTTTTATTCTTTAACTTTTAAGTTTTGGTATTGGCCCGCGATGCCATTATGTTTTTCGAATAGTTCTGGGCCTAATCTATACCTGTACGTTGGGGTATGCGATTCTAACAAGGCTCTCCTGGTCATTTATGGCCCAACTATAGCTCAATAAATACTCATCAATTTTTACTCTGTAACTTTTTAGTTCTGGTATTGGCCCGCGATGCCATTATGTTTTTCGAATAGTTTTGGTCCTAATATATACCTGTACGTCCGGACATGCGATTCTAACAAGGCTCTCGTGGTCATATATGGCCCAACTATAGCTCAATAAATAATCATCAATTTTTACTCTGTAACTTTTAAGTTTTGGTATTGGCCCGCGATGCCATTATGTTTTTCGGCTAGTTCTGGGCCTAATCTATACCTGTACGTTGGGGTATGCGATTCTAACAAGGCTCTCGTGGTCATTTATGGCCCAACTATAGCTCAATAAATACTCATCAATTTTTACTCTGTAACTTTTTAGTTCTGGTATTGGCCCGCGATGCCATTATATTTTTCGAATAGTTTTGGGCCAAATCTAAACCTGTACGTCCGGACATGCGATTCTAACAAGGCTCTCGTGGTCATATATAGCCCAACTATAGCTCAATAAATAATCATCGATTTTTTATTCTTTAACTTTTAAGTTTTGGTATTGGCCCGCGATGCCATTATGTTTTTCGAATAGTTCTGGGCCTAATCTATACCTGTACGTTAGGGTATGCGATTCTAACAAGGCTCTCCTGGTCATTTATGGCCCAACTATAGCTCAATAAATACTCATCAATTTTTACTCTGTAACTTTTTAGTTCTGGTATTGGCCCGCGATGCCATTATGTTTTTCGAATAGTTTTGGTCCTAATATATACCTGTACGTCCGGACATGCGATTCTAACAAGGCTCTCGTGGTCATATATGGCCCAACTATAGCTCAATAAATAATCATCAATTTTTACTCTGTAACTTTTAAGTTTTGGTATTGGCCCGCGATGCCATTATGTTTTTCGAATAGTTCTGGGCCTAATCTATACCTGTACGTTGGGGTATGCGATTCTAACAAGGCTCTCGTGGTCATTTATGGCCCAACTATAGCTCAATAAATACTCATCAATTTTTACTCTGTAACTTTTAAGTTTTGGTATTGGCCCGCGATGCCATTATGTTTTTCGAATAGTTCTGGGCCTAAGCTATACCTGTATGTCCGGGCATGCGATTCTAACAAGGCCCTCGTGGTCATATATGGCCCAACTATAGCTCAATAAATACTCATCAATTTTTACTCTGTAACTCTTAAGTTTTGGTATTGGCCCTTGATGCCATTATGTTTCTCGAATAGTTTTAGTCCTAATCTATACCAGTATGTCCGATAATGCGATTCTAACAAGGCTCTCGTGGTCATATATAACCCAACTATAGCTCAATAAATAATCATAAATTTTAACTCTGTTATTTTTTTTACTCGAAAACTTAAAATTTACAGAGTAAAAATTGATGAGTATTTATTTAGCTATAGTTGGGCCATATATAACCACGAGAGCCTTGTTAGAATCGCATGCCCGGATGTGCAGGTATAGATAAGGACCAAAACTATTCGAAAAACATAATGGCATCGCGGGCCAATACCAAAACTAAAAAGTTACAGAGTAAAAATTGATGAGTATTTATTGAGCTAAAGTTGGGCCATATATGACCACGAGAGCCTTGTTAGAATCACCTGTCCGGACGAACAGGTGTAGATTAGGACCAGAACTATTCGAAAAACATAATTGCATCGCGGGCCAATACCAAAACTTAAAAGTTACAGAATAAAAAATCGATGATTATTTTTTGAGCTATAGTTGGGCCATATATGACCACGAGAGCCTTGTTAGAATCACATGTCCGGAAGTACAGGTATAGATTAGGACCAGAACTATTCGAAAAACATAATGGCATCGCGGGCCAATACCAAAACTTAAAAGTTACAGAATCAAAAATCGATGATTATTTATTGAGCTATAGTTGGGCCATATATGACCACGAGAGCCTTGTTAGAATCACATGTCCGGACGTACTGGTGTATATTAGAACCAGAACTATTCGAAAAACATAATGGCATCAACGGCCAATACCAAAACTTAAAAGTTACAGAATAAAAAATCGATGATTATTTATTGAGCTATAGTTGGGCCATATATGACCACGAGAGCCTTGTTAGAATCGCATGTCCGGACGTACAGGTATAGATTAGGCCCAAAACTATTCGAAAAACATAATGGCATCGCGGGCCAATACCAGAACTAAAAAGTTACAGAGTAAAAATTGATGAGTATTTATTGAGCTATAGTTGGGCCATATATGACCACGAGAGCCTTGTTAGAATCGCATGTCCGGACGTACAGGTATAGATTAGGACCAAAACTATTCGAAAAACATAATTGCATCGCGGGCCAATACCAGAACTAAAAAGTTACAGAGTAAAAATTGATGAGTATTTATTGAGCTATAGTTGGGCCATATATGACCACGAGAGCCTTGTTAGAATTGCAAGCCCGGACGTACAGGTATAGATTAGGACCAGAACTAGCCGAAAAACATAATGGCATTGCGGGCCAATACCAGAACTAAAAAATTACAGAGTAAAAATTGATGAGTATTTATTGAGCTATAGTTGGGCCATATATGACCACGAGAGCCTTGTTAGAATCACATGTCCGGACGTACAGGTGTGTATTAGGACCAGAACTTTTCGAAAAACATAATGGCATCGGGGCCAATACCAAAACTTAAAAGTTACAGAATAAAAAATCGATGATTATTTATTGAGCTATAGTTGGGCCATATACGACCACGAGAGCCTTGTTAAAATCGCGTGTCCGGACATACAGGTATAGATTAGGCCCAAAACTATTCGAAAAACATAATGGCATCGCGGGCCAATACCAGAACTAAAAAGTTACAGAGTAAAAATTGATGAGTATTTATTGAGCTATAGTTGGGCCATAAATGACCACGAGAGCCTTGTTAGAATCGCATTATCGGACGTACAGGTATAGATTAGGACCAGAACTACTCGAAAAACATAATGGTATCAAGGGCCAATACCAAAACTTAAAAGTTACAGAATAAAAAATCGATGATTATTTATTGAGCTATAGTTGGGCCATATATGACCACGAGAGCCTTGTTAGAATGACATGTCCGGACGTACAGGTATAGATTAGGACCAGAACTATTCGAAAAACATAATGGCATCGCGGGCCAATACCAAAACTCAAAAGTTACAGAATCAAAAATCGATGATTATTTATTGAGCTATAGTTGGGCCATATATGACCACGAGAGCCTTGTTAGAATCACATGTCCGGACGTACAGGTGTATATTAGGACCAGAACTATTCGAAAAACATAATGGCATCAAGGGCCAATACCAAAACTTAAAAGTTACAGAATAAAAAATCGATGATTATTTATTGAGCTATAGTTGGGCCATATATGACCACGAGAGCCTTGTTAGAATCGCATGTCCGGACGTACAGGTATAGATTAGGCCCAAAACTATTCGAAAAACATAATGGCATCGCGGGCCAATACCAGAACTAAAAAGTTACAGAGTAAAAATTGATGAGTATTTATTGAGCTATAGTTGGGCCATATATGACCACGAGAGCCTTGTTAGAATTGCAAGCCCGGACGTACAGGTATAGATTAGGGCCAGAACTAGCCGAAAAACATAATGGCATTGCGGGCCAATACCAGAACTAAAAAATTACAGAGTAAAAATTGATGAGTATTTATTGAGCTATAGTTGGGCCATATATGACCACGAGGGCCTTGTTAGAATCGCATTATCGGACGTACAGGTATAGATTAGGACCAAAACTATTCGAAAAACATAATGGCATCGGGGGCCAATACCAAAACTTAAAAGTTACAGAGTAAAAATTGATGAGTATTTAGCTATAATTGGGTTATTTATTAGTTATGTTAGGCTGCTCAATTATATAGTGTTCTGGAATATAGTTGTACCAGAACCAATAGAAAACATGATGGTTCCGATTGTTTATGCCTGAACTTTGAAGTTTCAGAAATGAATTTGTTATTCTAAATCATTTGTAACGATTTTTTCGAGTTCTTTTGATTATTCCTTATTAGTTTGTCTTTAATTTGAATTGGAAATAAATTTGGTTTATTTTTTACCATTTAGTTATGAATTTTTGGGTTGACAGTATTAGATATAACTGGCAAAACAGTTTTAACTTTTGTTATATTAAATTTTGGGCTGACTATGTGAAACTATCACGATAGTAATATTTTTTTGGGCTGACTATGAGAAACTATCACGATAGTAATATTTTTTTGGGCTGAGTTCTTATAAAATGTCGTGAAATACATTTTTTTGGGCTGATACTTCTAATATTATAGAAATCATTATTTTAGTGTTGCCATCGCATTTTTTTGGGTTGAAATTTGGGCCAACTTCACATACATTGGAGCCAATGCCATCAGATTATCACAGAATAGTCATTCGGATAGATAAAAAACCTTCTTGACATGGAGGATCTTTCACAACGCCCCATCAATCAACGAAGTTGCTATTGTCATGGTCATTATCCATAGACGAACTGAAAGTCTACAACGTATTACTGAAACACACAGATCGTTATTCACTTCAATAACCAATATTATTTTTGCAATGAAACGACGAATTCATAGTTAAGTACGCTAAAATGAAAAAGCGAACGACTTCTTTTCAATCATTTGAATGAAAATAAACCTTCGATCCGAGGACTATATTCACTTGTGCCTTGCAAATCATGAAAACATTGTTGGGAAAATTGGTTATCGGAAAATTGGTTATTGTAACAGCTACATATACGGGAAGTCGAAGACATATGCACGAATACGCTCAAGATGCCATGACGTATGTATAACAATTTGGACTTCCAGAATCCAACAATCCAACGTGAACTGAGATTAGAGATTAACTTCTATTTGGACAATCATTGTCCCATCGGCATAATCTTACAGCTATAGTTTTCAAACAGATATTTATAAAACTCATGGATCTCACAACTAAAAATCACTTTTACGGAGAAACTTGTTGCTGCAATTTTAATATGATTAAAGGACAAAATTATTACAACTCAAATTGATAGTGTTATATCAGTTGAGTCACCCCATCCTCATCATTAGTAAAAATTAGTTATACGGGATATGCGGAGAATTGAATCAAAATCACCTTGCATGAAATATGCTAAATGTTCGAAAATCTATCAAAGTGAACAATGTTGACCTCGACGTCAATAATAAATCATAGAATGCGTCGACGTAATTTATGTCAAAACCATGTAAACCCCATATTAATGTTGGAAACTACAGCTCAGTTAAGTCAACTAAATTAATATGTGAACAAGCGAAGTTACGCAGTGATATGGCAGTTTTCGAACTTAAGAATACTTTGAGAACCCCTTAAACAAATTTTTCTGAGTTTAGAACTCCTTATACAATCGATTCTTAACACTCGAAAGCCCATCTCACCAATTTGTATATAAACCCTTATCACCGCAATTATTATGTAAGTCGTTCGAATCGACGAAAAAAATAAAAAATGGTCCCGGGCCCCACCAAAAAAAAATAAACGAATTTTCCCAAAATTAGCACCCATCGAAATCGATTCCAGGCATTTGATTCCCTGCACAGGGAACAAAAACAGCAAATGCTACAAATTATTATTGTTACTCATAACTACCAAAATTTGCAAAATGACGCGATTAGTGCAATCATATAATATCACCGTAAAGCAAACAACATTCCGTAATATGATGGAACATAACGCCAGATATCTAATTAATGAAATACACAAGACCCATGGTGCAACATCACATAGCATGGTATACATGACGCAACATAGTGGGATATCTAGCAGCGTCCCACAACATAATGCAACATTAAGCAACATTGTGCAGCATCACGCTACATGGTGCAATATTTCACAACATGCTGTAACATAGTGCAACGTCACGCGTAACATGGTGCAACATCACACAATATAGTGCATTATAATGCACCATGATGCATCGTCGCAGAATATGGTACAACACAATGTAACATTGGGCAACATCACGCATTATGGGGCAACAGCATGTAATATGATGCAACATGGCAGGATGATGAAAGAGAGGCATATACTAAAGTTATGCAATACATAGCAAACGGTAACGGAGAAAATATTTTTTTGTTGCGGCGGGGGCACTGGAAAATCATTTCGTCTTAATTTGATACTCGTGGAAATTAGACAGCACAACAAAATCGGACTCGCTGTTGAATCATCAAGAGTTGCATCAACTTTACTCGACCGGATGACAATGATTGCCACAGTATGAAAAACAAGCAAAAATATTATTTGGGATGAATGTACCATGACAAATAAAAAAGCACTGGAAGAGTATGATCGAAATCTGCGTGATTTGCTAAAATCAAATCGACCAATAGGAGGAGCTCATATATTGCTAGCAGGTGGTTTTTGTCAAACTTTGTTAATCATTTTATATGATCAGCACCCGCTAATGATCTCAGCGACTCATCTCTGGTGACTTGTTATAAAAATTACACAAACTACACACATGCGTGTTTATTTACTTCAAGGTGTTACTGCCAAAACATTTACCAAACCAAGGCGTCAATCAAATAAATAACGAAATTCAATCGCAACCCCCCGGCCCATCAATGAAATACAAATCTATTGAAGCAAATGAGGACAAGTTGTCAATTATCCAATAGAGAGTTTCTTAATTCTTTTAAGCCGCCTGCACATTATTCAAGTGATTATAACTGTGAAAAATTATTTTAAAAGAAATTAAGTACTCGTATGTAAAAAGAACGAAAATATTGTAAAAAAAAAATTAATAATGAAAGCCGGTAAGAAGGGAGTAATAATTATTTGAAAATGTGTGTTCTATAATATGCCCACATGCCCACCAGCAAGGATTCGTTTAAAATAAAGGCAAATCCTCAAATCCTTAAATCCTTTAAAGAGTTTTTAGACTTCCACGAATTTGATAAAAATTGGAGAGCGGTGATTTTATTTAGAATGTCAAGAATTTTTATATTACTTGTCTTGAATTTAAATGCTTTGGGTCGGATCGAAAGATAATCAGAACAAGTTGTGTTGCATTGCATCATATTGCCTCATGTCGGTCTCATTGCCTACAATTTGGTTGTATTTTCGAAAAGGATTATTAAATTGGACACTATTCTAATTGTTGTACTGTCGAATCTAGAAAAATCGTAGAGCTTGTGGAAAAATGACGCATCACTATAAACACATTCAATGCTAACAATTCCAAATAAGTGATACACCCAATTTAATTGATCATCTTTTGAGAATGCAAGAACTCTGATGGGCTTTGTAAATTTTACAGAATTGAACAATTTCTGCGTCTTTGAATACATTTTACAATAATTTCTGAGAGCTTTTGGGTGTATTTTACTGTTGTATAGAAGAGTATTAATGGAAGAGCACACAGACTTGTCTGAATTTGGGTGTTATCAAAACTAGTGCATACTCCCAGCTATTTAAGTGATATGCAGCAACATGTACAAAATTAGTGAGTGTGGTTTAGACTAAGTTATAAACTTGAAGTAAATAAATGCAGTAATTGTGGAGTAAATCATGCTCGGTAATTACATAGGATGCATTGTGTATAAGAAGATCAGGAAAAAATGACACCAAAGCAACGAATTAAGCAACAAGCAATCCACCAACTACCAAAAAATTCAAGCAAATAGATAATTATTTCTGCAACCATTAACTTAGAAACATCATTCGGAGAGGTAGCTCCGTGTAACGTGCGAAATAAAGCAAATGAACCTCAGAATGGTGACCAGGGAACTTACTAAATTATAAACACGATTCAATGAATAAATTTATACAAATTATGGAAACAAATATATGGGACTCATGCTGCAAAATATGACAACCATGTTGCAACTGTTAACGAACAATCAAAATATAAAACGATTGAATTTAAACTAGTCTTATGGAGAGCTCTGTAAAATTTAATGGTTACAAAATTTGCGATTTATGCAACATCATAAAGCGAAATCTTTTGATGGATCAGCAATAATTATTAAAAAGAATATAAGACACCATGAACTGGAAAAAATATCTGCTTAGAAGAATGATCTGGTAGACGTACCATATCCAGTCTACTGCCCATCGAAATATTTAATTAAAAAGCAGCAATTTGCAAATTATTTCAAATCTTCGGGAGATAAATTCCATGCAGGAAGAGCCTTTAACTTCAAACACATCCAAAGGGACTACAGATTGGTCAACCGATAGACGAAAAATTCCTGATTTAATCGACTTTTGTGTAACAAAGAGTATTGTTTGAACTTATGTTACGGTCGTTACATGCTACCTTCTGAAGACTCACCACTTTTAATAACATTGAGCACGAGAGTCTTAAATTTGAAATCAAATATATTTTTAACCAACTAATTGGACTCAATTAAAATCTAAAGTCGCAAGAGAGTGCTCATAGAACATCCCACTTAAAACAAAATCAGAAATTGATGAAGCAACATAATTTGTTAGAATATATTACAGCAAGCACCCAATGATACTACATACATCAGCTCACTGAAGAACAAACGTAAACTACGCAGGCAATGGCAATTATGTAAATAATCTGAACGTTAATCAAAATTAAACACAGCTATTGAAAAACTGAAAGTAGCGTTAAGTAGCGACAGAGACATCAAACTGTTCACTGTGGAAAAGTACAAGAAACCTAAAATGGCCCACGCAATCATGCCTTCACATTCACCTCTCCGATGGAAAGTGAGCAAAAAAAAAAAGGAACGATACACAAAAAGAAAATATATTCACTCAACGTTTAGCTACGGTAATTACTTTGAACTAGAATAACACACACTAATATATACCCTAAAAACTCGTGCCTTTTTGGGGCATGATCTAAATAGTGGATACATTTAGTATATACATTTCAATACTGCAATAAAACTGGCTATTTTCAAGAAACTTGAAAAATTTTGCAAATCCTGATGATCCATAAACTTGGGACCTAACTATTGAATTCGACGTACGTTTTCGAAGGCTATCGTTTTCCTATAGTAGACAAAAGAAGAAGAAAGTAAACGTATGCAATAGTTAGGCCCCTGGTAAAAATAAAATAAAAGTAGGGTCATTTCTTCCAATTAGTTTACTGCCTTTGAAAAAATGCTTCTTAACAAACTTAAACCAATTCTGCAAGGCCAAAATATTATACCCGACCACCAATTTGGATTTAAAGAAGATCATGGAACCATAAAATAAGTGCATAGGATCGTATCAGAAATGAAAAAACTTAGACTAAAAAAACTTTAGAAAAAACTTTCGATAAAGTATAGCAAAAAAGACTTAATTGAGGCACAGCTACCAACGAACATCAGTCCAAACCATACAGGGTTCGAACGTGTAATTTAAAGTTCCATTTCCAAGGAGTAATATTTGACTCAATATCTGGTGGCGGTCTGGTGTAATAAATTATTAAAGGTGGTTAAATTGAACTTTAAATTACATGTTTGGCGAATAAATGAAGGTTCTTAAACTAAAACAGGATGGATATTCCGAAACATTAGCATTCATGATTGACAAGTTTGATATATGAAGTTTGCCAATATAATGAAAGAACATGATTTGAAAATGAAGAAAATTGAAGAAAAGAACATGCGGCTTCAAAATCAAATATTTAATCTGGTTAATAGAATTAACAATATTGAAGACCACCATAGAAGTTTGAATTTACTGGTGCATGGTGTACCTTAAACAAGTAGCGAAAATTTAACTTTGATTATAAAATGTGTTTTTGATTACCTCAATATTGCACATGTGTTGGAAAATACTGAAGGCGCTGTAAGATGTGGTAAATTGGAACCATCAAAAACTATGCCTTTCGTATTTAAGTGTAGCAAAATTGATATTAAATTGAAAATATTGAATACATTTAAGACGAAGAAGATAGAATTAAAAAGAAACGTATTTATAAGTGACATTCATTTATCTCATCCTCTAAATAATAAATACATTTTTGTATCTGAGCATCTATTTTTGTACAAGCAACAATTATTAAATAAAACAAAAGCATGTCAAGCGCGGTACAATTTAAAATTTATGTGGGTTAAAAACAATGATATTTTGGTGAAAAAGAATGATTCACCTAAAATAATTAAAATCATCAACGAAGATTCACTTAGGCATCTTGCGGAGGAATAAGTTTTTTCTATTCTTTTTTTTTTATTTTTCAAATTTATCTAATGTTTTTCCTTATTTTGTTTTGTTTTAATGTTTTCATGCCCTTATCAATCTATTTTCAAAATGTAACTGGTTTGAGAACGAAAACTCATCAATTTTTATCTAATGTATTAGTTTGCAACTATGATGTCATTTGTTTAAATGAAACTAATCTAGATGATACATTTTTTAATAGTGAACTATTTTCTAATGATTATACTGTTTATAGGAAAGATCGTGATTTAACACTATTTCCTGATAAACCTAGTGGTGGGGGTTGTTTGATTGCAGTTAAGTCAACATGTGATTCATTTCGTGTTTGTATACATGGGAGAAATTTCTGTCTAAAATTCCATTACAAAAAATTGTTCATAAATGTTCCGAATTTTTATCCTAAAGTAACTTCTGATGAATATAAAAAGTATTTTAAGCATTTAAGTGATTTATTAAACTTATGAAAATCATCTTCTACATTTTTAATTTTGGGTGACTTTTATTTACCTATAGTATCTTGGTTATCAGGTATAAATAATTCTAATTATTAAGAGCCAGATCCAAGTTTAATTTTTGAAATTAAATCACGATCATTAATTGATTGTATGAATTTTACAGATACATATTAAACAATTTAATTCGGTTGGGAATTTCAATAATAAAAATTTCAGAGTTAAATATAAAAAAACAATTGATATAGATTATTATCATATGTTCACAGTGTTACGTTCCAAGACCAAAAGTTTAATTAAATTTGCTTACAACAAATATTTAAATAATGTGGAAAAGAATATTAGTTTAAATCCTAAAGGTTTTTGGTCTTATGCAAAAAAATTAAAAAAATTTTGTTCCATCAATAATGAATAAAGAATATGCGTCAAACCCTAATGATATTTGTGAACTGTTCAGATTATATTTTGCTTCAGTTTATGGGCTCGTAAATAATTTTTTTGAAGAAAAATATTTTGATCACATCGGAAATAAAGATGTTATTTCACCATTTTCACCATCATTACTTGACATTGAAGCTTGTCTTAACACTATAAATATCAAACAATCTGCGGGTCCTGATGGTATTCCCCAAATTTTCTTTAAAAATGTAGCGCAATCAATAAAATATCCGTTAAAGATTATTTTTGATCATTCAATGAGTAATAATATGTTCCTATTACGTTGGAAATCAGCAAAAATCACTCTAGTTTTTAAATCAGGAATTAAGTCTGATATAAAAAGTTATCGACCGATATCAATTTTAAATACGTGCAGTAAAATACAATAGTTGAACGAATTATTCACATTAAAATAAGTGATCATATTTATAATCACATTTCGATAAAACAACATGGGTTTTTCCCATCCAGGTCTACTTTATCCAATCATTTATACTTTTAAAATGTTGTCCAAAGGTTTCTAAGCTCACATTATCCGTTTGATGTCATTTACACAGATTTTGCTAAGTCGTTTGATAAAGTAAATCATGAAATTTTGTTTTTCAAGTTAGGCAAATTTGGCTTCATAGATTTGATAAATTTTATCAAATCCTACCTTACTAATCGTATTCAATTTGTGGCTATTAATAATTATAAATCTTCAAAATTCAGTCCAACGTTCAGACCGCTTGTATTTTTATGATTTATTGATGATGTAGTGGATGTACTAGATTGTGAGGTTCTTTTATTTGCTGATGATTTAAAATTGTTTAATTCAATTAAATCAATAAAAGAATGTCATATTTTGCAAAACGATCTAAATAAATTGCAGTTATGGTGTAATAAAAACCATATGATTATTAATGCTAGTAAATGTGGTGTTTTAAAAATTAAGCCAATGGTTTACAACATGAATTTTAGTTATGATATTAATAGCGTTACTCTAAAAGTTTATGATAGTTTTTAAGATTAAAGTATTACAGTGGATAGTACTTTTAAATTTGACCTTCATATTAATAACATAAATAACATCAAAAATGCTTATAAAATACTTGGTATGGTTATACGAATATGTGCTAAATTTTCTTTACAAAAAACATTTATTTTACTTTTTAATTCATTTGTTAGACTTAAACTAGAATACCTATCCACAATTTGGAATCCTAACTATAAGATTTATATAAATAGTTTGGAGAAAATTTACAAGGTTTCATAATTATAAATATAAAAACGGTTATATGAACAGTATAATGTTCGTTTGCAAAGATATGGTTTGATGGCATTAAATAGTAGAAGAATTTATATTGATATAATAATTCTACTAAAATTATTGAATGGTTATATTGGTATTGATTTGCTACATGCTCTTAAAATTAAACCAAAATTCAATTATTTTATTCGAAACATGGAGTATTTTGATATTCCAATTTATAAAAATAATTTGGTGAATACAATTGTTCATTTGCAAAGACATCATAATTTATTTTTTAATGATCTTGAACTGTTTTCGTTTTCAGTATCATCTTATAACTTATTCAACTTTTCAATTTTTGTTGTTCTACTTATTTTTTTTTTATTTAAATATGTTTTACATATAATATGATTGTTATGTATTGTTTATTATATATGTACATTTTTTAATTTTATTTTTTATGTTTCATAATTATTAATTTACATTATATCCTTCTATTTTACTCTAAGCTAATTGTAATAGGATAATATCTGTAATTGGCTAATTGAATTGAAGAAATAAATAAATGTTTGAAACGTCTACCGTTTATAGCCAATTTCGCATAACCTGACACAAAGATAATTTATTGCACACCTGGATAAAGTTGATCTGCCCTCCACAAGGTCCAAGGATTAACATTTGACTCAATCTCTGGTGGCGGTATGTTATAATAATTTACTAATATTGGTAAAATCGATGTTTTTATCATAAATAATCGTTTGGGGTAAAATTTACCCTAAGTCAAGATGTAGGGTTGATCTTCAACTATTTAATCAATGTAATTAATTTATAATAAATTCTGGTCCAAGAGCCATCCAGATATCACAGCTACCTCAAAGTTACAGCGGTTGTAGTTTTGCGGTGTATGTTTAATTATAAGCTAAACCGACCACTCGTTCCTCGAAAACGGTAACTGTAATAAAATCGGGATTTGTTGTAATAAATTGTAATAAATGTGTAACCAATTATAATACAGGTTTCATTGAGGCGGGATAATTTGGTCGGTGTAAGTTAAGAGCACTTATATATACGTAACACGAATATACACAGTGATTTCAACATAGAAACATGTAGACACAACTTCATAGCAGATACAATACCGCAGTACAGCATAGAAATGCTTGGGAAATATTATCGAGGCCTTGATATCGGCGTCTTTAAAGAGAAGATCCCTTAGATCTAATATTAAGAAGTAAGATTTAAAGACATCTTATGAGTTTCCCAAGATGGAATAGATAATTAAATTACTTCGTTCAGCACCAGTCGTGCAGTGCCGCTTTTCACTAAAGTGCTCATATAACAGGTACGAACTGATGATATTTTAAACCAAACTCGAAATACAATAAAATTATTTTTTAGCTGAGGTATACCAAAACGCTTTCTACACTTAAAAAAATTGTACGCGTTTTTAACTCAAATTTACCATTTAAGCGAAAATTGCCATATTCATGAAAATACACCGTATAAACACATTTGTAAATCTCACAAAATGCCGCCAATTATATATCGTTTATCTAACAATGATTGAAACTACTTGATTGACATAAACCGAGACCACCCACTGATTTAAAAATTCCCCAAAAATTAAAATTTAATCGAAACCGCAAAAAAAAACTCTTATCGCTTCATAAGTCGGATAGTATATCGGCATTTAATTAGCACTTGTTAGGTGGCTTTTAGCACATTGTCATCATTAAAATATCAACACACAACAGAACGAACGAGAGTTTCTTAGCGATGAATCACTAAATTTTATAGTAAATTGTACAGGTACGGAATGATTAAGTTATATGTGGGAAAGTTACACAGCAAATATTTAGTCAGATTTACGACTAATTGGCGTCTGATAAATTTGCCCCCCACCACAACACATTCAATTGCGGTTTAAACTTAATAAAATTCGTCAGCTGATTAATATTTAAACTAATAAAAACTCGATATCGCAAGTATTAAGTTGCACATTGCGATTTAAGTTATAGTCGACTAAGTGCGCACTCGAAATTTGCCAACAAGAGAAATGAATTCATCATTTTTAGTCGTATTGTTATTCGCGACTATTCTTTATGTCGTGTCGGCAGCCACCACAAAAGTGCAATTAGCACATAACAGTGATGATGGCAAAATAACAACGAAGTTAGCGCAATATAACAGTCCAGTAAGTGGAGTACGTAAACAACGTGCGATTGTATTTCGTCCACTCTTCGTTTATCGGCAACAAGAAAAGAAAAAAATTCGGCAAAAGGAGTTGGTGGACAAGTGCATCGGAAAGCTAAAGAAATTGGGATATAAACCTCCATATCGGGATTACTTCCACAAGTGTAATTTACAAGTACGTGATTTCCAGTAGCGCATCGAATATTTATTTACGTTGCGGAAAATAATCATATGGTGTTATTGAAGTTCAGTGAATTTATAGATTTTAATTCTTAATTTGCATATGGTCGCTAATTTTACGCGTATAATTAAAAATTTGTAAATCAAACAGGGTGTAAACATTTAACTTTATACAAAATTCGGTGAAGCAGATAAGACTATTAGGAACCTTAACCAAAAAATAATGATCTTGAACTAGTATTTTAATATAATTTATATTTTTTTAAAGTATTATTTATTTATTTATATCGCTATATATTTGTAAGCTTTTTTTGTTCAATGTAAAAATATTATTATCTTTTGATAGTTAGCTAATAAATATCAATTAACAGCAATGTGAAAATTTGTGTTTTTAATTTTTGTGTGTTTTTTATATATTTAGACCTCTGACTATTTTAATATTTTTAAATAGTTTAAATTATTGGTTCGAAGAATTTTGGGAAAATTAGACGCTAAATTGAGTGACTTATGATAAAACATATATAGAAATTATTTCTAATAAAAAAGAAGTTAAGTGTTACGGAACAAGATGATTACGAGACAGGTGAGTGGTCATTATTAGAGCGTTACGTTGTTAATACTAATGTGTAAACATAGTGGATATAGTGTTACAAATAAAGTAAATTTGGTGTATACCAAATAGGGGGATGTGATATACAAAATGTCCCTAAAGTAGCAGACACAAATGGTACCGTTGGATTCCCTTGATCCAAACGAAGGTGAGATTACACAGTTCAGGCTCTTAGCTTGGAAACAAACTGTGGAAATATAGTTCAGACTCTTAGCTTTCAGAAAAGTCGACTACTTGTCTAGATACACGTATGCTGGTACCAAAATGTATTAGCATTAAATAATATTATTTACAAATATTGACGGTTAACTGTTAACAAAATGGTATGGTTTCATAAAATAATTGAATGTAAATTAGTCATTAGGCCATCTGTGAATTTAAACGAGTGTTTGTTACAAATTAAAACAAATTTATTAAAAAATTAATCATTATAGTCCTAGTGAATATGTGGATACAACGGATATATTTTTATCGATACCTTTATCGTAGATAGCCATCAGTTATCACTTTCGTTAATGCAGACCGAAATTTGCGGGAAAATAGCTCTTGTACAAACAATCGGAGAAACCTACCAAGCGTTCAAAAAATTTCAGAAAATAACAGGCCAATTAAAAAAAATCGCCATCCTTTTCATTACAAGACATTTTGGGAAATGTTAAAATATTAAGAAAAAGTTATTGTAAATGGTTAAATGGACAGTAAATCCAAGCTGCTTTTACCCGGGACGGATACATAAATTTACTCAACTCACGTTTCTGGTCATCAAGCAATCCCAGTTTAAAAATTGTAAACTATTATCAACATAAATTTACAGTACCTGCATGGTGTGGTATTTTTGGAGATGAATTACTAAGAATTAAAAAATTTTAAATTTAAACAAAAAAACAATTTTGAAGAACTTCTGGAAAAAGTTCAATTGATAAATTTGCGATGATGTGGTTTATGCATGATGGGATTCCACTTCATTTTGCAATACATGTAAAATCGCAGTTAAATAGTTTGTTATTAAAGCTTATACTTCATCTATCCCAAATAAAGAAACTTTAATTACTAGAATATGTGAAGCTTGCAGCGAACCTGTGAACGGGAGTTTGAATTGAAATGCGCAACCGTCATTTTGAGAATTTAGTGTAAATAGATGTAAATAATATTATTTTTAGATAACATAATATAGCAAATACGACAAACAGTAAGCTTTTCTGAAAGCTAAGAGTCTGAACTATATTTACATCAAAAAACTATTTACTGATATAGAGGAATTGTTAAGAGTTAAATGGTACAGGAGCAAAAATTATCATTAAAGAATAGAATTCTATTGTGATTGTCGTGTCGGTTTTCCGACGACTGCTAAAATTGGTATTATAAATGTCGATATCAATCGACGTTTGTCGTAAAAAAACCATTTTATTGTCGATGACATTTTTGTTCGTGACTTACAAGTATTGTGAGCCGTATTTAATACAAAAAATAGTTTAACATAAGTAAAATGATCTTTGTTTTAATAATTATTTATTATATATCTTGAGTTTATTAAAACCCGCATAAATTTACAGCAACTGAACAAAAAAAAATTAATTTTCTACATCCACATAGCTTAATTTATTACATGTTTGATCTTCAAAATTTATATTTATATTCTTTTTGTTAATTTTAGACATCTATTTAGATCCTATATTTGGGCAAAACTCCGAAATATAAACTAATTCAGGTTTTCTGACAGGCGGCTCACAGCATTTTTGACAAAATATCAACACAACTAGTCACGATTGTTAAGTTAATCGATAAGTTCACAATAGCATGGATTTTTTCAACGTTAACATATCAATACTCATTAGTCGATTCGTGATAGTTACGCAATACAAAATAAAAATCATCACGACAACACAAAGTCAAACATAATAAGGGTGATTCATAATTATTTAACCTTATTTCAAACAGAATGTTATCAGCTTTTTAATGAAATTAGTACTTGAAAATCAAAATAGTTATTTCTCAAGATATTGAAGTTTATTTAAAACGATGTGCTGTGTTGGAAGGCCCCTCTTTAAACGTTTATAACTTGATAGGGGCGCTTTAACGTGCGAAGCAATACAAGTAATCTCACCTTCGTTTTAATCAGGGAATCCAACAGTACCATTCGGGTCAGCTACTCTAGAAACAACCTGTAAAATCGTTTTTGATCAACAGATGACTCATTCATACTATAATTTACATTATAATATGTTACAATTAACATATTTCATTGGGTTTGGAATGGAATAATACCATGACATAACTGAATATTCTTAACATGTATAAAAATAATCCAGTAATACCACGCACCATTTCAATTTCAACATATTGAAATTTCATTTTACATAATTTCGAAAAGTCTCGTAATACCAAAATCTAGTACGTGTGAGACAGTGCAACAACCAAATGTGGCATTTTAATGCAATTGGCTTAAACTGAAAAACATTGAAGTTTTTCCTAACCTGAACTATCCCCGTTCATGGTTTATCCAGGTTCACTTAGGTACCGCAAGCCAGAAAGGCCATTTCGATAACAATTTTTGGTACGCAATTATGATATATTCACCCTTTGAATCATAATTTATTTTTAATAAAAAGCAAAAATGATATTGATTTATTTGATTTTAAACTCATAAACTTTACATTTGGTTTTAATTTAAATTATTTTTATCACAGAAAATCAAAAAAAAAAATTATTCAACATTTTTTGAATAAATAAACGAAAAAAAAAATTTAATAATTTTAATTAAAAATTAAACAAATTTGTGGTTTCTTATGGGATTCACAGTAGCATTTGAGTGTGCACCACTATTAGTATGATTTTATAATCGTTTAAAAACACAGTGAAATTAAAAACAAAAACATCAAATCAATGTTTGCAGTTTATTCTTTAATGATTACTTCATGTAAATGTTGGCCTCGACTACGTTTTAAGTGGTCCATCCAAAACATTCTAGATTGTACAGTGCAATCGATAACATCAAATTATTTAAATTATGTTAAACATAAAAAAGTGTTAATAGTTAAAAAAAAAAACAAAGATTTGTGATCTCAAATATTGTGTAGTGTTTATTAGTCTAATAAATGATATTTGATAAGAACACGATCTGCCACGAACAGGTGGTGATCCACCAATGAAGAGGGGTCGTGATGACCCCTCAGATAACTCAAGTAACAAATCCATGCGAATAAATTTGGATTACAACAACAAAATGTCACAGTCACAAGTTGAAACCAGTAACTCTTTTGATGGCCTTACGGTAGATGTTGACTTGAACGATGCAACTGTAAATGACGAAGTCATTATCAACAAAAAGAATAAAAAACAAAAAGTACCACCAGTCATAATAAATGATGATCAATATAAATTGGTGCTGGCTATCAACAAAAATTATTTTCAGATAAAATTACAATCAGTAGGAACTAAAATTCTGTTTAGTGATATAACTCATTACACACAATTTATTGCGCGCTTAAAAACTAAAAACACCAAATTTTTTAGCTTTGAGGCAGAACTTAATCGACCAATTAAAATAGCTCTGTCTGGATTACCAGATTTAGTTATTAATGAGCTTAAAGAAGTTCTAAAAACGGATAACAATATTATTACTAACAATATAAGCAAGTTTAATATAAAACATAAAAGGTATAATGTCCAAATGAATTATTTATTACACTGCATCAAAAAAATAAACATACACCTTATTTTTTTTTTTTCAATAAATTCATATATTTTTTACACAACATCTATAGTACATATTTGATTTTTTGTCTATTTACTAACTAATAATATCACATTTAAAAAATTAAAAAATATATAAAAATTAATTCATTTACTTAACAAAAATATAACAAAACTTAGTCAAAGAACAAAACATCATCAAAAAAAACATACAGTTCCTAGTATTATTACTAATAAATAGGGCAACCAAAAATATGCTCTTAAAAATAGGGTTTAGGGGTATATCCTCTATCCGGTCGCAAACTATTTAATAGCGAGGCGAAATATGGTTAGTAGATTTATTTTGCCATGCCAATTGACACATTTTTTTAGATTTAAATTTGTTTTGCGATTGTAAAGTAGAAATACACGAAAAGACTACGACCTCGGAAAATGCGTAACAGTCTTTTCGTGTATTTCTACTTTACAATCGCAAAACAAATTTAAATCTAAAAAAATGTGTCAATTGGCATGGTAAAATAAATCTACTAACCATATTTCGCCTCGCAATTAAATAAACTGCGACCGGATAGAGGATATACCCCTAAAACCTATTTTTAAGAGCATATTTTTGGTTGCCCTACTAATAAATAAAATTAATAATTTGTGTGCTACCCTTTCTGAGTTGTGTCCTAATTTAGACGATTCTGCATTGAATGCACCAGTTTTCCTGTTCTTCCGACGTAATTTGGTGCCACTCATCGATTAATTTAGATTTTAAATCGTCTTTTGTTCCAATAAAATGTATAGACTATAGACCAGTTTTTCCAAATTATCCCAAAGATGTTCAATGGTGTTGAGATCTGGCGATTGTGGAGGATTCGGTAAAATGTATTTGACATTGTAGATCAACTAGTTTTTTACCAAGTGGGATGCATGTTTCGGATCGTGGTCTTGAACCAAACTAATAAGCTCCCTGAATTAAAAAAGGCTAAAATTAAAAAGGTTGCCTTAAAAATGGTGATTTTATATGAAAAAATGGGACCGTTTTTAAGTCATGTCAATTTGCAAATTTAAGTTTGTTTTATATTTTCATTAATGAAAGCATTAGTTGCAATAATTGAATGGTTTGGACTTACATATCCAATAGAGAGTACCATTAGTCAATTTTTAAATTAAAACACAATTTAATAAAAACGCCATTTTTAAGTCAGCCTCTTTTAATTCGGGGAGCCAAGCTAATATGTCCAGATATTTCAATTTTCGTCGCACTCTTTTAAATGATTCTGTAGAATTTTCAAATATTCTTCTTTATTCCTGGTAATCTCAACAAACACCAGATCCTCGACCCCCATGGTACCCATTGCACCCATTGCCATAACGGGTTCTCCACCGTATTTGTCGATGGGGATGCTATTCTTACTATTTAGTGCAGTACCTTTGTGACGTCATATAGTTCTACGGCCATCAGATCCGAAAATGAGGAATCAGGCGTGAAAAAGGCACTGCACCAAATAGTAAGCATATCATCCCTTTCTTCAAACATATCCTCAACCATCTAATTCAACATTTTCGGATCAGATGGCCGTAGAAATATATTACGTCACAAAGGTACTGCACTAAATAGTAAGAATAGCATCCTCATCGACAAATACGGTGGAGCAAAAGTTATGGCATGGTGTGCAATGGGTACCGTAGGGGTCGAGGATCTGGTGTTTGTTGAGATTACCAGGAATAAAGAAGAATATTTGCAAATTCAAAAACTAGTTCATCTACCATGTCAAATACATTTTACCGAACCCTCCACAATCGCCAGATCCCAACACCATTGAATATCTTTGGGACAATTTGGTTAAACTGGTGAAACTACATGATATTGGAACAATAGACGATTTAAAATCTAAATTAATCGATGAGTGGCACCAAATTACGTCGGAAGAACAGGAAAACTGGTGCATTCAATGCACAATCGCCTAAATTAGGGCACAATTCAGAAAGGGTGGCACACAAATTATTAATTTTATTTATTAGTAATAATACTAGGAACTGTATGTTTTTTGTAAGTATGTTTTTTCTTTGACTAAGTTTTGTTATATTTTTGTTATTTTTGTTAAGTAAATGAATTAAATTTTATATTTTTTTATTTTTTTTTTTTAAATGTGATATTATTAGTTAGTAAATAGACAAAAAAATCAAATACTAAAGATGTTGTGTAAAGAAAATATATGAATTTAGTAAAAAAAAAAAAAAAAACACATAAGGTGTATGTTTATTTTTTGATCCAGTGTATATTTGAACGAATTAAAGAAAACGAAGCATGTATGTATATAAAAGGATTGTTAATTGTAGCTATTATATTAATCGTCGTTCTGGCCCAACACAATGCAGAAGATGCCAAATGTTCGGACACGGAACCACCCGTTGCAACGTGACAGCTAAATCAATAACTGCGGAGATAACCACCTTATAAATGAGTGAAGTCTTTAAAAGTGTAAGGAAGATGAGCGTCGAGAAAAATTGAAATGTGCCATCATAGTGCCAACAGTCATAGTACCAACAGACCTCTATGTCGAAAGAGAGACGAATTCATTCGGATAAGAGAAAATATGAAAACAAAGAACGTCAGTAAACTGAATAAATCACCGAAATCTTCTCCACACTTTGATTTGAGCTATTTCCCTGAACTTAAACCAACCAAAAACTTATGGCTTGAACAATTCTCTGGGGCAAAAAATTTATTTAATATACCATATAATTATGAAAATACCTGCAAGACACGAACTAAAACAACAGTTCGCTTTCCATGGACGAAATTATGAGCATCCTCACTGAAGCATGTACTAAACTAGCTACCTGCAAATCAACACGCTTCTTCATTTGGCCTACAAAAATGTCTGTGGTTCCAACAAGTAAATTAAAATTTTTTTACTGAAATTCTCAAGGAATTCGCAACAAGATAACTGAGTTTTATAAATATCTCCATTGACTAATGAAACTGGTCTGAAAAATAATATTAGACTGTTAAGCAACTCTAATTATAAAGTCTATAGACTTGATAGAAAAGTAAGGAGATTGGATGGTGTAGCCATTTTCGTCCATAAAAAACTTCGCCATATTCTATAACAAAATTTAAACACATCGATTATCGAATCAATCGGTATTCTCAGGTAATTTGTGACACTACCAATATAAATATGATGTCCATGTATTTTCCTGGTTCTAACAACCCATACAATCTTAATATTTTAAAAAGATTTCTAAATATATTAATACAATACAATTTCTAAATATATTAGAAAATTAACTAATTCTGATTGCAGTTATTTTACTGTGTTGATTGTTGCGGTCGCCATACCGTTTCTGCCGGTGATATTCTATATAATGAATTCAATATTAACCGTTTTCAAATTCATTACCCATCATTCCCAACATGTTATCCATCCAGAGGGTCGCCATCAATCCTATAGATTTAGTTTTATCGAACAATAAACATATGATTTCTCCGCTCGCTGTAATACCAGAGTTCACTTCCGATCACTATCCCTTACATTTGAAATAGATGTACAGCATATTATCTCACAAAGCATTCGATTTCTTTATAAACTGGCTAAACGATCACTCTTTAGAAGAACAATTATTCAAAATTTAATATTAAAAAGTGAATGCCACAATTATAATACTCCCGAAATCATCGATAGGAAAATCACACAAATAACCAATCTCATAACCAATGAGGAAGCAATTGCTGTGTGCAAAGTGCCCATTGTTCCGGATAACAGTAGTATAATACCGCTTTTTATCCACAACTTAATTAGAATAAGAAATTCGGCAAGAAAGAGATGGCAGTTCGGTCATAGACCAGAATCTCATGTGTGTTTTCATCATCTTAACAAAATGATTAAATTCTATATCGACCAAATTCAAAATAAACGATAGAATAATACACTATCAACCTTTTATGTGGGCTCAACTTCAATTTATAAACTAACTAAAATAATCAAAAGAAAGAATAAGTCATTTCCACCTTTAAAAATATTTGATCGGATTTTCATTATTGGGTTAGCAGCTAAAAAGTCGATAGACATTGCTTTGTTAGATATTGAAAAGGCATTTGACAGTGTATGAAAGTCCCTAATACACAAATTAAAACTTATTAATCTACCCACATATTTAATAAAGACAATATGGTCCTTCTTAAACGGGCGAACCTTCCAAGTACGAATTGGCAGTTTGCTTTCAGAACCTATAACCATACTCGCAAGTATACCGCAAGACAGCATCCTCAGCCCAACTCTCCATAATTGTTTCATATACGATATTCCGAAACTACAGAATATTAAGTTGTACTTGTATGCTGATGACACGGCTTTCTTAACCGAGTCAATAATTCCTATCACAATTATCCGAAGGCTAGAAAAGGGCCTAAATGCAATGCAGTCTTACTACCATAAATGGGGAATCAAAGCTAATATGAGTAAATTTCTCTGGAGAATTAATTCCTTGGGGAAATTCTATTAACTTGCTTGGTATTACACTTGACAAAACACTAACTTTCTCAATGCATATAAGCAAATATAATAAGTAATGTAATTAAAAAAGCCAATAAGAATATCCAAAATATACCCATTTATCAACCGCAAATAATCACTTAGTAAAAAAAAAAAATTTATTAATTTCAAAACCTTAATTCGGCCACCTATGGGTCTTGGGTGGGTGGGGAGGAGGTGGGGGGGGGGGTGGTTGTGCTTCATCACACTTGAAAAGACTGCAAATCACACAAAATAAAATATTGAAATTAATGTATCCTCTGCCTTGGCATTATTCCACCAGAAAACTTCACGACCTCGACCGCATAGAACTAATAACAGAATTTATTGTAAAACTCAAAAATGGCTACACTGCCAGACTAGTCAACAATCAGAATCCATTAACCAGCCAATAGTTATTCCGAATATCTGAATATTTATAAATCTTATTAAGAGTATATAGTTAAGTAACTTTCAAATTACGATTCAGTAAGGTTTCTTTCTTTCCTTAGTTTTTCCTTCACAATTAATAATATTATCAATACAAAATGCTAATAGCAATTAATTAATTTATTATTAAGAACTTAGTAGAAAATAATTTTATATTCTGAACTCTCACATATTTATTGTAAAGCTTCAATGTAATAATTTATAATTTGGATAATTGATTTGAATTTGAATTTGAAGTGGTCCATGCGAGATGTTTAATTATGCACAACTTTTTCGAACACTTCGGCTGGTATCTCGCTAATGACACTTAAATGTTGTCTTCAAATTGACGATAACCGTCATCTAACCAAAAATAATCTTCGTCGCTGAACACAATTTTTCGGTAAATACAGTCAGTAAAGAAAATGATCATACATACCCTAATTTGTGAGAAAAATTTACAACATTTAAAGATTATAGAACTTATTTTGCAGTTTTTTATTATATTAAAGTATTTTAAAAATTAACAAGTCCAACAGTTTATGTTTGTAAACAAGCTTCGGTTGAAAACGGGCAGCGGACAAGACGAAAGCCAACATTTTAAAATCGGGACGAGCGAAAGATTTTGGATTTTGTTAGAGAAAATCCGAAAACAAGCGTTCCAAGCTTCAAAAGTGGAGAAGATACTTAATAAAGCTACCCACCCCCAAAATGTTAGAAGGATTGTGTGGAAACATGGCAATCATGGGCGTGTGCCACGCAAGAAGCTATTAATTTCCAATAAAAGAATTGAATTTGTCGAAAAATTAAAAACACAAGGCTTTAATTTCTGGAAGATGGTTGTTTTTAACGATGAAAGTAAATTCAACATTTTTGGAGCCGATGGAAGAAGTAAAATTTGGAGAAAATCTGCTACAGCTCTGGCGCTAAAACACGTCATCCCAACTATTAAACATGCGATGGTGGTTCGGTTATGCTACGGGGTTCAATGTCAGCGGGTGAGGTAGGTAAACTGGTTTTTATAAAAGAAAATTTGAATCGCTGGATCATTTGAAAGGACCATTCGAAACCATCCAGGAAACAATTACGGCCCGCATCTTCATGGATCTTCCAGCAAGACAACGATCCTAAGCATACGGTCCACATTGTGAAAGAATGGATTCTGAATAACGTTTCAAACCAGTTACATTCTACTTTTTTATGCTATTGGCCGTAGGCACTTGGCGAAACACACTAATACTTAATAAAGACATTTTTATTAATCACTTGTTTTTTGTTTCGCAGTTATTTTGAATAATTTTCAAAAAGTTTAAAAAATCACTCGATCGATTTCGACTTGTTAGGTCATCATCAGGAGTATCTACTGATTTGTATTAGTAAAAATTTTGTTATATAGTAGAAAAAAGCAAAATATAAATAAAAGAAGGAGGGATAAAAATTTTTATTGCTTATTTTTATCCCTCCTTCTTTTATTTATATTTTGCTTTTTTCTACTATATAACAAAATTTTTACTAATACAAATCAGTAGATACTCCTGATGATGACCTAACAAGTCGAAATCGATCGAGTGATTTTTTAAACTTTTTCAAAATTATTCAAAATAACTGCGAAACAAAAAACAAGTGATTAATAAAAATGTCTTTATTAAGTACCAGTTACATTCGTCACCCCAATCGCCTGACCTGAACCCCAATGAACATTTATGGGACCGCCAGGAACGACAAATTAGAAAATACAGGATTTCCAGCAAAAAAACGTTGCAAGAAACAATAATGAAAAAATGGGATAAAATTTTATCGGAAGTTACCAAGAAGTTAGTAGAATCAAAGCCTAGAAGATTGAAAGAGGTTATAAAAAATAAAGGAGCACCAACTCGATATTAAAATAACTATGAAACATAATTTATGTAAATGATTTAATGAAAAACCAAGGATCCTACATATAAGTGTATGATCATTTTCGTTACAAAATAAACTGGATTTTTTTTTTTTTTTTTAATATAAACGGCAAATGACATTTTATTTTGTATTTTTGGATTTGTTGAAATAATTTAACCTAATAAAAAACTGCAAAATAAGTTCTATAATCCTTATATTGTGTAAAAAATTTTCAAAATCAGGGTGTATGATCATTTTCGTTACTTACTGTAAATAGAATTTCTTCAAGATATTCTAAGGCATCAAAACTTCGACGCTGTAAAACCTTCCACGTAGTCGAGTAATACAATCTCAATTGCCGTGCCCTGCTACAGCAGCAATATTTTCCTACGTACGCACTCTACGCATACGATTTGGTACATTGATGTCCAATAGCGAGAAAAATTGGTGCGAAATTTTATCATAATGGCTTGAATTGCTTTCTCAGTAGGTCGATTATGGCGACGAAAAAATGGACAAAGTGCGCTCAACTCATTTTTCACTCAACACGAATTTTGATAATAAAATTTAATAATTTGTAAAGGTTGTTCAGGTGTGAGATTTTCCATGACAAAATGGCAATGCCTACTGAGAACATTTAACTTTGACAGATGTCGCTAAACACGCGTGATGTGTGTGTCAACAATCAACATATATACGAAGAACCAAAATGCAAAAAGATCACCAGTTATTCATAAATGGGAACACTTGAAAGTATTCAATTTATATTTTAAACGGGAAACACATTTATGAAAAACCAACAGTTAAATTTATTTTATATAAGTGTTTTAGGCTTGTAAAGTTTATTGAATGCGGCCATTTATTACTCGATTAAGATGGGATTGCATATGCTGGCTGGAAATGAGATTCTAAAATTATTTTTAGAAGAAGTTTTGGAATAGGGTCACCTGGGACAGAACTAGTTCAGTTTTTTATCGATTCTGGTAAAATTGGATATGCTGGATAGAAATGTGATTCGTCCATAATTTTTGGAAGAAGTTCTGGAATATGGCCACCTGAGACGAAACTTAGTCATTTCTTACCCGCTTATGATGGGGTTATGTAGGTCGTTTGGAAATAGGATTCTTAAATAATTTTTTAATGAAATTCTGGGACATGGCTACCTAAGAAGGAACTCGGACATTTCTTAATTGATTATGATGGAATTGAGTATAAGTTCGGAATATGGTCACCTAGGAAGGAAATGGCCATTTATTATCCAATTATTGGGTTTGTTGAATGGAAATAGGATTCTAAAATGAATTTCAGAAGAAGTTTTGAAAAATGGTCACCTGGGTCGGAACTCGTTATGATGGGATTTGGTATGTTTAATAGAAATGGGATTTTTAAATTAGTTTTGGAAGAATTTGTGAATTTTATCCTCCTGGGATGAAACTCGGACATTTTTTATCGATTATGATTAGATCCAACATACCGAGGATGGAAATGGATTTCTGAAATGATTTTTGGAAAAGTTCTGGAATATGGCCATCTGGGACGGAACGTGTCCTTTTCTTAACCAATTACATTATGGAATATCCCGGGATGTGGCGTCCAAGAGTATATAAACCAAATTTAATGACTGGTCGTAACAGTACCCCCAATCCGTGATATTTGCCAAACGAAATATCAATGTGATGCCCATTAAACCTATACGCAAATACAATGGCTAATAGGTGTGAAGATAATTACGAACTGATGATATCGGTTAGTGATGAGGAACCCGACTCCATATTAGGACATGCTGATGTTATTACTTCTACAGAGTGTATTCCATGGCGGTTACAATATACGATGATACTGCCAAATAACGTTGTTGTAGTGGTTAAATATCAACTAGCACAGCATTAAGATGCTTGTTCTAGATGTATACCTCCTCACTTTGCTCGCTAACAAATGGCTGAGTTTTTATAACCACACCAACCACACAAGCTCACGTCCACGCGAGATATATTTTTATTCCACATTCACATGCTCTATGAAGCCAAAATAGTATAGAAAATAAAAAAAAAACTATCAATTTTAAGGAGGAGGGTTAACAAAATCATACATATATCCGAACACCCTAAACACAGAAATGTCCAAATCAATAGGGCTCAATCCCATGAATTGCTTGAACTTTCAGTGAAGAAATTAAGTTGATATTTTGATCCATTCTCAAGTTATCGTGGACCCAGACGGACAGATGGCAAACCGAAACCATATATCATTTTTTTAACAAAAATGCTTAAAAATGGCAGAGCTTCAAACGAAATACAAATTGAAAAAATATTTTATTTTTATATACTACAAATTCAAGACGCTATACGATAAACTATTCACACGATAAACTGTTATGCGATAAATTTTGATACGATAAATTGTTTTACGGTAAATTGTTGTACGGAAAATTGTTCACGATAAGCTGACATTAAATCTAAAATTCGTCTGTCTTAGGGTTTATGACGAACGCTTATTTGTTAATTTAGATAAGTTCTGGGCTCCTATGACTATCAACTATGCAAGTATGAAAATTCGCTGATCATAGGAATTCCCGCTATGTAAATTTATGTGAGACTTCGATATGTTGGTGACCTTTTAACCAATTTGTTATTGCCTACAGTTTTTGTACCCTGTTGGCCATATTATAACGAAACATAAAGTTCCGCTGATCATAGAAATTCTCGCATTCGAATATACGAGGCACGGGAAACCTATCGGTTCCGTTGAAAAGTATAAAAATTCTCCAGCCTTAAGATTTAAAAGGTTCACAAATTTGTTCAGTGGGTTGACATACTCGCAAAGTAGCCATAAAAGTCCAAAACTTATCTAAATCAACAAATTTGTTGCTCTTTTAAACCCTAAGGCTGGGGAATATTTCTACTTTTCAACGGAATCGATACGTTTCCCGTGCCACGTATATTTGAATAGCCGGAATTCCTATGATCAGCGGAACATTATTTTTCATCATAAATTGGCCAGCAGGGTACAGAAACTGTTGTCAATGCCAAATTGGTGGACCTTTAAATAGAAGTACCAGCCTCACACTATTTCGTTGGTCAAACTCATATAGAAAATCGTTAAACGATCACTCAAATTTACAAAGTAGGAATTCCCACGATCAGCGGGTCGTCATGCTCGAACGGGAGATGGAAATAGGAATATATAGAACTTATATAAACCAACAACTGAACCCGTGTCACATATTTTCTAATTGTGTGGATTCCCTAAATTTCCCGAATTTATCACGTGGGCTCGAGACAACCATCAAGCACTAAATCTTTTTGCGGAATCGGTTCAGGTTTTAACAGTAACATTTGTTTTTTCTAGAGGAAGATGGAAAAATTCAACTTTCACGTAAAATATTAAATGAATAAAAACAAAACGTAGGGGATGAGAAAATCAAAAAAAAAAAAGGTTGGGATGAAATCGTGGGGTGAGAAATACATAGGATCTGGGATGAGTTTTTAACACTTGTGCTGCTAGTGGTATATTTGTTTTGAATAATTAAATTAGAACACTATACAATTGTGAAAATTCGCAATTTGTACTGGAAAACTGTGAGATGGCAAATTCAAACAGAAAAACACGTCTACGTGTTACTGTCTACGAGTATTCCATATACTTTAAGACGAATTGTCGACATAGACAATGCCAAAATGAATTGTCAAGGCCGAATTACGCGTAGACGCACAACACTGGTTCTGCTACTGAGAGCGAATGACGAATAAATTTCTATTCAGGTAGTCAACTCCACTTTTAATGTCAAGTGTTGTAATTAGTTATCTGATTCTCCTCAATGTGGCTAAATTTGTGTATCTTAAGACAAAATATAATCTGGTCATGCATTTTTTCCGTGTGACCGCTACTATAATCCTGACCGTTAATAAAGGTCTAAGAGGTATACCTGGGTTGGGAATATCCAAATTGTGTAAAGCCTACCAGATTAACAAAGGGAAAAGTTCCGAATCTTTACTAGATGTTTGTATATCCATACAGGACTAATTGCTTCTAAAGCTCTCCTATTCCCGAGATCAAAGCGATTTGCAAAATGTTCTCTCTAATATACTGGAAATAACCATCTTATAATCTAATTGATATTTATGGAGTTCATGTCGAGCCAGTTTTTACAATTGGAGAGATTTTCTTTCTAGAGATGGTAAATATGGTTACTTTCAGTATCCTTTGTAAAGATCTTGCATCTCCCATGAATGACTAACCACCGGAGCTATACTAAAATTAATTTTTTTGGAGAATCGAGCGGGCAAACTATTTATCTATGAGCTATTATTTTTCTAATTCAAAATACGATAAAAGGTACAAAGAGAAACGTTGCACCTCACCAAACAAAAATTCATTTCTCCAATTGGCTCTTCCCAGATATTATCAAAAGTGCTAGATATAAATTAACAGCACAGGCTACCTGTATGGCCACTGATATCTAACGAGATATTTCTAAACAGTTTATGTTTTCAATATAGTATCTTGTAGGGGTATATTTGGTTAATGAATAAAGTTTTATGAAAGATTTTTATGGTAATCAGAAATTTCCTCGATTTCGCTACTCTATAAAGAAAACATTTGGTAGTTAGACTCAATGAATTTTAATCCTCGCTAAAAATCAATTTATTTTTATCGTCTTTTAGGCGAAATTTCTTACTTTCTATCCTTCACAAATTGACGAATGAAACGAATAGAAGGAAACTTTTTTCTCTGCATTCGCTTAATGTAAGTAATTATAGCTGCATATTAACCAAACCGTAATCGACCAAACTGGAATTCTAAAACTTAACTCTTAAATATTTGTCGATGTCGAATGTTGTTTATGTTTTTAGGTATGATTAATTCCCACCACACGAATACTCAGAAAAAACTCTAATCTAAATTTACTGTGCGCATATTTGGAATATTATTTCAAGGATGTGCTCGTGTCTTATAATAACAAAATATGTATGAAAGAAAATGAAAGAGATAACTGTAATCAGCATCTGCGGCGCAATAATAATAATCAATTTCAAATCGTTGTCTGTGTATCCCTGTAAATAATTTTTGAAAATGTAATCGCGAATATTCATCTTATACATTTATAAACAAGAATCGCGCTTTTGAAATCCCTATTCACCGCATGCTCTTATGTTGTGTACTATTTTTTAACGATTATAGGTTATCACTGCTACGTACAGACACATAATGCTTATCGCAATTATACTTGTTGTTGTGAAATAATATAAATATAAAATTATTTTCAAATTTTGATTCATTATAACTTCTTAAGAGTTTTTCTAAACGAGAACTTTTATTCATAGGCAAAACAATTTATAAATCGTAAGTAGAAATCTTAAATTTCTTTTAGAATTTTGTTTAAAAGTTTCGAGATTTAATTAATATATATATATGTGTATTTAGATGTATCTTAAAATCTGTGTTGGTGTTGCCTTAGTTTTTCTGATTACTTTGCCATATACACAATCATCAAGCGCTGCTGTAAATTCCATTGAAGAACTAGAACATTTTACCAATGAATTAGATGATGGTCCACGTCATATTTCCAAGCGCACGATCGTATTTAGGCCTTTGTTCGTTTATCGTGAGCAACAGAAACACCTCGTTCATAATCATAATACAGACGGTGCGCATATTGATAAGCAGTCAAATGGGGTTCAACATAGAGCTAAACGTACCGTAGTTTTCAGGCCTTTATTCGTTTACCGCCAACAGCAAAAGAAACTAATTAATAGAAAGAAGAGCACCGATAGATGTATCGAAACACTAAAAGGGATGGGACATGTCGAACCGTTTCAACCACATTTTCATAAATGTAAAACATCACCCACACCACAACCGAATCGAGTCTAGACGATAATAAATACGCGTACGCGTATGTTTGTCAAAATGGAATTAGTGTGATTATGTATGCTGTGCTATCATCAGAATTTAAAAATAAATTTAATATTTCGTAAATCACAGTGTTTTCATACCGAGTTCGTATTAAATGTTAGATGTTCGGAAAAAGAACAGCATTCATTTTGTCATGGATTGAATTTATTTGTGCGATACATAAAAACATAGTTATCTTCTCATCAGTCATTAGCTAATTTGTGACCGATGTCGTGAAATAGAAATAAACATTGTTCGGAACCAAAGTGAGAATAGGTTGGATGCCAATTCGCTTAGATAATCGAAACACCTGTAATACACTAGTGATATGATGGTTCATCCAAAAGTCATATTCAAAGCAAATTCTTGGCCCGCAAACACTATAAAGTCTATATAAATAAATAAATAATTTAAATTATTAAAAAATTTCCACTGCTTTTCAAGTATTTTAAGAGGTAAAGGGTTGTTATCGCATGTATAATTTATTTTATAATTTTTAAGATTCACACTGTAAACTATTGTGCAATGGTTTAATTCCATTTTTACGGCACATAAAAATAAATTTTGCTTCACAAACAACATCGGCTAGTTGAAAACCGCCCACGTGATAGAGAAAAATACATTTTTCGTTACCAAAATTTGGATCTCCCGGATACCAATTCGCATATATAATCGGATGGCCTGTCGTCTCCCAATAATATGAAGGTTCATCTAGTAATCGAATCCCACTGGTCCATATCGATTCACCACTTATTGCAGACACATTAACCTTAAGTAGATTGATAACGTCTAAGACACGATTGTATTCTATTTCATTTGGTACATCGATCAAATGCATGTCGTAGTAGGTACAAAATCGGTTAGCAGCGAACCAATCGAGCTGAAAATTTTATAGAATAAGAACCATTTGGTTTTCTATATATTGATTAAAAAATTTGCTGACTCACCTTGGTCGGATAGCTGATATAATATTCATCAATATAATGTCCAGCATTTATTTTCTGAATACCAGCAAATAATAAACAAATCGACAAAGTTTGGCTAAACATTTTAAATTATTGGGATTTAACTAATTTATTTATTCCATTTGATTTGGTATTTATATAGAATTTACAATACCCACTTTTATAATTAAAAGTTCATTTCAATGTGTCTATAAATAAAATAAAATATTTTTAATCGGCAAAGCAACTGTGATTCCCCTTTTGTATTTGTTTTAACTGTCATTGTGCAGATAATGGTTTTGATTCAAACTTTAAATTAAGGGAACATTCTCGGGTAACTCCACTGTAGAATAGATAAGATGAGTAATTTAGGAAATTTCGTCTTGTACAGTATAGTAAATTGTTTTCAAATTGTATAGTCCAAGAGATAGCGCATTGTAGAGAATCACCGCATTGATACAACTACCATTAAGTGGGTGTTATTTGGTTTTAAGTATGCTATTTGAAAAACACTTGAATGAATTTTACTAGTTTAATTAAATATAGGTATGATATTCAAGAATCGGTAAGGTGATTTGATTTCAATCAGGATCCGAAATGGATTTGCAAATAAAACACTCAGCATTTTAAAGTTACAAAATTATATTTAACACCTTTTACTGCTTTAACAAATGAAATATTTCACTTTGGCTGTTCTCTTTTACTTTCGCGCTGTTCACTTTTAATTTTTTAACTTGCATTGTTCACAGTTAAATTACAGCTATGTCTGCGTTCTAAATTACTCCAGCTTATATACTTGTGCGTTGCTGTTTGAGATTATTCCATTTATTGTATCTGTCCATGTATGCGTATTGCACAGTATTTGCATTGGCATTGTTGTTGTGGACAAATTTATTTGTGAGAATGGCACCCAGACCGAGTCTATGTCCGATTCCCACGACATGTTTCGTAGTCTGTATTGTTGGTCCGAGCTTGGCATGTTTGGCCAGGATAAACCCTATTTCTGTCCCTGCCGCATATAGACGAATACTCGTCTACTATTTTCTTAATCGCTCTATGTTTAATGGGATACACCCAGCATCGTGTAAATTAAAATAATAAAATTAAATATAAACATAGTAATAATTTGCAAATATAAATTGCATTACAAATAGTTTGCGGTTTAACTCTAACTTTTTACTCTCCTAGTCTATAAAACCTATGTTGGTTATAAACCTAGCGTTATAAATTAAGAACTAAAAATTGCCGCGATTATTCTAGATTAAATCCTGAGTTTACTTTAAAATCGGTATCGTGTCCATCCGTCTCGCGCTCAAAATATGCAAATGGGCAACAAAATTACCAGCTTGATAACTGACCAAAATAAATTTGTTGCTCTACAAAAATGATCTCTCTATAAGGCAGCGAAATGACAATCGAATAGCAAATGGACAGCCGTTTCCGAGCTATTACTACATTTGCAACTGCTTATATCAGATATAGAACAAATCTGCGCATGCAGACTACGAATTTTCCGTGCCCTGATAGCATTTACACAAACGGGATTTTATTTTCAGTTTTTATTTTATTTATGGTATACTTATAATTATAACTAGTGTTTCCTCTCGAGAACTATTTCTCGAGAATTTCCCGAGAAAATTACATTGCTAATATTTCTCATTTCTCGCGAGATACGAGTATATCTAAATTTCCCGAGAACCGAAAACGAAAATTCTCCCGTTTGTTATGCAAAAGTAGTACATTTATAATTTTCTTTTCTATTGTCTTCCTCTTCACATTTTATGGGTATATTCAAACGAAAACAAGGTCATTCGGGAACAAACAAACGGCAAAAAGAGAAGATGGTATTTTCCTTCAAAGCACAAGTTTTTGTATTATCAGCCGTAATTCTAGAAACATGAAGCGAATAAAATACGACGTTACTATCCCAAAAATTGAGAAATTTATGAAACGGCCTAGTATGCAGGAATATATTGCAGAAATGATTGCTATTGATGGTTTTAGTTTCCGCCAAGTTACAAATACTCGCGTAATTAGAGAAGCTATGTGTGCAAAAGGTTATAATTTTCCACGAACTCCTACACAAATAAAACAACTGTTTATTGGATTTTACGATGAGAAAGTGCAACAAATTATAAATAAAATTAATGATTTCAAGTCATCAGGAAAAAGTTTAGTCTCTCGATCGATGAGTGGACGAGTATCAACAACAAGCGATACATGGATGTACAGTATATTTGTATTACAATATCACCGATTCGGTTAACTTTGGTTTATAATAACCATAAATGGAAGCTGCCCAGCCGAAAATGCTTTAGAAGTGGTCAATGATAAAATTAGTATTTTTAATTTATCAATGCAACGAGATGTTTTGTTGTCATGAGCGATAGAGCTGTCATTCAGAGTTTTGGAAAATTATCCCCGGCACATCAGCAGTTATGCTATAATCACATATTACATTTAGCTGTTTTAAAAACACTTTATGTGCCAACCAAATCCACAAGTGACTCGAGTACGCAGAGTGATCATGTAGAAGAAACTGATGTGGATGTAGAAGAAACTCTTGATAACAGCTTTGAAACCGTTAAAGAAAACTTAGAAATCACAAACTTTCAGCTAAAGCCATCATACGACACGGTTATTAAATCTATTAGGGAGATGGTGAAAATGTTCAGATGATCTTCAATTAAAAACGAAATTTTGCAAAAATATGTCGAGCCTATATTGAGGGGAAAAATCCACAGCTGATGCAGGATTGTAAAACCAGGTGGAATACCTTAGAAAGTATGATAAAGTGCTTTTTAAGACTTAAATCACCTATAAAAAGGCACTGCATGGTTTTAATTTGGATCACATGTGGAAGAAAAATACATCAGGCCTGCTGAAGAACGCCAAGAGGCATTAAAGCCTACACGCATCACAGTGGAGAATTTAAGTCGAGAAGATTCAATAATGTTAACTGCTGAAGAAGAAATAACATTGATATTTGTTAGTTTCGAAACAATTAACTCCTTACTAAGTTGTGAGCTTCTTGACGCAATTAAGATAGAAATATTGACACGAAGAGATAAACCGTTGGTTTCGCTTTTAAAATACCTGAATTATCCACGGTCCTTACAAAATGAAAAAAATCAATTTTTCAGTCTAGTTTCGAAAACAGAAATGATTAAACTTGCAAGAATTCTTACATCTTTAATGTTGGGGCTTTTCAAATCAATCGATAACGATGATTCTGATGTACAACCAATTTTGATTTTGAAATTCAACCATCATACCGAAGAATTATCATTGCAGGAGCAACTGACTGCAGCTATCCATCGCAGAATCCGTCAAAGCTTCTGATATGGAAGTAAAAGAAAATCAATTTCATGCATTGAGCAAAGAATTTGCGATTCTTGAAAACGCAGGCAGAAAAATGACAATTTACAGCAATTATTTGATGCTTTATGTATCATAAAACCTACATCTACACTAAACGAGTGAAATTTCTCAATTGCTAATGATTTTGTCACAAAAAAAAGGAATCGATTGGCGGATTTTTCAATCGAAGCTTTATGTTTGTTGAAGAGTTTTATGAAGCAAAATATTTCAAAATGAGTCAATTATTTGTCGAATTTTTTTTTATTAATTTTGTTTTGTGATAAAGTACTTAATTACTTTTAACTCTGGTTTTAATTCAAACAAATATGATAATCGTTGATAGCATTACACAATTTCCAATATAAAACTTAAGGCAAACCCGAACTCAATTTTAAATTTTAATCATAAAAATTTCTCGAGTATTCTCGAGAAAATAGGTATAAAATATCTTTTCTCGAGAAATGAAAAACATCAAGAAATTGGACACCCTAATTATAACTTAAGCTTACTCAGGATATTCGACTGTTTAGAATTTGAATGTTTCTATTATAACTTTGCCGTTTCTTTATTTTATAACTAGCCAATCATTCATTCAACATTATATCGATTGGAATAACTCCAGCTATAAAACACATACCTCGGCAGGGTATTTTTTTCAAACCCCACCTTTCTTTAGCTAACGTTTTCAACACAAAGGAAACTTTGTTGCTGCTCTCTGCAACTCTTTTGACGTGCGAGGTTACACCGAGCCTCTCTTCAAAATCAACTCTTAGCCACTGTGCTGATGACATTATCTTTATTCTAGTTCCATTATCAGCCGCCAAAGGTGGTCTTCTAATATCAAGTGAACCTTTGAGTTGAATCATAACGGTTTTGCACCCGAATAGCTACATTTAGTTGCTATTTCACCAATTTACTATCCTGTCTATGCGTTCTGCGCTTTCTTCTGTATACTCAGTCGTGAATTGCAGGCAAAGAGCATCATAGATTAGTCCTTCTGGACGCCATGGTCGTGCGCTGGTTTGACAGAACGGTAGATGATCTGTTAGAAAAGCAGCTGGTGGAAATGATGGAATACTAATTTAATGGACAGTCAAATTTTCTCAACTCTTTTATTATAGTTGACCACCATAGATTATCAAAGGGTTTGATCCCCTCTGTTAACCCTATTACAGCTTATGAACTCTGAGTATTGGAAGTAGATACTGACTAGGTAAAATGTATCTATTTTTATTTTAACGTTTTGCATACGCAAAACGCTGAGATATTTTGAGGACCTCCAGATCATCATTGAATATGCTAATTGCTGCTTTTGTATTATCACTGTCTCCTTTGATAATACGTGAGGATGAAGCCGTGGCACTTCAAGAAGTTCAATATTATGATGTTCTGTACATTGCCTGATGTTGTGTCCAACCACTTTTGCATTTTGTTTATATTAAGCTGTGTAATACTCAATTTACAGAAGCTTGAAGTCTTAGTTTTCATAAACCGCCTTTCTCGTAGTTAGTGAGGAACACACTTTACTCCGTGATGAGTGGTCAAATGCTTTTTTAGCAGTTTTGCAGCACACTTTGATCCCTCTCTCTTCCTGGGACAGGCGTTCGGACCATGTTCAGAATCACGACAGTGTCCACAAATTTGAAATTTGTTTTTGAAAAATTTTGCAATGCATCCAATTGAATGAGATTTGAACAACCTTGTAACCCTAATAAAATCTTTTTTTAAATAAATAAATAAATATTTATAGAGAAAAGCCGATAACTATGGCTAGAGATATATAAGACAATGCACAATATAACACATAACACATTAAAAACGCCCAGTCGTAACTTTTTTTTTTGTCACCACCAGAAATCGAATCCCGCGAGACCCCCGAATTACATAGCAAGTGCTCTACTTACTATGCTATCGAGGGTGACATCTTTCACTCTGCATGAGGGCCAACCAATATATGTATAGTTTTTATAAGATATTTCGTCTAGCCGGTATCAATTCAATGAACGAATTGACCATCACACCATCTGTTGGCCCTGTTTTGAAACTGTGTTTCAAATCTTCGATTATATAGTTGAACTGTTTTGATTGACAATCGCCGCCTCAAGGTCGTTGAATGAAATATTTCTATCTTCGTCGTAGATGATGATATAAGATGACTTGTTAGGTGGTAGCGTTTCGATATAGATTTATTCGATCTGGATTTATTATTGCAAGCAAAAATGTTGATGTTTACAATAGTTACTTTCTTTAAAGCCGTATCCCACACTCTAAGGAAAATGGTGCCTAATTTAATGTTTGCAGATAATTCCTGCATTATATTGCGAACATTCCATGTTGTCAATTCCCCTGTGCTGATACCACCTAGTGTCGTACGTTTTTAGAAAAGACTTCATAATAGTATACTAAAAATAATTAGCCAACTGAACTTGGCAGGTAAGAAATGAGACTGTTTATATACGCTGACGGTTTTTTTAACAATTTAGAGCTTGCGGCATCTATATATCTATAGTTCCAAAACTCAAAGCAACACCTGCTACTAAACAACCAACCTCGTTCCGTCCGGGTTGCCCATTACCGCTAAAATCCTCTAAAACAATTGCAAAACCCCATTGCTATCAACCATACCCAATTTAATCATGATCAGTCAATAAATGGCCTAGTCCCGTCTTAGTTGGCCATATTCCATATAGCTTCCTCCTAAATCATTTAAAATCCAAGACCGTGTCAATTTCACGATGATCGATTAACAAATTGGAATTAAACAAAAAATATCGATAGTATTTTAGGGGAAAATGACCCTACAAGAATTTCATAAATTTAGTTGAAGCATCTAGCCACTTAGGCGCTGGAAGCAGTTAAATTTTACTCATTTCAAAAAAGAGCATGAGACTAATACATCGTTTGAAATGTCTTGGAAAATCAACAATTCTGCTGTGGGCGTATTAGTTGATTAACCAGCCGTTTTAGTGCCGGTACCTCATTACTCCTTTTTTACAGCATATTAAGTGCTGAATAATATTGAAAAGCTTTTAAACAATGTTACAATTTTTTTTTTTTTTTCAAAATTAAATCGTATGTTGAGAGTATAATTTCCTGAGTCGTTTTCCTACCAGAAATTTGCGATATTTTAGAATTTTTCGTGAATTTTTCGGGTTTATCAATTTTCAGACCGAAATTCTGCTTACCACATGAGGTTTCAGACCCTAGCAAATTTTAATTTCAATCACATCATCATGATGAAACAAAATTGCAAAACTATTTCTGTGTTTGGTTGTACTCAATGATGGATCTTTCGAGTAATTCTTGGAAAGGCAATGAGGGGAGAGAGAGGGGGTTGACTATTTTTATTTAGCGCGTCTTCCATCACGGACGATATAGAGTGACAATTAAATAAGATTTCGTTCACAATTATCGCAATTTCTGGAACGCCAAAGAAGAATAAATGTCCCTAAAGGATAGTTTTCTATCTTCAGCTGCTTTTAATTAATTTAACCTGCAGCAAGCGAGATTTGTTAGTTTGTCTATAGAGGTTAGCACCAACTGGTTCTAATCGAATAGATATTTATATGTTATATGTATAACCGGGATATTGAGGGTTAGGGTTAAGGAAAGGTTTGTTAGGGCGTCTATCGTTGTTACATGTGACTTTTTAATTAAAAATTCAATTATCTCCTTCATTCTCGGGAAAAAGTATTTTTCAATAACTTGCCCATTATTTTCTTGTGTGTTGCGGTGTGGACGGCCATGGACATCTTTTGCATTTGTTCATGATACCTATTTTTATAAATTGCGGCTGGTGAAAATATGCCTAATTAATGTCGTTTTTAAATTTGATTTGATAAGACGTTTCCACGTTGATGTTTAAGAAAAATTGTTTTCAGAAAGCGTTAACTGGGGCGTCAACCATAAGGTGATTAAATCGTGCAAAGAGCCATCGTCCCCATGCTGAGTCTCTGATGTTGCATTTATCTCCGAAGATATACGTCAAGTGTACGTTAAAATATTGACGGTACATTTTTGAGTCCAAACGGAAATCTGTTGAGTTTATATTTTCTATGGTTCACAGCCGGGTGACTGCCATTTTTCTATATCGGATTATTTTAAAGAAATTTGATCAAACCCACCTTTGAGGTCTACAAGGGTTCAGATCTCATTAATTTTCGGTATATAGACTATACCTATCTGGAACTGTAACGGTGTTTAATTTTAGATACTATAGACGGCATTTCTTTTGCTCTGATGCATTTTCTTTCAGGGTATAATCCACACTGGCGTTTGTACGGAGTTTTTGACGGTCTGATCATTCCCTCATATTCTTCTCTTAAACACATTGGATAATGATATGGTCTAAAGTATATTGGTTCGGTATTAAATGTACAAATTTCCCCTCTTACTGTTGTGGTGTCAGTTAACCGTAGTTCGGGAACAGAGGAGACGTTTTGAAATTTGAAAATTTTTTCATTGAGTTTTTTTTTAGTTTGGGATTGAGATGTGAATTTCGAATACATATTATATTATTGGCCGAATCTGAAACATGTTTTTTCAAAGGAATTTTTATATTTGGATGTATTAGGGTCGATTCCCATTGTGTGATTGCGTCATCAGATGATTGCATCCCTTTCCCCGACTCATTTCCATACATGAAAGTTTATTTAGGATTAATGAAAGATGGTGATATAATTGCTGATCAAATTCTGTAATAGTATTCTGTTCGTAAGGTCTCGCTTATCTGCTGTATAAAGTATTTCGCTCTTCTCCCACGAATTAAGGGTGTATGTTATAAGAAGTACCGTTACCTCGTGACCTGTAATTTTCTTCCTGATAACGCTTAGTATTTCAAAATATTTTAGGGTACCTTTTAGATTTCGGTAAAAAACATAACATACGAGTCATATGCTTTTGTTCCAGGCACCAAATTCTCTTTGTTGGCCAGAAAATTCCCTAAGAATTTTCAGTACGTCAGGAATTCTACTCATATCATCGAGATTGTATCTTTTATCTACAATCTTGGCCAAAAGTATCACCCATGATATCTTACAATTTTTTTGAGAGTATCAATTTGAAATAAATTGAAACAATTTTTATATAATTTCACATTACTATTTATTTATATAAAATTAATATTTTGTGGGTCCACCCTTTGCCTTAATTGCGGCAGAAATTATTTTGGGTAGAAAGCTTACAAGTTTTTTACATTCTGCAGGACGTGTGGCGCTCCATTCTTGGTGCAGACAGCGTTTTAGGTCTTCTTTGTTATTTATTGTGTAGCGCCTGACTCTGCGTTTTATTAAACCCCATAAATGTTCTATGGGGTTCAGGTCCGGGGACTGGGCAGGCCACTCTAGAACCTCAATGCCATTTTCTCGAAACCCCATGCCATTGTGCGGGCAGATTTATGACATGGCGCGTTATACTGCTGGAATTAAAAGCTATCCATGTTTGTATCACCAAAAATTGTTAAAAATGAGGGCAGAAACGCAGATTCTAGGACGTTTATGTATTTTGAAGAGTTCATGTGGCCCTCACACACGAACATTTCGCCAACTCCAGAATTAGTCATGCAGCCCCAGATCATTATGCTTACGGTTGGTACCAGACGCTCTGGACTAAATGCTTCGCTTACCCGGCGACGCACAAAAGGTGTACAAAAAATCTGAAATAAAGAAAATGTAGAGACTTCGGAAAACTAAAATATTTTTATCGATGAATTTTATTTTAAAATCATATAATTTAATATTATTAGGGCATAGAAATGTCAACTTACTTCAAAGTTTGATTCGTCTCACCACACGATATTTAACCAATGTCCTTCGGTGAAACTTTGGTATTTTAACGCCCTTTATACCAAGCCTTCTTGTTTTTTCGGAGAGCCAGGGTTTCTTCCTGGCTTTACAGCCTTTCAAACTAGCTTCCTGAAGCCTTCTGCGAGTGGTGCGACCAGAGATTGGTTTCTTAATTTCTACAGACAACTCAGCAGCAAGGTTTGAAGAAGTTTTTTTTCCCTATTTTTTAAAGCTTCTCTCACTAACTTTCGGTCGTCACGGTATTTGGTGATCCGTTTGCGCCCGATTCTGTAACTATTACTGTGTGATCTAGCGGTGAAACACTCAATAGTATATTGCACAGATCGGCGTGAACATTTCACAGTTTTAGAAATCCCTACTTGTGATTTACCTTGCTCATGCAGAAGCTATATCTGCACACGTTGTTCTAAACTTAACTCAATTTGGTTCGACATATTGCAATAATATCACTAAATTTAACAAATCAAAACAAAAAAGGCGGACTACATCACAGGGTGGGTACACAATGAGCGAAAGTAGCGAACTGCGACGAATAAATACAAAATGGAAAAATAACAAATTTTATTGCACCAGATGGATTATTGCCACACCTGCGGTGTGAGTCACTGTTTTTAGTCCTTTTTAGATGTTGAAAAAATAATAAACAAACGAATTAGGCCCATCGGAATTGACAGCTTTCTTAGGAGCTTTATCGTTATTTTACAAATATTTTGAAAAGTATATATCATTTACGTACAATTTTAGTCAAAAAACTGTTTTTCAGTAAAAATTTGGTACCTGTACATGTCGTTGAATTTCTATTGCCGAGACGGAAGCTTTCTGAATTGACAAGTTTTGGTAAAAAAAAAAATTGTAAAGGTAATTTGGAGACCGGATATTTAGTGGTTATCTGTGTAGCAGAAATGACAGCTTCCGTAACATTTTTCTCAATTTTTCGCTGAAAATTACATTTTCGACAAGGGTTAACCGTGTTGGTTTTCTGAAATTTAAGCTGGAATAAAAAATTTTGATTATTCAAAACAAATTTTATCACAGATTCGGTAGGTTAAATTTTTCGTTGCTATTTCTGGCGGACCGATTTTGGGCAAAATTTACTGCGATCTCCAAAATATTGAAAAAATATTTAGCTGAAGTTTCAACCCGATCAGCCAATCCGACTGGGCTATAGGTAAGATACAGACATTTAGGCTGATATACACCAAAGGTACAGAGTACTTTATGAAAACATCTATTTCGGCCTTTCCGTTTCGAGTGTGTAATTTTACCTTATACTACATTTTCAGTGCAAAACTCTATATTTGTACAATATAAACTATAAGTGATATAGCCAATTGACAAGCAGAAAAACTTAATAATTTTACAAACTCGCCGGAAAGGTTAATTACCGAAGTCCGCTGCACCGCCATACTGTAGTTTTGGATTAGAAAGGTAATCATATTTTAATCTAACATTGTTTGAACGATACTTATGTTTGTAAGTGGACAGCCATTAAATTGGTTACGACCCGTATGTGATTTGATGTTACCCTACTCTAAAAGCTCAAAGGTAAACTTCAAATGTTATAAAACTCTTTCCATATATACAAACATACATTGTGTTTATGTACTCGTATGTGTATATCCAAAGTTTACAATAAACTTTTTTGTTGTATTTATATGCATAAATATATTATGATCATGATATATATACAGTACATAATATCATTACATATACAGTTATCACATCATTTGAGACTAAAACAAAGTAAATTTTTAATGAATTTTATTAGCCAAGTATAGCTGAACCGTATACACTATGCTATGATACTCGTAATATAACAAATCCAAACCAAAACTTTATTTAACACACTATTCCATTTACATCACACCACAGGCACCACCAACAACGATATACGATACGAGATAAATACAACACTAAAGCTCCTTGTGGTATTTTATTATCGTTCCATGTGACACATATGCAACCCCCCATCGCACACCCCAAACTCATATCGAGCAACCACATTATACTCGTAATATACGGATAAGTTTAATTCAATTCGTAACAAAAAATTTTGTTCATCGTCGGGGGACGAGACACTGACAAGATGAATATGGATCTAAGAAAATTATCTATAAATAATTAAATTAAATAAATTTTATGTGATTCAATTAAAATTTCGTTAGATAATGCAATCATTTTTATTTTTAATTATTTATTTCAGATACGTATCAATACAGCAATTAAATTTTACATAATTATTGTAAATTTATTATGGATATTACATGGAACACAAATTACATGTCAGGAGATAACAATTAATGAGCAACAATCAAACTCAGATGAGTATGCAAACTATGGAATTGAATTGCCCAATGAAGTGGATAGTAATGATGACTATGAGGCTGATGTTATTGTGTTGGATGAAGGCGATGAAGCACTGATTGTAAGTGGTGGGACTGGAATTGTGTTTCGCCCGTTATTCGTGTATCGACAGCAACAGGAAAAGAAGAGGAAGCAACAGGAGTTGGTCGACACTTGTATCGAACATTTGAAGACGAAGAAAAATGTAAAACCACCATATCGACACCATTTCCATTTATGTAAAATAGACAGTATAATCTAGATGATTTTGGTAGTCATCGTCCATTCCTCATTATCCGCAAATACAAAATACCATACAAATAGAAATGGCTCCTTTATTTATCGCTTTAAGCATCAAATTGAAATATTATAACGAGATACGTGATTATGGCCGAAGAAATGTTGTACAGTAATGTATTGTTTATATTGAATAGGCCCATTGCGGTGAGTTGTGGTGTTTTTTGACATTGAACCACCTTGAAAAATGCAATCTGTAACAAAAAATAAATAAATAAAAAATTAACTACATTAGAATTACGTGTAAAATGAGTGTAAATTGTAGTAGGATTCTGTAAAAATAAAATGTATCTTAATTAATTGACTAAGATTGATAAAGCGCGTGGTGTATTAATCCCAAGATCAATAAGGATTTTATAACAATGTCAGTTTTCGAACTAAGGAGTTTAAGGAAAAGTGTAAGTGTCACAGAAAGGCGTAGCATGAAAAAACTGTAAATATAAGTAATATTCCTTACCAAATATGAATCATATAAAGCTTGTTCATACATGAATTAACAATTAATTGTACCGTCGACAGGAAGTACTCTTCCACCAAATTTAATTCACACTCAATACTATACTTTTCAAAATATTTACAAAACACGTTAAAAACGAGAAAGCAGTAAAATTTCATTGGTGAGGATTCACACAAAGAGTGAAGAGTGAGCCCACCTCAAACACCACTTTTCGGACTTCGGCGATATAACGAATGATAAATTTGTTATAAAAAATTGAAAGAATTACTTGAAAGCCATGAAAGCTATAATCGATGATTGTAAAACGAATAATAATTCCAACAATTGACACTGTCATAAATAAATTTTCTGGAATACTTTTATACTTACAATCGTTCCGCCGTTTGACTATCCTTTGCATCTATTACGATAATTCTTACTCTTTGAACAGAATTTAGAAATATTCGTAATTTCCAGATTTATCAGTGGTTAGTACTATACACATTTTCGACGGTTGATGTGCTCAATTAAAATCCGATGTGTGTAGTTATCAGGATCAAATTATGGTAAATTTTAACTTGCTTATCCCGGTTCAAACGTCCTTATTCAAATAGCCAGCATTATATAAGACAGCATTCCAGTGAATTAGAATTTTCCTTCCTTGCATTTCACACATTTAGAGTACGCAAAGTGCGTCTTTGTGTTGTGACGTTGTACGGTAGATGGTTGAACGTAGAAGAACGACGTTTTACATGCGAAAATATCATCATAAATTGCGGCCGATTACCCGATGTTGTGTTGGTTGATGTGTACCACTTCACAGAAGCCCATCGACAGGAGTCCATTCTGATAAATATGGAGATATCCAGTGTTGTCTCTAACCATGCTGGTTGCCCAAATAGATTTTAATCCTTTAATTCCTTATGTAATTGACCAATGGCAAGCCAGTTAATAAACACACCAGAACTACAGGTAAATCTTTTGCAATTTTGAGTGATGTTGGTTCAAGTTTCATGAACGCAGCTCTCCTTTTAGAAAATGACCTGGAGCGAGGATCGTGACATCGTCTGGATGAGATATGGGACCGGGCGGTTGTGAATTTGGTACAAAAGCGTCGTTAACTCTTTGAACGTGGTAGTTTTCTCTCATAATGCAACGTAAGTCTTATTCCATGTATTGGACTCCCGTTTCCCATAAGCTGCCGAAGTTCAGCGAAGCAAGAAGAATGGAGTTCCAGGTGGTACAGTCTTAGGTCAATGATGCAGATTTCATAGGGTTTATATCTCTGGTACTTTGTTAAAATAGGAACGTCAATTGACATTGGTATCCGAAGAAACTCGTTACATAATCGCTCTATATAGGCTTTAATTTTTGTCTTACCTAGTGGGAAACTTCTTTGTCGATATACAAAGAATACACTGGTGATGAGATCAGCCACTAATTCCAAATGAAATGCTTTACTGAATAGACAAACGAGGAAACATACAACACTTCGTTGATGTACCACCGCAACCCGTTTGTAGTTATATCGAAATTGTGTAGACACATACGATAAAAAACTTGAAATTGCTAACCAGAACAGCAAATGTAATGCTATTTTCTGGATTTTATTGGTTTGAAAGAAAATGTTAAACGGCCATTAACACATATTCCCAGAGATTTGGAATCAGAATCCGATAGCAACTGAAATAGGTTGTTAAATTACTCATGCAACTAGTCTAAATGGAACTTCCTAACCAGACCAGCAAACTTAATTCAAAATTATTTTATTTGAAATACGTCGTTTAAAACAGAGTTTGAGTGAAAATGGTAAACGGCCATTAAAACACGTTCCCAGACATTCCTATTCTAGTTCAGCTAGCACTAAATTAGGTTGTAAAATTTCTTATCCAAATGTTGTTAAATTGTCCTCAAACGAGCTAAAACAGAACTTTCTAACAACGACAGCACATTTCATACCAATATTTGTAGTTGAATTAAATGTTTGAGTGAAAATAGTAGCCAGGACATTATTATAAGTTTGAACGAAAATGGTAAACGGCCATTAACAGACATTACTAGAGATTTGGACCCAAGTTTCAGTAGCATCCGTAATACGTTGAAAAATGGTACATCCAACAAATCCAAATGGAACTTCTCAAAAAAAACAGCAAATTTGATTCAAATTATAGTGTTTGAATTATGAGTTCCCAAAATTTCGTACTCTGGTTCAGATAGCAACTGAAATTGGCTGATAAATTAAACATCCAAATAGATTGAAGAAACTTTGTAACCTAGACAGCAAATTTTATACGAATTTTTGAAATGAATTATGATTTGGAGCGAAAATAGTAAACGGCCAATCACACAAGTGTCCTAGAAAATTGGATACAGGTTCCGATATTGAAATAAGAGGTTAAATTGCTCATTCTACCGGCCTAAAAGAAAATTTCTTTTCAGGACAGCAAATTTGATATGATAATTATAGTATTTAAGTGAAAATGGAAAATGGCCATTAACAGACGTTCTCAGAGATTAGGACTCTCCAACCAGCCCTAATGGAACTTCCTAATCAGGACAGCAAAATTGATTCCCAGAGGTTTGGACTAAAGGTCCGATAACAACTGAAAAACGTTTACAAATTGGTATTACAAATAGCCAACATGAAATTTCATAACCTGGATAGCAAAATTTAACACGAAAATTTTATTTTGAACTATGAATTTGAGTGAAAATGATAAAGGGCCATTAACACACGTTCGCAGAGAATTGGACTCAGGTTCCAGTAGAATCTGAAATAGGTCGTTAGATTAACCAGCTTAAACGAAACTTCCTAACCAGGACAGCAAATTTAGAATTTTAAACACACCTTCTCAAAGATTTGGACTCAGGTTTCGATAGCAAATAAAATAATTTGTTAAAATACTCATTCAACCTGTCTAAGTTCAGCTTCCTAACCAGGACAGGATACCAATTTTAGTATTTCAATTATGATATCGATCGAGAATGGTAAATAGCCAATAAAAGACGTACTCAGAAGTGTGACAGCAGGTTCCGCTAGCAACTGAAATAGGTTCTTAGATTGCCAATACAGTCAGCCTAAAGAGAACTTCCTAGCCAGAACAGCAAAATTTGAAACGAATTATTATATTTGGATTTTGGGATTGAGCGAAAATTGTTAACCGGCATGAACACGTATTCCCAGAGATTCGTACTCAGGTTCCGATAGCAGCAGTAAATGGAATTTCCTAGCCAGGACAGCAAATTTGATACCAATATTTGTATTTGAATTATGAGTTTGAATAAAAATTATAAACGGCATTTAACACACCTTCCGAGAGACTCGTACTTTGGTTCCGATAGCACCCGAAATAGGTTTTGAACATCATTCAACCGGCCCAAATGGAACTTCCCAACCAGACTGCAAATAAGATACGAATTTTTGTGTTTGACTTATGAATAAGAATTTGAGTGAAAAAATTAAACGGGAAACTGAATATTTGATTTTTATTCAAATAAAACTTACATTAATAAACAATTTTTTTCGAGTTAAATTTCAAATAGTTGGCCAACTCTTTCTAATTTTATATATTTGTCTCAATAATTCCGTAGTTTAACGGTGTAACAGAAATTTTCGAAATTCCAATTGGAATATTAAATTTGAGTGTTATTTTTTTTTTATTTTGATATTTATTTCACAGGAGCGAATTCGAGCGATAAAAGGAATGAGGATTGAGGCCGCTTTCTTAATGGACAGCAGAAACTTCGAAACGAACTTCGCAATATGTCTATTTAATCGTCATTTTAAAATGGAGAGCAGGGGATTTTCTACAATTGAGTGACAACACAAAAATCTCAGAGTTTCTTCTAAAATGCCTGTTTATGAAACGGTTGCCGGCAGTTATCGAAGCATAGAAGCTAAAAAAAAGTCGGTGCAATACACATAATTTTTTGAATTATTACTAAACACTTACTTTGCAACATTGGGAAAGAACCACCATTTTGGCTCTTCTGTTCCTACTCTAGTTTTCTTATGTTTAAGAATTGAAAGTTGTCTGCCCATCAAAATTATCTGGCCTATAGAATGCTAATATTAACGCCTGCAACATAATATTGTAGCTCTTTGAAAGTGTGCGCTACCAGAAGGTTTGTCTAGAGTTTTCAATAAAGCCAATGTAATTAGGGAGGCTTCAACAGCACCAGGGACTCGTACATGAGATGCTATAACCGCACAAAAAAGAACATATATGAAGGGAAGCGAGGGAACGAGGGAAGCTTTCATGACTTTTGTGTGATGAAATGCAGGATTCGCCGAAATTTCTTTCACTATTGGGGGTGATAGTATCTCTTTACTAAAAAATACGAATTCTGAAAGTTGCCTCTCCTACTTTGAACAGTATCAAACTCAGTTGTGCTGATAAAATGATATTAGCGGTTTATTAGATATATATATATTACATTTATACGAATATTTTCGTTGCAGTAAACAAAGCTTTAAAGTTTTGTACTCATGCTAGAATCGTAGGTACATCGAAGACAACGGCGTTGTCACAGTAAAATCTATACATCTCGTACTTACCTACAAAGCGACTAAGATGTAGTATTAGTGAGCGGTAATAGTTACTATTTTAGTATCCAGGTAGTCTGAGTAAAAGGTCACTCGGATCCTAGGAACTTTCGTTAAATTAGCGCTTGACATGAAATTCATTGGATACAAAAGTTCTCAATAAAGTTTTTTTTGGTCAACGAGTGTTTTAAGATCAAAAGTGCATACTAGTAAGACGCTTTTCTAGGTTGATATCTTCTTTATTTTTAATAGGTATCTAGTCTATACTGAAGCGATTAATGTAACAATTGAGACAAAGATTGCCTATATTGCATACCACACAGCTGATAGGAAATGAAAGATAAGGCTCATTGCCTGCAACAACTGTAAAGTTAAAAATCCAAATTCTCAGCAAATACTGATGACGGGTATTCTCGGAGCCGATCGAAATTTGAATAAAATTGGCTATATTTCAGAATTTCAATTTAAGCTTATGTTATAATCAAACTCGGTACACTACACACCGAATTCGGAAATATTCCGTTAGTAAATAAATTTCTACTCGTCAGGATCGTTAAATTCCACAAAATCATCCAAAATTCGTGTTGAATGTGTTGAAAATGTTATATAAGACAAATCTTGTACTAAGTACCAGATTTGAACGCAGTTGGTTAATAAATGATTGAACTTCACTCAACAAGGCCAAATTCAACTACCAGTGTTCAAAAATAGTTGCAAAAATAGTTGTTTGGGTAAATTACTTATAGAATCCTGACAACAATTGGTTAAGGAAAGGTCGAGTAAATCAGACTAACCAAATCCCAAAACCACGTCCAAAATTAGAATAGAGCAGCTATTTCACCCTAGAAAAATTATACAAATTTTACCAAAACTTATGTTAGCAATTTGTACCAAAGCAGAAGTATGAAAATACCGTGTTTTTACAACGACGAACGTTTCTCTGACTAACCAAAAATGTGGAAACTAGAATTTCTTCTCCATTAAATCGATATCTTGAAATAAGGGATTTTCTCAAGAGACATTAAGGATATGTATTTCCAGGATTTAAGTTTCAGATTTTTTTACTTCCGTGATTTTGAAATGCGGAATTTCGAGGGTAACCCATTAGGAATTTAGAATTTAAATGAATATTCGGTCAACAACAGATCCTTTATGTTGAATAAATTGATGATTCAAATTTTGTGTACGTATGCCATCAGGATACAAAATTACTGGATAGTGCCTTTTCAATTTTAACGAAAACATATAGAATTATCATAGTTACTCACCATTTGATCATCATCACACGTATGGCTTCTGATCTCATTATAAAATTTATTAAAGCTGTTCACAATACTCTCGGCCGAAAGAATCAGCTGCGACACCAACAATATCTCCAGTAATATTACAACAAGGTTGATATAATGTTGTAGTTCCATGAAATTGAGTTGCACCACATACAGCAGCGCGTTGTAAATTTCAATCGATAAATTAAGAAACGCGTACAAAAATATCAAAACAAAATAAATCCCATAATTTTTATTTAAATACAAAATTAATTTAATTAATTTCGAATAAATTTTGAGCAACTTAATCAAATGCAATTCCTTCGACTGCTTAGCACTCTTTACGAAAATATCTTGGAGCAACGTAAACAGATGCTCAATGAAATTATTAATTAGAATAAAAATTATAATAAAATAAATTATGAATAAATTCAAAAATATATTATTGTAGTAGACGAGCACGAGAAATCCAAAATTGACCGTTTGCAAATGTTCGATGTACTGTAAAAATACCGCATTTAATGCGAACACAAACACCAAAATCAAAATTAAAAATTTATAATTAACAAAATAATTTCGAATCTCGTTAAAATTCACATTAGTCGTGCAATTAATTTTTGTATTTAATTTTATGATGCTGCTATTTATATCAATTACATTGTTATACAATTTAATCGATTTTTTTATCTTGCACAAATTCAACACGAGAAAAATCACCAACAGCATCAGTTTAATGAAAAACATAAAAATTTTCGAGTCGCGAATGACGGTGAAAAATTTAAAATAATTTTGCTTGTCAAACACAAGCGACAGGATTAGAATTAATATGTATACGGTTAATTTAATTAAGTTAATGCAAAATTTTGGTCTCGAAAATTTTATGGTGTACTGCTTTAGTGACAAATTGAAATTGACCAAATCGAAAATCGAGTACAAATTCAAATAAAATTTTAGGAATTTTAAAAATTGCATTTTTGATTTTGTTAATTAAATTAGTTGGATTTTATTTTAATTAATTGAAATTCGACACGAAATTTGTATACGCTGTGTAGTGGATGACTGCGGTCTACAACACAACGATGATGGTAATTTATCGATTAATAACGTTAATTATGTGGAAAAATGAGTTTTTGTGTTCTGTGTTCGTTTTGTGTTTTTGTTGTTGTTATTGGATAATTGATTATTTATGTAAGTATTAATAAATAAATTAATCAATTAATTTTTATGTCTTGATTAATTGTTTAATTAAATATGTATACGTTTTGTGATGGGAGGTTTCCTTATTTACCGTTCGGCTGATTTTGTTGTAAAAAACTAATAAATTGAGTAGAAAATAATCGATGTAGTCAGGGCCGCGCGTATCTCGTGTTCGACTGTGCCGCGGGATGTGGCGGCCACATTTAGAGATGATTTTGGTTAAACTAATGCACAACGATCTTTGATAGATATTCTATGTATCAAATCTCATTCAAATTTTTCAAAGAACAAATTTACCCATTGAACGGAAAGTACAATGAGTAAAGACTTTAGAATATTTAAAATGATGACACGGAAAAGTAGTTGGCAAATTGATAAGGAATACTTAAAACTATTTAAAATCGGTTTTCGGTATCACCCAGTCCTATAGCATACGGCACGGAAACACTGGATGTAGTAACTAAAATTTCTGACATGTACTAAAATAGTATTCATAAAATGTAACTCAACTCTATAAATGAATGATTTGTTACATATCATGATTTCGAAAGCGAATAATTCGAAAAAATTGTCATTTTCTGAAACGGTTTTCGTACATATATGTTGTTACCAATAGCATCTCTATACCAACAAAAGTTGAAGCTAATGTGCTACTTGTAGTTTTTGAGCTTTTAGATAAAATTGAATTGTTAACGATTTTTTTCTTTTCTTATATACGCCTAAAGGTTGATATTGAAATACATACACGTACAGTCGAAACAAATAGTTTGTTTCGATATACACAGAAAAACCTTTCTTCTTAAGGGATTCAAACAAATGTCGCTAACTGTACTACTAAGTTGTTTGACAACTGTGTAATACATTCTCATTTTTATTTGATTTATAATTAATTTTGATAAACTTCAATATTTTATGATATATGTACAAACATACAAATTTTATTTATAACGCGAGTTTGAAATTGAATTTGATAGAATATTTTGAAATGAAGTACAATTTGTTAAAGCGGCGAATTTTTAACGTTTTGATTTACAGCGGCGTACAGACTACGGTGTGTGAATATCGTTTTTTACAAAGGCAGCATCTTTTTCTCTTTAAGCAATTTCTAAAAAGTTGCAGCTATAGAATTTTTACATTTTCAGAATGGGGCCATGAATGTCTGTGTCGTCCTCCCTATAGCCCAGACGGATTGACTGATCGGGATGAAATTTCATAGTTAAGCTTTCTCCGCAAATTAGGAGGTCCCAGTGATTTTTTGACGAATTCGTTTCACCGAATGTGGCTGTTCGCAACAACACCTGTCCACATAAGTTTTTCAAAAACCACGTAATTAACGATTTGCGACAGAAAACCGTTTTTCAACGAAAATTCGGCCTTTCTTCAGCAGCCCCAAGCACTGATTGATCGGAATTAAAATTGATAAACAATCCTTTTTCCATAAGTTAAGCGATCCCAGTGTATTTTGGCCAAAACCGGTCTAAAATAAAGTGAGCAAACGTATTTTTTGTAAGAAAGAACAACTTTTCATAAGCACTTTTTCTACCAAACTGCAGCTTAATAAAATTACCTATTTTGTTTATTTAGAATTTAAGTACGATGCGTACGCTAGATTTACTTACATTCGTAATCAGGTTTTAATGATGGTCTTTTAAAATTAAAATGAAGAGAAATACATCGCAGTGACCAGAAGTTAGAATATCGTTTATTACTCTGTAATTAGATAAATGATGGACATGGGACACAATCTTTCACCTCGCGGCGACCTAAATTAACAAAAGTTGGTTCAGAGCCAACGTTAATAAGTTCACGTTAATAATTTCAAGTTCAGATGGCTTCGAGAACAAAAAAGTGTATATTCCTGATATTGATATTAAAATTGTCCTAAATGGTATGATGAGCATTCACGTTACAACCAATTACAATTGGAATTTTCTTATCGAGAGTCCATGTTATAAGTGCTTCAAGTCCCTCCGATCGGCTTCAGAGGAATCAAATAGTAAATATACAGAAGTCAAAACTGCTACCTTTATGTAACAATTCGGAGAATCACAAGTAACGACTACAGACGATAGATCTACAGTGCTGTGCTCACAAACGAGAGTAGAACCGCGATTATTTGATAGAATAATGCACGCTCTATAGGTTTTGAGATTATGTTATTATTGCTATAGTATTCGAACCAGATATCACACTATGAATAAGGCTTGGCTACTGAATTAAAAAGATTTACGTTGCAGAAAGCAACTTCCTAGGCAGTCTATAGCCCAGAGATAATCTTAAAGAAAATCCAGCTCAAACATACTGCAGCAAATTTCTGGAATCAGTAATGTTATCGCAAGATTTGTGGTCCACCCGAATAGCATAAGGACTTTCCGTTTAGCTTCGCGCTTAGGTTGGACGAATTTCCCATCGTTGGTGAACACGATCGGATTCATCAGTCCTATATGTTTGTTAATACGACACTAGGATCCTCAGGTGAATCAGGAATCCAGCTGTGTATTCATAGAAGCTTCGGCGGGTCATCACCGACCACTAGTTTGTCATCGTTCCAGATATCAGTGGATTTCTAGAATTCGTCAAGCTTCGTCATTGTCTAATAGATAGCGTCCCAGCAATTGCGGGATAAAATTTGTCGTTTTGGTGGACTCTAACACCGTCTGGCGTAGTTCCTTGCGTAGAGCATCAAGCTTTGCCTAATCAATAGTGACAGCTGGGTTACTATCACATACTGTAAATTATTTATTGGTCGCCTCACCGACTGTATGATGAGTTGCAAGTCTAATAAGCCAGTATTTCCTATAGACTTTTTCGACTTCGTTTGTATTTACGCCTAGTACCTTGACGCTAAGGAACTGCATCAGTGAACTCTGCATCTGATTTTAAAAGCGAATTTTCTGAACCCAACGTTATTTCGGAGTTAATACCATTGACATTATCGAGGGTGAAGTTTTCATACTGTAAGTCGGATCCCAGATTTGCCACGAAGATTGTTTCAAAAATGATGCTCAACACAAATTATAAATCTGCAAACAGAAGTCAAATCGCGTACACATTACTCTCCCTTCAATAAGTCGGGTTTTCAGTTAATAATGCTTTCCAATCGTATATATCAGAGGGGTCGATCAGGATCGACTGGTCGATTTATTTAATTTCGAGTAATTTAATTGATTGAGAATACTATTCAAAATTGAGAATAAAATGGTCAGCATACTTGAGTGCTATGTTTTTTTTGTGGTTTTAAAAGTGGAGATTGTGACTGCAAGTGAATAACTATCGTGGTTTAATATCAGTTGGTGCATGTGGCGTATACTGTTGTTTCGATCAGTTTTTTTGTCCCTCAAGCGAATGATTTATGTGTGTTATAAAGATGGCAGGGACCTATTTTTATTTTATTCACTATGGGCTTTTACAACTCTTTTATATACTTTTGTAAAAACTCACTAGTTTTTTAAAATCGTAAAATATCACAAAATATTTTATTTATTAAATAAAGGAACATAATTTAACATAAATTAATATTATTTTGAAATAAACGTGACTTTCATTATAGTGATAATGTTTTTATTTTTATGGAATAAAAAATGGATAATTCATCCTTCTTCAGTTCCAATATTTTAACTCATAGGTAATCAGTACAACAGTACTCAAGGTCATCAGTTATTTTTTCTGATGTAAATATAAGTAGAATGTAGATTTTTTGCAATTATTCTGATAGGTCTGGCCTGTTTCTCTTCAATCGGTGTTCATTGAGTATTTTAGTCATTTCTTGTAGGGTTTTTCATCTTTAAGGTTTTGTTTGATATGATCATTAGCTTGCTTTTGAATGATTTTAAGAACTACAGGAACTGTCTCTTCTGCTTGCATTCCCATTTTTCACTTCGGTTTCACGCTCTTAACGTTAACTCAGTTTCCCGAGCTATTTCTTCTTCATATGTTTGGTATTCTTGCTGAATTGTCCGCCCGCTGAAGAGAATTTATTTTATCCTTTATGCCTTAAAAGCATTAATTTTATTTTCAAGCGACTTTATACGAACCTGCTGTCCGGAATTGTCTTCTTTAATTTTTTATTTATCTTGGTACATAGAACCCTCCAGTGCTTTGTATGCTATAAACGATTTATTGTGACAACTGATATTGCAGAACTATAATATTTTTCTTGCGAAGATGCATTTTTCTATCGCTTCTGTTCTTTAAAAGTCTAATAAGTAACTGTTAAAGTTAGCCGAAAGCTTCCAGTTGAATGATAATGCAGATTGTGTCTTTGCTATTCCAGTCGAACGATGGTAATGCAGATATAGTTTTTGCTATCCCAGCCGAAATTACTCGAAATTATTCTGCTATCAACTATCACCTCTAAATAACCAGAATACAGCAAAAATCAGTCTGGAACAATAATTTTACTAAATTGGTCTAACTCCTATAATTAAAATAAATTTCGAAGTTTTCGAAACTAAATTAATAAATTGTTCTGTATTTTTGAGTTACCCACTTTCCCATCAATCCTACACAGTTAAAAATTTTGCTGCAATTTTTAATGTAACCCTTGCATTAAAGCTTATACGATGCAATCATGTATTACATTCTAATGTAAAGCTTGCATTAAAAATAATTTTGATGTAGTTGCGTCAAAAATTACTGCAGTACTGCGTTGAAAGAAAATTTCTATATAATCTGGGGTTAACTAATTTTTAGCGAATTTATAATAATTCGCTAAGTCATTGTGTATACTGTTAATATAACCTTAAAACATTTTTCATATATTTGCTGTGTAGTAAGGACGCCAATTGATTAACGTCAATCGAGTTGGAAGTAAAAAACCGCAATCTGAGAAATTTGCCTTATACTTTTAGTTTTAATACAAAATAATATAAGTGTTAAAACAATTATTTGGGTATTTTTAATGTAGTGTGCTTTACTGTTTAAAGTACTGAACTATACAATTTAATGCAACTTACGACAAAAAATTATGCTTCCAAATGGATTTTTTGATTTTTTTTAATGCAATGTGCTATAAATTTTAATAGAACTTGTATCAATTTTAACAAAATATTCCATTAAAATTTAATGTAACTATACAATAAAAATTAATACAATTAGCATTAAAATCTGATATAATGCAACGTTTGCATTAATTTGTAATGCAAGCTTGCTCCGGACCTATATGTAATGCAACTTGTATTACATACGGCATATTTTTTCAACTGTGTACTATGTTTATTTAACGGATCATAATCCTATGTAAGCCCCCAAGCAATTTGGGGCAAGTCTAAAGGGGATAAGAGTGTGTTATTTGGAATAACGTCGATAGCAGTATAGCATCGATAAGCAGGATACTCAAAAGTTACACAACATTTTATTACTTTAGCTTCAAAGCTTTCGGGTTTTCTGATACGTTATACCAAATTGCACACCCCCCCCCTCTCCTTCTCTCTATTCTCTTCAGACTTGCCCCAAATTTTTTGTGGGCTTAGCGATCGATGGGAAAGTGGGTTACGCAAAAGTTACAGAACATCCTATTAATTTAGTTTCGAAAATTTCGAGTATTCTTGTAAAGATACCAAATTACACCCCCTATCCCTTCAGACTTGCTCCAAATTTTTGGTGGGCTTACCTATGGTTATGACCTATAAAATAAACGGCTGGAAACTTTCGGCTAACTTTAATAGAGTCTAAATAACTATGTTCTACCATAGCATAGATATGGGCCATTATTTTCTGATTACCTCTTTATAGAATGTTATTATCTCGCAACGTTTATTGTGATTGATTGACACGGTTAAAGTATAGGAATAGTTGCTTCTAAAGAATTCTTAAAATCAGAATTAGAAAACGATGGGTTTCCTTTAGTATTGGGCTGCCACCGGGGTATATTCTACTGTTGTTTTTGTTTTTAGTGATCACTATTTTAGTGTAATGCATTCGCATCTACTATTTAGCCAATTTATGCATTTGTTGTCCGGATGTTATCATTTAGAGGTATGCTAGACACATTTGGCAGATTCTACATATAGTTACAACGTTTGACTATAGATCGCATTAGGCGATATCTACGCCTATATCCTATTGGAATCCAACGCAACACCCATCTCTCTCGCCAATTACGTATATTTACTAATTATTACGTTAAATATAACACTTAGGTGTCGCTTTCAGGAGAACACGGAAATAATTTTAATCGATTAAATCATTGGTATGTACTTCTTCGTGATATTCTTGATTTCACATAAACAACTGTTATAATTTTAACGGTAACTAGCATTTTTGAATAAATAAATGTATTGTTATAAATATTGAACATAATTATTAGGTACATATGAATTTGTTTATAACTCAATTTAAACAATTAGTACATTGTCCGTAATCGCTTAATCAATGTCAAATAATTAAAATGTGTTGGAATATTGTTAAAAACCATTATATTTAGTAAACAATAAATATATATACCTCTGCTTTGTATTATTTTAATAATTAAATTAAAAACAATAAAATATCGCCAAAATGCATATAATAAATAATATTTTTATTTTATTATATTTATTTAATGTACAAGGTGAAAATAAATTTATTTAAAATTTTAAATCATTTGTTTTTCCATTTTCATTTTTATTTTTTTTACAATCTACTCGTAAACTGAACGCACTCTGAACAAAATATTTTGTTGCTTGTTATCAAACATATTTATATTCATGTTGATTATTGGTAAATACATTTATATATTAATATTTTGTAAATATACACCGAGTTTATCATATAAATAAATTTAGCCAATATAATATATTCATATGTAAATTTGTATATGGATGGATAAGGCCTACAATTTTTTTTTATATTGATTTAGTTTCAGAATTAAAAATATATAAAAATAAATTATGTTTATAAAAAACTGTGGTACAAATAAAATAGTAATAAAATTTGAAAAACTGTTGCGAAGGCAAGCCTTTTTCCTCGACCAATAAAGGATGTAGATGAAAATTAAGATAAGCCTTGCGGCTAAATGAAAAAACAAAAAAAGCAGCAATCTCAAAAAAATTATTTTTTTTCTCGATTCATCAATGAATGGTAGTGAAGCAAGAAAATTTAAAATTTTTTACATTACAACTCTAATGCTTTCTCTCAATATCTTCAATATCCCCAGTCCAGCATTTAATAAAGCCAAACATAGGGTTATGCACCGCACGAAGTTATTAGAGAAACTCATATTTTCAATAAAGTAGCCCCTAGGTATCTAAGTTCAAATAATATTTGTAGAGTGGTACCATTTGTATGGTATAGTTAGACAACAAAATTAGTTTTTCGATGAAAAGAAATGGTCTTACACTTATTTATGTCGAGACTGGGCAGATTAGGATCTCACCAAGTCACTAGGTTATCAATGTTGTTGTAATTTGTGGGTGTCGTTGATATTTTCCACGTTTTTCAATATTTTAAGGACATCTGCGTACATTAGGACCTTCGAATAATGAATTACTTCGGTAATTCCATTAATGAAAATGGTGAAGATTCAAGCGCCAATGTGGAAGCGTTGAGTCACGGAGGAGTTGGCGGAGATTACTTTAGGGCTTTTGTTCCCCATTTCGATGCATTGGTTGCTTAATTATGATTTAAAACAGGTTACAAACGGACTACAGTAATTTATGGCTATAATACAGATACGAGTATATACAAAACGAAATTTATATATCTTTATATATATATATATATATATATATATATATATATATATATATATATATATATAATTATTCTATACGTGTGTTTGTAATTGATCTCCAAAAACGGTAGGACCGATTTTAATAAAATTTTGTGTGTTTATTTGAGTGGGTCCCTGGATGATTTAGATTTACAATTGGACACGGTAGGTGGCACTGCAATTGGGTTGTAAGAAATTTTTTTTATTTTTGACGAAATATTTTTGTTTATTTTTTTTGTATTTTTCACATATCAGAACTAATAACCCCAAAATTTCACTTCCCCAGCGCCGCCCCAGTTGTTTGACGTATACGCATCGCTAGATGCGCAAGCGTTGCTTGGCGTTGTTTTGATATTTCAATTTCTGTTCGCTGTGTTTCGATATTCCAAGTATCATATTTGCGTGTATATTGAATGTATTATTCATCGCGAAACATATTAATTCATAAATGAAGTATACTTAAACACTTACATTGAATAAAATGTGTAAGGTTCAATGTTGAAGTAAATGCCGTAAATGATCTTCAATTTTATACATGCGCATTCTATGGCATTCAATCTAACTTACTCTTCTGCATATCGCATTTGGACCGCTGGACATTAATGAAGATTGGAGATATCTCATTTCGAATATGCCACTGATTCATTTCGGTATCCTACTGACGAACCCTCCAGCAACAGACATCATTTACAGCGATGTTCAGCGTAAACAACAGTTTGATGCAGCCATTTTTGTGGCAAATAATAAACAGGCACTCACTGCTGAACAAAATGTGGATTATTTTTTTTGGACGCACTTGGCGACACTAGCAAAACATTCCTCATCTCACTGATACTTGCGCGCGTTTGATCACAAAATCAAATTGCTAGGAATCCAAGTCGGTTCTATCCGACTTCGTGTAGTTGGACAATTACTTACCCCCCAGAGACTTCGGGAAATGCTGCAAACAACCGAAACCGACAACCCTCCTATGCATCTCAACGAAAATGGAAAAAATAGAAACGTATGTTTGTAGAAACCGGTGGGGTAATGGTAAAAACATGGAACCGAAAGTCGGGTACTCGAAATTCGGGTAATTGGATTCCCTAGTCGGGTAATTGGATTCCCTCCAACGTATGGGATATGTACGTTTATGTTTTTTCCATTTTCGTTGAGATGCATAGGAGGGTTGTCGGTTTCGGTTGTTTGCGGCGATGCCCGATGGTTTCGGGTGTCTCTGGGGGATGAATAATTGCCCAACTACACGAAGTCAGGTAGAACCGACTTGGATTCCCTACATATTGCGTTGGCAATTGCTTCATCTGGCATTTACTTGATGCACATTCAACACTCAAGTTGCCATTGATCGTTCACAAAAACCCAGACTCAATGTATAACATATAGAAGGAGTTGACTATGACTTTGACTCATAAGCATTCACTTGAATCTCTCGATAAACCGATGAAAGATCTCAACGATAATAGCAGACTTTTCGGTGGCGCTCTACTGTTGCTGTCCTGTCCGGTGATTTCAAACATATATTACCGGTCATTCTACGCGTTACATGTGCGGACGAAATTAACGCATGTTTGAAACAATCATGCCTATGGTGGAATGAAAATACATTACACCTTAACATAAATATGCACGTCCAACGTATGCAAAACGATCCATCGACACTGTTGAGTTTATTTAATCAAAATGAAAATCATCCAATTTTGTACATATGGGTCAGTGGATCCACAGCGTAGAAGCGTCCATTTTCATGAGACGCCATATCTTCAGTCATTTGTAGATCCATTATGACCTCACCGACCACTTGAGTTTCACACAGTCTTCTCCACACAGCTAATACATATGAAAAACACAACCGTCTGCCATTAACACACATGCAATAACAGCAATACCTTTTTTGCAATTACATTATTATACTTACCATCAATCTCACGAAAAGTACGCTCTCTTTCGCCAAATGTGCCAATGACAAGCACCAAATATCGTCCGGCCGTGACACAAGAGTTGAACAGCGTTGAATATTCAGAAATTGCACTCATTTTCTTTTTTACTTTGGGCAACAGCAAATCACACATGGACGAAACGAAAAGAAATGTCAAATGTCACTTAGTATCTATATAGTTTATGGAAAATTCGAATATCGAAGAAATGTTTACTGAACCTGTTTATAGCAGGCAAGCCAACGTTCGGGCAGGTCTGTCGGGTCCGCTATTCAATTATAAAAATGCAGGTGCTACAATAATATTATCATGAAAAATAATTTATATGTAAAAGCGATATAAATAATAAATAAGAGAGTCACGCCTTATTAATCCTCCTTGCGTATAGATTCTCACTTTCTATTCTCCCACTCCCCCCCCCCCCCCCCATTGAATTCTCGTTGAGTTCAACATCTAGTTAAGCTTGTCTCAGTTCTGTCGCTGACAGAGCCTAGTAGCGCAAACCTCCAATAAGTTTGATGTCCTGGTGCAAGCTTGATTCTTGTAGACGATACAACTGGTGTAAGCAGGAATTCACACCCACAGAGTTTATACCTTGCAGAAGATTATTTTTTTGCATAAGCCTCGAGTAGCAAAAATTCGTAGAATAGGACCAAGAAGTACAGCTAATGAGAGGTCCGAGACAAGTTCCAAATGGACTGCCTTTGTTTCAAAGCAAACAAAGATGCACTGGCTGTTGTGCGATGTGGAATGGTCCGTAAAATCAATCTCAACACAGTTAAATGGATGTGGTAGCTCAACTCTCATATTCGGTAAATTCCCCATTTGTTGGGAGTATGGAAGTCTGGAGAATTGAAGTTTTCCATTTACTATAATATAAGGTTTCTTTTATCTAGAGGACTAAAGTGATGGAAATTTCAAATGATTATAGAGCGAGTGACAAATTTCTTGCATTGTAGTCCAAGTTTAACATCCGGAAAACATTCAAGTTGCACAAGATGAAGAGTCGTTGTTAGTCCCTTTTCAAAATCAGTGCATATTAGTATAGAACCGACAATTTATTTTGGTTTCGAATACTATTACCAGTACACGAATCTTTCAGCATATGCCATCATTCTGATCAGCCGATGATAATTATTTAAATAAATCTTTTTTGTGAAATAACTTCTTATCATAGTCGTAGCGTTTTTGTATTCGTAGTATTCTGGTGCGATGTCGCTTGATATATTCAATGGCATTTTTGTGGCAAGTCATTGTGAATCGGAATATCGTAAGATTGGTGGTCCAGACCACCAAAGTTTGTGATTGATCAAGACAGTGCTTGGGACATGATGGTTATACCCCGAAAAGCGACATCTGCAGAGTTCAGCTTTGAATCAGTGTGACGCTAGGATTGTGGACGCGTCAATTCTTGTAAAATATACACTCAATTGGTTACAAAGGTTTTCAAATTTGACGGTGATGAATTTAGCCAATGAAGCAGGACGGTTGGCCGGGACAGAGACAATTTTCTACTGTTGAATTTTTTGAAAACAAAATTAAATTGGGAATAATTTTCCCTGCCAATTTAGATATGGAAAAATTATTCCCAATTTATAAATATGAACATCAAACTTTTCTCCCCAGTAGGCCGGAAAAAAAATATTTGAACAGAAATTACATATAGGGGTAGATACTCGATCGGCTAGCAAGCAAGCAATTTGCTAGCCGAAATCCTGGCTACTCAATCAATTTTACCAAGAAAATTTGAATTTCAAATAATATTTTTTATAAAATTTTTGTTTGTTTTTGCAAATGCACAGTAAAACAACACAAAAGCTTGGTATTCATTGTTTGAAACCGCAAAATTTACTGTGCAATCGGAAAAAGAAACAAACAATTTTTGAAAAACATTAATTGAAATTTAAATTTCTTTGGTAAAATTGATTGAGTAGCCAGGATTTTGGCTAGCAAATTGCTTGCTTGCTAGCCAATCGAGTATCTACCCCATAATAGAGGTAGATACTCGATCGGCTGGCAAGCAAGCAATTTCCTAGCCAAAATCCAGGCTACTCAATCAATTTTACCCAGCAAATTTGAATTTCAAATTATGTTTTCAACAAAATTTTGTTTTTTTTGCGATTGCACAGTAAATTTTGCGGTTTCAAAAAATGAACAGAAAATTGTTGTGTTGTTTTACTGAGCAATTGCAAAAATAAACAAAAACTTTATAAAAAATATAATTTGAAATTCACATTTTCTTGGTAAAATTGATTGAGTAGCCAGGATTTCGGCTAGCAAATTGCTTGCAATCTACAGTATAAATTCTTTCCTCAATTCACTATTCTCGGGGAATTACCAGGATAGTGCTACAGGTTATAAAATTTGCGATGGTGCGAACTTGAGATACCGACTGAGCTAGCAACAGCACCGCGCAGGTTTTCAGCCGTTGCAATGGAGATTTTTGTAGTGGAGCTACTCTGGATTTGGAACATTACAGTTGCTCAACAATCGTAGACAGCTTTACTAACACCTGCGAAAGCACAGAGTTGAACTAAACCACTCAAGACAATGGGGTAGATACTCGATCGGCTAGCAAGCCAGCAATTTTCTAGCCGAAATCCTGGCTACTCAATCAATTTTACCAAGAAAATGTGAATGGCAACGAATCTTGAATTTAAGTTCAGTATACACAAATGTGTATGCAAATAATGATTTGCCGTATTTTAACGGATATTAGTTAAATGGGAATTCTTAAAAAAGAGCATAATAATGTGATAACACATAAATTATATAACATATTTGTTATTTGTTTTTGATAGCATTAATTATATTATTATTATTATAGTTAGTGTTATTTTTCAGAACAAAACAAACTTAAACGGTATACACAAATGTGTATACTGGTCTTCAATTTACACATAATTCTATTCTGATACATTCGTTTCTCGTAATCAAAATTTGCATACACAATTGTGTATACTGGCCGGGCAGGTTATATCCCTTTTCCTGCTTGCCATCACAATTGTGTAGGTAACGAAAACGAATCGAGTCAAAAATTAATTTTTGTATGTGTAATGGACCAACATACACATTTGTGCATACCTCTTACGGTAGAGTGCGTATTATAATACCATGACAAATAAAAGCTGCGTTTTTTTATAAAACAATCGAGTAGAGTTCGCGGTAGCTATTTTCAAATTGGTCCAATTTAAAATTAAAAATTTAATTTTTTTTAAATTAAATAATTTTGATTTAATATAAATCTATGTACATATAACCAAAAAAATCCATCATAAAAGTTGTATGGTTTTCTTGTAATATCGTTGTTCTGTATAGTTCTGTCAATGACATTTTTTTTAATACCGATTCCGGACAAACATAGCGCTACCGTATTTTATTATTGAAACAGGGTGTGCTAAGCCTCATAGTGTGTCAACCTAATTGGTTTTGTATTAGATTAACTAAACTAGTTTATCTAAACGCATTTAGCTAAACCCTAGTCTGTCAAGGGTATCAATCACTAATTAAAGCAAACAAAAAAAAAAGTAAAAATTAATAAATTTAAAATTTGCTCTTCCGCAGGTTGTTTGTGAATCTGTCCTTTGACAAGTTGGAAAAAGCGAGATTAAATAGAGTTCTTCTATTTTTAAAATTCAGGTCTCATCGCGTCACCCGTTCATCGTTTGACAAAGCCAACTAATCAATTGGCCTTAGCAATGATATTTTCGATGTGCCTGTTGGACGTCATATTTGCGATGAACGTGACCTATAAAGCTGATGTTTCATAAACTCTCCGCAATTCGATGTTGTTGATGTTGTAAGTGTCGATTACGGAATTTCTCTTTCCGTGGAATAATATTATCACTTGTTGCATTTTAATGTCTTCCGCGTATTTGGGTATATTAGAATTACTTATGATATCTGTAATTCGATAAATGGAAAACAAGACATATTAAGGGCCCAAAGTGGGATCCTTGGGTAACTCCCGATTGGTTACATTGCATTTCTTACCTTAAGTTTTCACATACTGTACGCGGTCTGTTAAAAATAAGTTGAACCGCACTCAAGGAGTTTTACTGAGAATCCGAATGGGCATTCAAACGTTTTACTGAACACTGTCTTCGCACAGACTAGACCTAATTGATGAAGTCTTCAATTTCAAGGATCCGTTTACTAGTGAATTTCGCTAAATCACTACTGGTAGATCTCTCTGGTATAAACCCGTGTAGCTATAGATCAAGTATTTAAAATCGATTTAAAAATAGGTTGGACTTGCAAAATTTTCCAATTTACAGGTAAAGGAGATGAACTGATGTCTTATATAATTTGATTGATATTGTTAAAATGAAATTTCTCTTTACAACGTAAAGTAGAGCAAAGTTATCTTTAGATCTGTTACATCCAGAAACTCTTTGAACTACTATGAGATTTGGTTTACTAAGTTGTTTCATTTGGAGCAGATTTTTAATTTGTTTTAATTTTGATTTTTGAAGCATGATTTCAGAGCTCGGTGAATAAAAAATATAACTTTGTGGCGTCACAAATTTGTTTTATTATTACATTAAAGTCTTATTAATGGAAAGTTAAAATGTTATTACCATAACCATACATTATGTACTTACACATATTACTAATTATTTTTAAGTACTTTCCACAAAAAATAGTATTATTAAAAATTAGTTAGTTCAAATAAACTACTATTCCACACTAAGCCTCTCCAACAAATATTACACCGAACAAATATTTTTATATTTTTTAATTTTTAGAAGTGAAAACCACACCAAAAAAAATTTCACGTACTGGAATGTTGTAAAAATTTGGGAGGTACTTATTTAATTAATTATATATGATTAGCTAATATACAATTATAATTACGTGGTATAATCACCCCATAAAAATAAAAATAACTACACTCATAATGCAAATTTTGTAAAAATAGGCAATAATCATACTGGAGAGTGCGGTTTAAATACCATTAATAAAATCTGCAAGCGAATACGTAAATTTTAATATTTAGTAATATGTTTTTGGAATAATAATGGAAAATCTGCCAAAACCGTATAAAAGCTATTTACCTATAATTTTTCAAAAACCCCATAAAAAATATGTTAATAATTTTTAATAATTAATTTATTTAGCTTCTATATTTCATGATGTTAAATCAAAAATTTCCTTCGATTATTAAATTAATTAGTTTTATAATCCATTATTAGTCAAATGCATATTTTCAAGTGCTTAAGTGTTTACAAAGTAAAAATATTACAAATGTTTTGTAGAGGGTTTTCAGATTAACTATGCCATCGAAAAAGTTAAATAAAACAACAATAAATCATTAACATTCCAAAAAAACTTTATTATTTTATTCAAAATTCTTAAAAATTTTATATTTAAATTTATCAATTTACATCTTTCACCACTACACTTGACAACTTTATTTATTTGTTTAGTATTTACAATAATTTTAAACACATTTTTTGAGCTTATAAGCTCATTTCTTATGGGTTGTGAAGTTTATGACGAAATTTTGCTTCTGACTTTCTTCATTCCATTTTATTTTTGAAATTTTGTACTTCACATTTATGTCACATTCATGTGGATCTGCACCTTAAATGTCAATCTCTAACCAATTTGATGGATTACAATGTTCTTCAGCACAATTAATACGCAATCGACAATGATGACGATTACAAACGAATAACATAATTAACTGTTTTCAAATTATTATGAATGTCAATTAAATTTTGTAACAAGAAAATAGAAATTTTTAAATAAAAATAAATTGAAAACATATAGAGAAAAATAATAAGTACGACTTTTCGACAAGGAAGTATCGGAGTGAAGTTTCTGCCAAAATAACAAAATATACACTGTGTGCTATAAGTGATTAGAATTGAAAAAATACTCAAATATTAAACTTTCACAATAATATCTGAAATTTTTTAATAAACACAAATATTTTTACACTATAAGTAGCAAACATTTAAGTTTTGTGAAAAGTTTTGAGTGAATTTCACAAAATGAACTTTTTAACAACAAAACACACTACGATCGCACTTGATCTTATACAGCTTCGTTATATTCGGAATAGTTGAAATGACACTTAAACACCTCATCATAGGCTGCGCCATTTTGCACCTTTGTAACCCCATTGAAGTTCTGTTGGACAATCTCTGTGTTGTACTGACTATTGTTTATTCAAGCTACAAGTGATGTAGATGATGTACCAGACATTCTATTCTGACATTCTATTCTATTCTTCCGGTTATGATTTCGTCTGCCTCTATGCAGCGACATACATATGTTAGCTAGTCTAAATGCGTCTTGTGCCCAACTTATTTCAACCAGAACCACCACTTTCGACACTATTATTTCCACCATTTACAGTTTTGTATAACCATAATACATTGATAAAAGTATTTGCGTTATTTTATTTTTGTGTTTTTTATTTGTTAAATTACAATAAAATAGAATTTATTTGGAGAAATTTGACAAAATAAACTGAAAGTGGCTCTACGTGAAGCTTGTGATAAACATTGTAAATCATTTACCGTAAATCTTTTAATTTTAAATACAAGGGCTCTGCTCACCATATTGCCAGGACGAAACTCATTCAACGATCTCACAATTGGCAAATTGTTTGTATTAGAAAAGAGTGCCTTACTCAGCAATAGGAAGCATAGCCAACATGTAATCTTACAAAGCCTAAAATATTTTTAACGGGCCACCAACTTCCAAAATGGCAACGGTGCGGCTGAGATGAAATCTAGACGTGAAGCTAGATGTGAACCGTGAAACGGTTTTAATGTGAAAGAATAGCAACATGAAATAATGGCAACTATTTTTCCTTTGTAAAATAAAACACCCAGAGAGACACGAGGTGCGCTGAAAATGACCATTAAATAAAATAAGCAACGATGCTAGAAGTCACTATGAAATTAGGTCGAGGACGATCCTTGCGGTACTTCATACACAGGTGTAACATCAACATTTCTTATCTTGATGGGTAATATAGTAACATCTACTTGTATCAATGAACTAATATCCGTTTTTAAAAAAAATCCTATTTACCAAGCTCTAGGACCGGATTATCTAATATTAAAATACAAGAGAAGCCCAGGAGTTTTGAAAGTGCGCAACTCTTAAAAGAAGGTACATTTCAAGATATTTGGAAAATGCAAAGAAGGCTGCTCTGTGACTGGCTAGAAGAGATGATCGAAACATCTGGAGTGCTCAACGCTTGAAGCTATTCAGCTCGTGGCTCGGTTGGCTGAAAACATCATCAAAGGTCAATTAACAACAGCAACGAGCCTTGCGTATTTTGCAGTACCGTAGAGAAAAGAGAGCAATGAAAACAAAGTTACTTGTGGGGTCCAGACCAATTCTTTGATATACTATATATCCGATGATGTTCTCACACTCCAAGTTCTGGAGATGGTGGCGGTGATTAGGTGATTATATCTTTATTGCCCAGTCTCTAAGCACTAGGACGAGTTGGGAAACGTTGACAAAGATTATGGGGGTACAAATCGACACAATAACCACCAAGTACTGTCTCAAATAATGCCAAATGTTAGTCGACCAAACCAAGAATAACGTAACCTTCTATAATTGGAGTTGTCTAATTCTTTATACTTCCCTCATCTGAGCCCAACAGTGCAGGTGAATTCTTATAGACAAAATGCGAATTCCATATACCAAAATTATGTACAGAGTGATTAATGCCTACATTACTGTCCCATAGGGAAAATGTATTCAATTTATTTAATGGCAATGGATGTAGGAACATTACAAACAAAACTGGCACCAGTTAATAATACAAGAATATACAGGTAAGAGTTTCTGCCCGAATATCAAAAGTGATAGGACCGATCGGAGAAGGGCCAATGAGCCATCGTTTTATTCCAGAAATATAAATAACAAGCATTGAGATTTGAGATGTCAACTGCTTATCATTATCGCAAATGTTTGCAGAATAAACAATTACGGAGGAGCAGTTGCGTGCGAGATGTGATGGTATACCTTCGTACAGAGACTTTCCTCCGAAGTAATACTTTACGGTCAGTCCGGTAGACCAGGATGTAGATGATGGTTTTAATGTGTAAGTCTTAGGCTATTTTGGTGGGTGGTCTGTGTTATCCCTACAGAATCCATTATGGATTTTTTCACATTCACTAAAAAAGAAGAAAAAAAACACGATTTTGTTGCAAATCTAATTTAGCAATTTTCTTGATCTAAATATTATTTTTTTTTTTTTCGAAAATGCTATATTATTCCAAATATTTGCAAAATTGCTCTTATTAAGCTGCCACCGCTTGGCTTTGCGGCAAAACATCAGTGAAAACTGATCTAGATAATGTTGCAAATTTATTTTAAACTCTTTTAGTTCATAGTTATTTTTCTCATAAATGTTATATGTCCGGGTTGACCGTATTAAACCAAAAGTCGCTGGGATCCCCTATGTTACGGGAAAAGCTTAAGTATGAACTTTCACCCCGATCAGTCAATCCCTCTGGGCTATCTCTTCGAACTTCAGTGATGTAGTGATCTGGTAAATCTGCAAAAATCTCGAAGTCCAAAACTTTCATGATTACTAAGAGTATAATTTACATTATTTCTTAAATCGGTAACTTCCCTGTATTATGTTTTTAATAGATCCGTGATAAAATTTCATTTATCCTGATTTTATTAGTTGTGTTCGGTTCAGATCCATTTATTAAAAAAAAAATTGTTTATTGAAAACTACAATGGTTTTAATTATTTTCGCGTCTTATCTTGACGCATCATCAGAAAACTACAAAATTGTTTAAAAATACAAATAAATAGATTCAAATGTTCAGAATATAACAAAATAAAATATTATTTACCAAAATGAAGCGAATAACACAATAAAATTTAACAAAATATATATAAAAATTTTACATGTTACACAAAAACAAATTCCGTATTTCTGAAAATGCTCCCCAAACCATCAAAGCTGAAACAAATGTTTTTGTAGTATTTATGTGAGGGTGTTTAACGACATATTATTATTATTATTAAATAATAAGAAATATTCTTTTTTGACGGTATATTATTATTAAGTTTAATAAAGTGTTGCAGAGTAAGTTTTTATTTTATCATTGGCAAAATAAGTATTTCATTTTTATTCAGTGGTTTATTGGTATCTAACATCAGGTAAAGGGTGTGAGAGTCGGATGAAGAAATGCGTGAACCACGAAGAAAAAGAGGCAAGGTCAATAAGCATTTGCATTTGAAGGAAAAAGAGAAATTGGCTAGACAAAGAGGTGAGGAATTTGTGATTAGTAAAGGCGTGTTAGTGGAAGCGAAAACTACTGGCCCAGACTGTGGTTGTCGTAAGAATTCCATGGTTACTTTCAGTTTTGAAGAAAAACGTAAAACTATTAACATAGTACAGTGGGCGTCCCAAAAACGAAAGAAACACTTACTTCTTGGGACTGATTGAAAGACACAATGTTGCTAGACATCGGGCCCTAGCGGAACACTCAAAACAACTCACATCTTCATTTAAGTATTTTGCTATGAAGGGATCCTGTCGGGTTGAAGTTTGTCGTAAGGCCTACGCATGTTTACATGCAATTTCAAACAATGCTATTCATCGCTTAAATAAATTCTTTAAATTAAATCAAAATCATTCTGACTTAAGGGGAAGACATGCAAATCATGGAAACAGCCTTGATTCAACGATTGTAGGCAAGATTATCCAGCACTGTTCATTATTTCCAACAAAAGAGACTCACTACACTCCTATAACTGTAAAATATCTAGAAGCTGGCCTAACAGTTAGGAAAACGCACGAAATGTTTCTTTAAAAATGTTCTGCATTAAAAGAAATAATGAAGTATGAGTTTTACTTAAAGATTTTTAAAGAAAACTTCAACTATAAGTTTGGCAGGCCTCAAGTTGATGTTTGTTCTACCTGCGAAGATTTAAATCAAAAATAAAATCATCAACTCTTAACGAGCTGCGGTCGCTAAACTACTTATTCATAAAAGACGTGCTAAGAAGTTCTACAAAAAGATTGAGGAAGTTACTGAAATTTGCAAACATCGAAACGACGTCAAGACGGTAGTTTTCGACTATATGCAGAATCTACCGCTTCCATTTATTCCTGTACAGGAAATGTTTTATTTACGTAAACTTTGGTTTTTTTTTTGGTGTTTAATATTCACGATATTGGCACTGACAAATCAGTTTTCGACACATACACACAAGGGGTAGCTAAACGAGGTCCTAACGAGGTGTGTAGCTTTGTTCTTGACTATTTAAAAAATATTCCTGAAGAAGTAAAAGAACTGCACGTTTTTAGTGACACATGTGCGGGACAAAACCGCAACCACACATTGACCAGACTATTAATGTCATTAACCATGAATGAGAGATTCAAAATAATTCATCAATATTATCCAATTCGGGGTCAAAACTTCCTGCCTTGTGACAGAAACTTTTCTGTCATAAAACTATGTGTTCGAAGACTATAGATCGAATTTATTCATCAGAGAAGTACGAAGGTTTCATTCGAAAAGCGAGAAAGCGTATACCACCATTTGAAGTGAGAAGAGTGACTAACGATTCAATACTGAACTTTAAGAAATGATGGTCTAGCTACTTTAAAAAAACCTCTTTTAATCTACAAAAATCTGGTGAGATTTTTAGCATTAGTACTTATAGGCATTTGCAGTACACAAGTGAGCTAGGAGGTTATGTTAAGGCTTCCACGTTTATCGACGGTTTGGTGAATAGTACATTTAGATTAAAAAAGCAGGATAAGGTAGTTCTTCCTATCAATAAGGTCTGTAATGGCTGCATTGCTATAAATCACAAAACGCTACAGGACATCGCAAAAGTTGTACACTATGTACCGAATGAATATAAGGAATTCTATAGTGAACTCACTAAGTGGACTACTTCAGCTACTGCAAATAGCGATAATAATGACGAATAAACATATTTAAGCGCGATTTACATGATGAAAAAATGTTGGCCAGCAAAAAAAGAAGAGTTTGGTACATTAAAATTTTCGTGTGTATGACAAGAAAAGAATACCATCGTGCAAAAATTTTGCTGTTCGTTTTTGTCTTTTTTGAGCAACTGCTGCCATAAAATAAAAATACTGCCATAAAATATAATCGACCCGAGTATATTTTATGGCAACAAATATTATTTATGGCAGTTTATATTTATTTCTCTATTCAACTAATGCGAAAAATTTATATTGTGTGCAGCTCCAAACACAAGGCAAATATTTTGCTGGGACAACATTTTTTCATCATCTAAATCGCGCTTTATAGTCAACTATTCGAATGAAAACAATAAAAATTTATTAAAAATTACTGTTCTTTATTCGTTCTTGCGAAATTCTGGAAAAAAGGTAATATTCCAGCCCCCTTAATTGCAAAAAGATTTAACAATACTATGACAATGTGTACTTAATTTCTTAAAAATATCGTATATTATTTATAGCCCTATATATTCCTTGAAATGACTTTTACAGTACAACTTATAGTTAAAGCAGTAAAGCGTTTTTTTTGATTTCTGAAAAACTACATTTTTGGAATATTATCCTTTCTCCACTCAGCCGTTCAATTTATGCGAAATAAAACAAGTGTTTAATAAAATGTGTTTATTAAGTGTAACTGCGTATTTCGCCAAGTGCCTTCGACAAATAGAAAAAAACCTAATTTATTTGGTGGAATGCATCTTTACGTCACCGATCATATACGATACGTTATGCTTATGAGGATCTGATAGTAAGATTATCTTTTCATCTTTAAAAGAAATTTATTACCATCCACCACCAGCAGAAGGTTCCAACTGTACTTAAAACCTTGTGACTTATTGTTGTGCGAACTCGTCTTCGCTGTATTTTACCTTGATATAAGCTTCTTTAGATTTATAAGACTTCGGTTTGAACAACCATCCATAAAAGAACTACTTTGATTTGAAATTACGCATTTTAAATCGGAAGATACCGGGTTTGAAAGCCGGGATGGGAAGGATGTAGCAATGCATACAACATTTTTGCAATGTAAACTGTAATATCACCCGGCAAAATTTCTAATGGTTACATAACAAATTATCTCTTAATTATTGCATGTTTTCAAAAAAAAAAATTGTTTAGACATTCAAGAACTTGAGGTGTTAAAATTTTATTACGGTGTAGACAAACGATGAAATCACTATCTGTAACAAAAACATAGAACCAGATGACTCTAGTATCACATAAACAAATTGGGTCAGAAAAATGTTTATATGCATATTTACTATAAATTACAGGTGGGAATTAACAAAGTAAATATTTTTGTGCAGTTAAGGAATAATTTTTGATTATGATATTTGATTGTATAAACAACACGTAATAATATTACAAACTTTTGGCATCGCACGATGATCAATCTAATTTTATCTGAGTTGATAGTTTCACATCAAAAATATTATTTTGAAGGGTTCGCCCCGCTTAATTATTTTAATTTTGTTTAATCCGATCACTATTTTTAAAAATTTAGCCGCCAGTACTTCTAATTAAACCTAGCGTAAATCACATCTTTTAATGAAACTGTAAAAATGAAATCATCGTCGAAAACGGAAATGAATAGTTTAGCAAGTAGCAAGGTAACAAGAGTATTTATATTTTATAAGTTTTAGTATATTAACACTGTTAATTTTTATCACCAAACGTTTTGAACTTGAAATTTTTGTTTTCAAAATTTTTTCAAAATCGCATTAATTATGAGTTATGACGCTCTTAATATAGAGTATAGTTGTAAATTATACGAACGCTGCAAAATGACGCCGGAAATAGATGATGAACACAAATGTGGTCTATGAATGATTTACTGTCATTTAATCGTTAAAAAATCACCTTAGAACAATTTATCGTACAACAATTTATCGAATGGTCAGTTTATGGTATAACACAATGAAGCGTCATGGATTTGATGTATCAAGACAAACATTTTTGTATTTAAATGTTCGACAAGATGTTGCCAAGACAAAGTTGTGTCGGCGAGATTTAAAAATAATTTTGGAAGACGTTTTGAAATATGGCTACCTGTTAAATCAGTTTTGGAAGCTGTTCTGGAATTTACACACCTGGGATGGAACTCAGTTATCATTTGTTTTGTTACTCTTCAACAAATCCCATATACACAAGTGCTTTGTTTTTCAGATGTACTTTCAGATACTTTCAAAATACGTATTTATAACAAACCCAATTCTGGTGGATCGATTTCGGCCAAAAATCACTGGAATTTCCCGAAGTGAGCACATCATATGCTCCGTATTTTGAAAGTATAAAACATTTACGAAAAACGATTAAAACAAAAAAATTGTAGATCTTTTAAGTTTCAAAGAACAACCAGAATTATTTAACCAATTTATTATTTATTATTTAATTATTTATTATTTATTTTAATTATTTAAATTATTTAAATTATTTAAATTATTTAAATTATTTAAATTATTTAAATTATATAAATTATTTAAATTATTTAATTATTTAATATTTAACCAGAATTTGGCGTCTTTAAAGTCCAGGCGGATGAATATTCCGAATCAAACTTCAAACTAAAGCTTTTTTCTGTGGATTTCTGTGTACCGGAAGTGGTACCTTCTGTAGGAGCTTTTACGTTTTTTTCTGTAAAATTAAATTTTCAACCTTTGACCTTGTTGGTTTTCTGAAATTTAATGTTTTTTTATTACACAAGACAGTTTTTATCAAAAAAAAGGTAGGTTCAGTTTTCGATTTTGTAATTAAGTGTGGTGTATTCGAGATTATGTTCATTTATAGTAAAAGAAAGTCGAGTGTTGGCCACAACATATTCACTGTTGGTGAGAATTTACAAATAAAACACATACACCAATTTGTTTCACAACATTTATTAGATTAATCAAAACATTTTTTATTTAGTTAATTGACATTTCCAATTTTCATAGAAAATGTCTCACCACAACACTCGCGTTCACCTAAAACCAAATTAAATCATAAATTAATGAACCAAAATATTTCTTACCATAATCCACTGCGATTTATTACGCCCTTAAGGCTCATAGTTCCAAATACCTGAAAATACTATAATATTATTAAAATTTGTTACAGTAAAAATTGAATTTATAACTATTAATTTGTACTTACCTTCTTAAACACTATTTACACAAATGTCAACAAAAAATTATAAGCAAACCTGTCATTAAATGTAATTTCTATGTAAATCAAAAAGTACTAGAAGTTTGCGGTACAAATCGGTTCATTGTGCGCAAACGCAATACAATTTTAAAATTGCTATAATACCGGGAAATTTAAGTTTTTTGCTAAAAGTTTAAAGAAAGCTTTTTCACTATAAATCTATTTTTTCTACATTTTTTGGTTTACATATTAAAATAACGACTAAGTTTTTAAGAAATTAAAAATATCCATTCCATTGTAATCTGGTGAACAGAAAAGATAAATTTATACGAATAAAAATACAGTGTGTTAATAATTAAATAAAGTACTTTTTAAAATAGTTTGGTTCTAAGTTTTTTCATTACGTGTGTACAATTTAACTCAATAGTGCAACATGTTCTCTCCATCATTAAAATTCAACTCTAGCCATCATCTACCACAATAGTTCTGCAGCAATTCATCAACTGGCTTTTCATCCATTTTTATTAATTGGCGGATTTTTCATCACGACCACTTTCCCACATACATTTGTTGGTGCCAAAACCCGCGATTAACAGATACTCAGGTAAGTAAAACTTTTTATATATCTTACTGTGTCGTTTGAAAAATAATAAAAACCGCGAGAAATTTGGTTATCGAAATCTCCATTGCGGAAAAATTATTTTATACAACCTCGTATAAGTCATACTGTTAATTAGACGGAAATGACCGAAAAATTAGTGATGTTGCGTGATCGGGCGCACACATCAATGAAAAATATTTTAAGATTTGCTGAAGGAATAACGGAGACTACAACACTTGAAGCAATAACAGCTCGGCGCAAAGTTCTTGAAAATAGATATGAAATTTTCAATGAACTTGAACTACAGAATTCGATAATCCAGCATATAAATCAATTCTTGATGTAGTGGAAGAAACAAATTTTAAAGCTCGAGAATTATTAAGGTGTGCTTGTACTAGACTTGGGCGAAGCGAATTTAACAATGCACATGATTTGAATACCACTCTTGCACAATTTCTGGAACACCAGAAATGTTTCTATGAGGAAGCGAATACGGCGCAACACGCCTGCGTGCCAAAAATAAATATAGAGCCATTCTCGGGCGACTATCAAAATTGGGCCTCATTCCATGACTTGTTCAAGACTACGGTGCACGACAATCAAAAAATTAGTAAGGTACATAAATTTCAAATGTTAAAGGGCTTACTAAAAGATGAAGCTGCTACTTTAATCAGGCATATCCCTATAACAGATAATAATTATATCGAAGCGTGGGCTAAATTATGTAACCGATATAACAAATTAACACCTATTATTTCTTCGCTAATCCAAACCTATTTTGACCAAAAGCCATGTGTTTCTGCCAACGGGAAGGAGTTGCGACGAATTTGTGATACAGCTGATGAGATAGCTCGCGGGCGACTAGCAATGGGACCAAACGCTGAGTTACGTGATCCGTGGCTTATTCACATTTTGTTAGGAACATTGACAATGAATCGAAATAGTTATGGGCAAATGATTCGGTTGGTAGAGACTTTTAATAGTTTGATTAAGTTTTTGAATAAGAGGTGTGACGCGTTAGAAATTTGCGATTCATCAAGTAAGAAAATTGCATTGAAATCTAATACCAAAATTTTCTAACTGCTAATTCTTACACGATATATGAAATGCAGTCTGTAGACAAGATCACTCGCTGTTCAAATGCCCAGAATTCAAAAACAAAAACATTGAAGCAAGAACCAAATTAACTATAGAAAAAGACTTATGTCGTAACTGCCTCAAGAAAGGTCATGTAAGTGCCAAATATTTCAGCAAAGGTTCATGCCTCAACTGTCTACCATCATATATTACTCCATCAAGATTCAAACGAAAATCTCCAAGGGCAAGGATCCAGTCCCTCCTCCACTACTCATCACATCCTAGTCAATCAGCAGCCCGATGAGTCAGCTAAGCAACCAACTTCGAAGCCAGAAATCACTACTGATTCAAACCAAAACACTGATAACCAAACTAAAACGCTAATACATCACAAACACTATTCAGTAGAAAACACGGTACTTCCAACAGCAACTATTTACATTAAGTCACGTACCGGTATACTTCAGCCATTTAGAGCGCTATTGGATTAGGGCTCACAAACATCTTTTGTATAACAGAATCCTGCGCTCAAAGCCTAGGCCTTAAAAGAAATCAAGCATCCATATCTGTTTACAATCTAGCAACTGCATCGGCTGGACAAACAAAAGGAACAATCAATATGACCATTTATTCATGCTTAAAACCAAACTTTAAGCTAACCGTTACGGCTCATGTTATAAATGAAATTACCAACTTCTTACCAACCCATTGGAGTTAGCCGATTCACAATTTTTCCAACCACACGCAATTGACGTTCTACTCGGAGCTGACATATTCTTCAAAAATATTAAATCCCGAAGGACGAAAGTTAACGGGATTTCCAATTTTGCAATCATCAAAAATTGGCTGGCTAGTTGCGGGTAACTTCCCGGACCAATTACCAAATGCCATCAATATCCACACTACCTCGGAGTCGACAGTCAATTCAGCATATGACAACTTGCACCATGAGTTGAAGAAAGGTTTGGAAATTGAGGAAACGATACCCACAACTAATCCAAAGTTATGTATGAATGAATGTGATATTAATATAGTGGCTGTCGGAATTGGCTGTATGGTACACAAATCGTCAAAACACATCTTCACTAAAAATCAAATTTTGTACACGAAAAATTATTAATTGGCTTAATTTTGTCTTTAGGATAAAGTTAAATATATAGTTCTGGAAATAACGAAAAAATATAAAATTTATTTTACAAATTTCGATATTACGTCAAACGATAAGTTTTTTTGTTTTTATGTCACAATGACGGTTATTTTTGGTAGTTATTACGTTCCTGGTAAATCACGTAATAAAAAGTGTGTTCAAGATAAATGGTTATCAGTTTTATTATAATATGCCATGTTTAGATCAGAAATAATGAAAATTAAATATTTATTTATTAATTTCACTACTTAAAAAGAAACTGAAAAAGAAATTTGTTTTCTCAGTACCAAACTGTAAAACCAAACTTTCCTTGTCTTAACAAGACAAGGAGAATTCCACAATGTACGAATTGTCAACAACTTGACATATACCAAGAGCTTTTGCTATCGTCACACCAAATGCGTTAAATGCGCGGAAAATCACCACACGACAACATGCAAGAAAACTCCAGATATCGCGCCTTCTTGTGATCTTTGTCAACAACAAGGGCATACTGCAAATTATAAGGGATGCAGAGTATATCAGAACAAAATTAAAAGTCAACAGAATAATAGAACAAGCGCAGTGCAGCGATTACAAACCTAAGTTGCTAAATCACAAACAACAATCACACCATCCACAGTTGGATTATCCTATGCGCAAATCACCAAAGAGTCTAATAACATTGAAATTATTAAAATGCTTAGCCAAATTCAACAGTCACTTGGTCATTTAGCAGAGAGGCTGGCAAAACTGGAAATCTATATCTATCCACCAAGCGAAAAAGTCAACATACTCACAAATGATTAACTCGTTCCTACGCATTTTAGCTTGGAACGCTAATGGGCTCAACCAATGAGCCCAAAAACTGGAAATATTTCTCCATACAAACAACATTGATATTGCGCTGATTTCAGAGACGCACTTCTCCAATAGAATCATTAATGAAGACCAATACTCTCATAAATCCGTAACAACCTGTATCCTTTCTTCTAGTAGGTTAAAAATATGTTGTTTTATGTCGTACGATCGATAGTTGTCTGCAACCGGGTCATCCTGTCATTAAAAATACCTTTTCCATCCTTCCCTCTTGTAATATTTTAACAAGCTGTAGAAACAGATCCAGCGTTACCCGGGAAACTTATCTTACAGTCTAATCAATCTCATCATAACAAAAATAGCACTAATTTTTAAAAACGTAGCAAATGTGTGATTCAGTTGTATAAATCTACTGAATTGCTACAATATAAACGGCTCAATATATATGCAGGTGACAACTCTAGTTTGACACAATAAAAACCAAATTTATATAGCGAAAATAACGATATGGCAACACCATTAGAACCTGAAAATAGACTATAATTAAATTATAGTGAAACAAACCCATCATTTTATGCATGTCAAGCTCTAATTAAAGAGACGCTGACTCCACTAAACAAAATACTACGAGTTTAACGAACATTAATTGGGATCACATGTGTTTTAAGTTCAACAAATTCACAACACATAAAAAATTCCTGTCCATTGACAGAAAATTAGCACATACGTATGAAAAGCAACCAATAAAATTTACTTCCAGGTCACCCATTTTCTTCTTCCAACAAATTCTAGAACGTACAATAATTTTTTTTTTGTATTTATTTAAAAAATTTAAGAACACGCGCAACCGTAACAAGAAATCTAGGTATATTCCATCATAATTCAATTAACACTAAATCGATACATTTAACTGGGTATTAAAAGATGTCCCCCACTTCTTGCACCAGAATACCTTTAAAATAATATTGTATACACTTAAAACGCAAAACAAAGGTGTAAGATCTTTAATAAATTTTTCAAAAAATGATTTATTAAACCAACTTTAACTTTGTCACCGATTTATAAATCCCATTGTTGTTATTGATAACATACCGTCCTCATCGAACGTACGTTCGAAAATATTAAAAAAAAAAAATAAAAAATAATTTTTATTGGTGTACCAAAGAAGTGAATTTTGTCAGGAAAATATTAAACCATAAATTTTATATTTTATGTGTGGATGTGTGACGTGTGTATTCTGAAAAATAATAATAATAATAAAAATATATAAAATTCTAGAATAAATCACATCTCTATACTTTTTGTGTTTGTTATCAATTTTATCATAATAATAATAAAATAATAATAATAAAGTTGATGTTGTTGCTGCTTCTGTGTATCTACCGCACTCCACATAGCCATAATCAATATCAAATTCTGTTTGGCCAACAAAGGTAACGTACATCTATTTCGGTTTCAGTACATTATATTGATGTCAACCATAAATTATTTTATTATTGTAATTGTTATTTTCAAATAAAAGTAGTAATAAATAGTTTCTGTCACGTACGACACAATTGTATAGTTATAAGTTTAAAGTTGAATGAGTACCTTTAATTCGGAAGAATTCTCAGTAAAACGGAATCAATTTACTAACTTTGTTTTTACGCTTATGGCGCTTTAAAATTCGAGAAATATTTTTTATTTGGTAAATTACTACCATGAAATTATTGAAATTTGGACTGATTGCATAAAATTTTATTCAAATTAGAATTCCAATGAAATGTTGTTTGAACCGTAATGCGAGTATATTTTTGAGATTTAGCTTGATGTTTTATATTATACAAACCGTTGTTTTTATGGAAAATTACATTGTGATCTTATTATCGTTTCATTAATTATTTATGGAGCAAATCACCAAAATGGGGCATGATAACTTACGAAGGAGAAGCGGTGTGCCAATATCTTAAACGAAACCGTCGGTTGGTTTTTCATTTCTTTCGAATTCTATTTCAATTTTGTAAAATTGATTTAGAAAACATTTCATTCTATTTTTTCTCCTTGGAGAAACTGTTTAATTTATTAAAATTGCAAAATACCATGATACTAGGTTCGTTAGTATTTGAGTCGAAAAAATTGGTATCAGGCATAAAGTATTAGAGTTTTGTATGCAATGTCCTTGACTCCAATTTTTTTTTTAAATTTTCGACTAAATAAATTGGAGATTAGTTCATACTAGTCATTGATAGATGTCTCTATTATTCATAAATTAAAACATTTTGTATTCATTTCCAAACTGCAACATTACTTTAGATTTATCAATCTACAATTAGAAATATTTTGGAGATTTATAAATAATTTAGGAAATTTAAAATAAAAATGAGGGCGATTTGTTTTGTCTGTCATCTATAAACGGTTGGTATGAACTAACCATCAATTTATTCATTTGGAAACTGAGTCAAAATAAAAATCGGCGTGAGATATACAGTATAAACGTCAATTAGTGACTAATGTCTCTAAATGTTTTCTAAATATAACCCCGCTTAAAAATCATAATTAAGAACTCACAGTGCCTTCTCTATAAAAATAGAAAAATTTCTAACCATATAAATTCTGCTGACATCTACATACATTTGGCCAAATTAAAAAGAAATCGAGTTAAATTGAACTATGTTTGGTTCATTGAACTTACAAATATTTCTTTCATGCATAAATTAAATTAAAAATGCAGTTAAATGCCAAAACGTTATCAATAGATTTTCTATCAAATTTACTGTAAAATCAATTTACTTTTTATCAATTTTATTTTTGCTGATGATTTTATTCTTTAAATATAGTGAGCTAATAAATGTGAACTAATGATGAGCGCGTGACGCCGATTTTTTTGCCTAAATTTTCAACTAACTAAATTGATCGTTAGTTTACCTAGTTATTGTTAGATGTCTCTAATATTTATAAACCAAAATCTTCCCGATATTTAGTTCTAAACTGCAAACTTAGTTCAGATTTATCAATTACCGATTAGAAATATTTCGTAGATTGGTAAATTTAAGTTTATATAGCAGATTTTAATTAAACAGCAGATGCGATTTGTTTTGTCCATCTTTGAACGATTGGTATGAACTAACCATCAATTTAGTTGGTTGGAAATTTAGTCAAAAAAGTATATTAGGGATGATACCGAATTGAAATGGATGGTATAATCGGGCATATAAAGTATATGGAAAATACTTTAATTTATCGCTGCTCAAGGCTGTGCGTGTTTTTTATTTGTGGTGCAGTTTTTTTTTTTATTTGTGGTGCAAACGTCAAAGATGCAAAAATCGCTTACGTTACAATAGATTACGTGTTGGCAACCGCCTAGATTACATTTCGTAATCTATCTCTATCTATCTACCCTGCAGATTAGAGACGTTCCTGGGGTAGTTTGGAGAAAAGAAAAATTGATTTTAGCGATTTAATTGAAGCCTGATAGTTCTAAAAACTCACAATATCCATTGCAGATATTACATTATGCCTCAACCAATCTACGGACCACCATTATCGCAATTACTTGAATTCGGAACACGTTTCAGTGTTCGGGGAAACGGAAAGTGAGGTTTAAGTTCAATGAATCATAAAACACCCCATCCCACTCAATCTTTCAATCCTGTAAACTATTTGTCAAGTAGTTAACACATTTAAAGTTCAAAACACGGAGGTTTTAGCAATGCCTCTATTACTTAAACTACATGACCAGAGTTTATGAAGGTTCACAGGAAGGAAGGACGTCAAAGAGTGTGAAATGAAAGAAAATCTCTAGTGCTGTAGTTGGTATGCCTTTCATACACCACGCTAGCTGTTGGCGGCACTTTCATAAAAAAATTAGGTCCCTCAGAATATTTACAATTGGGCATTAAACAGTCTTCCCATAAAATTAAACGGGCCTAACGATCGCGCAATTGTGGCGTGGTTTATTTGCTGTATTAAATGAGAACGAAAACTTCAATTTATCCCTACCCACAGATATTGAGTGCTCGAGCGTGCTAAGAGGTTTCTCAATAGGGCAAATAAACGAGTGGAGAGAAGTTTACACAGACTTCTGCTTACAATACGCGTGTTTAGATTTCGATAGCTTATTCGCCTCGATCTATCAAATGTGAGTTTTTATTTGTTTTTTTTTTTTTTCAAAAAATTTCGAAATAAAGAAGATAAGGTTATAGATCTGAGGTCTTCCGAATTGTAATGAATTTTCTTTTCACCTTTTCAAGTGGTTGCGGTTAGACACCATGTTCACTATGTCCTCAAGCTCCTGTATTGATACAGGGGTTTGTAGCCGATAGCGATCATTCCTCGTTGAACAGATCTGAAGGTATCTCAGTAGATCTGTCTCCTGTTCTGAAATAAAAATTTATTTGTGTGTTTTGTAACCAGTACCCTGGAGAGTGATCAAAAAACGAATGGTGGTCGGATGCACTCCAGTTTTCATAATCTGGGTTATTGTTGTTTATAAACAACGACTTACAACTAACGTTGCATATATTAACATATGATATTTAGAATGGAATCTAGAAGTATCTCACGTATAACTCATTTGTATCAGTACTTTTCCAGTACTTCTCTAATAAGGATCGGTCAAAGAGCTTCCTGGGAGATTTTGATATAGCTTGGAATTGGCGCCCTAAGTTCAAGTACTTGTCTCCACATAGTTAAGGTTCCTGGATCGATAAAATATCAATCCGATCTGCATTTAACATAAGCAGAAGACCAACCAAACCTGACCATTTTGATTGAATCGTCGGCTCCCACCACAGTTATAGCGGACCTCTCGTCTTCCAGTCTGTCGAATTTCATTCAGAATCCCCTCTCCTCGTATGGGAACCTCGATTTGACATTTATTATACATTTTCAGTCTGGTACTTACTATACATTGGCTTTTACCAGTACAAGCAGCTAATCATTGTTTAGTACAATTAGTGGGCTCTTCCAATTTGATGATCTTCCAATTGGAAATGGTTAGGCCTGCATTGGTCTTAATATTTTCGAATACATTGTTCTTTTAGAACTTATTCTAACTTACTTAAAATTACGTTTACTATGACGCCGCAATTCTGAAACCTTTCGATTACAGCCAGCTCCTAGATTATCCCATTTACGACTTAGTAGCAGCTACTTACGATTTATTGTTTCCCCAACCATTGGCAATTCTTCTTAAGATCACCGTCTTTTGGACTAAAAGCTGCCAAAAGAACCACCATGTGCCGGTTCCATAATCTTTGTAACTTATTAGAGAGTTCCAAATTGTTAACTTGTGCCATTGTTCATAGAAGTTTTTGTTTCAGGAGCCAGCTAAATCCCTGAATGTTTGATTTTAGCTTGCATTAGAAACCTAAAGGCCATAGTTTCATCAACACCAGTACCTGAATTTGTTAGAGAACCGCGTACTTACTTTAGTTTCGTTTGACTTCGATATGTCCCATGAGTAGTGTAAAATCGGTATCTACCAGATATCCACATTGCACAAATAAAGCTACTTGATCTTGAGAGCACCAGGTATCCGGATACTTAATCAAACGCTGAGCTAATTTATCTATAGGACCCTACTTAGGCGCGTACTAACACTGTACGATAAACATTTTAAAAATACACTAAACTTCTGATTTAGCTTAATATTACTCAAGGAGATTTAGATCCTGGACTACACTCTACTTATTAATCCATTATCGTAAAAATTGATTTTTGCCATCATCTTTCATTTCTAACATTACAATTTTAATTTTTAATTATGTATTTAAATTTTAGGATTTCTAATTTTCAGGAATAATTAAAAAGTAATTTTAGAGTAAACGTTTGTGGTTTTCGAACAGTCGAAAAATTAACATTTTTTTTATCTCATCCATATAGAATATCACAATTATCTTTCTGTGTCTCTAGTTTCCATATCACATAAAAGAATTTTGCCACCTGCAAACATCCTGGCAAAAATTATGGCCTTTTACCGTAACCGAACCATAACTAGGTTGAATTTAATGGACGTATTCGAGCGCCATATTAAGAAAGTTCTTCACCCTAATCGAATACCACATATTATTTCAAAGGACACTTGCCTGTTGGACGCCTAGATATAGTTGCTATATTTTATTTTTAACATTTAACCAGAATCATTTTCTTGGTAAAACAAATATTGATAATTTCCGAAGATTTTCTCGGATACTAAGATGAGTCTGATGAGTATACAACATTAGCCAACAATTAGGGGCAATGTGCGTTCAATCTACTAATACATGAATTTACTACCTCTTCGCTATCCAGTGATTTGGGAAAATAACCTTCTCTAAACAGCTGTCGGAGCAGTTGCTCTAATAAGGGTGCGATTTAGCAATATTGGAAGAAGTTTGCCATGTTGGAGGTACATTAGCCGGGTTTGCCTGCTCGGGTTGAAGTTTGTATTGAGACTGCTAACGTTACGAAAAGTCTCATGCGTTTTAATATTGCGCTTGGAAGCTGGAATTTCTAATGAACTACCAGATAATGTTCGCGATTCTTTTTTCTAAGATTGTTCGTAGCTTTTCTAGCACAAGGAAAACCTGCTAGGAAGCTTCTAGTCTTACTATAGTCAATGTTTTCACTCAAATTGTTTCTTCTTTCACCCGAAAAGGGTTTTATACCTACTAGGTTGTCACTGACAACTAATTGGTCTTTTCAGAGATTCTTCATCTTACAAGATGAGATGATGATTGCCTGTTGAATGTAAATGGTAGTTCATACTTGTATTTGTGAACTAGACTCAAACTTGATCGTCGTTCACGACGGCACCTCCATAAGGTCTAAATTCGAATACTTTAGTGAGAGATCGTTGCAAATAAATTATTCATGATTTTAATGTCAGATAAACGATAATTTTTAGTTTAGTTTTTATTCAAAAATTTATTTCAGTAAATTCGGATTTCTAATTTAATCCTTTTTCCTAACTCTCACATAAAATTTGTGTAATCATGGCCATAACGCAATTTTGATGAAACAAAATTTTTTTTGTTTCATCTAAATTAGGTAGTTAGCTATATGGTATAAGCTTACTTTAATTACTCTATTCACCTATTCACTCACACAACTATATTATACCATCTCCAAGGATTCACGCCGTCCTGTAAACAGATTTGGACGAAAGATCGACATTGAGTTCCGCACATCACTGGGGGGTCATAGTTGTGTTTATTAGCATCACCGATCGTAACCTAGTGAGAAGAAAATTCCCTTAAGTATCCCATCCCTATGGGATTGGAATCAAGTATCTCCTAGCCTAAATGTCATAGCTTTACTCACATCGTCGTCTTTGTTTGGTTATCATTATTTGTACAAGATGGCAGTAAAGAGAGTCGATAATATTCGAAGGACTGCTTTCAAACCAACAATGGTTGTTGAGTGGCAACTTTCAACTGTGGCTATGTCTGAGAACATTAGCTTGGTTCGCTTTAGAAACTAAAAATCTAAAACAACGGATGGAATGATGACGAAAAAAATCAGGATAAGCGAACTCATCTTAAAGAGAAAGCTTAAACTTCTTAGTTACAAACTTGATCGTGCCCACTTTGTGAACGACTCCAAAGGCAAAGGTCACGTAAAGAAACTGTTCTGCAAAGACGAGAAGATTTTTGTCGTTGAGCCTATTCTCCCATAATGGTACTTGTAATTTTATCATTAAATTAAAACTAAGCCAAATAACCGTTGACTAATAATAAATTAGCCATTTCATACAAGTATCCAGTCGAAGTACTATTTTTTTAACGTGACCTAAGAGTAAAATCAAAATCTGAAAGAGCAACAAATCCAGCATTTTTGCTAATTAAATCATTTTTACTTTAGAATATGAATTGAATCATGATCCGATGTTAATTCTACGAAATCAATTTTACACATTTTCTTAGTAACCCAAATTATTTAACATTAAATTTTACTTTACTCAGAATCGAATACATATACATAACTCTGTGTTCTTTGAGTTTACTTCAATCCAAATTTATTTGAGTGATTTTTTATTTATGAGTGAATTTTTCTGCTCCTTCGGCTAAAACCAATGCTAATGAATGTGTTACGATTAATGTATTTCAAAAATCGATTGTAAAATGCGTCCCTGTCAGACAATAATGATGGAATTTCCTCCTTTGGAAAAACAGTATATTGTATTATAAGTGGGAAAAGCGGATGATGAAAATTAACAGTATTGTGAAGAGTATTGCAAGAAGTTTTCACAAAATTTATGTAATAAGGTGCTTTGGCTCTAAAACAGCTTGTTGTATCAAATCTTGTTTAAGAAATACTCAATAATACAAAACAGAAGTTCATTTCTAAAAAATCAAGTTTTCATTAAAATTTTAGAAATCGTGGTTCGATCAAAATATTTAATAATCTATTATAAGGAAACTGTCGAGAAATATGATTGGGTTAACAGTGTTGTCCAATTGAAAATTTGATAACGATTACATAGTAAAATTATCAAAGAATGCTTTGTTTTCAAAACCAAAATAGAAAAAATAATTGTTTTTATATTTAAACGAATTTCCAATGAAAACTCGATAACAACTTAAAAACCTCCCGCATATTTTATGTAGGAGGAGTAAAATTCGATTACTCCTCTCTATTAGTTGCCACCGATAATTTTTTCACTCGTGCAATAATCTCTTATTTTACTCTCTTGGTCAATCTACTATTATTGTTGAAGATAGACTGATAGAATACTGACTACTATTTACTTCATATAAGACAAAATGATTTTGCAGGTAGCTTGAAAAGTTATAATTTAAACTTCTAGTCCGGCCAAAAAAATAACAAATGCAAAAAACAATAATTTAAGATAAGGTCATGTTAATCAAAATACAAAATAAGAATAAACAACAACAAATAATTAACAACTGTATAATGTATAAAATATAAATAATATCACGAGCTCACCACTATTTATTCAGTTAATTAGAACTTTATAGCGATTATTGATGATAACTAAACGCAAATCTGATAATATTTTTTAAGCATTTTAATGATCGCCACTGTGAAACTTTTTGTATAGGAGAACTACGCTAATTATCAGCTTCTGTTTTCAATTAAGTGTAGCGCATTTTGAATTCTTTGTTGTAGCCGAAAAATTAGGTAATAAAAGAGAGAGCTGTCACAAAAAGATTTTCTAGAGCAATAATTAGCGCTTCTCGATTGGTCTATATAATTATTTGTGGTTATACACCACGCTTGATTTCTATAAAGTGATAAAAATTACCAGAATTTTGATAAACGTATTTTTTTATTAAATCAACATACTGTTAAAGTTACCAGAAAGTCACCAGCCTAAAAATGTCGGTCAAATTATCATGGTAAATTAAAACAATCAATCAAGAAAGGTGGGGAAAGAAGATTGCCATAAAAACTGAAAACCGATTGAATATCTAAAAATGTGGAAAAAGCAACCTCTTAGGTAAACTTGCAAATCTGGGTGATAGTCAGATATTACTTTTATATCAAGGTGACGGCACCAAAACGCAAGGAATTTTGGTTTAGACTTAATGAAACATTGAATTCTTTAAATTACAAAGCCCGGTCTCATGAGACCGCAATGACCAAGCTACAAAAGTATTGAAAATACTTTGAACTTACATACAAAGTGTATAATCGCAATGCATTAGCGAATTATTATTTTTCACTGCGCATTTGTCCCTTTGTAACCTTGGACTTTATTGTTTTCGGTACATGAGAATTCTGTATGAAATTTTGGATTATTCTGGGTAATAGCTAAATATTTCTGCACAGCGAAATTTGTTTTAATTTCACTAAGGCATTGAGATTATACTTTGTATGTAAGTTCAAAGTATTTTCAATATTTTTGTAGTTTCGTCTTTGCTGGGAGTCTCATTAAACCGAGTTTTTTGATTTAAAGAACAAACTTTCAAACGTTTTGGTAACTTTACCTTGGTATAAAATAACATAGAATGATAAATAATAGATAATACTGATTGTGTCTGCGAGTCTCATATATCGAGTTGAGGAAAAGTAAAAAATCCTTAAAAGAACTGTGGCAGTATTATGGCTTTGCCTGGGAATAGGAAATTGGGAAAAATATTTTCATAGCATTTTTGTTTAAATTATATTTTTTTTGGCCTACTGTTGGAATTTCTTTGGTGTAAATATTTTTGAAACAAAGTTGATTGGAAAACTTTTGTTCCACAAAATTTTTATATGGAAAAATAATTCCCAATATATCTTTGATTCAAAAATGTTTACACCCAACTAATTCCAACAGTAAGCCAGAAAAATATAATTTAGACAAGAATGCTATGTAAATATTTTTACAAATTCCCTATTCCCAGGGAAAGCCAGAATAGTGCCTCTGGAGGAAATAATTTCAGATCGAAAAAGGTGTTCAATATTTTAGAAAAGCTGTCTAGTGACAGCTATCTCGACACCGTACTTCCACCGCTGAGGGTGGTCATGATAAACTCGGGACTGTGTGTTAACAATTGGCTACTTGATGCAAAATTTTAGTAGTGTATTTCGAATTTTTTAAATTCTTAATATTATAAAATGAATTTTTGTCATCAAATAATCAAAAAATTTTAAATTACATCTCTCGCATTCCGCAGACCATACTATGAAAAAATTATATGGAAAGTCAACTTCTAAAAAAAAAAAAATCTTAAAGACAAAAGTTAGAATAACATTTTGTTCAAAGAATTGATTTTTCATTTAATTTAATGTTCTTTTAAGGCCAATCAAATATTCATCCTTGCAGTCACACTATTACATAATACCAGTATTATCTCCACGTTGCAAGATTCATGTCAATCTGTATACTGGCTTGAATGATGGATCAGCACCGAGTTTCGCATATACCAACAGGTAGTTGTGCTTATTAGCATAAATGATCGTACAATCATGTGATGAGAACTCCACTCTTTTATACATTTTGGAACTACTAGTAGTCCAATTTGGTTGCAAATTTAATTTAGAACCTTTTTATGTACAATGATTTTTTCCGTAAACGGTACACTTTTCAAGATATTAGCCAAATACGATAAAACTCCTATTGAAGCTTTCACTTCCAGTGGATCGTTGCTCGCAAAATTTAGCTGGATGTGATAAGATTATATGCAAAGTTTCATCAAAGAATTAGTGTGGGCTTGAGATTGCATAAATCGCCAGACGCCAACTCTAAATCTATTTTTTCGAAGTTCGTCGATAAAAATTTCTAAGTAAAGTTAATTAGGTTCTTAATTTTAATAATTAGGTACTGAACAATCTCCATCAACAATTTTGTCATCCTCTACATCAACAGCAGTATCTTCATTACATAAAACACTTTAAAATTTAAATAATTGATTTCTACCAACTAGCATGGTTTTATCAAAGGATCTTCTATACGATTGCAGCTAACCTTACTTAGTACACATCACGCACTATACAAATGTCATTCAAAAAAGCAACATTTGGTGACTGCCACAGATTTGAAATTCACAAAATATGAGGGTTGCTTCCTCAATTCTTACTGCAGCTGTAGTCGTCGTTTAGTCCAAAAATATAAAATCATTTTTGTTTTTAAAGTTGGCCTCCCAACAGCAGCAGTTGGTGTACCCTGGGGCAAAAATTCGTGTATAAGAATGAGTCGAACATCACCATCAGATTCAGGTGAATGTGGGGGACTAACGCTTGTTCGTTTGTTTAACTAGGGCACCATGTAAAATTTGTTCTTGTAGCATCACATTTCTACGAACGGCAAACTTGAACAACACAATAATAGCAAGGACGACTCAAACACGATTTTAATTGAATTTAACTTTAAACTTAAAAAGCATCTTTTTGCTGCGGTTGTTGCCACTTTGCCCGTGTTTGAAAATATAAAAGATACTCCCGTTGCCAACGATGTCAGAAGTTTAAAGCAATTTTCCGAACTAAATCTATCATCTCGCACAAATTTCTCACATCAATTATTTCAGGTTGCAAAATAAAATACGAAGGTGTGATTGTCAGTTCGGTTGGTGATGATGATCAGCGCAAAGAGCGAGTATTCAAAGCTAGCTCAATTTCGGGCAGTATAATGTGGTAAATTCATCGACTGTGACAATTTTATATCTAATGGTGCGATGTAGTTGAATTTGGAGTTTAACAGCTTATTTCCATTACGTCCCCCCTTCCCCATCAGCACCAGTTGGATTCAATTTGGATCAAACCCTGTCGCGGTAGTATTAATTAACCTTAAAAGGACAATAAAATCATTGGATAATTAATATGTACTTTCTTTTAAAAAACTTACGACCCCGTGTGACCTTTACTTTGAAGCTGTTTATTCAACATGTAATTTTGTTGGTCTTAATAACACCTAGAAAAACTACTGCGATCGCCTCACTGGCATCGCTAAATCGGTCTAATTCCAGTACTTTGACTACATCAAATGTACTCTCTACTCATCTTATCAGCTGACTGGATTTAACGTTTTAGATTTCTTGTAGGCTACGGGGGTGCACAATTTGTTATCAACGTCCTGCCAAAGGATTAATTGATGCGGCTGGTCAAGTTCATGTACCGATACTTGATGGTACATCTTCTGCATGTGTGCCGGACCCGTTATGAGCTTGCAGCTGAGTGACTGGTCCAAATTTTGAGGAAGCGTTGAATAGTATCCTTAGGTTTGATTGTAGCATTTTGATTCTTTAATATATCATGATGCAGCATAAAGTACAAGCCTGCAGTACAAGCCTGCTGTATTCAGATAGGAATTCATTATAACTACAATGAAGCTCTGGCTCGCGTTTGAGTCGTCTGAACAGTGCATATAACTGGGAATTGGCTATCTCGTACTGATTAGTATGGTTTAATGGGTGTGGTTAGATTTCTTGGGCTTCGATGTCAGCATTTCCCCTATCTATCCACCCAAATTACATGTTTTGGGCAATCAGGTTGCTATTGCCAAAAAAGTACACGTTCATCGTATAATAATGATTAATAGTCTTTTATTCAAAGTATTGCCGATTATTAGTTATACATTTTCCCATCTTTCTGGCAATGTGTGGCACCTCGCCAAAAAACTGTTCTTCTTTTTAGGCAAGTTATTGAGCAATTGTCCTACATTTTCGTAGCAAAGCCGTGCTCCATCGACGCAAATAAGTGATTATTGGGCGGAGCCAAGTGTGGCGAGTAACCCGCATGTGAAAGTATTTGCCAATTAAGTGCTTCCAACATTTCCATGACCGGTTTTGCTATGTGTGGTGGTGCATTATCATGAAGTAAAATAACTTTGTGTTGCGTTTTATCATATTCAGGTCGTTTTTCACCCAAAGTTATTCAAATTGATCATTTGTTGCTGATAGCATTCAGTATTAACGTTTAACCAGGTTTTAGCAGCTCGAATAGAAATCACGGTCTTCTGAGCCCACCAATTACAGAGCATTGTCATCCGTCCGAGGCGATTTGGACTTGCAGGCGATGTCGATGGTTGTCCTGGATAAACTTAAAACTTTTTGGTGCTTTGGATTCTCAAGATAGATCCATTTTTCATCGCCAGTCACAATCCGATAGAGAAATGACTTTCTTTTGTATATGGCGAGCAATATTTTGCAAGTGGTCTTTCTATTTTCCTGTTGCCTTTCATTCACTTTATGCGCAACCCATTTTCTTAGCTTTTGGATGTTTCCCATGGCTTTTAAACGTATGGAGACTGCTTCTCTAATACATATTGATCCGTAAGTTGTTTCTGCGTTTGAGCGTAACCCTCATCCAACAAAGTTTGTAATTCACTGTGTTCAAACTTTTTTGGTGGTCTTCCACGTTCTTCGTTTCTCACGTCAAAATCACCACTTTCGAATTAGTAAACCACTCATAGCATTGTGATTTATCAAGATCATGCTCACCGTAAGCTTTGATAATCATTCGATGTGAATCTGCAGCAGTTTTCTTCAAATGGTAACAAAAATTAATGATGTCCGCAAATTGTAATATGTATAAGCACAAAACTCAACATTTTCGTTATTGTATGAAACTTATGGTTATGAATTTGATGTTGTTGACAAATGTCAAAACAGAACTATGGCGCCGATGGTTTGTCGAAAGGAACATTGACAGGTGTACCGCCATTTATTGGTAAATTCCGGTTTTATATTTACACACCTGTGGGTCGATTCTGGTTTTCCTATAGGAATAGGAAATAGGAAAGAATTTTGAATTTTTATACAATAGCAGTTTGTATTTTTTCCACTATAAGCATATTCTGGTGTGTCTTAAGGCGCCTTTATGGTTGGTGTTCATTCGGTCATTTTTTCGACCCTCTTGTGGAAAAATCCAGAAGAAAAAAATCGTAATTTTTGAGCAATATGATTGGTCGAATAAAAATTGTCAGAACAAACGAACACCAACCATAAAGACGCCTTTATGGGAATTTTTTCTTTCCTATTTATCGCAGTTTTGTCGTTCATCTTTCCGCACCTACATTGGATACGGATAGATATTCTTTTACAACACATGCAATAATCTTTTAATTTAATTTTTTTAATTTTTAATTAGACAAATAAATTATAATTGTGTACATACAATTAATGTTAGTTTGACATTTCTTAACCGCTTACAGAGTCATGATTTTCAATAAATTGAATTTTTTTCCTAAATAGGAAAAAAATTCCTATTTCCTAAAGACACCAGAATCAACCCACTGATGCTTTCATGCATTATGTGGCTACACCTGAAGATGTGCCAGCAACGCCAGTGATAGCCATTCCCTGTTTGAGCGCTCAAGCCTAGTTGTTGCAAACATGACTCGGATATAAAAGAAGCTTGTGATCCAGAATCGAATTATGCACAGAATTTTTGCTCGATTCCATATTTTTCGCTACTAAGATGATAACTATTGGCAGCATTACAAACCTTGTATATTCGGCTCTCAATGCTGAAATGACAGATTCAGGTTTTCAGTCAGCGGCGTTTATTTCATCCATATGTAGTGACTTATGTTGTCCTTCGTGCGAATGGCACATCTTGTGTATCTTGAACAGTCGAGCAAACGGTGAGCTTCTTTCATACATAGTGAACAGGACTTAGAATTTGAGTCGACTGGATTGGCAGATGTGGTAAAATTGTAGTTTTAAATGTTAAGATTGAAATAATTATTTTCCCTCATTTTACAAAGAAAATTGTATTTTTATGATAAGCACACCTTTTCTTGGTTTAGCGGTCTTTCAAAGCGAATCGATGTAAAGCATTTATTAAAATAACAAAATATGCACAGCGAAGAAATTGTTTTCAGATTATTATATTGTCTTTATATCGATTCTCCATATGGGCTAGACGCACACGGGTTCAAAAAACTATTCTCCTCGAAAAATTATTTGGATGAGCTAGGTGGTTTCTAAAAATTGAATATATCTTCTATTATATTAATACGCTTAATTTTTTCAAACTCAACGCAAAAATGACCCCTAAACATGATCCGATCCGTTTAAATTTTTCAAGGTAGGTCGACATAAATATAGCGGTGTGCCTTTGCTAGAAAAATCGGAAAAATTCCACCGGGAAGTACCTGAAACGGGTACCTCAGGTGTTTTCAGCAAAATTTTGTCACGACGCCAGAATGCCATGACAAAATATGTTTATATTGAATCTATGATCATGCGCATTACACCGTGTCAATGACAAAATGTATTAAAATTGTCGATGTTTTTGTGATGACACACTGTGATGACAAAATGAGTAGAAAATTTGTAATTGAATCTCAATTAAACAAAACAGAGAACATAAAATGATTTTACATACATTTTGGTGTTAATGTTGTGAGAGTAAAAATACAATTTTGTCATGACACTCTATCTATTTAATATTTAAAAATTAACCGCGTATATGAATTTACTTTATTTTTGATAAAAGTGCATCAAATTTACATTTTAAAAATCTTCTTAATTATTTCTTAACCAAAAATTCAATAAAATATATTCACGTGACTGATTATTCAGTCGAAGGTCAGCTTCTATCTATCTTCTATCTATCTATTATATTAATATTCTTAATTTTTTCATACTCAACCCTAAAATGACCCCTAAACATGATCCGATCCGGTAGATTTTTTCAGGGTAGGTCGACATAAATATTGCGCTGTGCGTGGGCTAGAAAATTCGGAAAAATTCCACCGGAAAGTACCCGAAATGGGTACCTCAGGTGGTTTCAGAAAATTTCCAAGTTTTTGTGCGCGTGAAATCTTGCAACATTTGAGAATTTTATGGGACGACCAAAAAGCAAATATTTTTGTTCAAATTAGTGGCGCGCGATTCAAATTCAAAGTTGTAAAACAGTTGGTATGCGATTCAGATTCGAAATTGCAACACTGTCGGCGCGCGAATCAATTTCAAAGTTGCTTAATGGTTAACGCGCGATTTAAATTAATAAGGTTAATCATGCCAGGAGCAGAGCTCACAATCATAGACGGGTAGTGTGTGTTCCATTAGCTGGGAAAATCATCCTCATGTGTGGTGACTACCTAGGCGGGACGCGCGCAAACTTGCGAATCGACCATCAAGTATAACCCGCTTTGTAAATTGGTAAATAAGTTTACACTCACCAATAATACTCGATGAAGGTGAGGACGAGTTTGCGCAATATTTGCTTTCTGTTGGAAACGGCAATGCTCGAACCGACTCGATCACACTTTCGGCAGACATCCTCAAAGTGTGATCGATTTCGTGTATGGTGACATCAACACAACACCAGCCGATGGAACCATCGAGGAGCGCACCATCCTTGCACCCAAGAATGATGATTGCGCGCTAACCAATCAGCAGGTGCTTGACCTCTTGCCCGACGATTAAGAAGTCAAACATAGTGCTGATAAACTTGAGAGTGACGACATTCATGAGAAACTCCGCCTGCCCGTCGAGTTTCTCAATAAAATTGAAGGGTCGGGATTACCGCGCCATGCCATCCCACTAAAGGTAAACGCGATCGTTCGTTTGATGAGGAATCTAAACACTAGCAAGGGTTGAATCAATGAAACACGCATGCGCGGCGTAAAAATAAACCGCTACATTCTGGAATGTGAGGTGCTGACTGGCTTCTCAAAAGGCGAGCGCGTTCTCATCCCACGCATTAAGCTCTCACCCTTGGAAGGCATCTTCTCATTTAAAATGTCTCGCCTTCAATTTCTGGTTCAGCTCGCGTTCGCTATAACCATCAACAAGAGTCAGGGTTACAGCTTGAAGAAGGTAGTGTACTTGCCGGGACCCGTATTTACAAATGATCAGATGTATGTGGCCTTTTCACGATGCCGCTCATTTGACGGACTCAAAGTGTTTATCGCTGAGACAAGCGACCAATCAGCTGATCGGAATGGGCGCATCACAACAAAGAATGTATTTTTTGAAGAGATTCTGTGCATGTAAATTGTAATGTATTTTACTATTTTATTACCTACCTTCTACTACTATTTTATTATCCTTTTGTACATTTCTTATGAAATATTTAGATTATAGTTTGCCTCAGCAATTGTGTGCTTTTCCCTTTTGAGATTTTAATATTTAGTTTGGGTGCGTAAATGATCATGTGATCCCGAGCGCGCGCTTCCTGTTTGAGATATGAATATTTGACTTGACACGTAAGTCATACTGTGTACATTTGAGCGCGTGCTTGCCGTTTAAGATTTAAAAATTAACCACGTATATGAATTTACTTTATTTTTGATAAAATTGCATCAAATTTACATCTTAAAAAATCTTCTTAATCATTTCTTAACCAAAAATTCAACAAAATGTATTCACGTGACTGATTATTCAGTCACAGGTCAGCTAGTTGGTAGTTATTATGGAAATTTAGTTTTAATTTGAACGCCACTGTATAATACTATCCCAATAAATATGTATTAAATTATGTGTTAAAGTTTTAATGAAAATATTGATCGCTTCCACAAATATTTAACATCCGTCCAAATTTAGAGGCACATCAAAATTTTGTGTGCAGTCATATGTTTTATAGCCGCTATTCTTAAGAGCTTTCAGCATTATAATTACACCTAATAAACATTTAACTAATCACATAAAAAACTTATGTTGTCGTATATGCTATATACAATACAAACACATTACATAATTATTACGATTATTACCGTCGCCCCTACATATGTATGTACGGTTTATGAGTGAAAATTTATATTTGTATGTCCATTTCAGATGAATTTACTACACATCATCACATCACTAATAGTTTGGACGGGATTTTATGCGGCAGCAGAAAATGATCCAAGGAACGATAACTATGTGCGAAATAAACGACATGGTTTACTAGCGGGAAATTATCAGCCAAGTTATTACTACCCGAATACTAATTATTATCAACCACAACAGCCAAATTATTACCAACCGCAGTATCATTCACCATCCAGATCATCATATAATTATTACCCGTCCCAGTATCAAGCGCAACCATCTAAATATTACTATGCACCAACACCCGTTGTACCGCAAACCCCTCTAGGCGCATTAAAATCGATAATCTCAAGGTAATTAAAAGTTCCATACAAAGAGATGGAATATTTTCGATATAATTAAAAATTATAATTTTACAAAGTTTCTTTTTTAGACAAGACGGACCATTAAACCCAAATGGATATAGAAATCCCAACTATGATGCAAATCGCCCGCGCAAGAAGAAGAAGAAATTATTTGTTGCAAATGTTTGGGGTTAAAATCTATTTTTGGTTTATCAGATATAAAATTTCATGTGTGCGCTATTGTGGGCGCGCTGAGAGGATTGGAGATTTTAATTAATTTATTTATTTTATAGAATTATACATTTTGTATTTTAAAGGAATTTATTATACGTTCATATATAATATTGAATTTGGGTTGGTTTTAATTTTCAAATAGAATTTAAATATAATGCGAGCGCAGGTAAACATTTACATTAATCTTCTAACACACATATACGTATGAAGCTCTTGCGGATTTGAATTGATTTAGCGAAAACGTATTAATTTCGAAAAATGGTTGAAATATGTTTTATACTACTGCTGTTTGTAGACTGTTCGAGCACGAAAATAAAGGACGCGCATAAAAATCCGAATAAACCAATGGATTATGCGTCAGATAAAACTACAAAAAAGAATTCTTGGGGATCTTCTTAGAGTTATGTTTGAGAAAAAAGAATGTAGCAAAGTAGAAGTTGCACCACTCAATATAATAGGTCGCTGCTAGTTCTGTGCTTTCATTAAATGAATGGTAAAATTAAATAAAAACGTTCGAACATGCAATAAAAAGTAAACTCATAACTTCGGTAAGGAGATTTGACTCCCAAGGCCTACCTTCAACTGTGATTATTTCAAGAGGCGTTGCAAACCATGAATGTAATGACGAAAGCTATTAATAGGGGCAGGGAAGTAATCTTGAATGGAGTATGCCTTATTCCAACGAAGGAATCTATCGATGATGGGTAATATATAATTGTACTCTGTGGATGGTGAAAGTGATTCATCAACGTACGAATACGGTCCAAGTTGAAGCTGACAGATCGAAGGGCGTAAGTTCAGATTTTATGTTTGTATTCTAGATGGTTAAACAATACTTAGCTGTTGAGCTAGATACCCCATCTTGTAAATTTGGAAAAACAATCAGTACTGAATTCTTTCTTAAATGTTCCTTTCCCAAGCATTACTTCTCTAATTCTTTGTTCAGGATTAGTGGCTTTTACAACCTACAACCTGGGTGATCCAGAACCTCCCCCCAATCTCCCAAAATATTTTTTTCTGTATTTGGTTACAAATTCTTTTGATGTCTATGAAGTCTACTGCTAAATTAAATCATTTTATTTACCACTAAATTATTTTTCGTGAAACGTTTATCAAAATGAAGAAAATAGGCAGACCTCTCAATTAAATCAAGAAAAATTGAATCTGAATAAAATCAACTAGAATTGGATAATAAACTCACGGTTATAAAAAATGGGTGGCAGCAACAAACTGGTGAATTAACTTCTAAATTTACTCAACTAAAAAAATGAAAATAAAAAACTTAACTGGTACCTTGATAATGTGACAAGCTAAGCTGAGCTAAATTTAAAAGCCAGTTCAACCATTGAGTGCAACAACATCGTGAAAGTCAACCAAAAATTTAATGTTAATAAAAGCATTTCTGTAGACAGACCCAAATGGTAAACGATGATTTCATAAAATAATGCCGGAGAACTGAAAACGTTTGCTCAAAAATTTTCGACAAGAAAGAAATAGAACCGCGTCCACTATATATTAACCATGAACAAAGTAGTACATGACAATTTTTACTGGCCAAGGCAAAAGAAAAATGAATCAAATTCTTTTGGGTAAGAGGTGGGATAATTTTGATCCGAAAATTGAACGCAGCCTTGCTGCGTGAAACGGAACCAATCTGTCATACAAACAACATTAATAGTGCTAATCAAAACTCTCTCTCTCTCTCGCTCTCTCCCTCTGGCTTTCACATCCCACGAAGGGATTTCGCCGCCCGCACCTCCATCCATCTCCATCCATCGCTCTCGTCTTCCAGTTTCGACATCCTAATGTTCGTAGATCTTGTTCGATGTCGTCACGCCAGCGTAGTCGGAGTCTTCTTCTATGACGCACTCCGGCTGTTTGTTGATGAAATACTTTATTTATCATCCGTTGTTGTGGGGACCTTGTAACATAGCTGAGCCATCTAACTCGATTAGATTTGATGAATCCGATGATATCGCTGCCTCCGAGGACCTGCTCTATTTTGTGATTCATACGAATCCGATATTCGTTGTTCGCAACTTTAATTGGACCATAGAATGAACGGATGACCTTCCTTTCGAATTTAGATAACAAACTACAATCGTTAGAGGGCATGGCCGCTCTCAATAGTTAGTGACAGCTGATTGGTAGCTCTGCAATGACGTTTGGTCTTTTAGAGCATCGACATTCCAACGAACGGTTTTTTGTGCTTTTCTATTGAACTCGTAGTTGACAGTTTGCACTTATATTCAAATATGACAAGCACATGATCACTGTCCGTGTCTGCACCTCTGTATAAGATCAAACGTCAGATATGCTGGTGTAGTGTCTCTTAGACATCATGACGTGATCGATTTGGTTTTCCGTTCTTCCTTCATTCGATTTTCACGTTACTTTGTGGATTCTCTTATGTATGGAAAACCGTACTTGATACAACTAAGTTGTACATTATTGCCAGCTCGGTGAGGCGTAGGCCGTTGTTGTTACTAGTTAGGTGCAGGCTGTTAGGACCGATGTGAGATGTATTTTCCGCACTCCTACCGATTTTTGCATGAAAGTTGCCCACGATGATTTTTGCTGTGTTTTTTTATTAGCGCCCGATAGCTGTATCCGGAGCAGCCAATTTTCTATGTGAAAACTTATATTTAGCGCGCTATTATTGCATTTAATTAATTTATTTAAATCAAAACTAAGATTTTTCATTCAACTTTTTAATTAAAAATCGATAAAAAAATATCTCGGCTCACTTATTTATCGGGAGCCGCTATTGGGAGCGCTATCCATTTCAATGGGAAATTTGAAAAGGCTTTTAATTTTGTAAACCCCTGAAACCATTAGAAACTAAATCTTACAATAAAAAATTAAAACGCAGCAAAATGAATTTTTGTTTATAACGTCATGTCAAAATAAATGTCAATTAATATATTTCAGGTGATAAATGTTTGTTTTATTGATGAATTTAGTTTTAATTTTTATAGTACAGCGACACCAGTGAATAATAGCTGCAGTTTCAATAGAAAATTGCCATTTGGCTCCGGATAGTGCTCCAATATTAAAACACAGCATTTAATATCGTGGTGCGGTATGTTGTTGATGACTTCCTCCAACTCGACAAAGAATAGACCTTTGATATCATCAGATTTATCTTCGGTGGGTGCATGTACATTAACGATCGTAATGTTAAACTTATTAGTGCGAAGTCTGACCGTGCATATCCGCATGTTGATAGGGCGGAAATCGATGATGTGATGCTTCACGCGCCGATGGATGAGGAAGCCAACTCCAAATTCTCCTCCATTCTGATGGCCGTTGTAATGCAGAGTGTAACCATTGGTGGTGTCATGGATTCCACTCCCAGACCATCTAAGCTCTTGTAGTGCAAGTACGTCTAATGTGTAACTCTTTGCTGGCTCGAAAGGTTCTGGAGATCTCCAGGTCTTAAGAGACTAAGCACGTTCCATGTTCCCATTTTTAAAGCGTTGTCCGTGTACAACTTCCGAGGTCGAATTTTTGATGAATCCGATATGGTAATCCGAAGCCTTTGATTAGGATTCATAACTTAATTGTTTTTATGAGGGCAGGTTGTTGGCCTGCCGCTCAAACCGTTTCTTACGTGAGTGGTCCAGTCACGCGTACTGGTGAGAATCTTAAGACATCCAGTCCTACCTTGAATACATTTATATAGCGAGACGTTTGATACAAGACAGATGCCCGCTTCAGCCTCACCTAACCTGGAGAGCAGACGCTGATTTGGTATTGGTTTTGAGGCGCCAATAACTCGCCCTGACATGTAGTGTCCATGACTATAAACAGGATTTCTCCTGCTCTTCTCAACTTCATCGCCTGATTCATTTAGAGATTCCCAGAGAACAGCGCGGAGGATTTTAGTCAAATTTCTACACTATATACGAATATGGAATGTTACTACTTACTGACTGAAACTCGACTATTACCAGCGATGGGCGTTTACACGTCAAATAATAATTTTTATGAGATCGTTTCGACAACTTGTCGACTACTCGTAAACAACTTTAATAATTCGAAGGCAACGCCGATAACTGCTAGTATGTAATACATGACACTATAGTGATAATGTGATCCACATATTGAACTTTTGTTTCCGGAGATTTTAATAAATGAAAACTATAAAATATTTTCCCAAGGATATAAGTTAACTGTGTGCCTCTGCGATTTTTGCGACTGATTTACTTACTAAAATAAATTGCCGTTGATTTGTACTAGTGATTGATGTTAGAACAACCTCTTGTTTTTTAATGCATTTAGAAAGTGGATTTGGAAGCCATTTTTCGCAAACCAATTGCCATCTGGGTACTGGTGGTGGTCCTTCTACAGTAAAGCTTTTGCAGGCTGATGGTGACTCATACGCCTTAATTCTTCCAACAATTAGCCTGCAAGAAAATTGTTACGATAATAATGCAGGATATAGGTATGAAACGGTAATTAAAAAATCCATAATTAACACAAGTCGTATGATAATTAATTATTTTAAATTTGTAGGGCAGTCAAACTTGCCAAGCTGATGATAAGGATACGAATACGAATATCTAGACAGTTAAGCCAATGACTATATTGATCAAGATACGACTGTACGGCAAGCGCCACCGTATTCACCAATAATATTCGGTACGCCTTCGGTACAAGCCATCTAGGCGCCAATTATAGTTGCTAATTTCCCCCGAAGCAGAAAACGGATCACTAGTAATTACATATGCTTTATATTTTGGAATAAATTGACTTTTGAATAATATTAAAATGTGCTATAAATTAAATCGCGTATATTTGTATTTGTGGAGCATTCAAAATGATTGGGTGGACTGGATTTCGGGGACTGGTTGATCTTCTTCGGCTAACTCTTCAAATTCCACATCAGCTGCTATCTCAATCGCAATATTGTGAAACACTGCAACAGCAATCATAACTAACAAATTTTCTAATTTAATTTGTGAAGCTAAAACGAAATAAATTAAAAGTCGTTCATGAAATTTGATCTGAATGGTCAGTTCAACTTGTTTAAGTGATTTCATTAATAAAAGGTGGAATTTCTAAAAGTCATCCATATAAATTTTTTCAGAAATTGATCTTTTGAAATTAGGGTTGAATTAATTGTTTCTATGTTCCCAATTCTGGCTGATATGGAGTATGCCACTATTGAATTCTGGTCTTATCAGGTTATATACGAGTACATCTACTCTAAACATTGTGACTTGAAAACTACGACGTTTTTTTACATATAGTTTATCTACTTCAATAGACGTTGTACATATCGCATATATAAGTAGGCAGATATAGCCGGAGGATATAATTCTGGAGGAGAACTAAATTGGTTTTGACATGCACAGTTCTGCACAATTAAACTAAAGCAAAACATATGCTTTAATTAAACGGATCCATGGGATTTCTGGTGTGATAATCACTTCAGAAATCCAACATTATCTCCCGAAGTACATTATGCACAAAATTTGCCGTTAGATGCACAACATTGCACAATCAAATACTACTCGACAAAATAAGAAAACTGTGGGTTTTCCAAAATGGGATTATTGACGTGACTTACACAGTAATTTAGGCCGTATTACAGGTTTTATACCGTGCGCCTGACGTTGAATATTATGTCTAAATTTCCGAGCATGTTAATGCTTAGTTCATACCTTAAATAAATTAAAGCTTATCATTTTGGTTGACGAACATTATAGACAACATAACTGGTACGAACTAACCATAAAGTAAGTTAATCGGAACCAACTTAATTGATGGTAGTATTACAATTCTAAACTGCAAACTTACTTTAGATTTATCAATCGCTGATTAGAAATATTGTGGAGATTGGAAAAGTATTGGACATACGTTAGTGCTAAAATTAATATCCCTCGTCCCGTTCTTGTAGGTGGGGCTAGGAGTAACTTTGAAATTAAAATAGGAACCGTTATTTTTATTGCAGATTCGGAATCTACGGCTTACGACTACGGCTATTCATACGAGTCTGCAATACGTTTGAATCAAAACTAACACGTTTTCAATGTAAATACTCGAAATTAGTCTTAAACAAATTGTATTTCTTAAATTTTTGATTACTAAAAAAAAGTTGTCAAGAAACTACTATTATCGTAACTGGGAAATTGTTATGTGTAGAAATGTAATTGTGAATAAACTACTTTCAGCATAACCCAGGTAGGAACAACGACGTGGACGTAGTGGTTTTCTGGTCCCTTCGAGTGCTTGATTAATCTGAGTCCCCTCGCCTCTCACGTACCCGAATTATTTACATGGGTCTCATCGCTTCATCATCTTCTAATTAAATTAAGTGCACAAAATGATGGCCTTCGACTTCAATGCGCTTATTAATCCGCAATTCAAATGAGTGTACACAACTGAGAAGCAAGTCTGCTTGAATTTTGGCACAAGCATTTCTGATTCGCACAATCATATTCTCACGTTTCGTTGGTGTTTGTTGGAGAACTTTGTCTTTGAGATTGTCTCACACAAAGATATCTAGCGAAGTAAGATCTGGTGATCTGGCAGAGCAATTTACCGGACCAGCTCTACCGATCCAGTGCCCATTAAAATCATGATCAAGTACTTCAAGTGCTACCGACGAATAGTGTGCTGGACAACCATCATATTGAAACCACATGTTCTGTCGCATTTTAAGCTTAAATCTTGAAATAATGTTGGCATAGTTCATTTTCCAAAATGTCTCGTTACATTTCATCATTCAAGTTGCCTTCAATAATATGGCGACCGATGAGTTTGTTGCCATAATTCCACATCACACGTTGAGAGTCCAAAGGCGCTGATGTTAAACTTTGCAAAGCCATAGTGCGGATTTTTAACACTCCAGTAATGCATGTTGTGTTGATAAACTGTTCCATGGTTTGTAAAAGACGACTCATCGCAGAACAATACGTAAAGAAAAAATTGGAATTTTGCTGTGTTTGTTCACGTGCGTTCTGACAAAATGTTACCCGATTTTGGATATCAACGCCATGAAGATGTTGGTGTAAAGACACATGGTACGGATGACACTTATGTCGTTTTAAAACTTTCCAAATACTGGTTTGGAATAATCTGGAATCTGAGTTACTGCTGCTAATACAGCAATTTCATTAGTTTCCTCAGTGACTGTTGCTCGACGAGTCCTTTTTTCGGTTCAACACTTGCATCAGTAATAAATTGTTTGTCCAGCATTATCCCTGTACAGTTAAATACTCCATTTTGAATTGTATTAATAGCCTAACGCAAACGTCTTTTTGTTTTCGAAATAATCTTCGAACTGAATCAATATTTTTAAAACAAAATACAAAAAATTCATTTATACATAATAGTTTCATTCCAATTGTAAATGGTTTCATTCGAATTGAAAAAAGTTTCTTTCCAATTGAATAAAGTTTCATTAAATTTGGGAAGGGTTTCGTTTTATTTGAAAAAGGTTTCTGTTAATTTGGAAAAAGTTTCGTTCAATTTGGAAATGGTTTCATTTAATCTGAAGAACCTATATTTGAAAACAGATTTAATCGCATGTTAATGGGTTACGATAATAGTTAATTTTAATTCAAACTTATTGCAGAATCGTATGCATAGGTTCTCAGTAAGAGAAATCGAAAAAATTTAATATTAATTTAATTTAACAGCGCCATCTATCATGAATCGGAAAAAATGTTTCAATGACTTCCTACGTACTTTAACCCTTTGGTTCGAAATGTACATAATAATGTACATAGATTTTCTATCACCTATAACTTGCATACAAACGTATTAGTATTACAATTGGCCTATTTGCGCAAGCCTTGGTTAGTTAGTCTCTTTTTCGTTTTTCCATGCGTTTATTCAATGCCTCCTAAACTACAGGCCGCTTACACCAAATGGTGACGACACGCTATGTCAACGTTTTTGTTGCTTTCTCTAGTTGCTTTGTTAGTGTAAATATCTTAACATTATTATTGCGCAGTCTCGGTTTAGCTATAAATTGACGTCATGTAAGAAAAATGAGAGTAGTAAGAGGCCTGTAGTTTAGGAGGCATTGGTTTATTGTTATATTTAGGCTGTTTTCCAAACGGATACTTATTTGTGGAACCTAACTTATTCAAATAAGTAAGCTGGCGAGGTGACTTATTTTCTGTCTCTTTCTTCCATAAAAATCTAATTTAGTTGCCATTTTTGTTGATATTTACATTTCAATATTTTATTATTTAAGATTTAGGATGATGTATCTAGAAAACAAATAGATCTTTGTGGATAGCAAAATATGATTAAAATAAAGATGTACAAGAACCCAATTATATATTTCGCACATTAAAACGTTTTAATTTACACACACAATTCACGGGTGTCGGGTAGACCATGGAAAATATAAACAGACGGTCCAGAGTTTAAGAACTGATTACACGTAAAATAATTATTCCACTATTAATTAAGAACCCAACTAAATCTTTCTTGTTCGCTTTGTAAAATTTTAAATATGTAATAAAAATCTGGAACCATCCAAAATTCAGATCAATATAAATATTTAAAGGATATTTCTTTTTTATGATTCTGAATTGCCGCTAAGCATTTTGATTGGTATAAATATTATTTATATTCGTTATTTTATTTAATTGTATACATTAAATTAATAAAAATATCGAATAAAATATTGGTTGAGAATTTTTCATTGTAAACAGTAATGAGTTTTCATGTTGCTGTCAAAATAAAGCTCAAAACAGAACAAGAGCGAAGGCGGCGAGCGAAATCGCCTGTTATATTAGAAAACACCGAAATCGTGCAAAACAAACACAACCATCAACGCAGGCGACGACGATTTTTTTGTTGAAAAAAATTTAGAGTCTATTTCTATTTTCGTTGCCGACGAAACAATGTTGCCAACTGTTTTTTAAATATGTATAAGTTGGCATCAATTAACCGTCATATTATTAACCATTTTTTTTCAATCTAGTAGCCTAATGCCACAACGTCATGTGTCAAAAACACAGAAGGTTATGCCGTTTGGTTGTTTTTTTATCGCCATACGCTGACGCTTTTGTTCTGTTAGCTACAGCGATATCGCGGCGATATTTTTTATTTATTCGTCGACGCTTGCCGTCGTAGCTCTTGTTCTGTTTCTAGCTTTAGTATGCAAACTCGATTGGAATGGGTTTACTTACTTATTCAAGATGGCGTCAAATAAGTTAATAAGTCTGAAATAAGTATCCGTTTGGAAAACAGCCTTAATACCGTTTGTTCAAATACAAGTGATTTATGAACGATTGTTCAAGTGCCTTGAACGAGTGTTCAAGTATCTTAGTCAGTATTCGTATTTTTAAACTTAACTTAGGATAGTTAAAATTGTTTTAAAATTCTAAATTTTTGAGTTACATACATTTATCATAAAGTTGTTAATATTGGTATAGTAATTGATTTTTTGTGATCTTACAATTAGAATTTTATGTAAAGAGGTAAGAAATTTGATGTACATAAAAATGTACAATCCGTGCAAAGAGTTATGTATATGATTATTACATGTATACATATTTATGGCTATTTATATTTTTCGTAATTTCTTTAGGGACATGAATCGTTAATATAGAACAGACCAAGAACTAATTGATATTCTTAGTACGTGGAATTCAGATTTAGAAGATTTTGTCGATACGGAAGAAAATGAAATAGAAAAGGTCGAAGAAAATAATGAGATAAGAGAGGAAAACGCCGATGACTAAATGTTAGAATTGGATTTAGAGCAAGACGCATTTGATTCTGCAGACCAAGATGTTTCGAGTGCTCAAGTTATTACTATTGGAACGGATGAGGATGAAGTTAAACTAGATGAAATGTTCACTTTGAAATAATTGATAACATGGTAAGCTTTCAGTACACGAAAAAAGGAAATATCAAATGGAGCCGGTAACAATTTCATCCACTAAATTCGGAGTTTCTTCCAAAGTCACATGATATTCCACCCATTAAAACTCCCTTGGAATATTTAAAAAACTATTTGCCGGGAAAATTTGCCTTTTTCACATACTTGTACGCAGAACATAAAATGATAAGCAACTGTTATTTGGGCTACAAATAGCAATGGGGTGTTTCAAACTTCCAAGAATCCGGTTGTATTTTGATAAAGCTCTTGGGATTGAATTATTTAGATGTATTGCGTCGAGCGCCCGATAAGTTCAGCTTTGAAATAATCTTCATATAACTAATAATATAGATATGCCAAAAAATTGTGCAGACCGGATTTTATAAAGTTTGTCCTTTCATTGATTCTATTCGAACGTATTCAACGTATTTAATATCGTTAGAAATAAATGAACCATCAGTATGCGTAGATGAGCAAATTGTTCCTTTTAAAGGTAGGCTCTTTAAAAACAATATATAAAAGGAAAGTCAAATCCTTGGGCATTAAAGCTTATGTACTTTGTGGTAAATCAGGAATGCCATTTAACCAATCCTCTTGAAAAAGCAAGTCATTGCCTTTATTTCGATAATTTTTTTACTTCTAACCAATTATTGAAAGTTCTAAGAAATAAAGAAAACAACGCTGCAGGCACTGTTAGAGTTAATAGATTTGCAAATGCACCTGTAATTACAGATACCGAATTTAAAGGGGGAAAAAAGCTCGGACAATGTAACGGGTGCTGATGGCAAAATAACGATGTTACAATGGTTGGATACGAAACCAATTCATGTTACTTCAAACTTTTTGGGAATTTATAATGAGAATGAAGCCAAAAGATGGGACAAACAGTCAAAATCATAAGAATATGAAAAACGGCCAGAAATTATTAAGTCGTTTAATACGGGACGGGAATGGGTGGAAACATGTTAGGTCAACTAATTAATTACTACAGAACATTCAATATTTCCAAAATGTGGTACCTAATTCGTTTGTTTATTCACTTTACAGATTTCGCAGTTACGTCATGTTGGTTAGAGCATAAGTGGCACTGCATTAAAAACAAAATAGATCAAAAAAATATTTTAGATTTATTACATTTTCGAATTTATTTAGCTCAATCCCTTGTACAAGCTAAAACGGAACTTCAAATCCAGACAACGTGAAATCAGGAAGCTCGTCTGATACAATGCAAAAATACGAATGGTAAAGACCGTTTGCACTTTATATGTGATAATAATGTATGGTACATTTATGCCTCAATAAAGACCGAAATTGTTTCGCTGAATTTCATCACAAGAATTCATTAAAATATATGTATGAGATTTATCTATTTTAATTTTATTCTTTATTTATAAATAAAAATGTACGTGAATACATAAATTTATAAAATAAATACATTTTTCTACCTGAAATCCATCAGTTTTCTTCAGTTTTTATATTAGCTCCAATTGGGATAGTAACAACCACCAGTTCGGAATATACATATAAATGTACATTCTCCAAAAACATCCCCCATACATTTTTTAATCATTTTTCTAGTCACATATTTAAGGTGTATAAGTACTAATTTATTTAACAAAATATTTTTCCGGCCCCTCGCGACAAAGTCCGAATGAAAGGGTTAAGCCGTAGAATCCGAATCTGTAATAAAAAAAATAGTGGTTCCTATTTTAATTTCAAAGTTACCCCTCGTCAGAAGGGGAGGAAGGGTACTATAATTTTAGCAGTGCTTATTTTCCGAGATATTGGAAAGCTTCAGCACAATGGCATTTCGATGAAGAAAGTTTCACAAATTTTTTAAGAAAATTTATATTTAATAATTAAAAGGTAAGTAATATTAATTTATTTTTTTAACAATAATATTATGTATTTAATACTAACTTAAAGTTCTTCTTCTTAATTATTTAATATTTGTTTAATTATTTTGTAATTTTTATTTTCAGAATCAAATTTATTTTCAGAATTATGCCATAGTTCTAGCATGAGCAAATATGGCCCCGAAACGAGTGAGTTGTGATTTATAATATTTTTGCAATTCAAACTAACCAAGAGTCTACCAAGTTCTCATCAATTTCGTTATGTCTTCCTGTTAGGTCTATCAAGTGTCTATAGCAAAATGTCGATATACATCTATCTGCCTTAACTTCTGAAGTTAACAAAATTCAATAATTCTGGGCAGCCTTATTAAAACACTCTTAGTCCACATTTTATTTAAAAGCTTGACCATAGCAATTAGAAGTGTAAATAAATTATAAAAGGCACATCCAAATTTTGTCTGGTAAATCACCTGAATGTGTAAAACATGCAATTTTAACGAAGGTTATCAAAGGTAATCAATTTTAAATACATAATATGTATGTGTGTACAATGTAAGTACGGTCGAGTACATCCTGTTTTATCTAACACAAAAAAAATATTAAAAACACATTTTCAAAGTGCCTGAACGAGTGTATAAATTAACCACGACTAAATATTTTGTTATTTTTTTGTAATGTTGCTATATCGCTATATTACGTATTTGATGGTTTTGCAATTTCCATTTGGAACCCACTTTTAATAAATACTAAATAAAAACTAAAAATAAAACATGAAAACAAAATATTTGGGAAATTGGAAAATTGGAAATGAACAGCATACAAATATGTTATATATTTATAGATTTTTAACACAAAACATTTCGAATCGATATTTTATTTTTGTTTAAGCAACAAAAAGCTTATAACTTTGTTGTTATAAATAAAAAAATTTGATTTTTATTATTATGGATTGTTATTATGTATTGGGTTATTGTTATAGCCACTTTTGAATAAAAACCACACTGATGTTATTTTGCAATTTTTGTTGTAAATTATTTTTGCATACAATATGGATTTTTTTTTTTATTTCCAACTATCGGTCTCCTTTTGTGTTCCCTAATATTTATTGTAAAATTAAGGTTGTTTGTATGACTCCGAGGAATCCAATTCATGATTGATTCGTTACCATTGTTGAACTTTTTTTGCAATACGAATACATGCTATGCTCTCTGTAAAAAGGTTTCAAAATGTTATTGTATACGAGTTACAATTATGATTTATTGTTGCAAACCAGAGGAACTTTATTACATTGAAATTCGTTTCGACCTATCGATGGCAGAAATAAAATTTTGTAAACAAATTATTAATTACTTTGAAAACGTGACATCATCATTCAAATATTCTGAGACCATTGCTTCGGAAAACATTTTAATCTAAAGCGTTAAATAAAGCTTCACAAGATATGAGCATTTAAGCACATTTAAGGTTAAAGGATATTTTGATTTGTGTAAACGTTTTGCAACATACTGGTAGATTTGAAATTTTTAAATATTTTAAAATATCATTTTGATGTAAACAATCCACGGTGCAAATACATTAGTGCTAAAATTAAAGCCACTCCCTCCTCAATCTACGAAATTACCGATTTCTACTGCTGAAAACCTAAACATAAGATTCTGCAATATGTTTAATAAACATGCCATGTTATGTAAATATAAAAAAGTGAATTAACACTTTCAGTGCAACCCGGGAGCAACGATGTGAACTTAGTAGTTTTCTGTTTCCTTCAAGTAACCATTGAACCATTATTTATACAAATTTATTTTTTTTACAAAAATTGTAATCGAGATTTTAAAATAAAAATTTTTGAAAATGAAATATTTAAAATTAACTCTAAAAAATTCGTCGGATACAAGATGGTCATCCAAAGCCAATGCAATCAAATCGTTAAGTTTGCATTTATTCGAAGTAAAGCAAACATTGGAATCGATAGGAAATGGTTCAACTGCATCAAATCCAGAAACAGTTGCAAGTGTTAAAAGTTTGCTCTTCCTCATTGACTACAAATTTATCTGCAATTTTTCTGTACGGAATAAAATCCTTCAATGCATTGATCGAACAAATACAGCATTACAACTCAGAGATATATTAATAGACCATGCAGCAAAACCAATTGATGGACTACGTTGTACTTTACAGGGACTAAGAGAAACAGGTTTTGAACAAAATTTCGAAGAATCAAATAATTTGGCTAAATGGTAAATATTGGATTTCGTAACCACCAGTGTTGTACGTCAACGCGTATTTTTGCTTTGTCTACATGTTGGTGTAGAAAATAGCGTAGACAATTGATTTTTGAGTAGACAATGTCGAGAAATGGTAGAATATTTAGACATTTCGTAGACAATGTAGATTATTGTTTTTCTGTTGTTGTTTCCATTGTTTTTCTGTGGCAGGTCGTCATCATATAGTTTACCAGTTTAAACTAGGGTTTACCTATATTTTGGTAGTTAAATTTCAATATTTATAAAACAAATAGGTAAGTTTGAAATATCTAATACCGTAGACAGACACAAACTAGATAACCTCGTTATTTAGATTATTAAGTTATTTTCGCCAGTCTGTACACGATTTTTTCAAGACAGAATTATTAAGTTTTTATAACTAGATAAATACAATCTATCCCGATAAATTAGGCACACTAGCAAAAATTGGGTTTCTGTCTGTTACCACAATTTGTTTATTACTATTATTATAATTTAATTTTCAATCAAGATAAATGAAAATCGCGATAAATTTTGTGTCTGTCTACGGTATTAGCCAATCGATTGCTTCGATATCGGTACAACCATAGGATATTCATTTTCATGCGTGAAATAAAACTAAATTATTTTAAAATGCAGGTTTAACAAATGAAATTATTTATGAAAGGTTGGCATTTCTTTAGCGTACACTGGTACCTTCCGTAACTTTCATACACGATCCTGTGATATATTTTTTGATTTGTAGTATCGATTCTATATTGGCAAAGATCAAATAAAAGTTTGGTTTGCAACTGTACTTTCCAGGCCTAAAGTCTTGAATACCATCAGGAAGACAAATGGAGTCGTCACTAATACGTGGCATGACACACGCTTGGAGTTACTAAACTCACTTCTGCCAGACGAAACAACTGACCTTACTGGGCCTCAAACAGTTGGACATCAGATGCTGAAGACGTGGGAGGAGGTCACCAGTGCCCTTACTTGCTTTAGGCGTAACAAGTCTCCTGGACTTGGCAACTTGAACGCTGAAATAATCCAACGGGCTTGGCCCATTATAGGGACTACCATAGTAAAATTATTAAACAGATGCCTGAAGTTTGGCTACTTCCCTAAGGTGTGGAAAAAAGGTGAAATGATTATAGTCAGGAAACGAGTGGTGATAGAGATCCACTTTCTCCGAAGTCTTATAGACCAATCATGCTGCTACCTGTCATGGGGAAACTCCTAGAAAGATTACTAGCAGTTCGTATTTCTCCAAGAATCGAACAGAGTGGACTATTCTAGGACAAACCATTCGGCTTCCGACGTAACATGTCTACTGAGGATGTGATAGTCCACCTAGCAAACACTGTCAAAACCCAAAGTTCAAAATATGTTATGGATATATTCTTGGACATTGCCGGAGCATTCGATAACTTAACGTAGCCTAGTATCATCGCAAGTTTATCAGTCTATAACCTCCCCAAAAATATTATGAATGTTTTTAGGAGCTACTTTAGTGAACGATCCGCAGTAATCAGAGACATATATGGTTCTGTATCAAAATAAATAACAAAAAGATGCCCTCATGGCTCAACCCTAGGGCCCTTAGTCTGGAGCATCGTGTTTAACACGAGCATGATGGTTAACATGGACGAAATAGCATTCGCAGATGACAAAGTCATTCTGGTGCACGGCAGTTCGATGCTTGAACTTCAGCGCCAGGGTCAAATCGCCATTAACAATATGGTACAATGGTGCGATATAAATAAAATGTCACTATCTGCAGAGAAAACAGTGATGCTGCAGCTTAAAGGCAAATTTGACTCAAATCGACCTCCATATCATTAACAGTCATGAAAATGGTCAGGTGCGTTAGATATATAGGAGTTGACATCGATGAACGAATGGGAGTAGTATGTATTAAGGGTCTGTGAAAACGCCAAGAAACTATTCCACTCCTTGGCGAGAGTGTCAAGAGAGGGATGGGGACTTAACCATATAACACTTGTATTAATTTACAAAGGTGTGGCATAGGCGCTCTTCACGTACGCAGTGGCTCGATGTTTTGACAGATTAAAATGTCACCATATCAGATCATTGGAAAGTGTTCAGAGGAATATCCTGCTAGGAGTAACAAAGGCCTACCGAACAGTGTCTAAAGATGCTGTTGATTCTGGCCAGCGTGCTCCCTGTAGATATTCTAATCAAAAAGCGAGCGCTCATGTACCACCTAAGAAGAAGAACCCAAAATATTATAGGTGAAAAAGTGCATGCTGCAGATCTAGGCATGATCAATTTAACTTAGCGATCAATTTAATAATAAAAGAGAAATCGAGGAAATGGCGATTGACAGCCATTAGACGGCATATATTTGGCTTCATTCCAGATATAAAAGCATAAATTAAGATGAAACTGCAACTAACGAGCTCTATGAGCCACGTTATCTCTGGTCATGGTAAGTTTAAAGCCTACCTACAGAGATTTTAGGTAACAAACCAATGTCAATGTTCATGCGGTTCAGAAGTAGAAGACGTCAATCACCTTCTTTTCGAAAGTAACGAGGTGACAGTCATGTCACTAAAACAAAAAAGGCAGGATAACATCAACCTACACGAGTTACCACTGCCAGCACTACTAAGCGACAAAGTTCTACGGGCAGTTTCGGCCATATTGTGCTGAACTGATCAATATCTTAAAAGAACGGAATAATGCGCAACAGTGGACCGGGTACCTGTCGGTACTTGCCTCCACGCGGCTAGGGACGGAAACGAAACAATTTTTGAATTGTAACGGCTAAAAGTACTACCTAGCACTATATCGGTTGACATTGCTTTTCGACCATGGTATAAAATTAATTCGGTGTGCCAAATTTGCCCTCTCATGATCAATTTCGAAACTAATACTTCATTTCTGCTTTGTACGTTCGTTTCTTGAGCAACGTACTTGTGATTACTGCCAAGCTTATATGGTAAATGAGCTTTATGAGTGATTTTACCGCTTTTGATTGTGTTACCGATCCAAATTACACAAGAATCAAAAAAATGTGGCGTACAATGGTAACGTGACGTAAGGTGTTTTTTCCAGACTAAAATTGTCTGATGACTGTGACTAATCTTGTTTTGTACAAGAATATAGGTAGAGATTTTTTAATGTAGCGATATAAATTTTGTTAGGTTAAATCAAGATTACAGTTGTCCGAGACATTCACCAAATGATTAGCAATCGACGCTGGTTTTCCTGGTCCTTTTTCACTATGGAGTTATCTTGTTTGAAATAGCGGCGAGTAGCAGAGATAAAACAACAACAAAAGCATTACCAACATTAAGCAACTAATGCTTCGATTTGTACAAACTAGGGTCACCGCTTGAAACGAATCGAAAATCGGAACTTCAATACTCTAACAGAAGCATCAAGGCTAGCACAATTAGAGAAAGAAATGAAACGTTACAAAATTGAAATTCTCGGCCTCAAGGAAGTGAAATAGAAAACAGTGAGGAAATAAACACAAACGAATAAAATTACCTGATTATATACTATGGACGCGATGAATGAGGCGTGGGCATATTAACAACAGCTAAAGCAAAGAAGGCATTATAGTCTTCCCCGAATATAACGCCTAGGCATCCATTCCGAAAATTTATGTAATAATTCATATTTTAAAATTTTATTTTTTAAATCTTAATGTACAATCGGTATCACCATAATTCAATAGACTGCTACATCATCTAAAGATTATACATTAAATTTTAAAATATACATATTACATAAATTTTCGAAATGGATGCCTAGGCGTTATATTCGGGGGAAGACTGTAGTGGGATAAAAAAAAGTTAATAGCGGAATAATCGTAAAATCGTAACAAGATTCCATTTAAAATTACGAAACTCAACCATATAAAATTCAGTGATATGCCCCAGCAAAAGATGCAGATGAAACAACTAAACATGAGTTCTATGATCATCTATAAACCACAATAACAAGGACACTCAGTAAATGATCAAGATAATACAAAAATGAGATTTCACCTGACAACTATCATGGGCCAACAAACATTAGATTCTGTGCGTAATAACAACAATGGAGAACGTCTCAAATCAACTATTCATAGGAGTCAGTAAATTTCTACACAAAAATATACAATACACATGAAAATCGCCTGATGGCAGAACAATGAACCGAATAGATCAAGTAATGATCAACAAGAAATTTCTCACATCATTGCAAGATGTCAGAGCAAGGAGTGGTGCTGACATTCCGAAGTGACCCTCAACTCAATATCACAATTCAAAATTAAGCCTATCGCTATAAAACGGATCAAGGAAAAAAATCTAAACATACTCGAAACACCTTTAGCCTCCAAACCAATGAAGAACAAGACATCAGCGTAGAGCAACAGTAGATATATATCAAAGAAGCCTATATCGAACCAGCTACCAACACAATCAGGCGGGTACCAAGCGTTTAGACTCAAATCCTGAATCAATGATAAAACAGAACAGAAAACAGCAGTGTGTAATACGACATGCCGACATTCAACATAAAGTACAGAAACTATCAGATCTAGAAAAGAAGTTGGTCTCAAGGTAAATATCAGGAAAACCAAGACGATGAGGCTTAAAACACCAATATACATATATCAACCAAAAAGAAACAGAAGAGGTCAATAAATGTATATACCTTGAATGTACTCTAGCGAAAACGAATGGCACAGATGAAGGAAACAAATTAACAAAGCCAGAACAACATTCAACATATTACACAAAGTCTGGAACGCGTCTGTTCTATCTCGCAACACTAAGCTAAGAATGTTCATTTCGTGTGTGATATCATGGTTGCTGTACGGTTACAAAACCCAGAAGCGTACACATAAGATCAGCAATAAGAAAATTTGTAAATAAATGCCTTGTGAGAATACTGAGCTGCTTCTGGCACAACACAACAACAAATGTTGAGCTTCTTGAGGTATTGAGAGGATCGAAATAAGAAAGCGCAAGTAGAAATGGTTTTGCTACTATGAGAAAACCAAGCCCTATAGATAAAGGGGAAAAATATTACTTGAAATATCCAGTGAGGCAACAGTGATATTGTGACACTTTTCGGATTATGATCATTATTTTAACATTGTAATATGTAGATTAACATTCTGATAGCACTTGGGTTGGATTCTGATTTTAACATCGAAGATGTTTTTGGGGTCACGTTATATAGAAATGTGCAACGAAATTTTGTTCCAAGAATATGCAACAAAATAAAAAATCCCAAATTTGAGCCTAAGGCTAAAAATTTAAACATCGAAGATGGGGCTTGAAATGTATTTACTTTATTTTTTTTAGCGACACGTACCTATACACGAGTGACAAATGCAAATATTCTCTTACCAGCAACGTTTTCCTTTTTTTGGGGATAAAACCATTTTATTCTATTCACAGTTACCGCTTAGCACGGCCGTAAACAAAGCCAGAAAGCCCCAAACGAAATGATATTTTGCGTGATATTTTGAGAAAGTAGCAAATCAAACGGTGACTGATTTGACAATGCTATCAAATACATATTATGACAATGCAAATTGGTTGGCATGTTGTGATATGGAAAAGGTTCTTACCATGAACAGAAGCCCAGTTTACATATTTATAACACCATATCGTGCTATTAAACACGATATTTAAACTTCCATTAGCAAGATTTCTTAAAATAAAATATCGAAATTGTACACTGTCGTTGTCGAGTAAAATATTCCATCGCAATACATAAGGCTATTTGTCAAGAGGTGGCGCGCAAAGCAAATGATCTATTAAAATATTTATTAGTAGATATTCTATATTTTTAAATAGATATCTCTAGTTAATTAGAGATTTTAAATTTATTTCAAATTTTTAAATTTAGAAATGATGTAAAAGTTAGAATTATAGATTTCAGTTTTAAGTAAATACTAATCCTAAAATGACAAATTGATCTTCGAAGTAAAGGAACTCGGTAAATTAAATCTTGAAATTTAACAATACTCCGTCATCCGTCATTTCTTAACGAATTACGATGAAATTTTAATGTTGGACTAGACTTAGTCATTTCATAATCAATCCTTATGAAAATTGATTTCTAGATTGATTTTTTATTGCAATATAAATTTTAGATGAAAAAATGGTAATTTGCATCGCATAAAGGGACAATTCAGACAAAATTTATTAATAAGAATTTTCACTATAATTTTTTGGATTTCTGCGGCCATATAAGTTATTTTCAGTTGTTAGCCAATATCTCAAAAACTTCCACTATAGTATGTAACTAATATTATCGGTTGTTTTTCTAAGAGATTTTGTCATACTTAGACTACTTGGAAAATTTGGGTAAAATTCATAGATTTATGGATGGCCTATAGAAAAACAACCGAAATTATTAGTTACTAATGGAAACTTTTGAGATATTGGCCAAAAACTTAAAACAACTTATATGGCCGCAGAAAATCAGAAAATTATAGTGAAAATTCTAATCCATAAATTTCCCCAAATTTTCCATGCAAATGATCAATCAATTTGTCATTTTGAGGATTACTTTTAAGTTTTAATATTTTATTCCACTGGGATGTTTTATTTAGTGATAAAAGAGATACAAAATGAATAAAAAATTTCCGCTGGCAATTATATAGCAAAAAAAAATCGTTTTGCGATAGTGCTGCCCCTTGCGGCGAGTAGCGTAATCTCTTATTTTTTGCTGTCAAGTTCCCGTTCTTATACAGCATGTTTGTAAGCCAATAAAATATAATTATGTTAGTTTAAGCGTATTTTTTAAGTTTGGTGCACAAATCATTTATCATGTATCACTCGGTAAATTGGAGTACGCTGTAGAATCAGCTGCTCACGTATTTCCATATCCCATACACCCGTATAACTCCAATAAATTTAGAATCCCATGTGTTTAATACGATCCTGTTTTTGGTATGTTATTTATGGAATCGATACAACAGAATCCTCGGTGTAATCCGCTTCGAGAAAATTAGTGAAGGAACCCGGAATGTAGAAGCATCTCGAAAGAATGTGTCCGCAGTCAGGACTGCATTAAAGCAATTAGAGGTTTCAATTGTAGTCGGAATTGAACTCATGAAGATGTATTGTATCGAGACCAAATAAAGTGTACCGCCGTATACCGCCGTACGAGGCTAACTAAATTTATCGTTATGAAATAAACTCTCTGTGCAATGCCGTCTGTTATGCACGTCTTCATTAGCACAACGACTACTGTATCAATGCCTTCTACTGACTGTATCCACCTTTCTTACCCAAGTTTAGATTGAGAGAGTGGAGATGATTTTGTCCATTGAAGTACTGTGGCTCAAAGTAAATTAATTTAAGAGGTATAGAGAGGTATAAAATTTTCGTTTTCAGCAAAAGTATTGATTTTTTGCCATATGAAAACTTAAATTTACATTTTTCAAATGTGAAGTTGAAGCGAAAATTATTCTATTCACAAAGAAATCGTACAATTTTGCTGGTTGCTAACAAAAGAAATAATTTCGGCTTTGCTTACATTATCTACCGTGTCGACTTCAATTTTAATTGACTATGATTAGGGATGTTTACTAAAGCTGACAACCAGACTAAGTTGTATATATTAAAATTAAATAAGAAAAGTATATATTTAACTAACATGCCCTTTTCTATTAGGCCACCCTTTACAAAAATTACCCAATTTTGTATCTGCACAAGAATGTTCGTACACCAATTACGAATCATCAAACAAAAAGCGACTACTTTCATTTTTTATAGCGAAAATGAATTAATTTCACGACTCCAAATTCATGATAATTAATAAATTTACTTTCAAATTAGTACAAACAAATTGAAAAGCTTTCTCATTTAATTAAATTAATATAAAATTAATAAATACAGTAACACATCCACTAATATCTGAAATGTTCTAAATATTTCTTGCGATATTCCTCTTTTGTTAGTTTCCGATATCGTTTCCTTTCTCGCTGCTGATAGTTGAATAGTGGTCGGTATATTATAGTGCGCTTTGAGCGATTTTTATTGAATGGAAATACCGCAGGTATCCCTTTATATTCACCATAATCAAACTGTTGGGACCGGTCTATTGATGTAGTTTGTGGTGATGATGATGTTTCAGAATTTGTATTGAATGTTATTGGGCTCTTGTCACGGTCGAAACGGTATAGTTCTGTTAGAAAACTACGGTATTCCGGTGATTTATTAGGATTCAATAATGGTGATGCAGTTCTTGAATAGCTAGTAGGTACTTCCAATTCAGAAATTCTTTGGTGTCTTCCATCGTAATTTTGGTACAGCTGGGGTTGATAATCGGCATGATGTAATCCCTCCGATAAATTCAATATCACTACAAGCCATACGATTTTAGTAAATAAAGTCATTTCTGATAAAAACCTGATGGTCACAATCTGAAGTGGTAAAAAAAACTTGAATATTAGTTAGGACGCCACATTATTTTAAAATTTATTTATTATCTGTTAAAATATATTTATAAATCGCTAAAGTTTAATTAACACATAAAAAATAAGGAGTTATACACGCGTAAAGTAGAAATTCTTGAGTTTAAACCAGAATCTGAATTTATTAAAAGCCGTAACGTTAATTTTTGATCACTTAACGATTTGTTTTATAAAAATATTAATGACATAATATACCGACTGCTAATTACACTGTAGCTAGTGAAGTGGATTTAAGTAGTTATTAACGTTTAACGAAAACCGTCAATCGAATAAGTGTTACACTCTAAAAGTGTGTCAGCCAGTTAAACAAATATATTTACCGCGGCATAAATCATTTGATGGACCTGTGCATCTGAACTTAATATTGAAATGATTTATATTATCACAACTAAATTTTGCCAAGCGATTATGCCTACAAAAGATATTAGGAAAAGAACTTAGACAAAAATGATCTAATCCGTAAACACAGAATTTTAAACTAAAGATCAAAATGATAATTTTAAAAATAATTCTTTTACAAACTAAACACATAAATCGTTAACATGTCCATCCGGTTCAATAATTCAAGTTCTAATTTTTCTTAAAATTATTTTTAGAATCCATCAAAGTAACACAAGATCATCTAAACGGCTTAGTAATAAACAGGTCTAATAAATCACTTCAACGTTATAAATCAAACAATAACGTAAAAAAAACTAAAATCACTTGACAAGATCTTTAAGCAGCAGCAACAAAAAATTAACAAATTTAAACCGAAAATGAAAGTTGCACCAAACGCCTATGAACTTTAGCAATTTTTTAAATTCACAAACGTCCTTAAACCAGATTAATTTCAGCAACGGTTGAAGACCCAAACACACAGCCACACTACTTATAGCAAATTACTCACAATTTAAATACAAAATATCGAACACAGAATAAAAAAAATTTATTTATAAAAAACCTTCTGCGTCGACCAAGCAATAACGTTCAAATGATTAAGAATTTTGGTGGCGCACCAATTTTATACGATAAAAAATTAAAAGTAAAATCAAAAATGTATGTAAAAATGCAACCAAAATTTTTGGTCTTCTTTTGTTTTAAGTTTAATTGATATATAATTGCACTAATTCGATTCAGGTGCAGATTTTGAAAATAAAATATTGGGAAAAATCTGTATGGGGTACCGAGTACGATCATGTAGTACTAAAATTTAGTGGTACAACAAATTGTAGTCGATGAGATCATTTTTACTTGTGGTTTAAGAAACATGAAACAAAATTCGTTACTTACGTACATCGCTTACCGAGAAACTAATCAGAACATTGCTAAAACCTCGGCAAATTTCAATCAAAATTAAGATCCTCGAAATTCAAAATTACATAATAAACTATGTGGCACATTTACACGATTAATTAATTAGAAGAAATTCAGTTGAACTATATATATTCTTATCAAATAATGTTGAGGGGAGGATATGTTGTGGCCAACACACCCAACTTTCAGAAAATAACCAAGGTCAACCCTTGTTAAAAATTTATAATCTTTAAATTTATTTCAATCTTTTAATTCTTTGTGGTTTTTGGAAATGCTATACTTTTCGACATCTGATGATACAATAAAATCACAAAACAGATCTGTACTAAGTTTGTTTGAAATTTAATTCCCAATTTTTTAGTTTAAATTGTTTTTGTAAATGCTTTACTTTTCAAAATAAGTATTTGCAAAGCGCGAAAAAGTTTCTTGCTAAACCAAACACCACTGGGACCTAACAAATTATGGAGAAATCTAACGTCTAAATTTTATTCGTGATCAGTCGCTCCATCAGGGCCGTAAAATGGTTCATGATTACCTTTAATTTCTTTGGCAATTGATTAATTTCACTTTTTATCACTGTTCACTACTTTAATTTTTCTATTCATTATTACTTTTCGCACTGTTCACTTTTTACTTCTTAACTTGTACTCTTCACTGGGTCAAATTACGACGACTGTCTCTGCATCGCCATTTGATCGCGCTTGCGTATACTTGTTTGTCGCTGTACAAAATTATGTTATTTATTGTATGGCGATGTGTGTATATTGCAATTGTAAATCAGTTGTATGTAGTTGTATTCGTGAACACTCCACTGGATGAATGCTTGTTGCAATATATCGATGCATGAAAAATAATAATCGCTTGATAAAATTATGGCGTCCTACTGGATTTGAACTCGCCGCTTTTGACGTTTGGGCAGGTAACACTTGATGGTGCACTCAACCTCGCATCCACCAATTATTATACGTTACCATTACCCCCACCAGGAGGGAGGGTGCCTCCAAGGATTTCTTGTGCCGGATACACATCATCGTTGCACACTTTAATCATCGCGTTGTAAATGGCGTTGAGCCTCTTGTGTTCTGCCTTTACGTCTTTTGGAATTGGACAGCCATACTAAGTCACCTGGCCGAAAATTGTCAAATCTCCTACTATGGTCGTATTGTGATTCCGATTTATTTCTGGCGTTTGTATTGGTGCTCTCTACTGTGGCTCGATCTTTGTATATTCGTCATCGACGATCAGCTACGTTATTTTTGCGGCCTCTTATCACTTGATAAATCGGCCGTTTCTCGTCTTTGGCAATCACTCTCTCTTTAGCAATCAACTCCATTGTCTGACTCACCTCAATAATCGTACGGAAATATTTGATGGGCCTCTCTCAAGGATCTCTACTCATTTGATAAGACTCCACTCGAGTGTTCTTGCAGTACACTCTCTTTTATCAGTCTCAGACTTGTTAATCGCACACTGAGCATTTGCCTGTCTTGGTCGTTTCTTAAACACTTTGTGGTTTTTTGTATTCCTGCTGTCCACTCTTCTGACCAGTTTTCATATTGCGTTTCTCGGGAGTTAGCCTTCCAAAACGATAATTTCGTAATTGAATATAATATCGGATGTATTGGCCTTACTTCCCGCATTTGAAACATTTTCTTTCACTTTTGATGTCATCGGGCTCAACACTTGACTCTTGCAAATTTCTTTGACTCCAATAGTTTTGAGTTAGTTGCCTCAACTCCTGTTTTATTATCGCCTTTATCTGTGTGATATCCTCCGAATTCAGCTTGCGCAACTTTACTGAATCAGTTGCTAAACTTGCTCTGGCAGCCTCGTTTTCTAAAGCCAATACTAATACTTCCGTCCGTATCTTAATTCAACTCAGCCGTGACCCACTCATAGCCCAAAATGAGCCAACAGAGGTAAGATGAGTGCGTTGTTCGGCTCCTCTGCGATCCAACCATAGTGCTTTTTTGCCGCTTAAAGCTGGACTTTCAAAATTCTCAAATGGTCTATTTTCGCAAATTGCTAATCTAATTTGGTGTCATACTGTGTGCGCATTTCTTTCATTTACTTCAACAAGTCTCGCATATTCCAGGATGAGTTGTGTTGTCCAAGGAAAGACTTTCTGTTCATAGTTTGGGGTAACTGGCGGCATCCCTGATTGTACTGGCGTCGATGATGATTGTTGCTATCTACACCCTCCTGATTCAGTATCCTCTTCCATAGCACTCTGCAGTTTTTCCTTCAACTGTTGAGTTGTATAGGTGTTTAGGTTTTTAACCATTACTGGTAGTTGCAAAATGCACCAATATCAGTACATCCTAGGTGTCAGAAGTGGGATTGTGCAAATATCAGCAATGGTGCAAATCGTAAACACCTATACATCACAGCAGTTGAGGGGAAGTCTGCAGAGCCTTGGGCTTTCGACCGAAGGCTATAAAAATGAGCTGGTAAGAGACTGCAGAGCGCTGCATTCTTTTAACCAGCTCATTTTTATAGCCTTTGGAAGATGCTGAAACAGAAGGGCTTAGATAACGACATTCTGTTTCATCAGGGATGCCGCCAGTTACTCCAAATTATGACCAAAAAGTTCGTCCACTCAGCGTTTTTAAGTTACAAACTTTATTTACCAACTCCCATAATTCCATCAACAATTTATTATTTTCTCTCTTTATGTGCACTATCACACGTTTACTAATTCACTTTTGCTTTTCGTCACTTGCATGGCAATTTTCTCGAGCTTTGGTGGCTCCCATCTTAAATGTCCTTGGACCTTTGCAGGTTAGATGTTAAGGTTATTCTACGCCTCGTTTAGTTTTCCCCGATAGTTTCAATGTGCAGGGCAAAACCTATAGGACACGAGCAATTACTAAATCGTGTCTCTGAGATTTCTTTACGCCAGCCACCGTAGCCTAACCTACCGCACCAAAATAATATTGGACTTTTACGGATGAAAACTATATTTGGACAATACAGCCCAAGTAACAAAGAAATTTTAGTTTAGCTTTTATAGCAATATTTTGTCACTTTTTGGTCACAGTGATCAGGTTTTATGACTAAATAGTTAGTATCAATTTAGCATAATTCATATGTCAGGAAATCATTTTTCTGACTAAAAATTTAGCTTATTTTCGGTTTTGACTAAAAAGTATTTAGGCAGGCATTTTACTCACAAACAATAGCAATGCAGCCACTACGACAGCCATTTGGCTTAATAGCAAATAAGTCATCGTAAAAGGTACACACCAAAAAATTTACATATAAAATGAATACAATTATAATATAAATATAATTCCGTACGATTTTTTTATAGATTTTATATTAGTTTAACTTATAACGGAATGTTATAAAATGTTGTATACAATTTATATTAGCTCCATATAATTATTTTAATAGGTCACTGGTATAAATTTGATACTCCGACGTATAAATATCGGTATATAGTGCAAAATATAAAGTTTATCCATTAAATGTTAATTTTTGTTTATAAGGGATTAGTATCAAATTTATATAAATTACTTATAGAAAATACCAATCTGGTTATCGTATAAAATTTAGTTGCTTTAGTATAGAAAATTGGAAATTCTATATGCTAAAATTGAACTCAGTTTTCAAAACTGATGAAATTGAATCATTTTTGCCAAATAAATAAAACAATTTTAGATTATTTTTTAAATTCGATATATTTATCAAAATCATATTATTTTTTTAAGTGTTATGATTATTTAATTTTACTTACAAAAGTGTACTATAGCTACGATTAAATTAATACATTATACAAGTATTGATCATATTGCGAATTTCATCAATATTTCTCCAAATTTTTCAATATTTTTTTTAGGGTTGCCACTGTAGGTTTGGGGTTTTATATACGTGGGACTTATTAGTAAGGCCCAACAATGCTCGATAAAATTTAATTCCGGAGAATTTCCAGGTCAATAGAGGATGTCAATATTTTGTTTAAGGAGAACATTCTCTATGATTTTTGCGCTATGGCAAGGAACTCCATCTTTGCATAAAAGTGTAAAAATATTGGCCTTGAGCTAGCGATCTCATGTGAGGAAATAAGACTTCTGTAAAGAACACCTTTTGATATTATTCATTCCTCATGGTTTCCTCCGGTCCATCTCCACTAATGCAGCTCCATATCATTACTGATGGCGGATGTATTATGCTCCTGACTACGCAGTTCTTTCTAAATCTTTCTGCTGGTCTCCTTCAGACGAACTAGGCCGATTCTGTAACGGCCTCTAGTCTGCATTCATCACTAAATATAACCTATAAATTTAAAAAAATTCTTTAATTTCGGATTTTTTGTTTTATTTAATTTTTGAAAATATATAATGAGTGTTAAAAATCCGACTTACCTTCTTCCAATCGTCTATTCTCCAGTGTTTATGAAGTTTACTCCAAATAAGACGTTCTCCGCATTTTTCCAGAGGATTTCAAATTATTTTCATATAGCCTTCGTTGCAATATCATCACTGATATATTTATCCCTTCTTCACTAAAGTGTTTTTGTAGCTCGCTTGTCGTTGTTCTGCGCTTGTTTAAGGCCGATTGAGCAATTTCCCGGTCTGTTCAAGGCGGTGTGAGGTCTTCCTGATCCTCTTATAGTTCCTTCTCTTGATCTCATAAAATGTACCCCAGATTGAAGAATCTTTGCCAAATTACTTAATGATGATAATGTTGCTGTGTTTTAATATTGGAGCACTATTCGGAGCCAAATGGCAATTTTCTATTGAAACTGCAGCTATTATTCACTGGTGTCGCTGTACTATAAAAATTAAAACTAAATTCATCAATAAAACAAACATTTATCACCTGAAATATATTAATTGACATTTATTTTGACATGACGTTATAAACAAGAATTCATTTTGCTGCGTTTTAAATTTTTATTGTAAGATTTAGTTTCTAATGGTTTCAGGGGTTTACAAAATAAACGCCTTTTCAAATTTCCCATTGAAATGGATAGCGCTCCCGATAGCGGCTCCCGATAAATACGTAGAGCAAAATATTTTTTTATCGACTTTTAACAAAAAGTTGAATGAAAAATCTTAGATTAGAGTTAAATAAATTAATTATATGCAATAATAGCGCGCTAAATATAAGTTTTGACATAGAAAATTGGCTGCTCCAGATACAGCTATCGGGCGCTAATAAAAAAACACAGCAAGTGTGTTTTATAATTACTAAACGATATATGTATTTAACGATTTATCAGATAAGAGTTGAAAACTTTTGTTGTTGGCGAATTGCTACGCTTCTGCAAACATTTTTAAAATCCATTGATTTTTATTTAAATTTTTAAAATATTCGTGATATGACCCACACGTTTTTTTTATTCAAATTTTTTATATACATGATTAAGCACAGATTGTGTATACATAATACATTGGTATATAATATACATACATTATATCAACAATTGAAATAGTTAATTATTAATTCGATTTATTATTATGATATTCCATTATACAATTACCAAATTATATTAATTAACACTATTAACAACTTCACAAATCTACAATAAAACTTAAAAACACTTCACTCACTACACGATATCCACAGAATTGAAAAAAAATATCAAACTACAATACAGTATAAAAATCCCGTTTTTAACAAAAAAATATTCGTTTTTCTATTAATTTTATAAAACTAATCGTATAAAATAAAATTTGTATATGATAAATATATTAATTTCATACCAATCAAGGTATAAACAGTGAAATTTTATACAGTAGGTTATAAAAAGCATACAAATGGAAGTATAGAAATTGTATGTAATACTATGAATTTGTATAAAATATATTACAGAATTATATAAATGAGTTATATAGATTCAATATTTATAATTTTTATATAGAATTTCATATAAATATAAATTATATGAACAAAAATATAAATAAATTTATAGAATATCCGAAATTTTTTTAGTGTGTAATATGTTATATTGTTGCTAATTTGCATTGCATGCAGGCAAATTAACAAGAAAATAAAATAGCACAATAGTCACCACAGTAAAACCAGAGACAACCTAAAAGAGATATTTCATCCTATGTAAACGTAAAAATTTAGACTGCGATTTCATTTTCTGTAAATAGCCGCATACGATCAAAAATATTTTGTTTTTTGCGTATACGTATACGCAGTTTAACGAAAAATCACAGATACAACGATGACATTGGAATTATCAGAAGTTTGTTTTGTTTTCCATTTTTTAGTTCAAATGAAAAATCTAATTTGATTGTCTGTGGTAAAACGTTAGTATGAACAGCAAAACAGTCATCTCAAAAGATGTTACGCTATATTATTGCTTTCGTGGCAGCTAGATAAGAAAAAATGACTATATATAGCGTTGATCGAAATTTAATGGTTATTTTAGCAAATTAGCTGTTTTTTGATATCAATTGGAAGTTCTATTTTAACATTTTTAATTTTAGGAAATACATATAAATACTGACAGTACGAGATGTTGAAGAGACGAAAAGCTAATCGGCACATTTCGGCTGCCATTTTTCCCCATTTTGGCTAGAAAAGAAATATGTTTTCATTCAATCTTTCAATTTCGTATCAATTGTATTTAAAAATTGTCCTTAATGACTCCATATTTTAGGATTTGTTCAAAAAATCCAATAAATAAGACATATTTCTGAGGGGCGTTATGTTTTTTAGTGGTAATTTTCAAAACTACCTGATGAAAGTTTCTTCCCAACTAATTTTAGGTCGACAGATGTGCGTATTTATTAGAAGATACTTTCATTATTATTTCATATTTTCAACAGTGTTAAAAATGATTTAAACTGTGAAATACAATTACAAAATAACTAGATATTTTATAAAAATATGCTTTTACAAAAGTTATTTTGTAATTTTTGGAAACAATTTAATTTGTTTACAGCCATGGTCATTTTAGATTCTTTGTATGCAAAATGCTTAAATGCTTGTTTGGCTACTTGAAACGCTATTATATACCAAATAAATATTTTGCCTTTCAAATGACTAATTTGCCATATATAGGTTTTTCAGATTAAATGAAACCATTTCCAAATTGAACGAAACTATTTACAAATTAACAGAAACCTTGTTCAAATAAAACGAAACCATTTCCAAATTTAATGAAACCTTATTCAATTGGAATGAAACTTTTTTCAATTGGAATGAAACTATTTACAAATGAAATGAAACCTTTTATAATTACTTCATCACCTTTGAATTTAATACTGAGATTTATAAAGAATAATCTATAATAACTGTTTTCAATAATTTAAAATTCAACAAATTCAATTTTATTTGGCATTAATGCAATAATATGGCAATGGAAGCTTAAAGTAAAAATTTCTTGACCGTAACTGTACGAATGCCGAAATTTAAAACCTAATTATTACTATTGTCTAGGATCCGGTTTGAAAACCAAGTTGTTCTATTTTAATTTCTCTTTCTTAGCTCATCAGAATCATGATAGATTAACCCATATTAGCCCAAATTAATTTTCTTTGTAAAGAATATAAACTGCTTAGCAAATATTTCGAATGATGAATTTGGAAAACAAAAAATATTTGGAAAAATAAAAACAACCGTTAGGTAACTGGTACGGAAAATGCAAAAAATACCAACTTAACCTTCAAAGTCCTTGAAATTATGGAACAAAATATAATTGTAAATGTGTTCTGGAAAATTATGGTAATTTGAATAATTCACATGTGCACCGCTGCGATTGCAAAACCATACTTAATAATTTTTCGAAAGGATCTTAATTTAAACAGAACATTGCAGCAAAAATATTCCGTTATAATTTCTCCAATTCTCTTTTTAGGGGATTTTTTGTATTGATCTATAAATAGATCGATGGGCTAATATGGGTTAATTTTTATCGATGAATCCAGCTTTAACCTCCATTTACGCCGAAGACACGTTCGTTCGAAGAAAAATACACCTGCTCGAATTATCCTTCCTACAATAAGAGGTCGAAATGTTACCTTGATAGCAGGGTTGACGGATCGGGGCATTATCCATTAAAAAATAATTTCAAACTCTACATGCAATTCAAGCAAATTTTGCGAATTCATTGAAGAACTTGTTGCAAATTTAGGGAGCACTGGATATTATTTTATAATGGATAATGCCCAAATCGACAAAATTGCGCAGGTCAAAAATATAATAGAAAACTTAGGAAATCATTTAAGGTTTCTTCCACCGTTCTCCCCATGTTGAACCCAATTGAAAAGGCATTTTCAAAAATAAAAGCAAATGCTAGAAATTTATTGGGTTCAACAAGGGAACAGAATATGTTGAAAGTTATAAGGGACAGCGTGAGTTCAATAACATTTGCGGATTATACGGACTTCATAATGGATATGATGATGACACTTCCTGCTGCAGCGGCAGGTGAAATATTGCCGTAAATTTCTTGCTAATACCAAACAAAACTAAATTTTGTTGAATTTTAAATACATTTTTTGTTGAATTTATAATATAACATATAAATATTTTTAAATTTTAAATTGAAAACTGCTAAATTAGTATTTATTATAGTCTATCCTTTATGAATCCCAGTATTAAATTCAAAGGCGATCAAGTAATTATAAAAGGTTTCATTCCATTTGTAAATTTCATTCCAATTGTAAATAGTTTCATTCCAATTGAAAAAAGTTTCATTCCAATTGCATAAGGTTTCATTAAATTTGGAAATGGTTTCGTTTTATTTGAAAAATGTTTCTGTTAATTTGTAAATAGTTTCGTTCAATTTGGAAATGGTTTCATTTAATCTGAAAAACCTATGTGTTATTTTGTTTTGAATATTTCAAATAAGCTATAAAACCTATTCGGCTCTGTAAATGACTATTATACTTTATAGTAATTTTTATGAGCACACAGCATTATAGCCTAAAAATTTAGCATTTGAGAAAGCTAAAATCATTCCCCACTTTGATCAGCATGACACGTTTTTGTCAGTCATTTTGACGTTATCTTGACTTTTTAGCATTTATAGCAATGCTAATTAATCCACAAAAACTAATCAGCGTGACCAAATGTTGAACACAAATTGTTACTTGGGACTGCCAAAAATGTCTACTTTTTAATGCTTCACTAACTAAGTAGAAGTGTTGGTACAGGTCTCAAGACTAACTTCGTTTGTTCAATGGGTCGATACCAAATATAAGTGATTTCTTAACTGATCAAGCTTTACATCGAATTTAACCAGGGCTATTTTTAGGTTCGATCTGTAAAACGATGTTATTAAAATACTGATAAAAAGAATACAAAAGAACCGTGTCTCCAACCAGTTTTCTCAGCGTTTTGAAAGCTCCTGATCCCATAAACTCCAAAGAAAATTGTGCGTCAGTCTGGGTGTCTGAACTGTTTTTCTCGACAATCTTCTTTTATTTTTAATCTGAGAATTCAAGTACTCCATAAACTACCGTTGTGACGCTGGAAGCAGTTACAATTTTTATCATTCTCTTAATCAAGTGGCCCATCATTTGAAAGGTCTTGAAAAAAGCTAGTAGCTTATTATTCAATTATTATGAAATATATACGTGACACATTTTATTGAATAACACTTGAAGAATGTTACAAATATAAGTTATGCAACATAGTACTCAAAACTATCGTTGTGGCGTTGGAAGTAGCAGCTACCATATTTTTTTAACTCCATAAAATCATATCACTAGAAATCGTAAATCTCTTGAAAAAATTTTGAAAAATTCAACAATTTTGTTAGCAGTCTTAAGGTAATGGTAATAAATCCACCGTTTTGGCGCTGGTAGATAATAGGATTTCTTTATTACGTAAAACTCTGCCATGTTTCCCAATTTCCTGTAAATTTTCCGGGTTTGTCAATTTTTAGACGGAAATTGTATTACCTCTGAGGTTTCAGCCGCTAGCACTATTATTATTACCGACCACATGGCACAGTGGCTAAAGCTTTGGCGTTTGAATCGGGAGGTACCGGGTTCGAATCCCAATAGGGGCAGGATGCAAAAGGAATTTTTATCTACAGATTACGATCTGTGATGAAATGTAATACATCTATGACCCCATGTCGGAGTGCAAAACTCATGGGCCGACCCATTTTTCGTGCCAGTATAGGCTGGCATTGATCTTTGCAATGTATACAGATGGTGATAAAATCGGATCTTATAGCCGTACGTTTTCGATTTGGCAAATGATGCGTAAAGTATAAGACGGAAAAATAAACCGCGAAAGACCACTATTATTAGCTTACAATCAATCGGACCGAAGAAAATTGGAGTAAGATTAAAAAAATGTATATTGCTTCGCCTGCAATGAATTATAACGGGTGATTTTTTAAGAGCTTGAGAACTTTTTTTAAAAAAAAAACGCATAAAATTTGCAAAATCTCATCGGTTCTTTATTTGAAACGTTAGATTGGTCCATGACATTTACTTTTTGAAGATAATTTCATTTAAATGTTGACCGCGGCTGCGTCTTAGGTGGTCCATTCGGAAAGTCTAATTTTGGGCAACTTTTTCGAGCATTTCGGCCGGAATAGCCCGAATTTCTTCGGAAATGTTGTCTTCCAAAACTGGAATAGTTGCTGGCTTATTTCTGTAGACTTTAGACACGACGTAGCCCCACAAAAAATAGTCTAAAGACGTCAAATCGCATGATCTTGGTGGCCAACTTACCGGGCCATTTCTTGAGATGAATTGTTCTCCGAAGTTTTCCCTCAAAATGGCCATAGAATCGCGAGCTGTGTGGCATGTTGCGCCATCTTGTTGAAACCACATGTCAACTAAGTTCAGTTCTTCCATTTTTGGCAACAAAAAGTTTGTTAGCATCGAACGATAGCGATCGCCATTCACCGTAACGTTGCGTCCAACAGCATCTTTGAAAAAATACGGTCCAATGATTCCACCAGCGTACAAACCACACCAAACAGTGCATTTTTCGGGATGCATGGGCAGTTCTTGAACGGCTTCTGGTTGCTCTTCACTCCAAATGCGGCAATTTTGCTTATTTACGTAGCCATTCAACCAGAAATGAGCCTCATCGCTGAACAAAATTTGTCGATAAAAAAGCGGATTTTCTGCCAACTTTTCTAGGGCCCATTCACTGAAAATTCGACGTTGTAAGTCTATTCATTATGAAATGTCAAAGCATACTGAGCATCTTTCTCTTTGACACCTTGTCTGAAATCCCGCGTGATCTGTCAAATACTAATGCATGAAAATCCTAACCACAAAAAAATCACCCTTTACTACTGTGGGCTTTCCTATAGGAAAGCCAGAATCGACCTGCAGTGGAGAAAGGGGCTTGGATGGAAAGGAGATAGTTTTTTTCATGTCGTTCCGTTTTAAACCATTCTTCTTTGCGTTCCTATGAAGTCCCGCAATTTTTAATTGACCATAAGGTTCCTTAACGTGATTATGAAGTTGTTTGGAATGAAATTTTTATTGTTGTCACTCACAACAAATGTGCGATTTTAATAAAATGAGTTTGGGTATTTATATTAGATGCAAAAACTACCCTTTAAGTTAAAGCAGTGGATTTTTAAAAATTCATTTACAGAATTGACAATATCACTGATCTTAAAGAGGATTTACGAGCTAACAATTGTATTGTCATTTTCAGTGGTTCTTGAGCAGCTAATAAGTTCCACTCTCGGTTTATTATGGCCAATCTTTCACCGTAGGTGTAAGGCTATCCTAATTTAAATTTTAATTCATTTCATCATCTAAATACCAATTTTTAATAATTACATCCGCTTCTTTTAGCATCAAATTTCGGAAATGTTTGTTTTAATAATTGCCAAATTATCTATATAAAAGCCTCCATGTCCAGTTAACTAATTTTTGATCAAACAAACTAAATAATACTGCTTTACAGCAGCAGCACTATAATGAATACGTATGAATGTGTAAGTGTTAGTTTTATTTTCTGTCGGATTGTGACAAATATTGTGACAGATAAAAACTATTTTAAGAATTTTTTCTTGTTTTGCCTGATTGGTTGTAAATTAAAAAAATTATAGAAAAAAAATAGAAATAAATTAACATAAAATTAAAATTTATGTTATTGTTTCGGCGTTAGATGCAGCCACACGCTTTGACAATGGTTTTGAACCGGATAAAACGTCAAGAAATTTTGATCGTTATCATGTATGCAAAATAGTTTATCGAAATAAAAATTTTGTACAAATCGTTGAATTAAACATCACAGTTCATTTTGCTCTGTCCTAGACCTAACTCACATTAAGGTGAGGCAATTCCAAAAATTCGTTATAAGATGTTTTAGTGTTTAGGCACATTTATATAGAAAAGATCTAGGTGACACGTGAATAATCTGATTCATGCAATTAGCTGGATCGTTTCAGAGATTCCAATCATTAAAACCAGTTTCGCTCATTTCTTAAATTACCCAAAAATATCTTTATTGATTTCTTAAGATTTACGTGAATCGTAACCCCATCAAATTCTTTAGGCAAGAGGTGATAATTATTCTGTGATACTTTAAAAATTTTACTGATGACTATAAATTTTGCATGGGTAATTCGACGACGACTTGTTAATTAAAATACAATTTATTAAAAGAAACTTACGAAAAAATTTTAATCATTAAAATGAGTCATTTCTGTGGTAGACCGGAAGTAATATAATTTGGTTGTATTATATTATATTATTTACTCCATTAATTTGACATTTTAATATGGCTAACTTTACAATCATTAGAATTAAATATTCTAAAAATTATATCATACATTTTTTAATACAGTAGTGTAGCGACAACTCCATCGCAAACAACTCCAACGCCGGCATCCATATCAACGACACCCACATCGGTGGATTCACATAGGTAACACCCATTATGCAGATAATTAAATTGCCGACACAACATCACCCATAGCCACCAGATAGAAACCCATATTCGATATTTCATAATTGGCATAGCGTGACAGTGGAATTGAGACGTCATCACTCTTGATGCTAGTAAAATTTCATAAACCGATAGGCGACGAATGCTCTTTTTGGGTTGGAACCATGAATGGTTCCACTTAGGGAGTGCAAATTTACCGATTTTTCAATTTACCGGTAAACGGTAAATTTTGTATAAGGTCGGTAATTTATCGAAAATTTACCGGTAAATTGAATTTAAATAATATTTTGAAACAATACTATGCCTTAGGTATTAAACCAGTGAAAAATTCATTATATCACAAAATAATTGTTTTATATACAGGGTGATAATTGTTTCTATACAGATTGATGTATTAAGTGGCACGTTAACTGAGATACGATAATTTTATTTTATTTTAAATTACCTAAAATCTCGCCTTTAAATTTTCATAACTTTTTGTTTGTAGTCGTAAAGGCAAGAAATTAATTTTATTGTATTTTGCAATGTGATTTTATTCGAAATACATCATTATTTAATACAATTGGTTTAAGAAAAATAACTTATGGGCTTCCAAATCCTAAAAAAATTATTGAATTACGAAAAATGTCACTTTCTTTCTTTAAATTCATTTTAAAAAAACTAATGGTTATTTTGAAGTTAGATTTGTTTTAAAAAAATTTCCTAGTTTATGCCCTTTCCAATGGTATACTAACATGTCATAGAAATCACTCTTTTCGTGGTCAAAATACGAGATATTATTTTGTCAGAGTTATTTGTGTCAGGATTAAGAAAATACCTTTTAAATTATTAATAAATTTGTAAACAACTTCATTTATTAGATTTTGTTCAAAACGCCCTCCTCAATTCCGTATATACATGCACGACCTCTGTTTTTAAATCTTCACTCTCCTAAGCAGGAACCCAGAATAGAAATCCAGGGGTGTGAGGTAAACCCATTCCAATCTTTGAGAATGAAGCATCTATGTATTCTTATTTGTTCTGACACATACAGGGTGACTGACACGAAGTGTTACCAAAACAAAACGCCAAAGAATTTTTATTTTTTGATGAATTTTATTGAATCAAAGTAAAAAATGTTCACAAATATTTAAATTTTCGAATTGCATTAGCAGTTTTCGATTTGGCCAATCTTAGCCGCGATTATGACCTACAAACGCCCGACAAAGCTATTACATGCAGCATGAAAGTGGTTTTGCGGTATTTTGACCCATTCCCGGCGAAGCGCTTGCTTGAGATGATCGACACTTTGGTATTTTTTGTCCTAACCTTGCTTTTCAAAATACCCCAAACCGAAAAATCTAGCGGATTTGCACCCAGTGAATTTGATGGCCATTGCGTGGAACGTTGTTTCTCAGCCAATCCTGATTGACACGCGCTTTATGACTCGGCGCTGAGTCATGTTGAAATATCCAGGCTCTGCGGCTGAAATGTTTTTGTGCCCCAGGCTTCAACGCTCCCTCTAACATATGATTCCGATAAATTTGAGCATGTAACTTGATGCCACGGTCCAAAAAAACGAGCGGTGTAACGGCGGCCCAAACCATCACTTTCGGCGGCGCTTGGTTTCGAGTGGCAATCCGTTGGTCCAAATTTTCTGAAGAACGGCCGGGCAAGTAAATCCGGTTGTTTTGCTTGTTCACATATTGCTCAATAAAGAACCGTGACTCATCGGAGAAAACCAAAATCGGGAAATCGTCAATTTCGTGCAAGCGTAACAACTCCTTTGCTCTTTCCACTCTAACTTTTTTTTGGGCATCGGTGAGACCATGCGTTTTATGGAATTTCAAGGCATTTAGTCTAAGATGATCTTTCAATATGTGCTGCATCCGTTCGAGCAAAATGTTTGCCTCACGAGCCATTTTTCTGCCGCTACGGCGCGGATTCCAAGCAAATTTGGCTTTCACCTTCCGAATGATATCCGGCGATGTTGCAGTGCGTTTCGTTCCACCACCATGGCGTTTTGCAATGCTGCCAGTATCGTTATAACGATTTATGGTGCGATGCACAAACATTCTATTCACATGCAGATGTTTTAACTGGTTCAATCAATCTGTGGCCATGGTTTTCCAGCCAAACATAGAGGCAATCACACTATTACGCTTGAATTCCATTCCGGATAACTTTTTTTTGAGCATTTCCCACTAAAATGCTTTTGTACGCTTGTAAATGGAATGAACTGTCATTAGTGTAAATTTGAGCGCTCTGCCATCACTGGTTTGACAGCAATGACATACTGAAGTTGGTAACACTTCGTGTCAGTCACCCTGTAATATGGGCCGATAAGGTTTCGACCAATAACACCAGCCCAAACATTAACGCTGAACTTACTTTGTAAGGAAACTTGCTTTTTCTTATGTAGTTTTTGGCCTTTTCTGCACTAAAGAAGCAGTTTGTGTAAATTCACAATTCTCTCACGATTAAAGTTGACTCATTTATCCACAAAATCCTTTTCAAAAAGCAATTATTCTCACCATGTGTCTACAAAACTCCAGCCGTCAGTAATAGATTTTAAAAAATAAATAAACTGGGTGTTAATTTTCTTGTGCTGTTCAGTCAATAAGTCAGAATCTGCTACGGAAAGTTCCCGTGTGTTTCACTTTGTTCTTGTTAAATTGGTAATAATTGTTCCATGTCTCGAAAAGGGTAATAATGCTACCATTTTCGAGACCTGGAACAATTAACAATTTAACAAGAACAAAGTGAAACACACGGGCATTTTCGGTAACAGAAACTGACATATTGCTGAACAGCACAAGGCAATTAACACCCAGTTTACTTATTTTTTTAAATCTATAAATAACTTAAAAAACATTTTCCTAACCCTGGCACAAATAACTCTGACAAAATAGTCTCTCCTATTTTGCCCACAAAATGAGTTATTTCTATGACATGTCAGTATACATTTGGAAAGGGCATAAACTAGAGAATTTTTTAAAGCAAAACTAATTTCAAGATGGTGACGTTTTTCATAAATTTACATATTTTTATGATTTGCATGCTCATAAGTCATTTTTCTGAAATAAATTGTATCAAATAATAATTTATTTAGCATAAAATCACATTGCAGAATACAATAAAAGTTATTTTGTGCCTTTACGATTACAAACAAAAAAGTTATGACGATTTAAAGGCGAAATTTTGAGTAATTTAAAAAAAACTTAAAATTATCATATCTCATTTAAAATGCCACTTAGAACATCAGTTGATTGGGATGAAAGCTTCCAAATAAACCCCTTCCCCTCAATCTGCCAAAAAATGTTTGGTCCACGCTCCAAGCACAATGTATAACATCATTTCATTTCATTAAATAAAATTCATTACATAAATCTTCAACCCACATTGAACAAAATAAGTCTGCGTACACCCAGTAAATAAGTCTGCGTAAATAGTATTGTGTAAATAATTCTGCGTCTGTTTATTAAAAATCAATAAAAAGACTATATAAACTTATTTCGAATCTCATTCTTTATTAACAAAATTAATAAGTATGCTTAATTAAAACCATTCAAACAAAAATTAAAATATTAATATTAAATATTAATATTATTTTTATATTAAAAATTCAATAAAACTGATTTCACATTAATATTTCGTCGGATTCCCTTTAGCTCGAATAACGGCCTCAAGCCTCTTTTTCATTGATCCAACTAGGTTTGAAGTCACCTGTGGTGATATTTTAGCCCATTCTTCGATCGAGTAATTCCCATAAATGTTCGATCGGTTTGAGATACTTCGATTGAGGGTGTGTATGGAATTGTTTTCGCACGTTATACAAAAGTCATTCTTTTACCACGTAAGCCCTATGCTTCGGATCGTTGTCATGTTGAAAAACGAATTCCAATTCTAACTCCAATTTCGTCGCACTATCGACTAAATTGTTTTTTAAAATGTTTAAGTACATCATTTTTTTGAGATTCGAAATATATTTAAATTGCCTTCTTTTTGATTTTTAATATACAGGCAGAGTGTACGCAGACTTTTTTTGTTCACTGTACATTTTCCTTCAAAATAAGCACTGCTCAAGTATAACAAAATGGAACTCATTTTGATAGTTCCAACTTTCGTTACATTTTTGAGATAATTTATGGAAGACATGGAACTCGCATAATATCCTGTTCTTTCAGCTACGGGTTTTTGTTGCACAGTTCATAGTAAAACTTGTAATAAAATGAAACTTGACCGTGGAACTAAGTTCGAAAATCGAAATAAATTGGAAGTAGCGATACTTGGATGAGGGAATTCTATACCTTATACAAATCCTTTGTTCGATTAAAACATGCACTTCATTTTTTACAATGAAATGCGCATTATTAATTATATGTAAATATATTTTTACCGAAAAAATCGATAAATTTGTAAAAATTTACCGATAAATCGGAAATATATTTTATACGGTATATACGGTAAATCGGTAAATCGGTAAACGGTAATGCACTCCTTAGTTCCACTAAACGTTGTCGAAAGTCAAAAGCTCGCAACGCAACATATTTAGTTCACCGTTTAGAGGAATTGTATAATTAAGTTAAACATGACGGTCGTCTCTTGGTCGGCTATTATTTGGTATAAAAATTTATGTCCAAGCGCGCAAGAGAAACTCCAGCCTAATTTCGGTCAATTTTGAATGATTTGATTACACTGTGCTTGAATCGCAAATTTTTTTTATGACAAGCTGGGCACCCAGGGTGTAAACCTAATTCAAGTATGCTAAATTCAATGGTGCTAGTCCCATTTCAAAGTTAGTCCCTAATTTTGAGATATCGCAAGTTAAAAATTTGTCAAAATATATTTGCTTTTTTTATTGAATTTAAATCGATTGAAATCGATCGAATAAATATCGCATCGTCAAATCTATAGAAACTATTTAAAAGAAGATTTCCATTCAGATGATTTTATGGTGATTTTAATTAACTTTTTTAATTTTATTTTCTGATTCGTTCGTGTCGTCTTCGGGATCTACTTCCCCTTGCAAATTCCAACAAATGTCACCCAAGATTGCATACAAATGTCTCAAGACTCATGAGTCATACTGAGATCAAAAATTATACCAAGATCTTGGTTAAATTTTTATTGAATTTAGTGTACCTATGATTTTCAGTTTTTATGTGTTGTGTGAAACTTTATTTTATGTATTTTTTTAAATTTGGTTATGACATTGATGTGTTCTTTGTATCTTATTTGAAATGAGCGTTCTGATTGGCCTAAGTTTTCTAACCTCCAGTTGTATTTAGCCCTACCTGTGGATACGGGTAGGGCTCTGCACAGGTGAACCCATGTTTCTCTAGACGGCAAGGTAGGAGCCGGAGTCTTCTATGAGAAGCTTTTGCCAAAACTGACAAGACCCCGCCTTTTTGGAGAACATGCGAGAAGGCGGGTCTACAGACGAATGACTATGTAGAAGTTGCATGGACGAAAAGGAGGAAAAGACTTTAGATAACTTCCTATGCTCGTTTTCGACACTATCATACAGAAGGTATTGGTATTTGAGTGTGTACAGTATGACCATCCTTTGGAGCGCGAGATATTTTGCGCTACGTACGTAGCTCCGAATGGTTTTGAACAGGGTTAAAAGGGAAATACGATCACAACGGGCCACTACTGGTCTAAGTGTGCGGAAGCAAAAAGTCCAACCTAACCTAACCTAATATTGGCCTAAGTAAAACACATATGTATAGTGGATGTGGTTTTTCGGTCTTGGTATGTTCGGCAAAGTTGTTTATCTTGACTTGCCCAATAACTTTGCTGAAGAAAGCATAACGAAAATCTTAATGGTTCAAATACTATTGGTGAATAACGAAAAAAATTACTGTTTTTTCGATATTTTGTATAAAAAAAACCCACTGGGTGTAATTATTTGGCCGGAATAATAGGAACAACTTTGCTGAAAAAGCAAACCAAAAACGTAATGGTCCAAGAGTTATCAACGTGAAAATGAATCTATATTTTGTCAAATTTTTGACTCAGAGCCAAAACATGTCGAAAGCGATAACTCAAAAATAGGGGGCTAGCTTTGAATGGGACTACCTTCATTGAATTCAGCGTACTCGAATTAGGTTTACTCCTGGGTGCCCAGCTTGTCACTTTTTTCAACTAGCACAGTGTTATTATTTGGTACAGTTTAGACAGATATAATTACGGTTTAAAAGCATTTGATATGAGTTTAGCCGATTTAGCAGGTTTTAATCTGACTGCAGGCTATTTGAACGATTTTGATACAATTTAGAAGGTTTGATTACAATTTGGTATGATTTGAATACGATTTGATACAATTTGAAACAGTTTAATTACAATTTGAGATAATTTAATATGATTAGATATAATTTGGAATGATTTGAGATTATTTGATTGGTGTTCTAGACGATTTGGAACAATTATTAGTTGAAACAATTTGGAACGATTAGAGATGGTTTGGGACGCTTTGAGACGATTTTGAAAGGTTGAGGATTTTAGAAGATTTAATTTTCGACAATTTTTTATTATTTGATTACGATTATTAATGGTTTGGTACTGTAGCGGCTCAAAAATCCTTTTCACTTCGTGGCACTCCTCGTAGCAAAACTATTTATACACCGCGCCGCTTAATTACGAGGCATTGCTCGTTTTGCTGAATAGAGCTGTTTCGCCATCCCATTCGCTAATCTCGATATCATCGCTAATCTCGATATCGATCATCGATTAATATCGAGAATTTCAGGAAGACGGTTACAGAAAAAGAAACGAAAGAAACGAAAAAGATATCAGTTGCGTTTTAGAATTTCAAGGGACACAGTCTCAACCAACAATAAATAATATAGTGATAGTGCCGCGAACAATCGTTCACACAACATTTTGTGAACTAAATATGTATAGCAATAATACTTTATAGTAATAATATATTAAATAATAAATAAATAGTTTATAAAAATAAATATAGTGAGTGTTATTACTTATAATAAAAACACGGTAACACCACTATAGTACAATTTCGATCGAATCAAAGCGGTTTAGAACATTTTTATTAAGATTTGTTTTATTTAACGTCGACTTAGTTGGTTGTGAAAATACGCTGGAAGAATGAATCAATCGCCTAGGAACAGAGACCTTTATTTCTCTGATACGATACGCCTTTGTAAAGCATACTGCCAAATGTATGACGTACACGGACTATTTATTATCGACGATTTACTATCTGCTTTACTAAAACAATTCAGAAATAGTTTTGCTTGGTTTATTATAATGACGTGCAAGATAGGTAAACGGTAAATTTATTCTTAGTTGAATAAATGTCTTTAAAAATATATCAAAACTGTTCATTTCGCCATTGAAATTAACAGGAAGAAAACACTCGACATCTTAATACATTACGTCGCGTGTATTAAACTTTTCAAAGCCAGTAAAGTATTTGGTTTTCTTGTTACTGTTTCTAAGATCAAATATCGTTGATTTGGTTGTTGTTCTTAAATTTAACTTCTTCAGTGCTGTATTTTCCTCTCTCAATGTTGTAATTTTATGTGCCAATTTATACAGGGTGTCCATCCATATCCTTTGAGATACAGGGTTTTTAAAAAATTTGCTTCAGAAAAAAGTACACACAAAAGTAAATTGTAACTTCCAAAATATTTATTGGAGAGTAACCAATTTAGTCTTATTTGACTGGCAATTGTATAGGCTTATTTAAAATATAACTGCGGTTAACTTGAATCTGCGAATCCTGGTGCTCAAAATGTCTTCCTTGTGATAAAATACAGGTTAATATTCGTTTAAGTATGCCTTTGGTTATGTCAATACTTAGTAATTCTTCCCTTATCTGTTGAGCGGTTACTTGTATTCGTTGTATTAATTCTGCTTTTGTTGCGCTTGCAATTCCTTTGGAGTATACAAGCGCCTTCATCGTTCCCCATACATACAAATATAATACAGTCAGATCGGGGAATGTTGCAGGCCAGTGAATAAAACCATTCCTTTCAATCCAATTATTTGCCAAATTTCCGGTTAACCAATTCTTAATATTTATACTGTTGTGACTAGGTGCACCATCATGTTGGAATGTGTGGAAAAATCTACTTAAAATATAAATTGCCATTCTTTGTGAATTGAGATTCATACATCCATAGAATACGTTTCACAAAACTCCAGTCTTTTATGATGGTCTATCGGTAATAGTTCTTGAACGGGTGTTGGATGGTATGGATGAAGATTCTCCTTGTATAATGTTTGATGAATTTGGTATCGAGAGACGTTCAATTGTAAAGCGAGCCCCCTTATGCTAATAGGTGGATGTTGTTATATTACTAATTTTTTTTCACCGACTTCACATCCAAATGATTTGGTGAGACTAAATGGGACTCCACCTGCATATTTGATGTTGCTGCGATATCTCACAATCTTCTATGAATATTTGAAAATACTCTAGCATTAGGAACGCGACGCGTTACAAATCTGCGTTGATATTCATTGCGAGCCATCGTGCATTATTATCGTAAAATCCGTAAACAAAATGGATATCAATGTACTCCTCACCTGAGACCTATGCCATCATAATATTAATTTTCTTAAATTATTTAGAATTTTTGATACACAACACTGACTCAACATTAGACAATTTCCCAAAACTAATGAAAATATTTAATTTTTGCTTTATGTTTTTTCAACATTTAAACGAAGGAGTTGATATAATCAATGCCTATTATTTTACTGTTAAAGATACTGTTACTATATTAACCTATACAACATAAATAAAGGGAATACGTAAAAATCTATTCCATGTGGGAACAAATAATGAATTGCGGGATTGCAGGAGAGATCATGCCGAATTAAAATTAAGTACAACTTTCATTTTAGAAAAACTGAATTTAAAAAAAAAAAGTATTTTTAATTTACTTTAAAGCATCATAACTTTCAAACAGATGCAGATGCAAGTTAATCACTTAAATCTTAAATAAGCCCATACAATTGCCAGTCAAATAAAACTAAAATCGTTGCTCACCTATAAATATTTTGAAAGTTACAGTTTAATATATGTGTGTACTTTTTTCTGAAATAAATTTTTTAAACACTCAGTATCTCGGATTAGCATCCCAAATTTGGACGCCCTGTATATGTTATCATCTCTGTCACACTCAAAACGAATTATAAAACAAATTAATAAATGTGTTACGTTCAGTTGTTTTATTTTGCCTTCCTTTGTTATTTCATAAAACATCGGAATCACAGGTACATCGGTCAAGTGCTCGCCATTCCTACCTTCTGTTTCCAAATAGGGCGTACTGTCTGGTTTTGTGACAATTTGATCTTGCTTTTCCATAAATAATGGAGCATGTTGTATTTTTCTTCCATCCTAACTCAACTGAAAAATTTAGTCAAGATTTTATATATTAAGCGCAGCGGTTTTGCTAAGTAAAAAATATATTATTTAGAGCAAACAAACGCAATACACACAACGACACAATAAGAGGAACAAAAAAAAGGTTAAAAATGGTGTTTAAAATCAAATACACATTTGATTTTAAACGCCTTTTTTTAGGTAATAGGTTTTAGGAAAAATTATGAAAAACTGTGATAATGGAAATATGCTACATTTTGAAATGATTACTTTTGATTGAGATGATCAAATAAAACAAAATAACAACCAGATTTAGTATAGCGAACCGGTTTCCTCAGCAACGAGTGTTACCTCCACGAGCTTTCACAACTGCTTTCGTTCATCTTGCCATGCTTTTGATAACACTATCGATCGTTTCTTGTGATAAATTTTCCCATTCGGCCAAGAGTGCAATTCGAAGTTCTTCTGTTTTTCAAACTGCTGGATTTCGAGCACGTTTCCAGTCTCCCTTGTCCCATACGTGCTCTATCGGGGGGGACCGAAGACTTAGATATTGTTGATAATTTAAATTTGGAATTAAGATATTGAAAAACACAGCCGTAACATTAAAGATTATAAATTAAAAAACAAAAAACATTTTATTTTCTTTTGTTTTTTCTCAATAAATCGAGTGTTACTTGTGTTCCCCTAATTGTGTCACTGTGTTTATATGAATGAAAACCGATTAACTTCATTTTTTGAATTTTTTTAAATTTTAATATCAAAGAACTTGATTGGCTCCTAACTGTATATATTTTTTAATCGTTTTGGAAAATGAAGCATCCATATATTAATATATTTTCAACTAATTTATGTTTGTAGTGGAAGTAGACTTAGAATGAATGAAGGATCAGCTTGAGTTAGATTTTCAAAATTTTTGAAAATATGCTTTTTATTTTCGACTTTTAAAATTCGCACATACGAATCCCACAGAAGTGATCAAAGTTTTTCTAAATTAGTATTTGATGTAAGAAACCAATTTTACTTAGCCAGATGCTCGGAAATCTCAGTGATTTTTGTTATTGGAGAGAAAATATAATTTAATGTAATACAAAATTCATAATTATTTTAAAAAATTATCTCGGCCTGGAAGTGGTTCTGAATTAGTATTTGATGTATGAACCGAATCCTACTTTGCCAAAAGGAGCGGAAATCTGACATTTTCTATTAGGTAAGAATAAATGTTACATCAAGACGTTTAATAATTTTGTATTACACTTAATGATGTTCCCTCTCGAATAACAAAAATCTCAACGACTTCCGAGCATGTGGCTAAGAAGGATTGCAGATTAAATATTAATTCAGAACTACTTCGATAACCCCCGTGCGATACACACCGTGTTTTGTTTTAAAGAATTTCATTTTATACATTTCACTCAAAACTTCTTCGATAATTTAACATTTTTCTATTTAATTAGGTTTTAAAAATATTTTGTTTATTAGAAATTTTTAAATATTAATATAAAAATTCATTTCTCGAGTGTTTCTTCAAACTTAAGTATTTACAGGTTACAGTGTATGTTTTGATATATTGGCATATACTTCACTCCAATAGATGAAACCCGAGAAGGAAACTTTCTGGTTTAAAAGACGCTCCAACTTTGAGTAATTTTTCAGGGTAAATTTTACTGACGATGATCATTGAGTTGTCCTCAGTAGGCAAACTATAGTAAGATATCAAATGAAAAAGCAAAATCTTTAAGACCAAATAAATTTATATTGTATTTTTAATCTGCTAGTCACGTATACGAACAACAAAAATACTCGTACATTTCGTTGCTGGCTGTATAATGAGTTTTCACCTAAATGTTGATTTTGAATATTCATGCGATGCAATGCAAAGTTATTCAATTAAATTAAGCAATATCACTGAAATGAGCTTTGTCTCAATTATACAATACATAATTTTTATAAATGCACAGCTAAGTAAGTAAAAATTCCGTTAAAACTATGCAAATTTAGTAGTTTCAATTAATTATTATAACCACCCCATTAGGTATTCATACGTAAATCTCATCGACATGATATGCATACGCTCTTATATATGTGTAGGCATGCATACATAAAACAAATTGAGTATAATTTTATGTTGGATTTATGTTGTTTAAAAATTATTAATTCATTTTTATGTCGTTAGCTTTTTTATATTTTATACTAAAGTTGATAAAATCTATAAAAGCTTTTCTTTAGTTGCTTAAAAGCACATTATTAAATTAAATTAAATTAAACTATATATCACCAAAATGTGGAATGAGTCGTAAAATACATATCGATTTTATGCATAAAAACATCAACATTACGGAGTTTAACAAATTCGTAATGTACTTGAATATGATTATAACATTGAACGTGAATGAATATTATTCATTCATCCAAATAAAAGATTTTTTTTTTGCATTTTCGATTTTGCTGGTGTACATGATCATTTTACATAATAAAATATATGTTAATTAAATATATGGCTTTTAAATAAATAAACAAAATAAGTTTTTAAAAATTTATTTACTTCCTAAAAAACACTCATCTATATGCGATGTGCATGCACATATTTGGTAGTTAGAACATAATTTAAATTGGTACGTGACATAAAGTGTTAATTACTTGGGGTTTATTTTGCCACTTCGAGTATTTATTTAGTGAAGATCATTTTCTGCAGATAAACTGATTACATCGATTTATTGTGCATACACACGAGACAAACAAGTTTTGGATATTTGAAAGACAATATTATTGATGAGAGTGATGACTGATGTCATTTTGGTATGTTGATTTGTACATTTACTGGGTTAAGAGGACATTGGCTTTGTTACCGTTTACAAACAATCTGGTTATTTAATCAAATAGACTGGACATGGATTTGAGGGGTGTTTACAAAATATAAAAATGTTTGTGGTTCGGACCTTTCACTTTGGGATATTGCGGTTTTTACTTATACTTATAATCATAATCCGTGATTGTTTACTTTCATAAGAAGTAGCCAAAAGAATTTGAATGCGAAAGTAAAAGTTGAACTCATCAAATAAAGTCTTAAGGAAATCTTTACTTTCAGAATAACATTGAAACAACTTTTTACGGACTTCATACACAAATTGAAACCAGTAAACACCATTCCACCCAAATAGAGCTTCACTAGAGAACAATTTCTTTGTTGAGATAACTCACCCACAACAGGGGTTAACAAAACGTATTGAGAATACAACATGCAAAATAATCAATCTATGGCATATTTCCAGAAACCCGACACGGATGCAGTTAAGATTAATTTTTACATTTTGTTTATTTTGTCTATTTCATATAAACTGTTAAGACAGCAGAAATCTTATGCACAGGTAAATAAACCGTTTAAATTAAAATAAAGCAGAATTAAAAATATTTTACAAAAGTATAGTTCTTTGATTATTTGGACCTTACCAATCTAAATAATCATACAGCTGAATCACAGGCTAGTTGGCCCCTTTTATGGTAAGCCAACTCTGCCACAAACCGACTTGGCTGACATACAACAACGGTTCATTTGAACATCAAAAATCAACGACGCCACAACAACCAATAACAATTGAAGCTCATACATGTAAAAGTAAACAATTGGTTCAAACAACAACAGCCGTGGTGAGAATAAAAGCAATTCAAGAACAATTAGATTGAGAATGAGTTAAATTCATAAGCAAGCAACAGAGGTATAGAAATTGAAGAATACTTACAAGAAAATTTTGGGCGCAATCCAGATGGAAGAACCACGACTATTATAGCTCGAAAGAAAGTTACAAAGGATGCATCATTTGGTTGGTAACAATTATTTTGGTGAATATTTGATGTGACTCTGTGTGATGTGATTGTAGGCGATTGTTCCACGATGTGGTTACCTTCGATGTGGCGCTTTGGGTTTCTGCGATGTGGTTTGGTCTCCGAAGTGGCTTGTCATCGAGCTAGTCGTGTATTATAATAGAGTTTCTAGGTCAAAATTCATGTTGGCCTTGTGGTTGGCAGATGATGTAAAGGTCAACGATCCAACTACTTCTAGCGGTACAATTATCACTGTGTATTGCTACAATTATATTGCTTTCATTTAAATCTACGACACTTCTAATATGAATTTATATTACTCACAAGAACATTATACCAACACCGCTATGAAAATCTTAAACTTGACAATTCTCCAATTCCTGTGTATGTATGTAAATAGTTAGGCGAAGTAAGTGTCGATGATTTGGTTGTGCCGGTCAAAATTCAAATCGGTGATGTGGCTGTCGGTCATTTGGCTGGTCGGCGAAATTGTTATCGAAGATATGATTGGATTCCATTAATTGTTGAATTTATCACAGCAAATGAAAATTGTCCATCATTCATTCTGAGGTTCCAAACGGCGGCTCTTTCGTCGTGATTCTTTCCTCGTTTTCTTCCTTTTTACCGACAAACAAATTTTGATGATGGGAAGTTTGTAATTCTTTTTTCAGCAATTTTTTTTTTTGATTTTTCTGATTCTGCACTACTTATAAGATAAAATATTTCAAGGCCATTTTGTTTATTGGTCGTTTTGAATTTTACGTAGGTTCAGACCTAAATGGCTTTGTAATTATTTGCATTCGACATCTAAAAAAAATTACATAATTATTGCTTTGCATTTTCAAATCAATTCAACGAAAAACTTCCTCGGGGAAATGTCCAACCCTAAAATAAACTTAGTAACTTCAACCTGTCGGTAGTTTGACAACAAAAATATTTTTGTCACAGATAAAATTGTAGCCAAATGGCTGAAAATGAGTTTATGGTATAAAAAAATATTTTATAAATTGTTTTTATTTAGAATTAGGAGAAATACAGTTACCCAAAATATTTGTGTATGTTTGTCTGTTTTTAAAGAACATTCTATGCATTCCGAACTTGTGTGATTGTAAATAGTTGTGTTTTTAATTGAAAATTAGTTTGTGTTGTATTATGAATAATCTCTACTTTATTCTGAACCTACATCTGGATTTGCCAATGGCAAAGTTGTTATCCATATTAGATTCCAAAAATGTTACAATCTTTCTATAATACGAATGGAATCAGAGCACAAATACGATCAAAGGACAAAAAAATTTGCCCTTACAAATATCTGCAATAAAATTTTAGTGAGAACGAACGGTTAGTTAATTTTTCTTCGAGCAGTCAATATTAGAGATTTTTTTTTTTTTAAACCAAGGTACCAGTTTACGCATCAAAAAATAATCTTTGTTTACTATACGATTACGTCAAAAAACAAAATAATTTTAAACACATACATAAACAAAGAAGTCAAATGTGGTGGTCATCACGGCTCATTGACGATTGAAGCAATGCCTTCTAAACTACAGGCCGCTTACACTAAATGATGACGACACGCTAAGTCAACGTTTTTGTTGCTTTCTCTAGTTGCTTTGTTAGTGTAAATATCTTAAAATTATTATTGCGCAGTCCCGGTTTAGACATAAATTGACGTCATGTGCGAAAAATGAGAGTAGTAAAAGGCCTGTAGTTTAGAAGGCATTGGGTATATCCAGCCCAAGTAGGCCTACATTTGTGATGTCTCACTTGTAGATTTTCCTCAGTTTTAGAATTCTACATGGGCTGGATGCAATATATTCGTATTATTTTTTGTTTATGTCTAATATAATTGATTTTAATAATTAAGTAAATATGAGCTTCCTTAATTTATTAAACTTCAGACGATGAAGGTAAAAACAATAAAAAGAAATGAAAATGGAACAAAATAAATTGTTATTTAAAGTACAGGGGCGGAATCATGAAATACGACCGGAAAAAATTTAAACGGATTTAAAAATATTTTCAAACTTATTAGATTAAAAGTATTCAAATTTACTATGATGGATGCAGACTGATGTATAAATGCAACTTCTATAATTCTTTAAGAGCAATGGTTAATCTCATACAAGATTTTCGAAATTCATTTCAAATTTCTCGTCCCAGGTTCGTCGCCACTTCATTTTATGAGATGGCATTGAAGTCTTTTGTATTTCAAAATTGTAAAATTTCTGGAAATATATAATTATTTTGATGTAAACGGGCAAGATCATGAAATCCGACCGAAAAAATGAATTGTTAGAAAATATTTCATTGGACAATTACAAAAAATTTCGAAAAAATGGCCAAAGTTGGCGTAAATATTTTGTATGAAAACTCAAATAAATAACAGTTAAACATAAAAATTTAATTCGACAACTACTTCATAATCGAGCAGTTTTAAACGGAAATGTTGTACCGGTAAAAAATGAATTTTGAAAATCTTGTTGGAGATTAGCCATTGCTCTTCAAATATTATAGAAGTTGCATTTAAACATCAGTCTGCATCCATCATGGTAAATTTGAATACTTTTAATCTAATAAGTTTGAAAATATTTTTAAATCCGTTTAAATTTTCCGGTCGTATTTCATGATTCCGTCCCAGATTCACTCAAAATATATCTACTCAAAAGTAGACAGAAAATTTTTTCCTCACTAAACAGTGAGATATCTACATTTTTTGAGTGAGATATTTTGCATCCAGCCCATATTATGTGTGAGGCCTACTATTTTTTAGTGAGGCCTACATGGGCTGGATACACCCATTGATTGAAGCAACACGGTTTCCAGGTAGCGGTTTTTTTCTAATTCAGTAGGCTACATATATTTCACGCTTAAATCGTTTGTTATGAAATTTCTAATATGTTTTCATTCCACACCTATTGAACAAAATAATAAAAATTTTGTTACTTTGCAGAAATATTCAATGTTACCACAATTTGAATAATTTACATAAACTAAGTACTAAGATCAAGATTAGAGTTTGTGTGCTTAGCTTGTTTAATACAACCCGCTAAACAAAAAATCGATTTCGCAAAATACGGTACAGATACGAACTATTAACGAATCATTTGTTTTGCTTTCTCTCAAGATCCGGCCCTGCTCATTGGAAAATTTGAAATAATTGATGAAAAGGTGTAGACGAAATGAATAAAAATCATATATTATGATTTTTTCGATAGTGTTTTTTTTTTCGATAATATCGAGTCATATTATATATGATGTAGTTTTGTTTAGCTGTCAAAGAAAAACCGTCAAATTTTTTTGGTTGAATTATTAAATGAAATTTATTTATAATTTTGTTATAATAATGGAATCCAGAAGAAGTAACGCCAGCTTACATTATAATAAAATGGCTACGTGATAGTTGGATAGTTAATATATTTAAATTACAAATTTTTTAACATAACCTCACTTTTTTCCAACTATCCACGGTTTTCCCTGGAGGACCTGCAGAATCAAGGTTTAAGCACACTGATAACTCACTCCATTTCATTCAAGAGTATACAATTTTGAATTGATCAACATTTGCTATCGTCATATTAGGAAAATTAAAAAATAATCAAATAATTAATTTAATAACAATTTAATAATTTCTCTCTCTCTGGCACTATACATCCCATCAAGGGATTTGGCCGCCTCAAATGAGGTTTCATAATCATATTTTCATTTCGGATAATGAGTGATTAATTCATTGATCCTGAACCAGCCGTGAAATTTTTCCTTGTCACCACCGGGAATCGAACCCGGGACCTCCGGTCGCTGGAGCAAGCATGCTAACCACTTTGCCACCGGGGCGGCAATTTAATAATACTATTGTTTAAATTAAATTTTAATTATAGCTCACATTTCCTAAACTTATATTTATCCCCATTTATTTGATTTTATACTAAAAGTCGTATACCAACGATATAATAATTGAATAAAAAACACTATCGAAAAAATCATAATTGGCCTCCAGCTTAATATTTTACAGTTCACATAACTCAACTTTTGTGTGCGTTTACTTGCTTCAATGAACTTGACCAAATATCCCAAATTATCACACACCGATATTGCGAAATATATCTGAAGTCGATTGAATTAGAGCTTATAAGCCATTCGAATCACTGTAACGAAATGCATTTCTTTTTAAAATTTTGTATAAGACTTGCAAATAAGCGTTGAGATTATTTAATAGTTTATTGACTGTTGACTTATTTGAGTTGGTTAGTTTATATAATAGAAAAGAAGGTACATTTTTCGTAACAAGGAGTGGGGCATATTAACAGTGGTTAATCGTAATTACACTGGTGGTCGACCAGCATGAAAAAGACAGCGTAATATAGTTTACACATAAAACTCAACGGTATACAACCAGCGGCTTACTTTATGAAGAAGACATCAAGTCTGTCGGTTGTAAAATTAACCTTACGGTGGCATTGTCTGATGTCACCTATAAATTCAAACGATGTATCATGTGATCGAAGCGCCAATAAATTATAAAAACGAAATAAGTCATCTATTGCAAAAAAAAATCGGTTCATGAAAGAAGAGACAATCATCACTTATATTCGTTTATATAATTTTAGATTATTATGTGTATATTCGTGGATTGACAAATTAATTTTAATTTTATTAAACGCACAAGCTAACTAAAAATAAATCTCTATATACAGTTACAGTGGCGAGCGCCGCTACAAGGTTAACTAATGCTTTGAATTTATTTGAAAATAAAACTGTGTTAATAATGTAAACACGTGTTTAACAACTCAACTGCCACGGTTTCTTGGACATTATCCCTTAAAGGGTGTATTTATCTAGTTTTGCTGCCCTCCCCTTTCCAAATTCCAATTTGGCTGGCGTGAAGGTAACAAATCACCCGTTTAAATTTTATTTATCAATTATCACATTACAGCTTTAAAAGTGGGTGGTATGTGTTACCTATCAAGTAACAATAATTTATAGGTGGGTATTAAAATCGTTTCACCCATTTTTAATCAATAGTATTATAATTAATTTATGAATGTTTAATTAAATTCGATTAGCAATAATTTTTTGTTATCACAGAAAAGACAAAAACAAAAAAAACTACAAAAGATAAAAGTAAAAATTTATTTTCAAAAAATTATGAAATTTTCAATTATAGGTTGTTGTTTTATTGAACTTAGCTTACACGCACACACCTCCTTATTATATTTTTACCATCTTACTAAACAGTCTATAGATATACAAAAAGCATAAGTGATTAGTATACTATATAGTAATATAAGTTATATGCTTTTCTTATAAAAATATGATTTATGTGTTTAAATTTAAATAAAAATTATAAAGTTTCGTAATTTGGTTTGATGAATTGTCTTACTTTGCTCGAAGCTTAAGTGGAGAAGGGGTCTTAATATTCTACTAAACTCATTTCAGTTTGATTTTAAAATAACAGCCACCACGCGTTTTTTGATTACAAATTTTAGCTCTGTCATGAAAAATACGGTTGATTTAATTTATAGCTGAGAAGACATGACGTAAAAGCGAAATTACAGAGAGTCTTATTGTATTATAGAAGATATGTAGATCCAGATTACAGAAAGTTAAAATTTCGATTGAAATGTACGATAAAATCAACGCTTTTTCTTATTATGATATTCTCCAATCGTCATGAAATTTTTACCATGTGTGATTTGCATGCTGAGGAGAAATTTTAGAAATATTTTTATTTCAAAATTTCGTTTCCTTCGGGTACCTCCCGACAAAAGTTAATTAAATTTTCGGGTTTTTGGCCGATTTGAATTATATTTCGCTCAGATTAATTCAATAATACTACCAATAATTCTAGATATTATGAATAAACCATGAAAAGCCTTCATGGTTTATTACATGGTTCATGTACCTTTTAAATGAAAGTTTAAATGAAAGTTGAGAATTAAAAAATTGCAAAACTTCGGTTTATTATCAAAATAAATATTATCAAATTATCGAGTAAATCTCAATTACAAGTTTTCACGAGGTGTACCAGGTATGATATTGTTGATACTGTACTTGATAGTTGATACTTTATTCGATACTTTGGCTGCATGGAAAATACTTCGACACCAATTTGTCAAAAATTCTTTATAAGAAAAAATTTCAACTTCAACAAATGAACCTTCTATAGAGAACAAGCAGTACTCGGAAACATTCATGAGAAATTAAGTTGAAACAGTTAAAAACCATCTGCTTTAGTATAGGAAACAAAAACAGGGCTCAATAGAAACTTGTAAATAATTCCAATAAACTTTTAAGTTCGTAGCCTTTTTTGGGTGACATTGAAACAAAGAATTTTGTTATTACAAATGAACTTTATTAAACGAATTATGTGCCATTTTGATCTATGACCTTTTGCCATTTTTCTGATAGAACCATGATCCCATCACTGTAGAACTTCTGTGGTTTAGAGACGAAAAATCGAGAAAACTCAGTTTCGCAGGCCTCTTTTGAATTTAAAGTAAAACCATTAAGATGGTTATGCATGGACGGAACAAATGGTAGTCCGATGGTGCAAGGTCAGGAGTATATGGTGGGTGTATCAAAACTTCCCAGCCAAGCGTCATCAATAATGTGTGTGGTCTAGCGTTATCATGATGGAACACAACGCCCTTTAGATTCAAGATTAGAATCAATCGTTTGGCCCAGTAGCAGCACCTTATAATGCACGATTCCTTCGGAACCCCACCAAACACACAGCATTACCTATCTTGGCGTCAATCTTGGCTTTGATACCTTTGAGAAGCTTCACCTCGTTTCGTCCATGATCTTTTTCGCACAACGTTGTCGTATCTTATCTACTTTTCTTCACCAGTAATCTTTCGTGTTAAAAATGGCTCATTTCGTTCAGTTTCAGCAGCGTTTCGCATATAGAAATCCGGTCCAGTACATTTTGACTGTTAATTCATGAGGTACCCAAACGTCAAGCTTTTATTTTACCCAGCCATTTTCAAATAGTTCAAACAGTTTAACTGTTTTGTGATAAATATTTAGTTCTTTACCAAATGCATGGATCTTCTTCAATTTTCTGCATGATTTTATCGACTTTACCAGTGGTTGGTCGACCAGAGCGAAGTGCATCTTTGCGCGCGAATTATTTCTTTGCTGCTGATTTTGATAAAGCACCTTCTCCATAAACAAAAAAAATAAAAAGATATCGAATTTTTTCATTATTTATCTCCAAGTTTAAAATGTTGTAAATTTTTATATACTTCACCGATTTTAATGTTTTGTATGTCAAAGTGCAAGTTAAAATGTCACCTTTCAAACACACATAAGAATAGCCCGATGAGAAAAATTGCCTCAATGTTTACTGAGATATATGCATGTAAAGCCATCTACCGGGAAAAAGGCAACGAACTTTTTTCCCTACCTATTATAATGTTGTTTTGTTCCCGATACTTCGACACAACTTTTCAGAGAAATCCCCACCTCCGTGAGTTGGGCAAAAAAAATACGGTACTTTAGTTTTATTACTTCATTATTTTTTTGAATTTTTGAGATTCTTAAAATGGCTATAACTTTGGATATAATATATAAACGATTTAAAAACTAGCTTTGGATGCGTAATTATCTCAGAATTTCTGGTTATTTAATAATAAAATATTAAATATTATATGATATATGATATAGCAGCAGAGAGGACACGGCTGTCTTCATTAAGCGACCTGCTTCCAGTTCTTCATGCTTTTATCAGACGCGATACAACCTCAGCATTGTACAGGAAATGAAAACTTAAAAGATTCAAGCTTTTGCAGGCCAATGCAAAACTAAGGATCGACGTGCAAGGGTTCTTGCAAACGAGTGCCACGAAGGAGAATATTGCAGCCAGCGAAACGCGTTTAATATGTGGACTATATAACATCACCAAAGAAACTCGACAAGAAGAAGCAAGATATCTTGTTTACAACTTAAGTAATTCGAGTAATTTGTAATCTGCAGTTATATTCTAAATTCGATTTAGCTTGTCTCCCACCAACAAAGGAGCTGCAGAGAAGCATTCATTTCGGGTATACCATCAAGTTCAAACATGGCTGGCAAATGCTTTGCTACCAAAAGATTGGGGATGGAAATTTCTGAAAAGTAGTTTGCTGCCAATTATAACTGATCTGCCACCGGCTCAAGAACATCTGCTCAAGTTGACATCTTGCAACTGTCTTACTTTCTTACGTAAGTGGTCAGTAATGCAGGGCTGAGCAATTTGTAGAACTTGCGAGGATATATCATGTAACAATACTACAAGCGAAGAAGATCTCAATGATATTGAACTATGCCCTTATAATTAATATTAAATGGAAATAAAAAAACTGATGTATTATGCTAAGAATAAATAATAGTTTAAATTGAAGTAATAAAATATTGACATTAATTTTTTAATTCTTTGATCATGGATTTTTTGAAGGTTAGTTTCTTCTTAATAAAATTAAGTTATTTCGTAAACGGTGTATCGCACAAACCTGCAAATTAGCTCAAACGACGACTAATTTAATTTCGCATAATGTTATGGTATACTGTTTTTTAAATAAGTCCTGCTAACTGTTCTATTTTTACAAGTAAACTCCAATAATTTACTTGCTTTCAACATTTAGCTCAAATTTTATTAACTTAACGGCCATAAATTAAAAAATAGTTAAACACAATATTGTGCACTATTAAATTCTCTGTCGTTTGAGCCATCTTCCGAGTTTGTGCTGTGTACCGATCTTAAGATGAAGTTATTTTCAGTTTTCTGAACACCTAACATTGGTTATCCCGACCCTGATTGCAGGCTTGGCTCAACCTTTAGAGGTAGGGATTTTTTCTAAAATACTGTCTTCAGCTAGTACTACAACCCTGTAAGATTTCGGTTCTATTGGAATTATTTACTACTTTAGCACAAAATTCCTGCACTATAATCTGCTAGATTTTCGAAATTCAATTTCTACCAATTAGATTTCTACCCATTTAAAACTGCTCGATAAAGAAATAGTTTTCGAATACAATGTTGCAAACTTTCGTTTATCTCTATTTTCTTACAAAATATCTAGGCCAACTTTGAACATTGGGATCGGATTTTATGATCCCATCCCTGGATTTACAAAACTATTGTTATCTTTCCTTCTTCTTTGCTTGTAAACATCGTGTCGCTTTGTGTTTCCGATTTTAATATTCGTGGTGTCGTTTCCACTAAACTAGAATTCAGTAAAGATTAAGCAGTAATCTAATTAAAGAAGTTTTACCGCGTTGCCTAATATTCAGAATTCAATACAAGGTTACTGCGGTTCAATACAAGGTTAATTGATTCAAAACAGATAATAAAATAAATTTGTTATATTTTATATAGAAATGGTCAGAAACGAATATTAAATACAAATAGTAGTTGTTATACTAACAATGTACTTGTATAGGTGAAAGGATTACCTGATTTTACTCAAAAATAAGTTATTTCGGCAAAAATTACAAAATCGAGAATTGCCTAAAGGCTGAAAAAACATAAAAATGTAATTGCAATAGAAAAATAGTTCTTGGAAGAGCTTTAGAATAAATAAAATAACAATAAAATTTTAAAAATGTAAATTGCTTATAAAATCCTTAGTATTTGGTACTTGTTTAATGTTTTTAATTATATTGGAATTTTACAGCAGAGGTTATGTAGAATTTTGTTATAAGAGTTCTGATTTTAGGAAAAATCGTTTATGTTTTGTAGTCCGATTGGTATGCACAACTTTCGAAATTTAAATAATTGGGCGGCACAAGTGGCAAAACTAGAAATGTTCAGAATATAATCCAACGACCAAAATTATTTCAAAATAATTAAATAAAAATTTTACGAATTTACGTTACGATAGTAAACAATGAAAAGTACGACGATGACAAATCAATTTAACAATATTTGCTAAACTAACAAACCTTCATTCTAGAGTGTTCAATAGACTTATCGAGTTGGTATTGTAATTTATTCATAGCACAAACAATACAATTATGAGATTCAATGATTCGAGCACCGGTTTACAACAAACACGACATGTGTAAATTTTTTATTTTTGAAAAGTCTCGTGTATAAGAATTCAATAATTGACACAAAAAAGTGTCATCGAACATACAAACAACAAAAGCTACAAAAAAAAATGTTTTTCACAAAAATTTCAACAGAATTAATAGATTTTGTGTCGTGTACAAAATCTGTCTGCACCACACCAGAGACACAGCACACAGTAATTAATCAAACATTAGTTTATGGTTTGGGTAATAATTCGATTCGCATTTTTTGTTTAATTTATTTCGCCTAATGCCACATAAATCATTTAATTAATTAATTCAAATTGTAAACATCATAGAAATGACATTAATAAAACATTATAGATCTTTTTTTTTATAAATTTTTATAGACAGAAACTATCATGGCATGTCAATCAATCTCACATTAATCCGATGTTAATACTAAATCGATATCCATCACATTTAGGTTGAATGCATAATCAAATAGTTTTATCGTTATAAATGTGTGTAATGTGCATGACAAACACAAAGATATATTTATTTATATTTGGAGTTAGATAATGGTTATATAGTGGTGAAAATTTAAAAACGATCCATATTTAGTAAACGAGGGCGGAGTATGAGGAACGTTATATGCACTGCGTTTAGATCTATTGTGCATCCTAGTTAACCTAACACTTAAAGTGAGAATATAGAGTATTGATGATTGCCATTATTTAAAGCGGTTCTAAACTACATAAGTCCGTTTAAGATATCCCTATTTTCTCCAAGTGGCGACTATATATAGTATCAAGGTGTTCAAGATTATTAATATCTCAGTTTTCTTGTATCTTCTTATGTTACAGATTTCTATTGCGAGAACTTACGAATCAAATAAAGTTAGGGACTTTACTACGAGTAAGCGAAATGAGAATCTAGGCTCGTTTACCCCAGCTCCAGTCCTCGCAATTGTTTTTGATCCATAATTCTACCGTTCAGATGAGTAACAGGGAAGAGATGATTTAATGGGCTACCCGAATTAAGAAAAGTTGAATTAAGAAAAGTGAATTAAAAAAGTGGTATTTGTATGAAAAATTTACACTTATTTAAAAAAACCCTGAATTTAAAAAATAATTACAACAAAAAAACTCAATGCAAAATGAATTAAAAACTGCACATATTATTTCATTTTTTAGAAAATTTATCTTAATTCATTTTCAATTTGATTTAAAATATGTATATTTATTTTATTTCATGTTTTGCCCACTTTTCTTAATTCATTTTCAAAATGAATAGAAGATTATTAGGCTAAGGTTTACTTTACCTATATACATCGAGAAAATCAGGTAAGGATTATACATTTAAAAAAAATTTAATGCAGAATTGTTTATTAACAGTTTTTAGGAGGGGGATGCTAAATTTTTCCGGAAAATTTTTTGATTTTCCGGAAAATTTTTCACTTTTATTTCAATATTTTTCTTATTTTATTTATTTCTAAAGGGTTTTCCAATAAGAGGTTTCATTTTGATTTAAAAAAACGAGTATTTTTCAAGAGAAATCAATGAATGTTTATTTCATTGTAAAGAGGAAGGTATGCCATTAACATTTGAAAACGATATCAGCCAATTGGCCGCCACGGCTACGCTTGCAGCACCATATCCTTTCCATGAAATTTTCCATGACTGCAATTTTCACATTTGCGGCTGTATGTCCTCGATAACGATGACTTCCCGAATTCCGTGTTTCCGACCTTATCTTTCACGTGGCCCCAAAGAAAAAAGTCTAAAGGTGTTAAATCATAAGATATCGGTGGCCAATTGTGATCACCTCTTCAAAAAAAACACGGTCAGGAAACTTTTCTTGCAAAATTGTGACTGTTTCGTTGCTTGTGTTGCACGTAGCACCGTATTGCTGAAAATAAACGTCGTCCACATCAATATCTTCCAATTCCGGTCATAAAAAATCATTAATCATAGCTCGGTAGTGCAATTCATTCACCGTAACAGTTGCACCAGCCTCATTTTCGAATAAGTAAGGTCCAATCACACCGCCAGACCAAAAACCACACCAAACAGTGACACGTTGAGAATAAAGAGGCTTTTCAACAATCATTCTTGGATTTTCTGAGCCCCAAATACGACAATGCTACTTATTAGCGTAGCCTCCGAAATGAAAATGAGCCTCATCACTGAAGTCGTTTGTGGTATGTGTAATACCAAAGATCGACGGGAATCGACAAACCTGGGTTTTCGTCAACACTACGGGCTAGAGCAGCAATATTCTCGGTTGTTCTTGAGCGACGGTTACGGTTTCGATTCTTCACATCACTAACTTGTCCCAACAACTAAAATTTGTCCACCAGTTTCACTATTAGCCGGCCGTCAAGATGCTTCACGACGACCTTAAAGTGCTTTAGTTTTGCGCACTGTAACTGCAAAATGTTCACCATATTTGTAGTGAATTTTAACAATTTCAATGCATTGTTGAAGCGTGTGTCGTACCATTTTTAGTAATAGCTTAGTTTTTACTTGTCAAATGTCAAAAGATGATAGCTTCAAAATTGACGGCTGCCCAAATAGCAGGCTATTCAAAATGAAACCTCTTATTGGAAAACCCTCTATTAAAAATAATTGCTTCATCAACCTTGCAGACACAGATCAAATAGTTTTTAACGCTCTTATCGCTTCTTCTGATAGTGCCACAAATGTTAAAAAAACAAATTTTAATACCTCAGAGGATGGGGGCTACCACCCCAAACCACCGCTTTTTCAGAATTTATACAATTATTCAAGTACTTAATAAACACATTTTTATTAATCACTTGTTTTTTGTTTCGCAGAATTATTTTGAATAATTTTCAAAAAGTTTAACAAATCACTCGATCGATTTCGACTTGTTAGGTCATCATCAGGAGTATCTACTGATTTGGATTAGTAAAAAATTTGTGTTATATAGTAGAAAAAAGCAAAATATAAATAAAAGAAGGAGGGACAAAAAATAAGCAATAAAAATTAATCTACGGATCGCGCAGGTAGGCGATGAGTCATAAGTTGAGTAACAAAATTCAAGGTATATTATTGCGTACGTGAGAATAGAAAAGGGCGGTGTCTGTAATTGGTGAGAACCGGATTTCTCTCTGTTCGTTAAGGATATTTTGGTTAAGAAATATTGATTTTCGAATTTCGTAAGATTCTAAGGTATCTTAACGTCTGCCTTTGGGTTGTATATGTAATATGTCTAAATTGTTCAAGATAGCAGTATGATTTTCTGAAGTTAAATGGTTATGGAAAGTTGATTGATTGCAACCAGATAAATGTTCTTTAGCTCTAACTCCAAAATTGCGCCCAGTCTGACCAATATAGGAGAAACTACAATCATTGCTTTTCTATTCTCACGTACGCAATAATATACCTTGAATTTTGTTACTCAACCTATGACTCATCGCCTATCGCGATCCGTAGATTAATTTTTATTGCTTATTTTTTGTCCCTCCTTCTTTTATTTATATTTTGCTTTTTCCTACTATATAACACAAATTTTTTACTAATCCAAATCAGTAGATACTCCTGATGATGACCTAACAAGTCGAAATCGATCGAGTGATTTGTTAAACTTTTTGAAAATTATTCAAAATAATTCTGCGAAACAAAAAACAAGTGATTAATAAAAATGTGTTTATTAAGTATAAGTATGTTTCGCCAAGTGCCTACGGCAAATAGCGTAAAAAGTAATTATTCAAGTGTCAAATTTTATTTATAATTTTAAACTAAGTAAAAACAGAAATTGAAAAAATTTCAAAGTTTTCCTGGAAAAATTTAATTACATATTTTGAATAGTTTTCTAAAATCATTTCCTGAATAATTTAAAAAAAAACATTTTAATTCAGTTTTTTTACTTTTCTTAAAATATTTTGAATTGAATTAAGAAGTGCACATATTAAATCAACTTTTACTATTTCATTTCTAGCAACTTTTCTTAAATCATTTTCATAATGAATTAAAAACACTTATTTAAATTCAGAAAAAACACTTTTCTTAATTCGGGTAGCCGATTTAATGTTTTCAACTTGGCCTGTTCGAGAAACTTGATCGTAAAATGTCTCTAAAAATTCGTAATCCAGTCTTTTAATTGTATAATCCCATTTGACATACTTTTATTTGTTGGTTAGTATAAGGATGTAATCGTTTAAAGCTTCTCGAGGCCAAGTTTTGTTTCCTGTTTTTATCCATAAATTGGTATAAATCAGTTCAATACTTCTTCTTTTTTTTTTTTTTTTTATTTTTTTTTTTATTTGAAATTATTACAACTAAATACAATTCATCTAGTAATTTTTCTTTCTTAATTTAGTCACTTGTGTATGAGTAGAGGCCCATTGACCAGCTCCATTTATATTTTATTTACTGAAGTAGTCTTTGCTCTGGTGTCCTTAATCCATTAAAACAATTGGTTTCGTTCTCTGCAATCGTCTTACTGCATGTGAAGTGTCCAACATACCACGAAGCTCTTCATTTACGTGTTGATAGATACGTTGTCCATGAATTACTGCAAATTTTTTTATTTCTTCTTGAACCGTCGGGATATTTAGGTCCCTATGAAGGTCATCATTCCTAATGTACCACGGAGCGTTAACTATACCACGTACCACTTTGTTTTGAAAAGTTTGTATTATTTTGGTGTTGGTTTTCTTTGTACAACCCCAGAGCTGTATTCCTTAAGTTCATACAGGCTTTAGCACCTGTTGATACAATAGCAATTTATTTTCGGTTGACAATTCCGAATTTTTCCCGAGAAGCCAATACATTTTGCGATATTTGATATTAAGCTCATCTTTTTTCTTTTTAACGTGTTCTTTCCATGTGAGCCTGGTATCTAAGGTCATCCCTAGATATTTAGCATTATATGCATACGGAACCTGCTGAGCGTTAATGATTACAGGTTTGTAACTGACTTTTAGATTGGTGAAATTCATATGCGCGGATTTCGATTTATTGAGCCCGATACGCCACATTTTTGTCCATTTTATGATTTTGTCACATGCTTCTTGCAGTTTCTTTGTCGATTCCTCGATAGTGTCTCCTACTGAGAGAACTGCAGTGTCATCAGCAAATGTTGCAACGGTAATATCGTTTAATTGAGGTAAATCTCTGGTGTAGAGCAGGTAAAGAATAGGTCCCAAAACACTACCCTGCGGGTCTCCTGCCAAAATCTTTTTTAGCTCGGAATATTCATCTTCATATTTCACCCTAAAGTGGCGATTCTCCATGTATGATTTTAAAATCATAAAATATTGTTTTGGTAAATCTCTATGTAGTTTGAAGAGTAAACCTCTGTGCCCACCTTATCGAAGGCCTGCGCCACATCTAAGAAGATACTAGAACAAACCTTTTTCCTTTCTAATGTATTCTCAATGACATCTGTAAGCCTATGAACCTGCTCAATAGTTGAGTGTTTCTCTCTGAAACCAAACTGATATTCTGGGATAAGGTTTCTTTGTTCTATGGTTCTTTCAATCTTTTGAGCAACAGTCTCTCAAACAATTTCGCTAGTGTTGGTAGAAGTGAAATTGGCCGGTAGGATTTTCTATCATTCGGTGGCATGCCCGGTTTCGGAATCATTATTACTTCTGCCACTTTCCACTGCATTGGCACATGCTTTTTCCTGAGAATCGCATTAATTATGTGCAGTAATTTACGGGTACCTTTTTCACGCAGCTCCTTTATTATTTGCCCTGTTATCAGATCATAACCAGGAGCTTTCTTTACTTTTATGTTCTTAATTTCAGCTTTTAGTTCTTTTAATGTTACAGGCCTGATCTCTTCGAAATCAGATATTCTGGGCGTATATCAGCAGTGTTTTCATCATTGATCTGCAGACCTAGAGGTTGAAGTGTTTCTTCAAGATGTTCAGCAAACAGGTCAGCCTTATCTTTCGCACTTCTAGCCCATTTCCCATCGTTTGTTTTGATTGGGGGATCTGAGTTTTTGGTCGTTTCAACTCTTTTGTTACTTTCCAGAGGGAATAGTCGGTATCTTTAGTTGGAGCTAGGGAACAAAGGTATTTTCCAATTGTTTCATTTTTCACTTTTTTATGAGTGCCTTAAGTTTGATGCACGAGTTGTTTAAGGTGGTTTTATCTTGCGGCGCACGCGTAGTCTGCCATTTCTTTCGGGCTTTTCGTTTTTCCTGCACTAGTTCTCTTACTTCTATTGGGTAAATAACGGAGTTTTCTTTCCTGGATGATAATTTGGGAGTGCATTCCCAAGCCGACCATTGTATGACATCAAGGAGCTTGTCTAGTTCTTCTTCTATTTCATTTTCACTTTTGATTGGCACTTGAAGTTCTATTTTTTCCTCTACCAACTGCTTAAACAGTTCCCAATTTGTTTTATTGTTTGTGAGCTGCGTGGTGAATTTGTTTTTTCTATTACATTATCACTAACCGTCATAATAACAGGAGAATGATCAGATGTTAGACTTTCATCATTTTCTAAGAAAATGTAGCGTTCCGATATGCCTTTGATGATGTAGAAATCTATTAGATCTGGGATTTTGTTAGGATCAGTTGGCCAGTACGTTGGTTTCCCGCCTGAGTAAAATTCACAGTTTGAGTATTGGCCAGCTGCAAGTAACTCTTTGCCTTTTGGAGAGGTTAATCTTGAACCCCAGAAGGTATTTTTTGCATTAAAGTCACCTCCAATAATGAAGTTACTTCCTAATTTCTAGAACAAGTTAATGTAGTATTCTTTCTTTAGGTTATACCGTGGGGGGCAATATATCGCAGATATATTACAGGCGTTGTGATAACTAAATTTAACCGTCACGGTGGTTACTTGCATGGATTCTTTTTCTATTTTTAATTCTTCATGATGTTTGATATTATCTCTAATAAATATAGCTGACCCTCCTCTTGCTCGTTTTGCAGGATGAGTGGTATGGTAACAAGTATATCTCCCGATTGATACATAGGAGCTGCTGGTAAAATGTGTTTCTGATATTAAGCATAATTTTCTCGGTTTTTAAAAATAGTTCTAATTCTTCTAGGTGTTGTGTTAATCCGTTTGCATTCCATATGGCTATTCTTAATAAGTAGTTTTGATGTCTGGTTTCTGCTCCGGAATTATGAATTGAACTATGTATTGCATACATTATTTATGTTTAACTGTTTTGGAGCTTGGTATTTCCAGCAGATTAAGTCGATCCAGAATTAACTTATTTAGTTTATTCTGTTCCTCAAGGCTCTTTAAAATTTATTGGACAGTGTTTTTGAAATTTTTGGTACCGTTGGCCTCATTTGCTTTTGAATTTGAAGCGGCCTGAGCATACATATGTGTAATTCTCCCTACGCATAGATGCTTCATTTCTTGCTCGATCTTCGTTTGGATGACTTAGAGGGGGTTTGCGTGCCTGATCCCTCATTTCCTGTGGCTGTTTGGCAACCTCACATCCCCGGTAGCTGGCTGGATGCTCCCCATAATAATTTATACATTTTGCTGGTTCTTCTTTAGGTAGTTTGCAAGTTTGTATTGGGTGTTTTTCAGCACATTTCACACATCTTGCTTGGATCGCGCGCACAATATCGTTGCGTATGGTTATAGCCTTGGCATTTTTAACATTGTACTATTCTTGCACTGCCTCTTTTAACAGCTTCGATCTTTACTTTCATGTTCAGTATGCCAGTTATATTTTTGATTGATTGATTGATTGGAATGTGCGACCAAACCTAAGCAAGATTCCCGGTTGACGCCGGGCCCATCCGCACACTCTTTTACACATAACAGGATGGAGGGATAGGAATGGTATATTAATTATTATTAAAATTGACCCGGTTTCAGACACCTAAGTAGTCAATAGTTAGTAAATTGTTAGTTAAAATGTAATGCTATACGGTTAACACAAGACAGCACAATTATTTAAAATATGGTATAAATCTCAGCAAACAGAATCCTAAAAATTATATTAAATTATCTGCAATAAAACTTATAATATTTCCAGTGGTGGTTTTTACTATTAGGAATACTAAAAGAATGGTCAATAATGAAGTATTAACTAATTATATTAAAACAGCTTAATGTAATAATTATCATTAATTAATTCAATTCAATTCAATTCTCCTGAAAAATATTAAATAAAATTAATCAAATTCAAACTACCAAATAATTAGTATATAATAATAGTACTAACCAGAATCAAAAGTATCATTACAGGACTTCGAGATACTAAACAGTGTAAAACATTAAAGCTTATAATTATTAATAAGTAGCAGCGACATTTCTCGTTCAACAATAAAACCTGTTAAAGTATAATTCAGCAATAATTAATACTAACAATCGAAGCACCATGGTCATCATTAAAACAGTAACTGCCATCTCCTAATTAAACGAGAAATAACCCATGAGCATCCTGAAATTTATATTAATCAGCTTTCTGTTCATAATCAATAATTAATTTCCTGTAACTTAGTAATGTAATCATTACTGTTCGAATTCCTAATTTTTTAAAATAATAGAAATAAAAATTAAAATATAAACGTACCCTAACTCACCTTCAAAATGAATTAAAAAAGGCACATTCTATTTAAAATTTAAATTTAAATTCCAAAAAATGTTCATTAATGAAAATAATAGTTGCATGGATTTACATTGATTACATTGATTACTATAAACATTTATAATTCATTTTAAAAATGAATCAAGAAATGCGCCGCACAAATTCACCTTATCGAACTCTTTCATTTCTTCTTCAACTCCGATTTTAATTCATCCCCAAAGCGAATCAAAAACACTTATTTTAATTCAGAAAAAACCCTTCAATTCAGACCCCTTTAATTCATGCAGGCCCTGATAAACCTTGATAACTCTAAATTGCTCATCATATAAAACATAATAAATATAGCAATTTAATACTCAACCGAAGAATAATTGGAGGTAGGAATTAGTAAAATTAGTTAATTTCTGAAATCAAAATGTGGAAAGAATCATTTTCATTAATAATCTTAGTAAAATGTACCAAGAAAAATATGTAATGTAGATCCAGGAGTGCTCATTACCCACTTCTCTAGAATAAAAAAACTAACACACTGCAACCCATAAAGTTATTTCCCAATCCCAATAGATGAAAACTCAGCGATCGCCCGTTAACATCAATATAAAAGAAAAATTTATCGCAATACACATCCACCGTCTCCTCGCCGCCCCTGTGTAAATTGATCACACAAAATGAAATGAAAAAGCAAAAAATCCATGTTCAGTATGCCAGTTATATTGTAAATTTTTTCTATTTGCTCGGATTTATCCAACGTTAGCATGAACAGGGGAAGCCCTCTTTTTGAAACAGGCTCTAGTCGGTTCTCCCCGCTACGTCTCTCTGTTTTAATAATGTTAACGGCATCAAGGATTTTAAATCCTTTATTTTCTAGATCTTTCATTATTGAATTAATTTCACAGGTTGGATGTAGCCCTCTTGCCATGACCTTGATGGGACGATCGTTTTTATTTTCGTACGTGTACCACTGATATTTTTCTGTATGCGTTTGGATTTGAAGTGTTGATTTTCCATACATTATTGTTCAGAGCAGTAATTGTATACTCTTGTTCCGTAACATTACTCATTAGACTTTGGATTTCTGAGTAGTTGGTTACTCCTACTATCCTACTATAAAAATCGGTGGTGTGGTTTTTACCTTTGGCTCTGCTTCATTTTGTTGAGCTGGTTGTTGTTCGAGTGATTTTTCTACTTCTGCTGTGGACTCAGCGACATTTATTTGTGGAGGTGATTTCTCTTTTGGTTTAGCTGCTTGTTGTTCTAGAGGTAGTTGTTTCTTGATGATTAACTGTTTTCTAGAAACCTCTTTTGAAGTTGATGGTAAAGTTTCTGACATTTCTGGTGAGTGTTGAGCTTTCCTTTTCTTACTTGGTCTTTTACTTCGTTTCAACATCCAATTTGTTTCTCTTTCTAGTTCTTCTTCATCCGTATGGAATGGATTAATGTCATCATCGATTGTAGGGCTAGGTGTCGTCCCAAGTTCTGCACGTGTTTCAACTGCTTTTTTGAGTTCTTCATTCTCTTTTTTTTTAATTGTAAATTCTTCTTTCAATTTAATTGTAAATTCCTTTATTTCTCTTAGTTGTTCACGGAGTTCGGCATTTTGCTTCTCGTACTGAAATATATTTTCAGTTGAAGATCTTGGTGATCTTGGTAATTTGAAACTTCGTCCAAATGTGTTAAACAATGATTGGCCCACCCCAGAATCTATTGGGCCTGACTCCGAAGAGCGTGGATTGGTCAGCATATCTGCTGCTGTACCACCTGGGGCATTACTTTCCGTATTTGTTGTACTCATTGTTTGTTTTAGCCAATTTATACCACTGGCATTTGGTCCCCGGTAGCACTTTGCTACTGCTGAAGCAGTACCCGCCCCCGTGACGAGGACGCAGCTACCTTGGTGCTACCTAGGTGTACACAGAGATAGCCGAAGCCCTCTGAATACCCTAGGCTGAGGGGCAGTTCAATACTAACACGATTCTTAAACAATATAGGTATAAAATGCAACGAACCGTTCACCTACATACCAGTGGCACTTTCTGGCAATTCCCCGGAAATAGGGCATTGGGGAAATAATTTATATAATGTTAGTTCAAATATTTTTTTCCAGCCAACTGAGGAGAAAAGTTTGATGTAAATATTTATAAATTGGGAATATTTTTTCCATATCTAAATTGGCAGTGAAAATTATTCCCAATTTAACTTTGTTTTCAAAAAAATTAATATGTACTACCTTTTTACCTCAGTATGGCAGGAAATTTGTTTTAAATAGAAATTACATATAAAATCTTTCCCAATTCCCTATTTCCAGGGAATTATCACAATAGTGACACAGTGGCACTATTATGGCTATCCCTGGGAATAGGGAATTGGGAAAAATATTTTCATAGCATATGCTTGAAACAGACGTGCGGAATTTCCGCATGCGGATACGCAAGCGGAAACGCAAGTTAACTACATGCGCGTATTTTTAAGACATTGCGTTTTTATTTTTCAGTAGAGTTTTTAATAAACAAATACAATTTGTTTTGGAATTTCTGTCAAAATATTGAAAAGCCGTCGTGATGTTAATATTAATTCATGTTATTTTTTTTTGTTATGTAGTCAACACTGCTGCGGTGCGTTTTTTTTAGAAATAGAGACAACTCGCGGAAAAACGCAGCCTATGCGGAATACATGTATTTCATTTGATTTAAAGTCGTGTATTCTAATTTAAACGCACGCGTTTTTCCGCACGTCTGTTTCCAGCAATATTTGTCCAAATTGCATTTTTCTGGCATACTGAACAAATAAGTTTAGTGCAAAAATTTTCAAAACAAAGTTAATTTGGGAAATTGTTGTTCCACAAAATTTTTGTAGGGAAAAATATTTTTCCATTTATCTTTGTTTCGAAAACATTTACACCAAACTTATTCCCTCAGTTGGCCAGAAAAATAGAATTTAGTCAAAAGTGCTATGAAAATATTTTTCCCAATTCCCTTTTCCAAGGGAAACCCAGAACAGTGAAACAGGAAAATATTAGAAACCACATGAAACTTTAGAGCTGCTGAATGCAGACGATTCAAACTGTCTGAATCAAACATAATTATCTAAAAATAAAGATCGATTGAGTTACGAAACTGAAGAAAATATTTTAGGGGATGACGAATAAAGTGAATTGATATTTGAAACTTCCACCGTTGTAGCTACCGGAAATGATGCAGGATCGGATGTAAACATTGAAAACACCGATTTAAATTGAGAATTAGTTTATACGCAAAAAGGCGATATCCGGTGGCGTAGACGTGAGTTTGAAGGAGAAACAATTCCTTTTAATGTAAATATTACCGATTGTTCACCGAAGGATCATGTTATCAATTTTTCGCCAGCAACGTATTGTTTTCGATATATTTCGAGGCAGATGTTTACTAATATATACTAATTTGTACTTAAATATTAAACTTCAAAACTTAAATGCCAAATTGTTTTGGAATTCATATATTAATAGAGAATCGTAAATTAAGCAGACTGTCGATGTATTGGGACGAATATTTTAGATTTGATGCCGTCAAGAACGTAATGAGTCTCAAAATATTTTACAAATTAAGAGTGTGGTTGAATTTTGCGGAAAAAACTAGTCACAATAAAAACAAATTCAAGTTAGTCGGTCCATCAATCGACTCTATTTCTAGAAATTCTATTTATCTTCTCTATTTCTAGAGGTAACGCTCGCAGTGGACGAGCAAATCATACTGTTTAAAGGGCGTATCGATAAACAACAGTACATGAAGGGCAGACTTTCCCCAGCTCTTTGTGGGAAAAGACAAATTCAGAAATTTCCTTACAAAATAGAAACACATTTGGATTTGGCCGAGTAGCTGTAATAGAACTAGCTACTTATCAATTATTTAAGAGACTAAAACAATTAAATGTTAATGAAACTGATACGGTAAGAGTTAATCGGTTTGCGAATTCCAAACATGTAAATGTTAAGCAGTTAAACTTAAAAGGACGAGGTTCTTATGATGAAGTGACCAGCTTATATGGTAGCATATGTATTGTGAAGTGGCAGTGCAATAAGCCAATTTACTGAGCATCAAATTACATGGATGCCGGAGTTAAAAAATCCGTAAGAATATGGGATAAAAATTTTGAAAAGTACGTGGATGTGAAACAACCAGGCACAGTAGCTGAATATGATTGTGGAATGGGAGGAGTGAACATTTAGGACCAATTAATAGCGTATTATAGAGTTTTCATAAAAAGCAAAAAATGAACGCGAAAATTTTAATTTCCACCAATCAAATTCCAAAAAAGAGACGTCGACCACTATCCAATCTAGTGCATTTATGCCTCGATAGTAAGAATAACTGCTGTTATGTATATCGCTCAAAAGACTCAATATTGAAGGTGGATGTTGTTTTTATGGTTGACAATGAATTTCCAAAATTTTATTTATGTTTATGTTTTTCTTAAGTTTACTTTTTCTATTTAACTTTTATTTAATGTTTATTGAATTATCTGGATATGGATACATAAATAAAGAATTTTCGATAATGATTTTAATTTGAACATTTACATGACCTTTAACGGCATTTCTACTCGTTCGTAGACAAATTTTAAAGTTCAATTTCTCAGCGCTCGGGCTCAATATTGTAATGAATCAAATATTCTTGTAAATCAAACATGAACATTGTCTGATCTGATAAATAATCTCCCAAACAGAGAAGAAACAGAAAAGTCGTCAATGTTAGAAGGGAGATTGACGAAGACACCTTTTTCTAAACACCACGTGCCCACAATTTCCTCGAGGCAATTTTGTGGTGTATAAAATACAATTTTTATTTGTATTGTGTTTTTCTTCTCTTGTGTATAGGCATTCTATTTGTCATTTTTATGATGGAAGGAAGAGCAAAAATAGAGGGGTAAATATGTCGTGGCCAACATTCAACTATCTTTTACAACAAATGTATACATAGATCCCAAATACGCCACACTTGCTTTCTAAAGCGAGAAATTAAACTTATCGATCTTTCGAATAATCAAAAAACAATATCCCTGTTGCTTAAATTTCAGAAAACCAACAAGGTCAACCCTTGTTGGCTCAAAAATTAATCTTCAAATTTATTTAAAATGTTTTAATTCTAAAAAAAACATAAACCCCTTCGATTCATATAAGGCGATGTGAAATTGTATACTCCGAAAATTTAATTTCGTAGCTTTCACTAAATTTTATATCAAAATTGGAATGCGCATTTGAAATAATCTTAAAATTGGATTTTTTTATTTTTTGACCTACTTAAGCAAATTTTCATTTGCTTTTTCATTTCTGAGTTTAAGTAATTTTTTACATACACCCTAAATATGAGTTTTCTAATTAAATTCTGAACTGTGGCCCTATTCTGGCTTTCCCTGGGAACAGGGAATAGGGAATAATATTTTCATAGCATTTTTGTTAAAATTATACTTTTCTGGCCTACTAAAAGAATAATTTTAGTGCTAAAAATTTCAAAACAAAGTGATTTGGGAAACTTTTGTTCCACAAAATTTTTGTAGGGAAAAATATTTTCCCATTTAACTTTGTTTCGAAAATATTAACACCAATCATGTTCTCTCACTAGGCCAGAAAAATACAATTTAGACAAAAATGCTATGAAAATATTTTTCCCAATTCCCCATTCCCAAGGAAAGCCAGAATAGGGCCACTGGGATGACTTTGACATGTTAGGTTACCTGATGATTTTTTTTCTGGTATGATATACTGGTCGAACTTCACAAAAGAGTCTTGTTGAAATAAAGTTTTTTTATCAAATTCCGATAAAATTTAATGTTAATTCTGCACAAATTTTGTTTGAAATTTAATTTACAATCCATTTATTTTAAATCGTTTTTCCGTAAATACTAATACTTTTCAAGACATTTCCAAGAAAATCAAAATACTCCTACAGGAAATGCCACTCCCGGTGGGCCGATTATGGCCAGACATCACTGGACATCATCTCCCAATGCATGAAAAAAGTTAAAGTGTGAAGTTTCATCTCGACCAATCGATCCATCCGTCTTGGATTGATATAAACATTTTTTCGCAGGCCTGGTGGACATCATGACGAGTCAAAATCAAAATTAACATCTTTAGACACTTTATATTGCAGAAAATTATTTGTTTTTTATTGAGTATTTTCTTAAAATTTAATTTAATATATTTAATATTTTAAATCACATATGTAAATGAGCCTGCATTTAAACAGTAATGGCATAAAATTATCTTTCAAATAAGGTTACATTCATGGCCATTAAAATTATTATTGATTGTGTTATATTTAAAATCAAAGTTCTATTAGAAATCAAACACCCTTTATAGATCAATTTTAGTCGTCTGCGAGCATTTTAAACTAAAATTAACGAAACCTTTTACGAGTATTTCGATAAGGGAATGAAATGAAAATAGTATTGCCTGATGAACACACCACTTTAGCTTATACATACAGTAGCAAGGTGAATTAAATTGAGTCATGAAGTGATTAACTGTGCCGTCAAGGAAACAGAATTTCAGAAGATGGTAGACCTGACCGGCGGAATGGTTTAAAAGTTTAACCCAAAAATTAAATTTCTTTTTGGATGCGGAAGTAAACATTACATTAGGAGGGGTTAGTAGGTTATTGTGTAGATGATAAGGTGATTTATTTTAATTAAACTTTTATGCTTTTATGTTTTTGTAGCCAACACACATATATTTCTTTTTGATTAGTGATGTATGATGCAGATAATTTATCGATTCATGTGATTTATAAATTTGCCTATTTTATGTTTGTGAATATGCCAGTAATAATGTGATTTCGTTGGTCTGTAGAAATATTTTGATAATAAATTTGGAGAAGGCCTTGATTGATGTTGTCTGAATGATTATCATATTCAACAAATTTTATTGTAAATCTGCATATTTTAACACATAGTTTATTTCCGGGTTACTACTAGATTTGCAATTATTTTATATACTGTTATTTTGCATATTAACGTTTTCAATTTGATTGATTATCGTAGCCATTATATGGAGTAGTTAGAATATTATTAGTTTAATACATTTATTGACCACTAAAATTGTCATTCGTTCCGTGAATTAAAGGCTCTTGAATTGCATTTTATTATTGTAAAAATATCATAAAATAGTAATTGATTAAACGAAAAGTTTTTTAAAGTATAATTAAAATGAAGACAATGACAATTATTTGCTATAAATATTAACAAAATACTAATAAACGCGTTACTAATCGCAACATTCTCAAAATAACATAAAAATCACCATAACGTCATAAATTTGCCTTTATGCGGGAACTGCCTGCATAAGCATAATTCGATAGCTTTGCACAAAACCCAAAAGTGTTAATTGGTTGGTACTTTTTTTTTAATTTTATATCGATGAACGATCGATAGGATAGCCCGACTTGTTAATTAAATTCTGAATAAATGTAATGAAATACACGATTTACAACTAAATTGAGTCATTTGTACATTGAGAGAATTCCGCAATCATTTTGGTTAAACCGTGTGTACGGTGAAGTATTTGAAATGTATATTGAAGATGAAAATTGAAAAGAAAATTCCGAATATCCACCATTTTGATTAATTGTTCTAAATGCCCACGCAACAAGTGTGCGGTTCCAAATTTAATGAAGCGATATCTTTTCGGGCCTAATTAATTGCAGTTATGGATAATTTTCCAAAGTTTATAAGCATGGGTGCAAAGATTGTTATATGTGACAAGTTATCGAAAAAACAGCTGTTAAAAGTAAAAAACTCGTTACGTCAGTTTTGCGTTAGTTGTTCCCCAGCGCCTGCGTTTCCTGGTATCTAATTATAATCAAGGGTGTTAACTGTTGTTTCTGCTCGGAATATTACCGTAATTAATCGCGTTAAGTTGAATTTACAATTGTTATCATTGTTATCGCGCCGGCCGTCTTTTTCGTTATCGCGTTAATGTAATCGGTTCTGACGTTGATATTCCACGTTCTCCTCATTTTTAGTAAACTTTTCCACAAATTATGACTTTCTGGTTCTAAAAACTGAGCTAGCTAGAGACATCTATAATGTCAAATATTAATTAAACAATTAATTAAAAATTTTACTTTGAATAATTAATGTTAATTAAATTGGAAACAATATTTACATAGATAATTAAATTTGTATATATGCCTGTGTTTTAAATTATTATGTTTATACTTCTGTCTGTCAAACTATAATCAACAAAAACAAATATTTAACAAATTAAATTAACATAAATAATTTATAATTATAATTTTTTATATAAATATAATTAAATAGAATAAATTGGGTGGATCAGGAAGACATCAGCTGATGACTTGAAATGAAGTTGCTACTTGTTTATATCGGTATACGGTTGACATTAATAACTTTTTTTTGTTTGTTTGTTTTGAAAATGTTTATGACCATTCTTAACAATATTGATGTTAAATCTCTTGACGATCACATATTATACTTTGTCGCACCCCTCAATTATTCCTTTAATTAGTAGCGCAGTTTGACTGTATTTTTTCTGAGATCTGATCTGCACCACATTACGTGCACTTCTATTTGCTTTATTTAACCTCATTAGGATTAATGAGGTTGTAATTGTGTGTGCTTTGCCATAAAATTGTGTATAGGTCTTTATAAAACAACACTTCTTTATTTCCTACTTTCAACACCTATCTCGATGACCGTCTTAGTGGCAGGATGTTGTGATTTTTGATGCTGGCGAGATCATCGACTTGCACAACCGTTCCGAAATTCATCTAATTCAGTTTCGTAGCTTATAATCGGAGAGCGAAGTTTTGAACCTCATAAGCTAATCAGAACTTCGGTCTGAAAATTAAAAAGCCCGGGAAATTCACAGAAAATTGGGGAATATCGCATACTTTAGAAAAAAAAAATGGTCGCAAAACGATTCAGAAAAATATACCCTCAATATCGATCAACATTTTGAAAAAAAACTGTTATCGTCATAATCAGTCCAGTTTTATTATATTTTTTATGATACACAATGAAGCGAAAAATTAAAACTGTTCTGATTAGAAGAAGAAAAACTTTTCTAAGAATATACAAAACTTACCGGTGCAGGAACCCCGAAAATTCACAAAAAATGGAAATCGAGAATTTCGATTAAATAATTCGTCACAAAGGATTAGTTTATCACCAGTGCCAAATTGGAGCTTGTTTCAAGCCATTTCAAACGATATGCCACATGATTGGCAGCGCTATGGCGGTAGTTTTTAGTACTAAACTAATTCAGCTAAATTAATGCCATTCTTCAAGACCTTTTCGATAATATGCAGCACGTATATATTATGTAATAAAGGAGGCTACCAGTGTCAAAACAGTGGATTTTGAACTAACGGGGAATCGCCAAAATTGTGGTCTGATCCAAAACCTTTCAAACGGTTTACTACACGACAATATGGGAATAATAAGCAATATCATGGTATTGGGTAGTGTTTTGGACAATTATCTTTGATAGGTAAAAGACCCCACTGAGGAAAGATTCTAGAAACTTTTCAGCCTTTGAATTCAAAATAAAAAGAAATTGGCACAAAAAATCTAATAGCACACCTTTAAAACATCTAGAAAAAGGGACCTCAGCAGCTCGATTCTGGTTTTCATATATAAGAAAAGGAATTAGGAAAAATATTTTCATAGTATTTTTGTCACAAAAACAAAATTAAATTGGGAATATTTTTATCCAATTTCGAAACGGAAAAATAGTTCCTAAATTATAAAATTTTAGATCAAACGTGATTTGTCAGTAGGCCAGAAAATGATATTTTTGTCAAAAACACTATGTAAATATTTTTACTAATTCCTTTTTCTATAGGAAAACCAGAATCGACCTGCAACGGTTATTTTTAATAATTTTTATCAGGATTTCAATAACTTAGTCTTACATACCGAAGTTAAAATTGCGGCATAACTCTCTCCGTGACGTAAATCGTTTATAGCCGGCAATAGACGCATCGGTACTAAAATACCGACTGATTTAATTTTATTTTATTATGGTTGTCACGCAGACTAATATTTCAAGATATCATTAATTTATTAGTCTTGTAGTCTCTGTCTTTTGTCATCCGAATCACTAGCCTCTTGTAATCAAGCCACTCTGACTTTTAAAATGGGCAACAAAATCATGATAGTAGATACATCTGGATGTAAACCATCATGTTCGATTTCGACCATATTTGATCCACTGCCTTATGGGGATATAAGCCAATGTTAATTGTGTGCCTAGGATGCATCGTGTGTTCGTGCACTTTTTGTAAAATAAAATATTATTGGACAAGTTTTTGGAATGACTATGAATAACTCATTGTTGAATTCGCCTACCTGCTCGTATAATTCGCCTATGTAAAAATTGGAATAGTGACTTAAGATCAATATTATTGTAATCCTGCTGAAAATGATGAAAAATGACCTTGGTTCAAAAGTTTGACACGACGATTTGAAGAGTCTTGATCCCAAAAATTGAAAAAATATGTGTCCGAATATCTGAAGGCCTATACCACTCGTAACTCAAGAATGGTTTGTGAGCCCCTGTTCTGGGCCGAAACATTGTGGCACGTATGGCTATAGGTCTGATTTACGTAGAACCATCTGCACATTTCATAGCCCCATGCCAGCTTATAGTACTGGCATGGAAGATGGGTCGGCCCGTGAAATATGCACTCCGACAGAAGTTCATAGTTGTGTTCATTTTCATCACCGATCGAAATCAGATGATAAAAAATCGATTTTGCATTCTGGCCCTATCGGGATTCGACCCCCGGTCCTCTTTGTTCAAACACCAAAGCTTTAACAACCGTGCCGTTTGGTCGGTAAAATCCTTCTTCTATTCACAGAATTGAAAGTACTCAAAATAATCATTGTGACATTGAAAACGGTTACATTGTACTCATTCCAAAAAAAGTGCCGTTTAAGTGCGGATCTAAGCAAGAATTTTGATACCAGTACTTAAGTTTAAAAATCCACCAATTGTTCCTTTTGTTTAGATTATATGTATTATTAATCTTAAAGAATGTCTATCATTGCTAACACGGTTTAATTTTCTGGAAGTTTTTGTATATAGATCAAGGAAATATCCTAAGATTATTTTCCTGTGAACATGGTGGAACATGTAACAGAAATGGTGACGCAACTAATTTCATCGGACAATTTATTATCGTCGATATGAATATTGTCGAATCGTTCCTTTAATATTCCAAGAGAATATAATATTACCTCTTTTGGTTTCAGTTTACTTTGAAAATGTCGAACTGCTTCCAGCGGTTTTGCCCATTCGTTTAAATAATCATAACAAGTTTTGTAAAACTTTGGGCAAACTTCATGAAGTTGTCACTTTGGGATTTGAGTGCTCCAATTTAGAAATAGTAGAGCTAATAATAAGTGGAATGAAAACTTCTTAGGCCCGATTTCCTATCTGGAGTTTAATTTCATTTAAAATGTCATACACTTCTATAACCGATAAATTATTTTTTCCATTTTTAAAATTGAATCGTGAAAAACAGAAGCTTGTAGGAATTTTATAAATAAAGAAGTTTCTTCACTTTCAAATAATGAGCCATCAACCTTAGGAGCTTTATCTTGACTCAAAAACTAAGACTTAAGAGGTTCAAATAACTTATACAATCTTTCAAGAGCCGGTCTTAACGCTAACCATTTGGATTTCCAAAACCCAATAAATTAGAATATTCGACTAATGCCTCTTCACAGTATACTTTCAATGCCTCTGTTCGTACAGTAAATCACTTGAAATATGGATAAATTTGAGTTAAACAGCCCTCTATATAGTGTGGTAAAACGATGTCATTATTTATTATATGTCTGTTGCACCCAATTCCAAACACATTCTGATTGAAGATGACATTTAACTTTGAAAATAGATTTCGGTCACCCTTTCTATTTAAGCCACCAAAATTCGTATTGGTGTTATCAGCACATAACCCTATTACTTTATGTTTAATGTTATGTTTGGTCATTATATTTACTATGTTATCTACAATAATATCAGAGGTTTCACCAGGAAGTGCCGCTAAATTTAAAACTTTGGTTCCAATGCCAACGTCCCCATCAAAATATTAAGTGGGAAACGCTAAGTGGCGTTATAATTTGATGCACCAGACATAACAGTAAAAAAATTGTTAATGGGTGCCCTAATTGATCTTTTTAGTAAACATATTTTGGACACTTTCGAGGTACAGCTCATGCTACTGAATGTATTGTTATGGCTAACCGTGTGGTAGGCGAAAACTAGTTCCTATAGTGCTAAATTTTTGTTTAATTCTATAAAATGTTTACTTGGAAAGAAGCTTGTCACCTTTTGTGAGCACACGATCAGGTCTAAATTTTTTTATGGTTTACCGAATCATTGTTCTTTAAAAGAGTTGTGCTTTCTCCGGCGGCAATTGAAAATACAATATTGCAAACTTTACATCGGACCCGTGATTCATCTTGTTATGACTAGTAAGAGTGCTAACCATATTCAAACCTCTTGTTATATGCGGAAATTCACTTTTATGCTTTTCATTTAAAGTATTTTTTCATTTCTTGCAAAAGTTGGGATTCATCTCAATCAACAAGATTTTCCTTATATTATTTTAAAATGAACACTAAAAATAGTAAAACTTAACACTATTTTTTAAGTAACGTTTTAATTAAAATTCGCACTGACAATGGCTGGTGCTACACGAGATTTCAATTTCTGGTTTCAAACTAAGTCGTAATAGATTTTTTATTGTTAATTTAAACCTTTATATTAAATCAAAACACCTAATTTTTTGTATTATTTTATTCTGTTCTCTCGAAAATAAAATTTAAACAAAAATCTACATCTCAAAAATGCCCTTAAATTTTTTTATTTTCTTTTCTATTTTTGTCATTTGGGATTCACGGACAAAAATTGTGCGACATAAAATTTTTGTCCGTGAATCCGAAATGACAAAAATAGAAATGAAAATAAAAAAATTTAAGGGCATTTTTGAGATGTAGATTTTTGTTTAAATTTTATTTTCGAGAGAACAGAATAAAATAATACAAAAAATTAGGTGTTTTCATTTAATATAAAGGTTTAAATTAACAATAAAAAATCTATTACGACTTAGTTTGAAACCAGAAATTAAAATCTCGTGTAGCACCAGCCAATGAGTTGTAAATTGTAAAAAGAAAACAAAAAATGTAGTAGTACTCACCACTGAACTCTAAACGCTGAAATAGTTTAAAATTTAGCACACAAAAGAGACAAATTGAAATGATAATGGTTTGTTTGAAGCGTTGTATAATGAACATGAATGAAGTTAGATTTTCAAAATTCAATCCATTTTAAAATCCGTTACAAATAAAATAATAGAAAATATTTTATAGAAAATCTTAAAAGAAGAACGTTATTTTAGGGAGGGACAAAGTTTTCCCTAACAGGACAGTCCCATCGAAAACCGGATGTCTTGCAGCCTTAACAATAGGTCTCCTGTTGAATAGACTCATTGTAGATTTCTTTGACTTAATGGGAGGATCCCATTCAAAGAGATAACTCATCCAAGTAAGTTAAAACAGGTCTACAATATGTATATTCAACAGGAATAAGCCATTTTCCACAAAATAACTCACAAACTGGACCGTAGTCTTAGAGACCTTAGAGAACCAAAATATTTATTTGGCACTGCAACCAACCAAAAGACTAAAAATCAAATCACCCTGTCTACATACTTTCAAACATTTATCGTTAAAACTCACGTTTGCCCTACGCTTTTATTAATTTTGGAGTTTTGACACACGACTTCAAAGTGCGTTAAACCATCTAGTTATAATCCGAGTTACAATCCTTCATTGATTGTTAAAATATTTCAATAAAATATGATCGGAAAAGTTTCATAATTTCTTTACGATTGAAGTTTTTGTGTAATGATTGAAAATATTCCATGCATAAACAAGTTGATAGTAAACATGTCGATTAAACAATTAATACAATTGACACGTTATGAAATGCCGGTGTAAATCTGCCTTATGAATTATTATTGCGATTCTTAGAATCGAAGATGAATGCAGATAAATTATGATACATTCAAAAGTTATTTCAAACAACGGATTACAAATATTTTTCGTTATTTAACACGCGCAAGACGCAACACAACGATACGATGTACCCTTCGCTTTATAGCTGCAAAGAACACTTTAATTAGCAGGTGTATAGTACAAATCATTATAGAGCAGGATCGAAGTAATTAAAGAATTAATATAATTAACAAAGCAAACATCCCTCAAAACGATTTATATATTTATATATGACTTTCATTAATTTCTTTGCACTGAAAAATAAAAGTTCGAGCGCTACACTTTGAATCACTATACGAGTATTTTAGACCGGATTGTGCGAAATTGGAAATTTTATTAGAACGCAATGTATACGCAACATTATGCGACTTTTGCGTAAGTATATTGATATGCCCGGTTGATATATTTTGCAACCAGAATTAGCATATTTCACACATCACAAACACCATACAAATTTCTTGTATTAACGTGCATAAGAAATGTTTCCACATCCATTACATAATGTTGTGGACATAAAACCTAATGGTATCAATGAATATTTGATTGATTTGATAACGCTATCTGATACACCAGCATAAAGGCATACCATCACCGCATGCATAATAAAATTTGTCTTATACGTTGAAACGTGTATATGACACCATAAATATTTATTTGTTTACACTGAGACAACACAATTTTACTTATTTATTTAAATTTTATTTGTGCAAACATTCTGAGAAAATGATTTCATTGATAACGAAAGCATATATGAAGTGTGTAGATGCCATAGATGGATGTACAACAAAATAAAGTTGAATATTACAATATTTATTATTTAATCGGAAGTAAATTATTTTGTTTACTGAGGAAATGATAAGAATATCATGATCTGACTGTTTACGTGCGGTGCATATGTGTCTGTCGTATATAAGTTATTTGATTTGTCTTGTTGACACTGGAATTATTTAAATTTCTTCCAATATTCCGTAAATTGGTGTATCCTCTGCAAAGTGATGTCGTTTAAGTATATATTGATGATTTTAGAATTTCTTTAAAGTTGTCGTGCTTGATATAAAACAAGTAATGGTTTTCATAAAGTTTCATGGTTCATGAAATAATTATTTGTTTTTAAGGTATACAATTTATTTTTGATGATCTTGATGAAATCAATAGTTTGGTTGCGACCACTAGCCGGATTCGAGATAGAGTCATTAGGGACCACTTCTTATCTATTTCTTCCGTTAGTAACACGTTTATAGAGTTGGTTGGTGGTTTGGTGCCCGTTTTCAGCCGATTGTATGACGTTGAATCTGAATATTATTTGGGCCCCTGTAGAATGATTTCAGCCAACTAATTTTCCAATTTCGCACATAGATTTTCCAGTACGTTTCATATTAATTACTATTTGGCATTCTTCGTTGGTAGTTTCCTTTCTAACACCGGCCGAACGCTTCACAGTCGTTACATTTTAATTTGTATACGCCCGTATTCAATATGAAATAGTTTATAAATATAGGACCAACTCGATATTAAAATAATTATGAAACATAATTTATGTAAATGATTTAAAAGAAATTCAAGGATAAAGGCATGATCAATCGTTCTATATTAGTTCTGAAAGAAGTCGAAGTCAGTAGTGATATGTGAGGCTGTTTGATTTTATATAATTTTGTTAATAGAGTAATATAGGTGTCTGAAGGTTATAAGACAGTATGTTTCTCAGGTATAGTGTAAGTCTGCATCTGTAAGATATTTTGGATGGCTTGCTTGTTGTGCACAACCTTATTTGTTAGCATTTTAGTATTATTTAACTATTATTATAGTTGTAAATATTGTTATGCATAAGTAAACCTGCTATAATGCAGGAAGAAAACAAATTAACGTCGACTCATTTCGTCAACTCATAATGTGTGTGTTTAGGTAATTGTATATTGGAAGAAAATAAATAGGTGTGGTTTAATTGTGTATGAATGAAATTATAAAACAATTAATTTAAAAGCAAAACCCAAAGCATACGAAAAGGTTAAAAGAAATGCAGCAATAAATAAATTTTAAAATTATTAAGACTCCAGCAAATGGAAATTGTCTGTTTAATGCGCTGGTACATCAATTATATGGATTAGATCCATTGTCTGAAGTCGCTACATTCTTGTCTAAAATGTTAAGGCAAGAATTAACAAATTATTTAATTGAAAAAATATACGATCCAAGGTACAGCTTAAGCCTAAACACGTCTGCAAGAGAACCTTTAGATATGCAGACGCAGGATGAGGAAATGGTAATGGCATATAAAGTACATTTATGTAAGGATGAAGTTTGGGCAGGAGAAGAAACACTAATGGCGGTGTCTGAGAAATGCCAGGTAAGAGTTGAAATATTTCAAGAAGGTATTTGCTTGGTTTCCTACGGAATGGAATTTTCATGGATAGTAAGGCTTTTATACGGAAACAACCACTACAACTCAATTTTTATTGAATCATCTCATGAAGTGCAACAAGAACAAATGTTCCCAATAATCGATAAATACATATAGAAACGTATCTGCAGGCTCAAGTAATTTTCAAATAGTAAATGATATGTACTTTGCATCACCAAAAAATATCGACAATACCTCCGAGAAGAAAATAAATTTAGGCAGCATGAATGTTAGAGGCTGTTCTCAACCAGAGAAACAAGAACTTTTGGATCGATTGTGGCATCAAAACGAAATTGATATTATGGCTTTACAAGAAACGAATATGTCATTATAAGAAAATGTAACGTCAAATTATAAATGGTATTTAAGTGGGAATAAAAACACCGTTAAGAACTTCAGAAATGGTGTGGCTTTACTTGAAAAAATAAATGGATTGATTCAAATAAGACGTTTTTTGGAATATCAGAGCGAATATGTTACGGTATAGTGTGTGACAATAACAAAAGAAAATTTATTGTAATATGTGTTCATGTGCCCCCAGGATTGAATGCTAATAAGGCACATTTATTTTATACCAGGCTTTCAATATTATTAAACCAAATGTCGCGTAACAGAGAAATCGTGATCTTGGGTGATTTCAACGCACATCTTGGAAAGGATGAACATAATATTGGGAGCTATAAATTAATTGGACCTAATATTCACCACAACATATCGAACCAATACGGTCAAATGATGTGTGACTTTATAAACCAACATATTTTGAGGGTAAGTACATCATGGGGAAGAAGATCGTGTTGTGTTACATGAAGGAATGCAAAAACGCAGTCGCAATTAGACCATATATTAGTGAAAGAAAATTCATCACTTATCGGACCACAAGTTATTAATATGTTCAACATGGATTCAAAAGGAGAAAACGCGGGCAGCCAGATTGACGCAAGAAAAGGACAACCTAGCTAACACGCACGATAATATATCTAAAATGTCAACCAGAGATTGGAATTTAGATCTTCTCAAATGTAGAAAAAAAGTAAAGAAAAATTTCAAAGTGAAATTACAAAAGAGTTAGAAGAAGGAGTAACTCAAGATCATGATTCAACGCTTTTCTGGAGATTTCTAGTAAGTGTAATGCGCAAAGCCGGCAACATACATCTAAGATCACAAGTTTTGTTGACTCCAAGAAGAAGGAAAAGCTTAGCCGAATTACGACAAGCAATCTTTAGAGTGAGAAAAAATATAATTGACAAGCGAGTTATGCTAGAAAAAAAAACAAATGTTTCATCAACAGTGTAGTCGAGAACGAAGAGAGGCGTGTCACAAATTTTTTTTCAGAACTGACTAACTTTAATCAACAAGAAAGGATAAAAAAGACGTATCAGTTCCTAAAACAATACAAACGAGAAAATTGTCAACAAGGGTCAACATTCATACCAATGCTGCGTTGGGAGCAAGAGCTGGCGAAAACTCAAGGAAGAGCACCTGTACCGTTAATAATCGAAAAAGATCACTGGCCCATGGAGAAGCCGCCCAGTAGAGAAGAGATACAGAATATTGTGAATGGAATTAGAAAAGGAACAGCTGCTGGTTTAGATCAGGTTCCTATACAACTCATAGAAAGTTTACCGGAGGAAGGATGGGCATTTTTAGAAAACATTTTTAAATCTATTTGGATTTCGAATTGTATTCCAGATGAATGGATAGAAACGGTACAAATACAAATTAAAAAGATATCGAATCCAAAAGCGACGGCTGATTTCACAAAAATTACGATTATACTGATGTTGGGTATCGAATTTACGCAAAATTACTCCTCAATAGATTATCTGAACACATGGAGGTTATAGGATCGTATAAAGCAGCATTCCTGATAAACAGATCTACCGACGGTCATATGTTTGTTGTGTGAAGAATTATGAAAGAGGAATGGAGATTAGGAAAAAAATTATATGTTTTATCTTTGGATATCAGCCGCGCCTTTGACAGTGTTGACCTACTATCAGTGACGAGTATACTTAAACACGATAATATACCACATCATTAGATCAACAGAATTGTTAAAACTTGTCTCCGGGAAAGAACATCTGTTTTGTGGTATCAACAAAGGACTATGATGATGGAGAAGTGCATTAGAATGGAACAGGGATTTCCACTATCTCCAATATTATTTAATATTGTACTGGATAACATTTTAAAAACCCTGGCTGAACTATTCGCTTAAACCAACACGAAGACATAAAACTACCTTTAATATTGGCATACGCTGATGATATAATTATATTGCATACAGGTGGGATGTTGTAACATCACTTTTTTCGATACTATCGAAATTTACATCTCTTTCATCACAAATTAAATTTATTGTTTTTCCATTTTTCAATTACTTTGCTTCTATTGTGATCTCTACCTATTCGAATAAAACATTATGTCGTTCTACTCTTATTGTATCACCTACTTATTTTAAGAGTGATACTTTATCGAAAAACAAAAAAGAGATAAATAAACAATTTATTCTAGTAGTGTGCGATCGCAATATAGAAAGCAAAATTGAAAAGTGAAACGACAAGCAATTTTATTTTAGGAAAAAGAGATATAATATTCGATAAATATCGAAAAAAGTGATGTTACAACATCCCACCCCAGCAGAAAGAGAAGAAATGTCGAACATTGTAAAAGAGCTAGTATCGCTTTTAGAAACAGTAGGAATGCATATAAATGAACAGAAATCGGAGATGTTAATCAGAAAACCGTTAAATAATCTTGCACAACCATTAACCTTAATCATTGGAGGAATGAGAATCACAGTAAAAGAGATTATCAAATACCTAGGTACTTACTTAACAAGCGAATTGAACAGAAAAGAAACAATTAAAGTGAGATGTGGAAAAGCAATAGGAGTAAGTAAAATGCTTTCTTCCTTCATTAGAAAGAACAAAATTCCTGGGGATACAGTCATAAAAATGTACAAAGCAATTATAGCCCCATTATTAACATATGGTTTAAAAGCTGCTGCACTTACAAAAGCGGACAGAATTAAACTGAAACGCTATGAGACGAGAATTATTTCGGAAATGTTGAAATTTTCTTCGGCTCGACCGCCTACTAGAAGCGCAAGAAAAGCACTTGCAGGGAAGACTATAACGAGAAGGTAACGGTGTATAGAATTTGCTACTGGGGACATGTAAGAACAGTCATACAGTATTCACATGTTGACAGAAAGGTAGGAAGACCGTGTTTTACGTGGAACACATCACTAAACAGGGATTTTCAAAAATTTAATATGACAAAGGAGGAATGGGATCTTGGCTAAGGACAGAAAGAGGTTAAAAGATAAGGCAATAAAATTATTTGAGGTAACCGAGTCGCCATCAGGATGTACTTCGATGGAAGAATGGTCATCAGTAGAATAGACGATAGTATCATTGGATGAGTCGCATACGCAGTTAGAATATTAAAATCATTATTTTTAAGGAATGTTAAACAATGAGTAAATTAAATAAATTATAAATTAGGTTAATAAAAACTAGAATTAATTTTGCATGGTATGAGTAATTATAGATTATAATTATGATAATATTATTTTCTCGACCTGGGTTTTCTGTAGTTTCCCCAGGCTATAATTAATCGATCAGAATAGTTTTCTCGGTCGTCTAATTAGTCTTTTAAGGTCGTTATTCGGTTTTTATGCCAATTAAAATTTCGTTCAAGGATCGATTAACTAGAGGAATCTGAGAAAATATAAAGAAGCCGGTAATGGAGTGTAAGCATGTAATGGTGTGTAAATATAACATGTTTTTGAGTCAATTTTTAAAGAACTAATAAAATGAATTAAACTTGAATTGTGGCATATTTTTAATTATAAACATGTGACAAGGTGTGCAAGTAAGTATCAACTTTAAACATAGATGAAGATAAGTATAAACCAAGGCGTAGATGAATTGTTTGAAATTATTGTATTAAAGTGAGAGCGGGAACACATGGAATTACACAAACAAAGCAAGTATTTTCATCACATATACTCCTCCTCATCTTTATGGTGGGTTGAAGGGATGAGAATAAAACTAATCCTAATAACAAATTACTAACAAATTCCAAAAACTGATTTACCTTGTAAAATAAGTATTAGGACTATAGTATAAGGACTATAGCTTACATTTTGTAATGTAATTTTTTCTCAAAAATTAATGTGTATGATCATTTTCGTACTCACTGTATATGTTGGTGATATTTAAATTTTGATTCAATGTGCACTTTTTAAGCCGAACTTAACCGAGAGGTGGACCGAGGTCGACCCGTTTCCGATACATGTGTTTAATTACACAAACACAACATCATAGAGTAAATAGAATAAAAATAAATCCAGGTTTGTCAAAAAATTTAAATTTTTAGGACTTTTAACCATGCGCTTTCCTTCGTTTCAAATTAGATTTGAAGTTCACAATGAGTGCTGCTTTAATAAAAGTATATAGCTCGTCTTCGATATTAATGACAAAGATATAATTGATACGCAATGATTTATGAATTATTTTTAAAGCAAATATTTAAAAAGCCACATGGCAAAGTGGAAAATGTGGTAAGTGCAATTTCTCGAATCTCATCACGCTAACTCGTTGTACTTTGAAAACTTACTGAGCAATAAAATAATGAGCAAAGCGATCTTCGACAATCTTTGTAGCAAGCATATTGTCAACAAGGTTGGCTTTATCTTATTATAAAACCTTTTGAAGTTAAATTGGTTGTTATGTCAAATTCAATTAACCGGACACTAACTTAATTTTCATATTTCAATCATAATGTCTAAATTCATCGAAAGTCTATTCTAGTGTAATTCTCTAGTGCAGCGGTTTCCAAACTGTGGGTCGCGACCCACAGGGGGGTCGCGTAATAACCTCAAGGGGGTCGTTAAGTTTTTAATTTCTGTTTTACATATTTAAAATATACTTACAAACATCTATTTAATATTTAATCATTAAATTTTAATGCAAATTTCTTGTTGCGATATTACTTTATTAAGAATCCCTGTAAATGCTGATAATATCGACTTTTTGCTCTATTTGTAAACTATATCAAAAACAGTCCTTTGAAACCGAGATTATTTGGAAAGTTGTGTGAAGATATGGGAAGCTGAATATAAATCACTCTTGTACTATTGTGAAGTACGTTGGCTATATCTCGTTCAAAATTTATTCAAAGAGTGCTCGAACTTAAAGACGAAATTGCGATCTTTCTTGCTGAAAATCACAAAGATGAGGCATCTTCTTTTCGTAACGATAACTTTATTGTTAAACTTGCTTATTAGTTGAAATTTTTTAAAAATTAAGCGAATTAAATAAATCAATGCAAGGTCCACAAATGCATGCTCTGATTCAAAAAGACAAAGTCCTGGCATTCATTAAAAAACTGGAGCTATGAATATCCAATTTAGAAAAGGATATATATGACATGTTTCCAATTTTAAATGATGCCGGTACCAGAAACTATATTAAAGCAAACAAAAATCTTTTTATAGAACATTTGCAAAGTTTACTAAAACATTTTCACATTATTTCGATGATATTGATTTTACAAAGTTTGCATGGATCCAGAATCCATTTTTGAATAACCAACTTGATGAATTTGAATTGACAATTTTCGAAAAAGAACAACTGATTGAAATATCTTGCGATACTTCATTGCAACAGGAATTTGATAGTGAAACTTTAATTCAGTTTTGGGTCACAATTTGCAAATGTGCTTATATTATTTTATTGTTTTATCTAATAAGGGGTCCGCCAATTTTTTATTTTTTTCTTATGTGGGTCGCAGTATCAGAAAGTTTGGAAACCGCTGCTCTAGTGTATTTCGGCCAAATATGAGTTCCAAATCTCTCATCACAACATGTTTTGAGGAGTAGTCGGTAGTATTAGAGATGTGCTTAGAACAAATGAGTATTATTTATTATTACTAGTCCAGCTTACTAATAACTTAGTTTAACACTCTGTCATAAATGAAACCCAGGTACTTGGCTATATTTGTAAAGGTCAAGGTGATTCCATTTCACTGTATTAATAACTGGAAGGATTAATAACTAATTTGGTTTGAAAATATAGCACAAATAAGTTAGTAATGTAAAATCACAATCAAGAAAATTTTCATATTGCTGTGTTTATTCCACAGCTATGACAAATATAGCTCCCATTTAACCGATACATTATCAGAGTTAGATCATATTACTACATATTATTATAAACAGTAAACTTTACTGTGCGACTGTTTGACAAAATTGAAAATAAATTTAAAATTTCATATCGAGATTTAAAATATCAAAAATATGTATTAAAGCCAAACGCCATTGTTTAAAAAATATTTTACTACTAAACGAAATTTGAATTATTTTCTTGCAATTGTTTCGCTTTTAATTTTTCGTATTCAATTTTAATCATAAAATTTCGTTACGTTTATATATGCGAAACTAATACCAGAGACAACCTAAAAGAGATATTTCATCCGTTGTAAACATAACAATTTAAACGGCATGTGATTTTCGGTAAAAACTCGAACACAATCAAAAATATTTTGTTTTTTTGCATATACGTATATGCAGTATAACGAAAAATCACAGAACAACGATGACATTGGAATTATCAGAAATAAATTTTGTTTTACTTTTATAGTTCAAACTAAAAATCTCTTTTGCTTCGCTGTGCTAATACTATCAGAGTAATCTGTATAGTAATCAATACAATACACAAAAGCACAGTAACAAAATAAAACAAAAACAAGTATTTAAGATTATATCGTTTAGAGGAAAAAGACAAAGAAATGTTTAGCTTGGACATATTCTTGGGCATTTTAATATCGACACCAAAACAAATTTTCTTCTGAGTACCATACAGCCTTAAACACTATAAAATTCGAGGTTGCTAAGGGGTAAAAATTGCGTAACGAATCATAATAATTCGCTAAGGCATTGTGATTATACTTTGTATGAAAGTTCAAAGTATTTTCAATATTTTTGTAATGTGGCCACTGCAGATTAAAGGTGAATTTATTTGACTCGGAAGAAAAATTTTCTGCAGAAAAATTTGCTGGAGAATAAAAATCGAAGAGATAGAGAGCAAAACCAACCAATCAAATTAGCTAAATCGGTTATACTTTTGTAAACAAATTTCCCCTACATTTCATTTTGTAAAATGTATTGCCCCTTCGGAATAAAAATTATTTATTCTGTAGATTAATTTGCTGAAGCCTGAAGATAAACAGTTAGGCACCTTAACAAAAATAAAGTCTCTAAATATTTGTGTTCATTATGAGTTTTTGCTCTATTAATTGCTCTATTTTGACAGAAGTGTGAAAAGGTAAAACTTTGAAAAAACTATCGTTTTGCCATCGAAGAGTGTTGTTATTTGTAAAATATTGCTTAAATTCATCACGAATTTGTGATGCAGTTTGAGTAGCTCGATTAGATCCGACCCGCAATATGTCACTGATTCCACTACTTAATTCATCTCGCCCTCTACCGGGTCTAAAATTTCCACTAATTTCGCTGTTTACTAAATCTTGAGTGATATATTGAGAATTGCTCTTATCCCTCAGTCAATTGTGTAGTACCACAGTTGTTTTTATAATTGAACGCACTGTTACTTTGCTGGCGATTATTCGACGTCTATAGATTCTCCATTGACTGGACAGAATCCCGAACGCATTTTAAACAACTCTCCTGGCTCTAGAGAGGCGATAATTAAAAACGTTCCTGTCTTGAGGTAAGACAGACGAACTACGGCCAGGATAAGGCCTCATAAGATTAGTAACGAGCGGGAAAGCTTCATCTCCTACAACCGCACCTATGGTGCCTCAATATTTGAACCAATCAGGTTATCTGTAGCAGAAATACATAAATTGGCACCACCATCCATCAAAGACTTGCCAAAATTGCCTAATTTTAAACACTGTACTGTCACCGGTATGCCCACTTGGTCCAACTACATCAACAGATATAAATTTATAGTTCGCATCACACACAGCAAAGAGTATGATGCCGAAACAATGCTTATAATTGCGGTAAACAGATTTTGGTAAAAAGCTTGTCGGTATCGATTTTGATTTACCAGATTCACAAAAAATCGTCGACTGCGACGTCGACTTCTACTAGCCTCAACCAAAGTACGACCGAACTTAAATAAGTGTTTGTCTCCTACCCATCGTCTATGAAGTGACCTAAAGTGGAATTTAAATCCATATTTAAATAAAAATAAAATAATCCAGATAATTCAAAAATATTTTAATAAAAGAAATTAATTATATTCAAGACACAACAATAAAATCAAGAAGTACCGAGAATCGAAAAAAAATCTATCATAATTGTCTAACTTCACTTCAAACTGCAGCAAATTTTTCTGCTTAAAATTTTGTACAGAATCAAATAAATTCACCGAGATAAAATGACCGAATTTTTTAATTTAAAAAATTCAATGTTTCATTAGTTCGAAACCAAACTCCGAACGTTTAGGTAACCTCACCTCGTTGTAAAAAAAAGATCTGGCTATCACCCAGAATAACCCAAAACTTCATCATACATATCTTCTTTAGAATAGTTATAATAAAGCTACGATCATATGGATGCCAGCCCACTCAGACAATGAGGACAACGAGATTTCAGATTCTCCGGTAAAAGCTGCTTCACGCTATATTATGGGACGAAACCTGGAATTCATTTAACGTTAATTATGGTAATGGCTGAACACAGCCGGCTGTCGCAAAACGAAACTATTTATTGCTGAACCAAATTCTCTCTTACCCTATACCTATACGGTATACGGCGTGTTTCAACAACCGTGTGTGATGACTGCTTAGAATAGCATGCATCGTGTCTGTAGAGCGTTCCAGCTTTTAATAGGATCAGGAATGTTAATAGGCACGTACAAACTCCGATGGATTCCCTACGTCGATATTTTTCTGAGAGTGTTATGCACAACATATAATTCAAATTGAGTCACATGTATTTTAAAAGGGCTGCAGAATATTAAGATGAATTAAAGGGCGTGAATTGCGATGGCAGACGGGAAAGTTATGCCCATCTTAGAAACGAGTAAGGTTTTCGTCAAATTCAGTTTAATTTTTCAACAGTGTCCTTCTAGTTGCATACACTTATCAAACGATGTTATACAACCCCTCTAATCTGTCCAAATATGTAATTGATAATTACTCCGCAAAAGACAAGCCTACGATAGCGATAACCTTCTCGTTTGATTAAAATATCAGCCTTCTGAGCTAAACTTCGTGATATGTTGTGGCTAACACTAGACTTTCTTTCATGAATGTATACATAGAACTCAAATACACCACACTTAAAAGACTTTTGGTAAAACGGACTACGTACTCGTATAATCAAAAAACATTATCTCTGAACGGTGGGTTCTATCTCTAATTATTATTTTCCCTTCGATTTTTATAAAAATTGGCGAAGCTGAGTTTTCTAGTACCAGTGGCACTATTCTGGTTTTCCTGGGAATAGGGAATTGGGAAATATATTTTCATAACATTTTTGTCTAAATTATACTTTTCTGGCCTACTGTTGGAATTAATTGGGTGTAAATATTTTTTAAACAAAAATATATTGGGAATTATTTTTCCCTATAAAAATTTTGTAGAACAAAAGTTTCCCAATCAACTTTGTTTCGAAAATATTTACACCAAACTAATTCCAACAGTAGGCCAGAAAAATATAATTTAGACAAAAATGCTATGAAAATATTTTTCCCAATTCCCTATTCCCAGGGAAAACCAGAATAGTGCCACAGGGGCCCTATTCTTGAAATCGGTGGAAATTTTCGTAATCGGAATACAATTTTCTATGAAATTCTTTATATTACTAAAATTTTTCGCAGGCTACTTTAATCATTTTGTCAAATTTGTGTGCAAGTTTTCTATTATTTATTTACCTACTAAGCGAATAATTCCGTATCGATTTTCAGTCAAAATTTTTTCTTTAGTAGGGGGAAAAAATTATGTTTCTTAATTTAAAAAAAGATAAGAAATTTAAAAAATGATTAAAGTAGCCGGAGAAAAATTTTAGTAATATAAAGAATTTCATAGCAAATTGTAATCCGATTACGAAAATTTCCACCGATTTCAAGAATAGGGCTTCAGGAGTCGATTACGGTGGATGCTAATTTTGGGAACATCCGTTCAAATGATCGTCCAGTGGAGCTGGGTCTCTTTCTGTGATTTTTAATCGGCTCGCGTGATTTTAATAAAAATTGTTGGAAGAGCATTTTCGACTACCAAAAACCGATTGCACTGGGTCCTGATTTCAGGAAAATTCATTTAAGGGGTCATCCGGTGGGACTATGGAGTTTAATTTTGATAAAATTAGCGGGACATTTTCGAATGCAAGCAAATGATTACAAAGAGTTCTGATATCTGAATATAGTTCATTTAGGATTACTCAGATAGAACGTCTTGTTGCAACGCTCCATATTGCGCGATGCTGCGTCATGCTGCACCATGTTGCATGATATTGCACTATGCTGCGCATGTTACGTGAACTTGCACGATGTTGCGTTATGTTGCACCATGTTGTAGGATGTTGCAATACGTTGTGAGATGTTGAATCATGTTTGGTCACATTGCACCGTGTTGCGTGATGTTCCACCATGTTGCTTGATGTTGCATCTTCGCCTCAAACGATTTTGATGTCATGTGATAAAAATTACTGAAGGGAATGCCAATGAATCAAAAGCCAGGAATCGATTTCAATGGGTGCTAAATTCCTGAAAATTAGTTTAGGAGGGCCTTCGATGGACCCCGGGAACCTGTTTTAATTTTGTTCAACTCTTTTACGACGATTTAGATAAAAATTGAGGTGATAAGAGATTACGATGAATCCTAATTTTGGGAAAATTGATTTAGGGTTTCTCGGGATTTTTTTTTTAATGTCAGGAAATAACTCCAATGGGTCATGATTTTGATAAATTTATATAGAGGTGCTCCGATTTAGCAGCTATGTTGTGTCTTGTTTCATAATAGATCTATGTCATAGTAATTAAAGGGTATGGAACTCAGATTAATAATGAAAAGTGAAATCTGATATAAATTTAGGACATGCCTCTAGAAAATTTTTAATTTAAACGAACCTAAGCTATTTCTTATTAACATGTTCTTTGAGCGACGACAATTAAACCAACGATTCTAATTGTTAATTAATTCTCGGCGGGCGTCGACGTCCTGGTTTCGTAACGGACAAAACGGCAAACTGAATGCTAGATTTACTTAGAACGACTTAGATATACTTCGAAGATTCGAGGGATTACGGCTACTACCTATCGCACCAGTTATATTCAAAAGGAGTTTGAATATATGATCGATGCTTTAAATTAGTGATTAAAAATCTCCTGAGAAATCAATTTCTATGTGGAGTTTAATTTTAATTCTCAAAGAGTATGCAACTTATTTGTTGACCCATTTACCATGTTAGTACTGAAAATAGACCTATAACTGTACATTCTCAGTTTGGCTGGCAAAGGACGTGAAGCATACCGTGAAAATTTGGCACTGCTAACAGGCCCCGTAACAGATTAGAAAGATTAAAATAAACAAACAAAACAAAATATATAACAAAGAAACTAAATGGCAAATGTGAAGCTTAAGTTTATCAAGGATATTCTGAAAAACTAATTAGACAAAATACAAGTCTAGCCAGGTACCATTCTAATGAAATCCGTCCAGTTTTACATAACTTTGCTAACCTTGGCGTTAAAATATACAAACGTTAAAAAAACAAGAAAATAGGCATCCTATAGGTTTCTCTGTATAAACAGTTTGGCCACAATCCGTTTTAAAACGGCACATTATCAACACCACTTAAGAAGTTAAGAAGAAAGTTCTATAGTATGCCATCTTACTAAACATAATATAATATCTTGTTTAAAATAGAAGTCCTCCAAATAAATAAATAAAACTGAAGTTACCTGTTCCATCAAAATAAAATTCGTCAAACTATTTTATAATTAAAACAAAATTATTGATATGTTGTGACTAAGGTTGGAACATGATCACAAATCACAAATATTGCAGGAAAGGTCAAATATTCTTAAGAACTAGTTTTGACAACTTGTGAAAATCCGGTCAAAATATCCATAAATCAGTACCGCGTCTAAGTACCACATACATTTTTCAAAGCTCACTTGAACGTCTAAAATAATTTTTTAATGCGATGCTATGGTTATTTTTAAAATTGAAACCAATCAAATATATTTCAACAACCCTCAATTTGCATACAAAACGTTTTCAATTTCATATACCGGTTAAAAACTGCTCGTACCACGGACTTTTAAATCGCGCAGCCATGTAGAAACATTCAGTTTTTTGCTAGGTGGGAGTTCACACATAAAAGCTTTTCAACTGCTGCATTATTTTTTAGTAATCGACTTGTTTTGCTACGCGATGCGGCGTCTATAGACTCTTTACAATACACCTCGGACCAAAATTACGATAAGTTTACCGATTTTTGTTAATCTACCAAAAAACTACTAACTACTTGCCGTACAAATAAACTTCTAAATTACTACTAATTATTAATTAGCAATCAATCAAGCATCACTAAACATGCAAACAAACAAAAATTAAATTTGACTCATTTATTTGACAGAAACCAGTACAAGATTCAAAAACTATTACAAGGTGGTAGTAGTTTTGTTTATATTTTTTATTTTGCTCGAAAATTCGTCATTGTTTGTGGACGCTTACTAAACCGAATCGTGATAAAAAAAAATATTTTATATTTTAAGAAGAAAAATCGGTTTTGGTTGTATATTTTGATTTCGATTTGAATAAAAAAAAATCGTATAAATTAAGCAAGGCTGACAAAATCTTTATCATTTGAAACGTATTGTTTGTTCAGTGAAGAAGCTTTTAAAAATAAATAAAAGAATTTTTAAATAAATATAATAAATAAATTAAAACAAATAAATCATATTTTTCAGTGTTTGTTAAAATAATTAATTAAAAAAAAATTAATGTGAGTATTTTGCATATCTTACAAAAAAAGTGTTCGTGATATAAGAAAATATTCTTAAGCAAATTTTTTACAATTTGATACATGTGGATTACGATAAAAAATAACACAAATAAAAAAAAAAAGTTTGGTGATTATTTAAAAAGTTATCAGAACAACTTTCATTTTCGTTTTAAAGACTATATAATATTTTTTGTTTGTCTTAAGTTAAATCTTCTTATTGGTAGTTTATTAAGTTGCTGTGATTTATTAAAACTTGTTATTGAGCTTTTTATAAAAATAAATTAAATCGGTTAGTAGTGTTGCTATCGGTGGTCAAATTTTGTAAAACGAGTTGTTTGGTATACGGTAGATATAGTTTTTAATTTGTTTCGTGTTTAACTTTTACTTGAAAACTCTAATAGAAAATTCGGAAAATTATAGGCTTGTGAGTTTTAAAATATTGTCAAAGAGTCCGGTTTCATTCTAACCATCTAGTGGAAAACACTCTATTATTGGAGGTTATAGGAAGCAAAAATTAAAACAATCCATAAACTGACAAATTTTATCCAAGTCAAATATGTCCCAAAAAAAAACAAGTTTGTTGCATGCAATAAACGATGCACAATGAATAGGTTTTCGCAATAGGTTTTCGCTCGTTTTTTAAACGAATCGATCGATTCCTGGTGTCGGCGATTTAAATATTGGGTCTTTTACAAAAAGGTTCTTGCAACAAATTTCAATTTAAAAATCTGTCCAACAAATTTCAAAAGATTGACAAGTGGGTAGGTTTTCTGGAACGCTCGTGATACTTTCTTTTATAATGTCGTTATTTTTAATGCCAACCACGAGCATTTCAAAAAACCTACCCACATGTCAGTCTTTTGAAATTTGTTGAACAGATTTTTAAATTGAAATTTGTTGCAAGAACCCTTTTGTGAAAGACCCAATATTTGTATCGCCAACCCCAGGAATCATTCGATTCGTTTGTCCTGGGGCCTTATCATGAATTCCGCCGCGCAACAATTTTCACACGATATCGTGAATTTGGTATCACAAAACACGATACCTTTTCGCCATCTATCCGATAGCGAGAAAATTCCGCTATCAAAAAGGTAGCAATTCTTTATTGTGTTGGCAATTGTTTGTTGTGTTTTGTACTTTCAAATAATAAAACTTTATAATTAACAATGTAATTAATAATAAAAAAATGTTTATATTTATTTATAGTACATCCTTAGATTTCTATGATAAATTAATTTTGAAATTTAAAAATATTAAAAAGAACCCAAAAATATTTAATTCAACACTAAAACCTCAAATCACAAATATAAAAGTCAAAATTAATCTCAAAGTAATATTGTTTACACTGATAAATGTCAGCCAGCTGACATAAAATGAGTACGTTTTATGTCATTAAATGAGAGCAATTACAGTTTTTTCGATAGCGGAATTCTAATTTTACGATTCGCCGCGGAAATCATGATAGGGCCCCTGGGAAGAGAATTTATCTCGAGCAATTCAAAAAACCTACCCACATGTCAATCTCTTGAAATTTGTTGAACAGATTTCTTAAATGAAATTTGTTGCAACAAGATCCATTATTATAAAAAAAAAAAATATCGTTGACCCCAGGAATTGTTGAACTCGTTTGTCCCATTAATATAACGTATCATGAGCATTCAACAAAACGTACCCACATGTCAATCTTTTAAAATTTTAAGAAGAACAGATTTCTTAAATGAAGCTTATTGCAATAAACCATCTATTAAAGACCCGTTATTTTTATCGCCGATCCCAGGAACCGTTCTGTGAGTTATGTTTGTCCCGATAAGAGGCTATATCGTGAAAATCTATCCAGATGTCAATCTTTTGATTTTTGTTGAACAGATTTCTAATTTGAATTTTGAAGGAATAAACCCTGCGAATGTGTCTCTTAGTAGATGACTTTTGTTATTAGCATTTTGAAAATTTACTAACATTTTGAAAACTACCTGCATATACACTTGCTTTCATTTTATAATTTGATGGTATGTTTTTATTTTATATTCTAATAAATAAGTTTTGTGCATTTGATCCTTTATGTTTCCGACATATAAGGTTATACATCACACAATACTAGTGAAGCAACAACAATAATAGTGAGATTGTTTGTAAAAAATCTTTAGGCTTTCTATGCAACATTTTTAAGATTTCTGTGCAACATTTGCTTCATGCAACAAACTTGGGATTTTTTTTTAAACATATTTCACACGCATAAAATATTTAGAAATCATCGTAGTTCAGTTTCATTTCAATCATCGATAACCTTCGTTTATTATTTCATATTATCCTCCCTTTCTTAGTGCACTCCAATCCAGATACCAAAAGCTTAAAATCATAAATTATTCCTTCTCACCAAAACATTCAATAAAACATGTATGAATTAATTAAAAACTTATTTCAGAATCCTATCAAATAACTCGTATCATCTTTTGTGAAATCGCTTGGTACACGGAAAGTTTTGAATCAGAATAGATTTTTCTTCTCTGGGCCTGTTTTATAATTTAACCCGAGCAGACAGTGCGCCGTCAAAAAATACTCTGTGTTTTTATTCAACCTGATCAATTTTACCCAGCACACTGCGTTTTTCTTTGTAAACTGGGCTTACACCGTGTGTACTCGGTCCGTCAAATTTTACTCTGAAATGAATGTCAAATTCTGGGCACACCAGATTATTTGATTCTGCATAATCTTCGCTCGCACAATACACTGGGTAACTCTGCTTGCTCAGGCTGAATTATAAAACAGACCCTATAACTAACCACAAAATATCGGACCAAAACAGACTAAGAAAGCTGTGTGTAAATTAAAATGTTTAACAGCGGATTATTTCACAAAATAAATATTCAACACAAAACATATTAAGTACCAATTTACAGTTATACATTTCTTCCCGAATCTATTCGAACTAAAACCCTCGAAAGACATAAACTAGCTCATTGCGAATTCGAGATTACGTAGTTATTTTTCGCAGCAGACGATTTTGGTAAAACAGGATTACTGCGCTTCATAACATGGTAACCGCAACTCGTAGTTGTAAAAACTTAATGATTATGAAATGCAAAAAAGAGACAACGAATGTGTAAGTGTGCCAGGAATTTTATTTCAAATTTCATAAAGATCCTGTCGAATGAAGTTTCCTGAAATTTATGAATCGCGTTTGTGGTGTGTCTTAACTATATGAAGATCGCGATCGCAAAAATTAGAATTGAAATCGTGATAAATGATTATCACGATATTTTTGTGTCTGTGGCAAGTATAAAATACGTTCAACGTTCAATATTAGAGCTACAAAATTAAATATTTAAATTTTCCAAAATATTTAATTTTAATTTAAATTAAATTTAATTACTACCGGACAACTGGTGCAGTGGTTAAAGCTTCGGCACTTGGACCGGGAGGTACTGGGTTCAAATCCCATCAGAAGAGGCTGGATCCAAAGTATTGTATTCATGAAGCCGTATCCTGCCAACAATCAAAGACAGAAATTAAACATTTATAATTTCTTTTATACAAACTGATACAAAGTAGAAAAAGAAGAAGAGTGTGGAGCGCAGGATTAAAGAGAAATATTGATAAAAATTCTTTCCATCTATACTTACCAATACTTACTATACTTACCACCACCCCATTTTTAACTATATTCTTTCATACAAGCCAGATAGGTTTTCAGTACACCAATGACATAATCCACAATTAAATGCAAAAATTATTTTAGAGTATATTACGTAATAAAAATGGATCAGATAATAAATTAATGCTTAATTTGAGTTCCTTGTGAAATTTTGCTATTCCTGGTGAAGCCGCAGATTCATTATATTGGCATTGGTCAAAGAGATCTATAAGTCCTATTCATCCATTATATAGTTATTCATTATTGTGGGACGTTTAACATCAACATATGTTGTGTCATCGTTTGACCTTTTCTGGTTAAACAATTTCTCAAAAGTTTGAATTCAGATGCACTGCCCTATTATCCTGCCACAAATTTCATTACTAAAACGCCATTCCAATTGTTCCAATTTTTTTAACATTTCCTTTTTCATGTTTCTTTATCGCTGCACCGAACTGAGGGTTCTGGAATTGATCCCAGTTCTAAACGAGCGCTATTAAAACTGGATATTTATATTGGTTTGGGCCCCTGGTACAACGAAACAGCTCTGGTTTGCTATACAACAAGAAGAATTGTAAACCCCACGAACACTTAACGGGTATGCTTTGATCATCTATAGATCAGAACTTTTCTACTAGAAACTTATCATTAGGGTGGTGGTACGACTACGGTCTAATTCGTAACTTATTTTGTGACGATTCACTTTTGTCAATATGTTTTGACTTGATCCAATAATAATTTTGTATTTAAAGAAAAATTTAATAAACATTTAAGAGATCCGTACCGTAATTAAATTAGTATGTAATCGTATATTCAATCCGATAAATGGCCCACTATTCTAGTATAACTTACCAAATATTGTAGAAATTATATTGTAGAGACAAACATGACTTAATCCAGGGATTATAAATAATATTAACAATTTATTCAACTCCACCCTCGACCCATTTCCATCAATCTGAAATCTTACAATCAAATCAAATAACCCGTTCATTTAATCTTATTCCTAGAATAAAGACGTCAACTCTGATAAGTTCATTCGATATCCCGCCAGTTCATAAAAAATTCTGGAAAAATGGAATCAATACAACAAATCAGATAGACATATTCATTGGAATTTAATTAACAGAAAATTAAAAGTTAACGAAGAGTGACAGATCAGAATCGGTGAATGCGAAATACATACCAAAAAAATATCCAATTGAATTTATCTTGTAGGGAAATTGAAACATTTTTAGATTATTTGTAACTGTTATCTTAGAGAAATCCCTGTTTCCCTATGGTATCGTTGCAAAGATCAAAATAAAGATTCTAGTCAAAGTTCTAACATTAAAATGAACCGGGTTTAGTTATGATGATATTTAATGTGCCATAAAGGCTACTTAAAAGTTTCATTGATTTGAATAAATTCTCAAATTTCATTTCCCCAATCCTAGAGATGTTTACGCGGTCGGTCTCATCTACATGATGGGATAGCTCAGTCAACACCCTATGAGTGTGATAAACGGGATTTAATTAAGAAGATTTTTAACTTGTCTAACGACATTTTTACGTTTACGTATACCGCTAGAAATTAAAAAATTCTTAATTACTAAACTTTTTATTCAATTGGAAATTTTGGTATTTTCGCCAATTGGAAATTACCCAATGGTATTCCAAAATAAATTACAAACCCGATTTATTGTAAAATAAAATCAAATAACTAGAATCTGAGAGAAGTTCGCAAGCTGGTGCACGGTCTACTATGATTATTATTTCTAAACAGAGTTTACAAATTTTTACGATTTTTCACTATTTTCAAATTTGTCTAATCGTATATGTACCCCTATTCGAATAAGTAAAAGAGAATGTGAGGGAAGAGAATGCAGATGACACGCCGTGAACATCTCTAAGATCAGTGAAAGAAAATTTGAAAATTTATTCAAATTCATGAAACTCCTCAGTCGTGTATGGCACAGTATATATCAACATAATCGAACTCTGTTTGGAACTATCTATACTCGAAACTTTGAACTATCCAAAAGCATAAACATAACCTTGCGAATACCTCTAGGATTTCAGTTATTTGGTTGCTATACAATAAATCGGATTCGTAACTTTTTCGGAAATGTCATCAATTTCCAATCGAGAAAAAATAGTTTCTTTTCTACTTTGTCATCTTTTGAGCACCAACGAGTTTACCAGGAAATCATTATACTCTTTCGATCGAAATACACTAGGTAGGTAAATAAAGAAAACTCTTATAGCTAGTTCTCTGAACAAAAATTCCTATGGAGAAAACTTTAGAAAATTCTAAAGTTGTTTATAGTAAACGTTAAGCTGATAAGTTCACTTGAGCTATGATTGTTTAGCGAAGTGAGCTATGTTTTGAGATCACAGTTTCCCAGGTTATTTTACAAAGTTGACGTAAGTGAAACGGAATTCGTGGAACTTAGCTCAAGCTACTTGTACGCCCTGATTTATTTAAATGCTATATTTCTACATATGGGATAGACACTTAGCTAATTATTTATCTCGAAGATGAAAATAAAATATCTAAATATATTGCTTTACAAATTAAGTTGATTTATCTACAATGTTTCGCTTATTTGAGTTCTCGAAACCAAAACGAGAAGCCGTAAAATGAAAACATAGCTCACATCAGTCGAAAAACATAGCTGAAGTGTGCAACAAACCATACTGGTCTTCTACTAATATTTGAACTGCCCGAAATATCATGGGCATTCCCACCTTAACGGCAACAATTATAACGGAGATTTTTCGGTATAGAAAATAACTTCCTAATAAAAGCAGACTTACTTTGACACTGATTTATTAGTTTCAAATTAAGTATGGATATCATCAAGAGATACCAGCACACGACGAAAAAAGCTAAACAAAAACGATATATGGCCTAGAGGTGATCTGAAAGAAACTGTGTTTCGAGAGACACTGTAGCGAGTTTCTGTAGCAAGGAATGTTCTCGCGAAATTTGCAGTCATCCAGAAAATAATAACTGGACTTTGAAACATCTACCTTTAAAATTTATATCTACCTTTAGTTAGATAGCAGATTTTTTTCTTTGGTATTCGGGAATCTCTTAAATATCCGTAAATTATTAAGAGTGCTCCACGCGTACTTTGACACTATTACTGAGTAATTTTGTAAAATTGATAGAAATAAATTAAATCTCCTGGAAATTGCCAAATTTTAGCCAATTTCTCACTATTTAAAACATTTCTTATTACTCGTATTTCTATTTAATTTAAAAATAAATTCAAAACCAGATTTCCAACGAACATGGCATTTAGATATACGATAGCTATAGAATCCTTGTCTAATAATAAAAACAATTTACAGTCAAAAAAATTATTTGGTACTGACGCGGTTCATTGTACCAAAGAACAGCTTGTATTATACGCAGCTATTGCCAAGGTAAATGACACTAATTAGCGAACAATTTTTTCTACAAATCAAAATCAACTCCAATTTTCGCTAAATTTTAAAAATCAAAATTTGGAGTACCATTAGCATCAACATTTTCAATGGTGAGGTACATTGGAGCTACCTAATGACGTCTAAGGGATATTGGATTAGTTAGCTAATGATGTCATATTTGATATTGACCCAGTATTTGAGCATTTAGCGTAAAATTTTAATAAATAAAATATAGATCATCACTGAATCGATGCTTGAAATCATCCCCTTTTTCATATGATGCGATTTATAATGCTATTCGCGATTTGCAACAAAGTAGCTGACATCTGGTAAACAAAATGTAAATCGTAGTTTGCTATGAAGCAAGGGGGATTAAAACTGTCATAACAATGAATTTGACAATTCTCGTCCCCTTGTAGACGTAGAAACCAACGCTATCTAAATTCGATGAAAATCGCCAATAGGATAAGATTTCCAGCTGAATTTCAGGTAAATCTAATTCGTTGACTTAAACTGCAGAAATCATGTATCGCTTTTAGGGCCGTACAATATTTCATTGGGTATTTCATTGGCAGCCCAGGGAGTTCTACTTTTGATATATCTCAATTGTAGATTTGCGTCAGTTATTTTGAGTTTTTCTAATATAATTTATTTTAATAATTTATTTTATGTTAATATCACATTCCTCAATCTATAAAGCTACATACCTTGAAGATAAAAACAGATGAGAATATAACGAAATAAATTGTTAAAGTACAGGTTCAAATCTAAAAATATCAAGTCAAATAGATAGAAAATTTTTGCCCCACTAAACATTGAGATATCTACATTTTTTAGTGAGATATTTTGCATCCAGCCCATAATATGTGTACTATTTTTTAGTAAGGCCTACATAGGCTGGATATATCCATTTACTCGATATGACTAAGGCTGTTTTCCAAACACCGAATTATTTGTGGACACCGACTTATTCAAAAAAGTCACCTCGCGTGGAAACTTATTTGAATAAGTACGTCTCCACAGAAATGTCTTCAAAATTGTGTCTTGACTAAATGTAATCATCGAGGATTAAATATCCATATAAGAGAAATCAAGTAATGCAAATTTTATAAGCCAATTTCTCCGAGGTTAATCTCATTTTATAGTTTTGATATATTTATATACACAATTTTAAGAGCCTAAGGGCCCTTTCGAAACACCGACGTAATAACATTTCACAAAACGTAATTTCTATGATAATGATACATTTGGCCAAGACACATTTTTGGAGACATCGTACTTATTCAAATAAGTCTCCTCGCGAGGTATCAACAAATCAGTCGGTGTTTGGAAAACAGCCTAAGTATACAACCACGATACTTGATTAAATTTTGCTAAATCGGTTTAATTAATCCGCAGTCTGTCTGGCTGTATTTTAGGCACTTTTTCCCCATATTATATTTACCTAGAAATGAATTACTCTTCCTCATTTTTCCAATACAGTTAACTGAAATTAAATTTCAAATTATTCTGGTTGAACGAATTACGATTTTATAATCATATTTGCGTAAATAAAGAAAGGAATCAATTACCTGTGTATGTACAATTCCCGAAAAAATTATTTTAGTGAAAAGCACATTGAAAAGTGATAAGAGCTGCGAGCTATACGTTATCTATGTTTTGAATTCCAACTAAAATACGGGTTTCACGACAGTTCAGAGAAAGCTCAATTGCGAGAAAACGATAATATTGAGGAAAATCATTAATACAGCGAGAAGGATAATTCAGAAAAAAACTATTCAGAGAATACCTCGCAATCGACTAAACTAAAACTTTTGTCGAATCGGTTGCAGTTTTTGTTTTCCACTTCATTTCTTCCCTTCTGTTTCTCAAATTTATTGTTTGTAATGGCCTCTTCTTAGAATATTGTGTTTTCGCAATTGACTTTTTCTCTAAATTACGTTTCTCTGAATTCTCGATTTCTCCAATTTCATTTTCTCTTAATTGTCTATCTCAGAATTTACGATAGTATAAATCATCAATTAAAGTTCACAAATGTCCAGAACTTATATTGGACACTAATTATTCTTCACTCAAACCTAGTTTGAATGGCAGTCACATATACAACAATAAGAATTCGGCCCATCGAGGGACCGTTCTTTCCAATTTTTACAAAGTCTTCCTAAACGATTTTTTCAAAATCAGAACATGTCTCAATTGTTTACTGATACTTAAAAAAAACTCCTCTCAATTTTTAACAACATTTGAACCGATAAAAGTTAAGTAAAAGAAGCCTGGTCTTCACCGAACCATCCTTAAAAGGATCTTCCTAAAATTAGGATTAGTGGAAAACGATTTATGATATTCGAGAACCCGCTCACCAATTTTCATCATAATCATTCGAGCTGCATAGGTAATAAGGGCCTAACCAGATGACTCGAATGATTTTTTTTTTTAAATCGGAAACCTTACTGTTGAATTCGACGTTAATTTTCGAAGTCTATCATTTTCCTATATCGTAGGAACAAAAGAGAAACGAATAGTAAAAATTTCATAAATTTTTCTTTTTTCTTCTTTTGTCTACTATAGAAAAATGATAGCCTTCGAAAATGAACGTCGAATTCATACCTATTTTGCAACTAAAATAAGCTCATTTCGTCAAATTACTGCGATTTAACAATTATAAGTAGTGGTTGTTTCAAATATCATTGGAAATTTGCCGCAGTTGTCATTTTTATGGTCCTTTAAAATTATTAATCGGTCGATCAAAAGATTAAGTTCATTGATCAGATGATATCGTCCTGCGGCCGCAATCTTTATTCAAAAATGTTGCTTGAAGAAGACAATAGTGCAAAAAGGGAAAGAATTTTGATTATTTTATTCTAGGTAACCGAAAACTTCTCTCACCAATATCTATGAACATGGTTCGAACCGAAAAAAATATACAAGTAACCCGAGCCCACTAAACGATTTTTTAATTCATGAAGCATCTCAATCGCGACAACTGGCTAATTTTCCATACAACAAATAGATTTCTATAGTCACTCGAGGCGACAAACGACTCGACTAGCGGAATAAGTCTGTTCATTTGAAACATTGGTCGACCAATGCGTGGTGCGTCTTTTTCATCGAAATTTCCAGAACGAAAACGTGCAAATCATTTGCGTGCTGCTGATTTTGATAACGCACCTTCACTATAAGCGCCACAATTTTTTTCGCAATGTCACAATGATTTTATTAATGATCCATGAAGGTTTCAAAAGTATGACTTAATTCGATTAGTGTTACCAAAGTTATGCCACTCTAACCACAATTGTTAGGAAAAACTACATATCCTTTTTCCTCGACCCAATATACTGGGTGCCCCCCTTAAAATGTTATCAACAAACATCTCGAAAAACTCGTGTTCTACGAAAACTTGGTTAAGGACGTAATTGGCGTATAGAAAAGAGAACACAATATAGCGCTTTAACTGTTGTAATTAATCGAGTACAGGCGGTAAAAGAATTTGTGCTGTAATGATCCATTTTTAGAATTTCTGTTAACTTTCGTCACTTTATAAAATTGAATTAAATTGGTTTAATGAAAACACTTGTAAATTTCCTAAGAGTTTTTTTCTTTATTCTTGGTATATCGATTTCGAATAATAAATAAATATTGTCACTCTAAGGAAATTTACAAGTGTTTTCATTAAACCAATTTAATTCAATTTTTATCGCTAAAAGAAATATAATTTTTAATTAAATAGGAACATAATTTGCTAGACAGGATATAATTTTACATCCAAAATTAGTTTGAGTAGGGATAGAAATTCTATTTTAATCTAATATTTCAATTTTGACGCGGTTGTAAAACGCAACATTTTGGATTAAAATTTAGCAAATATTTGCTAAATTGCACTCACAAACTGACAAACTAAAAGAAATTAGTTTTGTGATTAGTTTACAATTTCTATGCCTACTTGAATCTACTTTCGCGACTGTATCTTGAATAATCACAAAAACTCTATAGTAGTTCTTGTACTTCTTTCAACCGCCAACTTTGTCCTTAACCATTTTTTTCGAAGGACTCGTGTTTTTCGAGATATGTATTGATAACATTTTAAAGGATCACCCGGTATATGTAGACGTTCTGTTTGTAATATTTATAATTTACTCATAAATTTGTTTATGTACAAAGAATTTAATATTTATATTGGCCCTGAATCGATCGTAAAAATATGACCCTTACAATAGCCACACCATAATACCTGTGAAAGTACATAATTATGTAACGTGTCACCCATTATTTATGCATTGTGCATAAATAAAAAGTTCTGACATTTTAAAAAGGTTGCACAAAAAAATTCCCACCTTCTGCGGTCAATTAATTCAATAAAAATTAAAAATTCATCTTCAATTTTTTTTTCTCAGTTGAATGTGGTGGCACACTTTTGCAAGTAAATATTTAAGTGCGTACAAAATAACTATACGATTTTAATTCGATTTTTATAATTAATTACAAAATACCGCGGAATACCGGTTTTTGATTGCGGGTAGTTCTTACTATGCCGCCGATAAATATATAATTCAATTCTACTTGAACTAGAAAAATAAAGTTAAGAATTTTTAAATGCCAAATTGGTAATAAATTATTTTTTTTTTAATTAATTTTCAAAGTTTGTATTTTTAATTATATAATTAAAATGTGGTTTTATTGATTTACTAAATTTAAACTACGGTTATAAGTTATTAAATTTTTTAATGATGCAATAAAATTTTGTAATCGACACTTTTATTTTAATTACTGAAACGAATTTACTGGGTTCGCTCTACACCCACCACTTTTACTTTTCTTTTCAATAAACATACATATTTCCACTTTTTTATAGTCGTATGTAACCCACTTTAACCTTATTAACCAAAACAACAAATTTGGCCTTGAAATCGTAAATCTATTTCCTATATCTCATCACTAGGTGTCTAAATTTAGCATGTGTCACCAGTATTTATACCAATTAATTAAATGATCATTTTTAATTACGCCATACAACAACAAATTCAGAATGTGGTCGGAACAGTCGAGAAATTCTAGTTTTCTTATTTATTCTTCTTATAGTCGTATATTTTGAAATGTGTTAATTAAATTCCACCTTAATCAAATTAATTAGATAATAATATTGAAAATATTTGAAATCGTCCTAACTAAAACAAAATTTTATTTACTTTATAGATTGTGACTTGGGCTATAATACGGATAGTACACAATAAATATGAACTCAGTAAATAAAATCATGGTGATAGCGATGATATTTCGCATGTGCGATGGATTACATCAGAACGAATATCAACAGCAGCTATATCAAAACTACGATGCGGGGCAAAAAATATTTTCGGAATCGGAGGCACCGAATATTTTTCCAACCACCGAATCACCTCTAGTAAACCCAAACAAATCACCAGAGTATCGTAATTTCTTAAAGGAACTGTATCGATTTGATCGTGACAAGAGTCCAACCACATTCCAAGTGATATCAAGCCAAGCACCAACTGTATCACTTTTAGACCAGCATACACATTCAGTGCAACCGATTCAGTACGTGCAATATCAAACACAATCACCACAATTACTACAGCATCAACCTTATATTCAGCATCATCTAGTTAAACGGTCGGCCGATGGCAAAACGGCCGATCGTGTTAAGCGTGCAATAATATTCCGGCCATTATTCGTTTATCGCCAGCAGGAAGTTAAACGGCAAAATAATAATAAACTAGCAAAAAAGCAATACCGAAAGAAGAGTACATAAAATTACAAATATTAAAACCACACGTGATCTAACTAACATACGTAACATAGTTAACGTGTTAAGTTTTATAATTTAAATAAACCAAAAATTTTTTCATTTGTTTTATACTAAACCCCCCGAAAAGACTCACATAATATTGGCGAAAAATTTATTATTATAGAATTTATTATATCGTTAAGCGCAATGTCATATAATCATCATTTCCTATATTTTTACTTTTTTCGATATATAAAATGTCAAACACATCAAAAAATATGTTAACCTTAGAATATTTGATTAGATACCGGGCCTGCATACTAATTCGGTCGTGTTTGCTCTGATAGCAGCAGCAGCGGCCGCATTTGAGGCATGAAGATGCGCATTGTATATATAGAAAAATAACACTAAACATTATTGAATAATTATGAGGAATATGCTAATCAAATTTTGTTATAATATAGAACATATCAATGCTGAAATTATTGATGTTTGTTCAAAAAGTTTTAAAAATTAAGTTTTGTATAAATTTGACTTAAGATAATTTTTGTATTATAGGTTTTCGTTTATATCATTATTTATGTTCTTGTAGGTAATAATTAATTATTATTTTATATTTCGTGTTCTGTTTATTATATTTTAATTATTATTAGGCATAAAATAAAATATAAATATTTTTGATAGAAATTTGCTTGCAATTTTATTTTGAAGAAATTAAAGGTCAAGTTGGTGGCATTACTTTTAGCTGCGATAGCTGTTACACATGATTATTGCTTGGCAGGGCAAATTCAGGGGCCATAAGAAACCCACCGCAAAAAGTGTGACCAGATCCTGGAAAAAAAAATACTTAATCCTTAGAACGAGTGAGAAGGTCTACTAAGCAGTTTAAATGTAAACCATTAACTGGCATGTATATTGCTCGATTTTTATTAACTAAAACCGCCATCCAATATCGACTGCCAAATAGCTTCGCAGAACAATCGATGAACATTACGTCGCGATGCGGACACCCAGCAAAACGGGACTGTAGCGCTTGATGATTACGGCAGCGATAAATAACCGAACCTTTATACGTGTGAAATACTTCCTAGCTCCATTTATTTATTTTGCTACTGTGATGGCGCTACAAAGAGGAGTTTGGCCGCCTTATTTCTACGGTAGCATAATCAGTTTTTTTTAGTTTTAGATTAATAAATAATTGGTCCATTTAACTGTAGCCAAGTCCCAGGGCTGCTGGAAAGTGCATACTGCAACTGGATGGTGCATTGTCATTCTCAGCTAGGCGCCCTCTCCCACCCCCTCCCTCCAACTCTAACCTAAGTAAAAAACAATTAGGAATAGTTTTTTTATACCCCTGTACACCAGAATAAAACAATTCCTAAAATAATTCTACATAAAAGTTATGTGTGTGAGTTATAAATGTTAAAAATGTTTATTATTAAAAATTATTAGAATTCTTTTATTTATTTCATTTATATTTTAATAAAATAAATTTAAGTTTAATTTTTGATCCGCCATATTCAATGGCGGATTATTGTGTGGTATCCTGGGTGTGCGGCGATGCTACTAAGCAGCGTGTTGCTCGTGCGGTCAGATGGACGAATTAATTGGAACGAAATTAATTTTTTAATTTAATAAATGTATCGTCTTTCTTCTTAATTTGTATCATATTCGTCGTATTACTTTTCTTTTCGTTTAGAAATGATCGTCGTGTTGTTTTTGTTTTGCGCGTATACGTATTTACATCTGTTGTTGCATTTATTCTGTTTGTGCGTACATAGTGATGAGTTAGCGATGAGTTTACGAGATGTTATGTTTGTGATTGGTTTGCAATAATGTAACCGCTACATCACCTCCCCCAGATGAGTCACACAAGGAAGAAGATGATTGCGCGATCGTTGTGATTGATTGGTTGATATACCGAAAGATATCCGTGCATTAAGACATACATCTCTTCGGTGGTGATTAGTGTGTTTGTTAGTGTTAGGCAGTAGTTCTTATTCAATGTGAGCTTAAGAGGTGCATAAGCTCAGTGAATAGCTTCGAGTTGTGTGCCTATTCGGTCATTAAGTTGATCGATAATCCGAATCTAAAAATGTAGTTTTCGGAGTGTACGTAAGACTTTGCTGATCGCGAGTGATTGTAATTGTTAAAGTACCGATAGTGGCAAGTTGTTGAAATACCGAAGGATATCCGTCGCTTGCCACATCTTATCTTATAGAGTTGGGTGAATGTTTTCTAAGCCAGTCGATAGAAAATGAGAGCAAGATTGTCCGAGTGAAGAAACTTTGGGTCTATTATGAATTTACGTCGATTTAGCGTCCTATTATGAACCAAAAAAAACGAAATCGAATTTTACGAAAATCAAATGACAAAATTCGACTGCGCTATAGATGACGAATATAATATGACGAAAATAAAATACTTCAATTACGTTATAAAATGTAAGTTACTCAATTATTTTATAAAAATTGACTATAATGTATTACAATTTATTTGAAACTTATTTTATTGTGTTTTTTAAAATAAAATGATTTTAAAACGCCAAGTCGAAATTCTACAAAAACACAATGAAAACCAAGAAATTTAAGGACAATAGTGAGAAACACCAAAAGGAAATCATCAACTTACTTATAGAGATTAGAAACACCAAAAACTATAGATTAAAATCGAAAAAGTAAAATGGATAGGAATAAACAAAAAAAAAATATTATTAGAAAAAAATAAGTTAAAAGTCGAAGGAGTTGGAATTAAAAAGAAAAAGAATTGGAACTCAAGGAACAAGAGTTAACTAAAAAAAAAAAATTTAATCTTTCAAAAAAATCAAATTTTGGTACAATTTTTAATAATATACACGTGTATTGAAAATAGTGAAGGACTATCATCTGACCACTCACCTGTGATCATGACTCTGAGTACAATGATAATAAAAAAAATTTAATTCATCTAATTTAATAAACAATAAAACCAATTGGGATCTATTCAAGAAATTAGTGGAAGATCGAACAAATCTCGACGAACCAATTAGAACGAAGGTGTAGCTGGAAGATGAACTAGAAATATTTAATAACAATATCCAACAAGCGGCTTGGGAAAGTTCACCAATTTCTCATACCAACACTACAATGAAACATAACTATCCTCTTGAAGTCAGAGAGGTACTTAAAGAGAAACGGAAAGCAGCAAAATCTGGCAGCACTCTCGTGCACCGCAACACAAAAGTATTTTTAATTTTTTGTGCAATAAATTAAAACAACTAATAAAGGAAATAAAGAACGAAAGCATAACTAAGCGATTTCAAGGTCTTGCTGAACTAAAGGATGACGATTACTCGCTTTGTAAAGCAACTACGGGACTAAAAAGATCCAAAATGCATGTACCGCCTATCAAAAACGATGACGGATCCTGGGCCAAGAACACCAATGTACAAATGATACAATGCTTCCAAAATAAAGTGCTACGAGGGATTGTGAATGCCCCATGGTACATTAGGAACGACAACCTTCATAGAGACTTGAAGATGGAATACGTCACTGATGAAATAAATAACCAAGCAAGGAAACACGTCCAGCGCTTGGGAGAGCTGGGCAGTTTGAATTAGAATAAGAAAGTTTTATAAAATAAGTAACCAATAGGTTACTCATCTTAATCCGCGAAACTAATTTAAGATAGATAAATTACTAGATGATCTCTGAATCAGTTGTAATATTGTGTAAATAAATAAATAAATTTAAAAAAATTTAATAATAACGATCAATTTGAAGTTTATTGAATCTCGATTCGTTTGGTTTTTTCCGCTAAATTATCCGATATCACTTCTAGATTGGCAGTTGTATATATTGTTACGATTTTGCCTTGTCAATCAAGGTTCGAATCACTGGATTGTGAATAAATACACTGCTTCAAATTTTAACTCACACAATTTATTTACACAACACAATTTATTATACAACACGAAATTCACAATTAATTATTACACTTATAACACACTTTTTAATTATCACTTTAATAATCGCTTTAATAATCACTTTAATAATCTTTCTATTTAACCTTCACTGTATCACGTTTAAAATAATACTCAGCAATACACGTCAACGCGCGCCTTTATATACCAAAATATTTGTTTCTAGAATAATCCTAAATGCGCAGCAAATATGTTAGTATAGAAATACGCCTAAATGTTGAGTATAAATTATAATTGCAATTGAATAATTAATGAAATTAGCTTATTCTATTCTATTCTAGGTGTCACCGTAACACTACCCCCCACCTAAGCCTGTTCGTCCCGAACAGGATCCAGATCACCTCCTCTGTAGAGCGCCAAACGTTCTAAATGCACCACCTTTGGTTTACCTTTCCGTCCTTTCTGTATGCGATAAACCACGTCGTTCAATCTTTTAATGACAGTGTAAGGTCCTTCCCATGTGGGTTGCAACTTCGGTGATAATCCCTTCTGCCGTTGCGGGTTGTGAAGCCATACCAATTGCCCTTCCTCGAAGCCTTGATTATTTGCTCGTATGTCATATCGAGCTTTCATTCGATCACTTGATATTCGAATTTTCTCCCGTACAAATTGATGTATTTCATTGAGTTCCTCTTTCATTCGGTCGACGTAATCCTGTCCGCATAGAGCTGCTGATGGAACAGCCCCAAATTTTAAATCTCCTAGTAATCGCAGATTGTTCCCAAATATGGTTTTCGCTGGTGTCACTCCTGTTGTGTCATGTACCGCTGATCGGTAGGCCATCAGGAACATTGGTATATGTCGATCCCAGTTGCGTTGGTTCCTTTCCACAACTTTCGCTAGATACTCCTCCAATGTGCCATTGAATCTTTCCACCATACCGTCCGATTGTGGGTGTAAAGGCGTCGTTCTTGTTTTATTGATTCCAAGCATCTGACATATCTCCTGAAATACCACCGATTCGAAATTCCTTCCTTGATCCGTGTGAATTTCCATCGGTACACCAAATCTGCTAATCCAATTGTTGACCACGGCATCAGCTATGGTTGTTGTTTCCTGATTGGGTATGGGGTACACTTCCGGCCATTTGCTGAAATAATCCATTATTACTAGCACATATTTATTTCCGCTCTCGGTGGTCGGAAATGGCCCCGCCACGTCCATTGCAATTCTCTCAAATGGTGCCCCGACATTATATTGTTTCATGGTTCCACGGCTTTTTCGTGCTGGTCCCTTTACTGCCGCACATTGGTCACATCTTCGACACCATTCTACTACTGACTGTCTACATCCGGACCAGTAGAAACGTTGACGAATTTTGGTTAATGTTTTATTAATCCCTAGGTGACCTCCACTTGCTCCTCCATGATACTCCTTGAGGATTTCCGCTATCCGATCTTTTGGCACCACTACCAACAATTGTTTTACTTTACCATCCGTGCTTTCCCACTTTCGTTTTAAACATCCATTTTCTATGTGGAGGCTATCCCATTGAGCCCAATAAGCTTTTACAACGGGAGTTTTGTCAGCTATCTCACTCCATGTGGGCCGGTGTTCCTTTTCCTTATGTTCCATGATGAATGACAGGTCAGCATCCCGTAATTGCTCCTTCTTGATCATTTCATCAGTCCATTCCTCATCGGGTAGCGCTTGCATGAGCCGAATATCGACGATGTTTTCCTTGACCTCCACATGCCCACAATCCTTGCATTCCGCGGGACATGGTCTTCTTAATAACGCGTCGGCATTTTTATGTGCATTTCCCTTCCGATGTTCAATATCGGCTTCTTTTGTCAAGCTCTCACCGCTCCCTTTTAATCTCGAAACTTGGATGGATGTTATGGGGCAATCGATTGTGGGAGTCAGCTTTTTCTCCTTCAAGCTCTCTCTTTTTAACGACTCCAATGTCATCCGACCCTCCTTCCTGGATTCTACCTGCTCCTCGTTTGATCTGCGCTTCATAGGAGATGGCGACCTTGCTCGTTTCTTCTTAATCTCCCAACAGTCCCGTGAGATGTGACCCATTCTACCACATACCCAGCATTTAATCCTGCCACTTCCATATCTGAACCTTGGCGTAGCCCGCGCGGTGTCTATTCTGGAATCAATCTCCATTCGACGAATTTTCATTGCTGGTTTGATGATGGTTTGCGCAGTTTCGTTTGTTAACGCACAAGCGATGGTTTCCGTGAAAGTTGCCTTAGGTGACAACATCACCGCTCTGCGCGTCTCAGGATCTCGAACACCGTCAATGAATGCATCCATTTTAATTCGCTCCATGTAATCGGCCGACATATTTGAATGGGCTAAATGCGCGAGCCGCTCAATTGCCGATGAAAATTCCTGTAGCGATTCTCCTCCTTTTTGGTATCGACCCTTCAATTCCATGCGATAGATTTCTCGTTTGTGGTCACTTCCGTATTTTCGATCTAACGCCTTCATAATTCCCATGTAAACGTTCCGTTCCTGCTCGGGAATGATTTGTAGTGTTTCTGCCGCTTCGCCTTTAAGAGCCACAATTAATGCTGCAACACATTGTTCTTCAGTCCACTGATTTTGCTTAATCGCAGTTTCGAATTGGAACTTAAAAATACTGAAGGATGTTGTTCCATCAAATGTTGGTGGTTTTATCTTAACTGCGTTAACTGTCTGGATCACTTGACCTGTTGTTCCATTTGACTTGACATCTTGGAGCTCCTTCTCGAGACGTTTAACTTCCGTTTGTAGATCTTGTTTAACATTTTGAATTTCTGCGTGTACTTCCGTTTGCAGTTTTTCCACTTTACCGTGTAGTGTAGAAGATAACTCCAGAAACCTCTTGTCTATTTTCTTTTGGCCAACTTCGATTTGGTTTTTAATGTCCGCTCCTTGTTGCTCCATTTGTACAATCTTCTGTTTAATTTCCTGGTTCGATTGTTTAATATCCGCTCCTTGTTGCTCCATCTGCTGTTTCATTTGATGTTTAATGTCCGCTCCTTGTTGCTCCACTTGTAACATCTGTTGTTTCATATCCTGGTTCGATTGTTTAATGTCCGCCCCTTGTTGCTTCAACTGTTGTCCCATCATATTCATAGCAGCCATCAACTGCGAAAAATCGAAACTTCCAGATGGGTTTTGCGTTGTTTCGACCACCGTTTGTACGTCCTTTTGTTTCTTATCCATACTGATCTCATCCGTTTTTTCCTCCTCGAAATCATACTTGTCTGGATTTACACCTTCCTTCTCCATGGCCTCACGTAGTCGCTCCACCAAACTAGCTTTTGTGCCTTCACTGGCCAAACCTCGTTGTTTCAGTTGCTCCTTTAATTGCGCAAGCTTTAATTCGTAGAGAATCATTTTTCTTATTATTCACAATCCCACCGCTGTCACCAATTGTTACGATTTTGCCTTGTCAATCAAGGTTCGAATCACTGGATTGTGAATAAATACACTGCTTCAAATTTTTAGCTCACACAATTTATTTACACAACACAATTTATTATACAACACGAAATTCACAATTAATTATTACACTTATAACACACTTTTTAATTATCACTTTAATAATCGCTTTAATAATCACTTTAATAATCTTTCTATTTAACCTTCACTGTATCACGTTTAAAATAATACTCAGCATTCCACGTCAACGCGCGCCCTTATATACCAAAATATTTGTTTCTAGAATAATCCTAAATGCGCAGCAAATATGTTAGTATAGAAATACGCCTAAATGTTGAGTATAAATTATAAATGTAATCGAACAATTAATGAAATTAACTTATTCTATTCTATTCTAGGTGTCACCGTAACACTACCCCCCACCTAAGCCTGTTCGTCCCGAACAGGATCCAGATCACCTCCTCCGTAGAGCGCCAAGCGCTCTAAATGCACCACCTTTGGTTTACCTTTCCGTCCTTTCTGTATGCGATAAACCACATCGTTCAACTTTTTAATGACAGTGTAAGGTCCTTCCCATGTGGGTTGCAACTTCGGTGATAATCCCTTGTGCCGTTGCGGGTTGTGAAGCCATACCAATTGCCCTTCCTCGAAGCCTTGATTATTTGCTCGTATGTCATATCGAGCTTTCATTCGATCACTTGATATTCGAATTTTCTCCCGTACAAATTGATGTATTTCATTAAGTTCCTCTTTCATCCGGTCGACGTAATCCTGTCCGCATAGAGCTGCTGATGGAACAGCCCCAAACTTTAAATCTCCTGGTAATCGCAGATTGTTCCCAAATATGGTTTTAGCAGGTGTCACTCCTGTTGTGTCATGTACCGCTGATCGGTAGGCCATCAGGAACATTGGTATATGTCGATCCCAGTTGCGTTGGTTCCTTTCCACAACTTTCGCTAGATACTCCTCCAATGTGCCATTGAATCTTTCCACCATACCATCCGATTGTGGGTGTAAAGGCGTCGTTCTTGTTTTATTGATTCCAAGCATCTGACATATCTCCTGAAATACCACCGATTCGAAATTCCTTCCTTGATCCGTGTGAATTTCCATCGGTACACCAAATCTGCTAATCCAATTGTTGACCACGGCATCAGCTATGGTTGTTGTTTCCTGATTGGGTATGGGGTACACTTCCGGCCATTTGCTGAAATAATCCATTATTACTAGCACATATTTATTTCCGCTCTCGGTGGTCGGAAATGGCCCCGCCACATCCATTGCAATTCTCTCAAATGGTGCCCCGACATTATATTGTTTCATGGTTCCATAGCTTTTTCGTGCTGGTCCCTTTACTGCCGCACATTGGTCACATCTTCGACACCATTCTACTACTGACTGTCTACATCCGGACCAGTAGAAACGTTGGCGAATTTTGGCCAATGTTTTATTAATCCCTAGGTGACCTCCACTTGCTCCTCCGTGATACTCCTTGAGGATTTCCGCTATCCGATCTTTTGGCACCACTACCAACAATTGTTTTACTTTACCATCCGTGCTTTCCCACTTTCGTTTTAAACATCCATTTTCTATGTGGAGGCTATCCCATTGAGCCCAATATGCTTTTACAATGGGAGCTTTGTCAGCTATCTCACTCCATGTGGGCCGGTGTTCCTTTTCCTTATATTTCATGATGAATGACAGGTCAGCATCCCGTAATTGCTCCTTCTTGATCATTTCATCAGTCCATTCCTCATCAGGTAGCACTTGCATAAGCCGAATATCGATGATGTTTTCCTTACCCTCCACACGACCACAATGCTTGCATTCCACGGGACATGGCCTTCTTGATAATGCGTCGGCATTTCCATGTGCGGTTCCCTTCCGATGTTCAATTTGGAAATCGTAGCTTTGCAAACGTTCGATCCAACGTGCTACTTGTCCCTCTGGATTTTTGAATTGTAACAACCAGCGCAAAGCTCCATGATCCGTCCGTAGAAGAAATTTTTGGCCATAGAGGTACTTATGGAAGTGCTTAACACATTCCACTATAGCCAACAACTCTTTCCGTGTAACACAATAATTCCGTTCCGGTTTTGATAACATCTTGGAGTAATATGCAATAACTCGCTCCTCACCATTTGTTGCCTGTGATAATACTCCTCCTATACCATCATTACTTGCATCGGTGTCCAAAATGAATTTATTGTTGGGTATAGGGTATGCGAGGATTGGTGCTTCGCATAATCGACGTCTTAGTTCCACAAATGCCTCTTCCTGATCATCCTTCCATTCGAATGCCTTGTTCTTCCTGGTTAACTCGTGTAAACTCTTTGCAATATTGGCGAATCCTGGCACGAATCGTCTATAATAGGTACACAATCCAAGGAAGCTCCGTAATTCATGTAAGTTTTTAGGTCGTGGCCATTCCTTCACCGCTGCGATCTTGTTTTCATCGGTATGGATTCCATTGGTTGTTACCTTATGACCCAAATATTTTACTTCCGTTCTAAATAGTTTGCATTTCTTTGGGCTTAGCTTCAATCCGGCGGCTTGTATCCGATCCAAAACCTCTGCCAAATTCCTTAAATGCTCGTCGAAATCCTTGCCCATAACGATGATGTCATCCAAATATACGAGGCACGTCCTCCAATGTAATCCCTTTAGCACGCGCTCCATTAGCCGTTCAAAAGTCGCAGGGGCATTACATAATCCGAATGGCATAACGTTAAATTGCCATAATCCGTTACCCACACTGAATGCCGTTTTCTCGCGATCTTCCTCCTGGACTTCCACTTGCCAATAGCCGCTTTGCAGATCTAATGTCGAAAATATTCGAGCACCCGATAATGTGTCTAACGTGTCATCGATCCTTGGCAATGGGTAACTATCCTTTTTCGTCACAGCATTTAATTTTCGGTAATCCACGCAGAATCTCATGCTACCATCCTTTTTCTCGACTAACACCACTGGTGAACTCCATGGACTGCTTGATGTTTCGATTACCCCTGCTGCTTGCATATCTTTTACCATTCGATCCACTTCTCCTTGCTTTGCCAATGGTAATCTCCTGGGTGGTTGGCGAATCGGCATTTCTGCTCCTGTATCTATTCGATGTTTTACCATTGTAGTTCTCCCATTATTGTCCGGTGTACTGCAGAATATTGGCATGTACCGCTCGAGCAATTGTTTTGCCATATTTTTCTGTTCGTTGGTAAGATCTTCGGTCCATTTCTCCATGAATTGTTCTACAACTTCTTTCTGCCCTTGCGAGTTACTCGTATTAATCGGATTTTTCTGCTCGCACTTCACTATCGCAGATATTTCTTCACATTTTCCGATTATTGTCCCTTTCTTGATGGTTTTCGTCTTATCCGAGAGATTTAGAGTCCTAATTGGTACTCTATTATCGCTGTCTGGTTTCACTAGGACTTTCCCGATCATAATTTCTCTGGCTCCGCTCTCCGCTTCATTGGCTTCAACAACCCACAACCTGGGTGACCCAGAATCTCCATCCAATCTTGCCCATACTACTGTTTCCGAGTTCGGTGGCAACTTCTCCCGATGATCCATTATAATTTGCCTGCTCGTTTCTCCTATAGCGGCGCTAACGTGAAGTGGCAACTCGATATTATCGTAGGTTAATACACCCCGTCCAACATCCACCACGAAGCCATTCGTTCTCATGAAGTCCATCCCCAAGATGACTTCGTCTACAATATCTGCAACCAGCACCTCGTGTTGAAAGTAATTTCGCCCAATCCTTATTTTTACGACCTTTTTCCCTTTTATTGCTGAATTTTCTCCAGTCGCCGTTCGTAACTTCATTCCATTAGCTGGTTCCATAACTCCATAGATAATATCCTCACGAACAATCGTATGAGTTGCTCCCGTATCCAGCGTGATCATGCATTTCTTCCCATCAATATCGGCTTCAATTGTTAAGCTATCACCGCTCCTTGCTATTCTCGAAACATGGATGGAGGTTATGGGGCAATCGGTTGTGGGAGTCAGCTTCTGCCCCTTCAAGCTGACTCTTTTTAGTTTAACGACTCCACTGTCGTCTGACGCTCCTTTCTGGATTCTATCTGCTCTTCGTTTGGTCTACGCTTCATAGGAGATGGCGACCTTGCTCGTTTCTTTTTAATCTCCCAACAGTCCCGTGAGATGTGGCCCATTCTATCACATACCCAGCATCTAATCCTGCCACTTCCATCTCTGAACCTTGGCGTAGCCCGTGCGGTGTCTAAACTGGAATCAATCTCCACTCGACGAATTTTCATTGCTGGTTTGATGATGGTTTGCGCAGTTTCGTTTGTTAACGCACAAGCGATGGTTTCCGTAAAAGTTGCCTTAGGTGACAACATCACCGCTCTGCGCGTCTCAGGATCTCGAATACCGTCAATGAATGCATCCATTTTAATTCGCTCCATGTAATCGGCCGACATATTTGAATGTACTAAATGCGCGAGCCGCTCAATTGCCGATGAAAATTCCTGTAGCGATTCTCCTGCTCTTTGGTATCGACCCTTCAATTCCATGCGATAGATTTCTCGTTTGTGGTCACTTCCGTATTTTCGATCCAACGCCTTCATAATTCCCATGTAAACGTTCCGTTCCTGCTCGGGAATGATTTGTAGTGTTTCCGCCGCTTCGCCTTTAAGAGCCACAATTAACGCTGCAACACATTGTTCTTCAGTCCACTGATTTTGCTTAATGGCCGTTTCGAATTGGAACTTAAAAATACTGAAGGATGTTGTTCCATCAAATGTTGGTGGTTTTATCTTAACTGCATTAACCGTCTGAATCACTTGCTGTGTCGTTCCATTCGCCTTGACATCTTTGAGCTCCTTCTCGAGACGTTTAAAATCTTGTTCAACCGATTCAAATTTTTGTTGAACCGTCCCTTTAACATTTTGAATTTCTGCGTGTACTTCTGTTTGCAGTTTTTCCACTTTACCGTGTAGTGTAGATGATAACTCCAGAAACCTCTCGTCCATTTTCTTTTGGCCATCTTCTATTTGGTTTTTAATGTCCTGGTTCGATTGTTTAATGTCCGCCCCTTGTTGCTCCATCTGCTGTTTCATTTCCTGGTTCAATTGTTTAATGTCCGCCCCTTGTTGCTCCACCTGCTGTTTCATTTCCTGGTTCAATTGTTTAATGTCCGCCCCTTGTTGCTCCACCTGCTGTTTCATGTCCTGGTTCGACAATTTCATTTGATGTTTAATGTCCGCTCCTTGTTGCTCCACTTGTAACATCTGTTGTTTCATTCCCTCGTTCGATTGTTTTATTCCCTCCAACTGTTGTCCCATCATTTGATTCATAGCAGCCATCAACTGCGAAAAATCGAAACTTCCAGATGGGTTTTGCGTTGTTTCGACCACCGTTTGTACGTCCTTTTGTTTCTTATCCATACTGATCTCATCCGTTTTTTCCTCCTCGAAATCATACACGTCTGGATCTAAACCTTCCTTCTCCATGGCCTCACGTAGTCGCTCCACCAAACTAGCTTTTGTGCCTTCACTGGCCAAACCTCGCCGTGTCAGTTGCTCCTTTAATTGCGCAAGCTTTAGTCCGTAGAGAATCATTTTCCTTATTATTCACAATCCCACCGCTGTCACCAATTGTTACGATTTTGCCTTGTCAATCAAGGTTCGAATCACTGGATTGTGAATAAATACACTGCTTCAAATTTTTAGCTCACACAATTTATTTACACAACACAATTTATTATACAACACGAAATTCACAATTAATTATTACACTTATAACACACTTTTTAATTATCACTTTAATAATCGCTTTAATAATCACTTTAATAATCTTTCTATTTAACCTTCACTGTATCACGTTTAAAATAATACTCAGCATTCCACGTCAACGCGCGCCCTTATATACCAAAATATTTGTTTCTAGAATAATCCTAAATGCGCAGCAAATATGTTAGTATAGAAATACGCCTAAATGTTGAGTATAAATTATAAATGTAATCGAACAATTAATGAAATTAACTTATTCTATTCTATTCTAGGTGTCACCGTAACATTATCCTCTGGTTCAATTTTGTTTTCGTCTATCGGCACATTATACCTAACACACAAGTTCTGAAACCTGGGCCCCTATTATGAAATTTTTCCGACGTCGTAAAATCCATCTCGCGTCGGATATTCATTATTATGAAACTAAAAAAATTCGATCGCGGATTTTATACTATTAAGAAATAAAAATCCGAGTTAGCGGATTTTACGACAAAATTCAATTGTCAAATCCGACAGCTAGTTAGGTGACGGATATTATTGTATACGCACGGAAAATAGATTGTAGTTCATAATTTTTAAATGTTATTTAATTATTTAAAAGTTTAATAAATTTTAAAATGTTAGTACATATCTCTATGAAATTATTTTAATCAAATTTAAATGTGACAAGTATATACTGAAAATTTCGAGTTTGACTAAAAATACATGTTTCATAATACGAATATCCGCCGCGGATCGGATTTTACGACGACGTATTTTCCGACGGTGTCGTATTTTCCGACCAATTTCATAATAGGCCCCCTGTAGCATACATTAATGGTTTGGCGGGCTTTCTCAGCCGAATAATGTAATTCCCGTGAATGTAACAAACAACACAAAATGGCAAACTTCATGGTCTTAAATGTTACGACCAAAAAAAAGTTTCATAATAGGAGTATTCTCGGCGGATCGATTTTTACAATTTCGTATTTTACGAAATCGAAAAAATTTCATAATAGGCCCCTGGTGTAGAGAAATCAAGTTTGCTTCAAAAGCTTAAATATAGAGGATGGGGTCACTCTGGAGGTTGGCGGGTTTTACTTGCTAACTCATGGATCATATGGATTGTGCATTATCCACGCAAGAAGACATGATCAATGCCCACGTTATAGGAAAACAAGTGAGAACAATTTCATGTTGTTCATATAATCGTGCGTGCCACTGAGGATGGGTCATGGAATGTGCATGGCCCTTGTAATAAAACACAAAATAAAAATTTTAATTACAACAATTATTAAACAAAACCATTTTTTAAGCAAACGTGTTGCTGCTTCGCTGTTGTTGTTGCCGCTGTTGCCCATGTTGCTGGTGTTGCCACTATTGTTAGTGCACTACTGTTGTTATTGTCGCTGTTGTTGTCCCCTATGTTATTGTCGCTGTTGTATGTGAAGTTGTTGTTGCCGTTGTCCGGCTCCCTCGTAGGGCGCTATCGCCATTGTGGGGGTTGGGCAAATGTTGGTCTAAAACTGGCCACATCGTCGGCGTATATGACTTACAACCAAATCCCCAGAAAACCGAAATGCTGAGGCTAATTCCCACACCAAATAACGTCCAACAATTGCACATATTAGAAGCAATTACATATAGTACAGCAAATTGTTGAAACATCCGAAATACCTTCGTAGGCCACTGGACGAACTGTTGTGCTACGAAGTAAAACTTGAGTAGCAACTGGAACCAAGAAGCTTGTTAGAAGCTTAAAAAGTGCTTGCGTCAAAATTACGTCAACGCCGTATGACCCGAAGAAAAAAATGATCATGGTGGTGGACGCATTGAGCTAAAGGATGGAGACTGCATTGATGCACGAACTTTACAAATCTCGAGAAAAACTACCCGCAGATCCATCAAGAGGCATATCTACGGCCGAAAGTCCAAACTTGAAACGATTCGCACTCACTTTGATCACTTACGATTTTACCATCAAATACGTCGACATGGGAGCTTTGGGTACTCAGATTTCATCTTGCGATGAACAGCTGATCACGAGAAACCAGATGAGGAAATTGACATTGAGAGTTTGGAAAACGCAACTCCATCGACGGGTATTTCACAAATGATACAGCAAACTAGCTGCCAGTAACATTTCTTGCTCTGCAGTACCTAAACCAGTAATCCATGTTTGCGTTTTTTGCCTCATCGTTCCGATTCGCTATTGTAACCACATTCTTTCATCGATCGAAGAAGACATCAAAAAACTGGTAAGGTTCTGAGAAAATTGCGCTACAAACGCGATATCCCGTACCAAGAGCATGTGATAGTTATGGCCAACGCCAAAAGGTCCGTAGTCAAGAGTGCACTTCGATTTGCCAGGACCCGTAAATGGATTTTGGTACCTGTTGATCATTGACGCGTTTATTAAATGGCCAAAAGTTTTTAAAATGCAATCAACAATGGTTAAAAAGACGAAAGTTTTCACCGTCAGGATCCCTGCAACACAATCGTTTCGGACAACGGTCTCCAATTTGTGTCAGAAGGATTTGAGTTGTTTTACAGTGAAAACGACATCGAACACGTCAGAACGACATCGTTTCACCCTCAGTTAAATTGTCAGGCTGAAAAATTCGTCGACATCTTTGAAGATCGCATTAAGGAAGCTAGAAGGATAAGGTAATGCCGGGATTGGCATTCGTTTAATTCGAATATTTTAGATACGAGAGAATTTAGTGTTAACCGCAGTAACAGTGAACCATAAAGTGGCAGCTAAACTAAAAATTATTCGTAAGATTGCACCCTTATTGGTTAGTTATATTTAACAATCCACTTTTCATTATCAATTAAATAATAATGAATTTCAACTAAATAACTTTGAGAATATTTCCCGAGCGTTGGTTTAACCATTACAACGAAATGTTTTAGACGTAAAAACAGCATGTTAGGTAATATGTACATATGTAAAACACCAAAACAGTATACTAAAAAAATGTACTTTTCGCCTAAAAGTTGCCTAAAGCAGGTTAAAAAATAAAACAAAATGTTTAGAAAACAAAATATAACCCCTGAAAGACGCTGTGAAATTTTTATTTTTGGTTTAAATACAACTTTTACGCCTAAAAGAATGTTATGTAAATAATTAAATGGTAAAATTGTTTTTCATACTTTTACATGAAATACCCTTCAACTCATAAGGCCATAATTTTTGCGTTACGTTCTTTACACGTAAGTTTATTAATAATTGACTTATGTGATTTGTAATTTCTTTTATAAAGTAGTAATCATGAAAATTTTAGACCTCGAGATCTTTGCAGATTTACCATTTGGTTTTTGAGATGATGTATGTCTGTCGGTATATCTATGTCCTTTCTACAGCCCAAACGGTTAGGATAAATTAAATATATAAATTTTCTTTATTAATTGGGAAGTCTTAGTAAAATTATTCGAAAATCAGTGTACCGGAGTGGTTCCTTTCACTGAAGCTTTCTCGTTTGTTAACGTTATTTGCAAATGTTCAAAAAGGACAGCTCTAACGAAATAATCTATTAAGAATAAAAATTCTAAATCAAATTTGCAACAGAAATGTTCCTTCATTTTTCCAATATTTATTGAGAAATTACAATTTTTAATAATAAACTATAATCTGTACCAAAATTCAGCTAAGCTAAGTCCAAACAAATTAAATGATCGGGATATAACTGCATACCTAAAGTTTTTAGTAAAATTGGCAGATACCAGGGAAGTGTACCGAAATTGAAAGCTTCTTTTCCATTTTTTGCAAATTTTCTAAATTAAATTTGCAACAAAAGTAGCCCAGAGCAACTTCCAAAAGTTTAAACGGTCTTTTTATCATATATTTTGAAAAATATAGCGTGTACGAAAAACCTAGTAAGGTAACAAAACCTAGTAAAAGATAAAGTTTCTATAAAAAAAAATGTATAACCGCTTTTTGAAAACATTTTGCATAGTACAGAATTTACAAAAACACAGGGTTAAAGAAAAAAAAAATTCTAAATTATCGGTAAAAGAAAGTCGGATATTGGCGACAACATGTGCACCTTTCTATTTTTTCTTATTACCTATTAGACGTAACAAAAATTTTCAAATATTAGCACCCTACAACGCATAATTATTGGATATTTATGCTTTTATTATTCAAGGTATCCGGGGGAATAATTTTAGAGGAAGTTAGTCGTTTTAGACGATACCTCAAGAAACACCAAAATTTGACTCCAAGTGTGTTAAACCGAGACACCCTGTACAAATCTAAGTCAATCGTATACTGTTTCTAATCATTTGTTTTATTTACAACAAAACTGACCCTTTAATTTTGTTCTACTAAACGCATTATTTGAACCAAAACCAACCTAGACACTTAAGTCTACAAAAAGACAATAATTAGTTTGAGTAAATTTTGCAAACTCTAAATCAAAATAAGCTTTCACGTTTATTCATAATAAACAACAGGGAGCTTTTTTTATAAGCCAATATGTTAGACACACATTAAAATCAACATTTTATAACAAGACTAATTCGTAACCAAATTTTGCCACCCACTCAGTCCATCATTCCCAATCATCTAATCTATACATTTTCATCCTAAAAGTCCCTAATTAAAGCATAATTAAATTTCATTTAAGAAACACTCTTCTTAAATTACAAAATAATAATAAATGTACAACGAAAAACAAAGAAACCTCACCTCGAACCTCTTTAAAAATTGCGTGTCGTCTTTATTATTATTTTCTTATAATGGAGGTAATTTTTCTTAAAAGTAAAAACAAAAAACACGCTGTAATTAAAAGTAACTCAATATTGGTTCTTATCACGACGGAAACAACAACAAAAATTTGGTATCACCATTATAACGAAGAACTTTCACTGGTACATAGTACGTCAATTATAAGGAATGTCCGGAATGAAAGTGCAAAGTACGAAATGCTAGATCATTGTACAGCCCAGTTATCAATTTGCATTTTTTTTTACTGAAAACTTCACGGTTATCTTATCAAAAAATACTATTTATATTCACTTAGTCTATGTATTATTTCACGTACGTATACTATTTAAATTTATTCAAAGTTTTTTTCAAGACTCGTAACTTTGCCAATATAATATCCCAGTCTATATAGGCGCCAACAATATATCGCTGATTATTTGACGAGTCTTCATATGCAGTTCGACCGTGAAGCAATCGTATATTATCGAATGTTAAAATATCACCAGGTTCCATTTTAAATCGTTCACTTTCTTCGTGGATCAATTTAACAAATTTCATAGACGCCCTATACCATGGTTGTACCTGTTCAATTGGCACAGTAAAATGACTACCACGCTGTGGTGTACTGTGATTTATTCGGACAACATTTCCTTCGTAGTCCTCGACAATGACTGGTTGGCGATTTATTGTATGGAATTGTATACCATTTTCTTCCCCGATGTCGGTCCAGTCGACGAGAGTTTTTGAAAGAATGTAATATGCAGCCGGATCTTCGTGGCGAAGCCGATCAGCTACATAAAATCCATCAGCAAGCAAATTTTCGCCACCAGAGGTATTTATTTGTTCAACACAATGGAGCAAATTTGTTCCCGGTTTGTACTGGTAGTATGGCAGATCCGTATGTAGTTGCAAATTTTGAGATAAATATGCAACATTTGTTGTATCCGGTTTGTTGGCTACCACAAAAAAATCGCTAAAATTTTAGTAAAAATTACATATATAAAACGCTTAACGATTAATTTACGGGGACTTACCCATAATGAGTCTTTTTTATAAATCCAACTCGATTAATCAGTTTAAGACTTTCACCGTGCAATGACGGTGTATTTTTAACAATTGCAATTCCATTCGTTGCCAACGCATCTAACCAATCGTGAAGCGCTTCCTCGCTATTCATTAAATCGTTGAACTCAAACGTTTTAAACACTTCATTGAATTTATTCTTGCCCCAGAGACGAGGTTTGGGCCGATAAAACTCGTTGATATATTTTTCCTGCGTTTCTTTCCGAAAGCTCCGATCCTTTAACCATTTTAATGTGTACGGGGATTTATGACCATCTGACCATGTCACTAACACTTCATCTGCTTCATTTACACTAACATCGGCCGGAGCACTTTCCATCGGGAAATTTTCCCAGTTAATTATACGACTATTGGAATTTTTATGAAAACATTCTGAACACTGGCAATTATCTCGCAACCACACCGAAGGATATTGATAAGAAACGCCAGAATTTTCGACATGCAAAATTTTCGTATTCTCCACATAGTTCACTTTCGTCGACTTCTCGATCCCATGACTTTGAAATTGTTGTTGTAAATCAGTTTGATAACGTACCGGTACACAACGCGCTCTAAGTAAAGAATTAGTGAGATTTAATTCCGATCCGGCTAAAAATAGCTTACGACTAAATTTAAACATTTTTGTCACGTATATGACGTTACTCAATCGAAAATTTATTGAAGACTAATGTAGTACGAGACAAATCAATGTTTTAGTTTCAAGTGTGTTACTTATCATGAAAATTGTTTTAATCTTCGACCTTGCGTGATAATTAAAAATGATTACATGAGACTTACTCTTTGAGAGAGATATTTCTGATGCTATTTTTTCAATGTTTCTCTTAATTTGTGATAAACAAGCCTACGCAAATTTAACTTCAGTTGGACGCCATTTAGGGTGCAGAAAAGTACTCCGTCATTAGACACAATACTAAGAAAACCACAGATCTCAAACAATCTGTTCTCTATCACATGAACAAGCACTCATGCCACTTTGCATGTTTAAATCGGGTACGTTCTAGCGTTGTTATCAATATGGCATCTGTTTCAGAGTTTTAAAGAAAGGTCTCAATCTCGCACCACTAAATTGTGCATCTAACCCGTATATACCTCTGCAACTCGTGAAGTACATCTTTCGAACCCTCTCTCTTGTAAGCCTATCAGCTCTTTCATACTTGGATTTGTCTATGCAAAGAAGAAAAAGAGGCGCAGAATGTGACTGCATATTTTGAAAGTAGGTTTGCCATACTGAGAGAACATCAGCCACGTTGATTGTCAGCTCTCCGTCCCCGTTTTTAATGGCTGTACTTCTTGGGTGGAAGTCTTCAGTGAGACTCCTGGGGTTAGCAAAAAAGTCTCTTGAATTTCCTAGTTCCACTTGGAAATACCATACTGTGATGCTTCGATGCATGATCTTATATGCTCGCGTTTCTTTTGTCAAAGGTATTTAGTCGGGCTTTCTTAGCGCGGAGACTGGATGTTACTTCGCTAAAAGCTACTTCGTTGCTACTGTACCGGTCTAAATAGTTAGAGACAGCTGATTGGTAACTCTGCAGTGACGCTTGGTCTTTAAAAGCATCGACATTCCATAGAATGGTCTTTAGTGCTTATCCATTGAACGTAGATGACAGTTTTCACTTGTATTAGAATATGACAAGCACATGATCGCTGTCCATGTCTGGACCTCTGTAAGATCTAAAGTCGGAGGAGTGTCTCTTAGACACCATAACGTGATCGATTTGGTTTTCTGCTCTTCTATCATTCGACCTCCACGTTACTTTGTGGATTCCCTTATGTGGGAAAAACGTACATACGGGTGGCCATACGGGTGGCCACGGGTTTTACTAGTTAGGTGTAGGCTGTTAAGACCAATGTGCGATGTATTTTCTGCACTTCTATGGATTTTTTCATTAAAGTCACCCACGATGGTTTTAATGTCATGGTGCGGTATGCTATTGATAAATTCCTCCAGCTCGACAAAGAATAAATCTTTCATGACATCTGATTTATATTCGGTGGGTTAATGTACATGCACGATCGTATGTTAAATTTCTTAATGTGGAGTTTGACCGTACATAACCGAATGTTGATAGGTAAGAGTAAGCACCCAGTTCTCCTTAGAGGAAAAAGAAGATTTGTTCAGCAATATTTCTGGACATAGCGCATGCATTTGACAGTCTGGCTAGATACTTTAATATTTAAATTAGAGAAAACTCTGCCATTTGAGTTTTGTGAAATTCTAAAGTCATACCTGAAAAGAAGATATTTTAGAGTTAAAAAGGAAGGAGTTTACTCCAACATAAAATAAGCTAAAGCACGAGTCCCGCAGGAGAGTGTCTTAGCATAGGGTTTTCTCATGCACAGCTCGGTCACTAAACAACATAAATTACACAAAACACAAACAATACATCAGCAATAAACTTATGTTTAAACTTGCCGACCTCCGTAAATTCTAGCTATCCCACTGATCCAACAGCATACATTTTCAAGAACTATATTTAATAACACAAAAAAGGGAAAATACAAACTAACAAAACATTACTTTCCATTTATAGGCACACTATTTCACATAATACTCGACACACTAATAGTTTAAACAACAAACAAACTATTGAACTATTTCCACACACTAGACTGAAACTAATAAACAAACCCGACATTCAACATCTACGAGACGAAAGACATTTCGACCAGACACATCTTGTTTAGATACGAAAATAAAATTTAGTAAAATTAAAAATAAAATAAATAACCTGGGGGTCTATTATAAAATTTATCCGTCTCGGATTTTTCCGTTAACGGATATATCCGATTCGACACGGATTTACCCTATTATGAAACTTGTATTATCGGATTGGTAATAAACAAATTGAAGAAAGCAGCATTATCTTTTTTTTTAATAATTTGAGGTTACAAAAACAAAATGACATCAATCGGATACAAATACGTAGTGTGAACGGAAAAATCCGATTCGATTTTACTTTTTAGTTTCATAATAGCACGGATATATCCGTTAACGGAAAAATCCGAGACGGATAAATTTCATAATAGGCCCCCTGATTTCCCACGATTTTACTCCGCTGTTACCGCCCGCCCCTTTTTATGATAATTGATCCCCGTTCATTTTTGTTGGAACAATTTTTCTTTGTCTGTGATCTAAATTTCTCGCTATTAAAAACACGATTTTCTTAACAGTCTTGAGACAAGAACTGAGAGAAGTTTTACATCGGGATTTTAATATCAAAAAAAAAAATAAATAAATTTCAATTTATGTTGTTCCAAGTTTCGATAGTCCTTAGTTAGATAAGTCAAATTAATTTTTTAATATTTTTTATGTCACCTGATGTCTAGTACTCTGCATTCTCTTAATACTCTTCGGTAATTGTTATATTTTTTTTGAAATACTTAACAAAAATGATAGCACAACATCTCAAGAATAAAATCATTATCTTCCCAGATGAGAAATTCGTGTTGGGCTAGACTAGCACGGATTTATCTGTTAATGGAAAAATTTCATAATAAACCTCCTGCTTTCAGGGTATAATGGTGCAGCCAAGTTTTATCAACAACTACAAAACAACGTTAAAAGCTTTTGGATTACGCCAAAACTTCTGAGTCGTTCAATTAAAACTTCATGAAACATTGTCATTCGATATGCCCACGGTGTGAATCATTCCGCGAACCACTTTTAGAACTTTTAGACGATTTCTGGAGTAGTTGCTGATTTTGGACGGCCATTATTGACCCCATTATTCGTGCTAATTCTACTACTAATTCTACTAATTTGAATTTTTTCCTTTTTCTCAATAGTTGAATTATTTGCAGCTTGGAGAATATGAAATACAGGGAGAAAAATCCGAACTCAGACTTCGTGCTGCTTTACTAAATCGACGAATAAAATATCACTCCATTTTTTTTTTTTTGTTTTTGTGACTTTTTATTTAATATAAATGTTTTCTTTTTTTGTATAGATATAAGTTTTACAAAATATAGCAATATATGTATATATTTTTTATTATTTCATATAATTTCCTTTTTGTTAATTATTTTAAATAAAAATTAAATTTTTAAGAAAAAAAAAATTATATGATAATTATTTTATCTAAAATAATAGGTAATTATAAAATAAATTATAAATTATACAATTTGCAGTGTCTGTCGAGTAAAAGTAGATAAATGTTTTTTTTTTTATTTACTAATACTAATTAATTTTTAAAAACGCTATTATTATTCTATTTGGAATGAGTAATTTTTAACAATGAGTTTTGAGAAGATTTGCTAAATGCAGTAATATAAATTATTTATGTACCCTGTATTTTAATGATTTTTATTTTTTTTAAACATATGTGTTTATTCACAGCAGGTTTTTAAATGATTTCCAGTATATAAAAAATAATAACAGTATTTTTAAAAATTAACATAATATATCTATAACACACACGTACGTTTAAAATATTTTACACTGAGTTTTTTACTATATATTATTTTTTTATATTCTGAGTTTTTTTAGGTTTTTGAACGCGTACAAAAAAGTAACTATAAGTTCTCTTATTCATTAATTTCCTTGAATTAAAAATTTCTAAACTATATACATATATGTATATTTAAAATAGTTGTTGACGTTATTATTTTAAATTTTTTAGATTTGTTACTGAATAAGAATTTTATAAATGAACACATACATTTTTTGTTAATTTATAATTAAATTTTAATGGATATACAATTTACAATAAAAAAACATAAAAACAAAAAAGATTAACGAAATTACAACAAAAAATATTTGAATAATAAACTAATTACATAAAATTGGTTAACATGTTTGACATACTTAATGTATAATATTTTTTTGCGGATCCGTGGTCAGTTTGCATAATTTAAGTAAAGGGAATACTTTTATAATATAGGTAATTGAAATAAACATAGGTACACACAATACATTTATCTATTATTTTATGAGGGGTTTAAAGCTGGTTGAATGTAGTTCAAGGTATTTCTTAAATTATGTATAGTTTTAATGGTACTGTGAGATCGGCCTTAAGGTTTCTGTATCAATCATGAAAAATAACAAATATAAAACAAAAATTGTTAGGTTCTAATAAACAAAAATATTGTAAGCAAGTTAATATCGGTTGTTATTGTGTGAGATTCATTAGTCAAAAAACCTTATATTATTTAATGTTATGTATTTACAATTAAGCAGATTATGAAAATAAGATCTTATATGGGAAATTTGGAAAATTCTTAATACACTTAGATAATCGAAGGACAACGAAAAAACGAAACTAAAGCGAATTAGTTCAGTGGAATCACAAGACGCCCCAACGGGACGACCTAATTCTTCGTGTCCGCCCGACCTCGATCATTTTGAACTATTCTTATTTCCAACTCCATTCATATACTTTCATATGTACACCATTTTTTAGTATGAATGTTAGGCGTTGTGAAAAAATATTAAAGCAATAGTTAATTCATTATTAAAAAAAATTAAACACAAACATAATAAACAAAAGACAAAAATTATTTTATATTGCACAAAAACTTTTAAAAAATTAATTTTGGCATTTAGAAGAACTAAATTTTTTGTTGTTTAATTATCATATTTAATAATCTACGAACACTAATTAATCAAATTTCACTTTCTTCATTTTTTAATTAACTAAATTAATTTCTAGATTATAATAATCTATATAAGTATATAGCAAAAATAAAAATTAAAAAATATAAATTCGAGATTAATTAAAATTATTATATAATTAGTTAATTTTATTTAAAAATAATAATTGTTTTACGTGACAAAAAAGAATTAAAAAGGAGGAAAACATTTATAAGTATTTGTGTGCTTTATTTTTTATTTAGAAAAATTATAAAAAAAGTAAGCACAATTTAATTATTTTTTTTTTATAAATACAATAATTTCAAACATTCAAAAAATTATTTATTGAATTAGCATTATAATATCATTAATTAATTTTAAAATTTAATTAATTTATATAAATTTATTTAATTGTTTTCCATTTGTTTAGATTTTTTTATAATTTAAATTTAATTAAGGCATAAATTTTGTTTGAATTGGTTTTCTTTTTTTTTTATTTAGTTAATGTTTAATTTTGTGTTAATTATTTTGTTAGTAATAAATTATATATAAATGTGTTATTTAATAAAACATAAAAATTTGTTGTGTTTATAAATAAAAAATGCTTTGTCTAAAAACTCACCACAATATCAATAATTTTTGTTAAGATCATTATTTTATTTAATGTGAAAAATTTGGTTTTTGTAAAAATATTTTTTAGTGATTTCAATTCGGTTTAATTGATTTATCCAGCATGCACTGACTGTAAGCAAATAGAAAAGGTTATTATTTTTAATTTTGGTTTATAATTAAATATGGTAAAAATGGTATTAATGAGTTTTTAAACATTTCTTCTTTGTAAAATGTATTTATTATTATAGTTTTGTAATTATTTCTAATTTTTTGTGCAAGTAAATTTGATAATTTGTATGCGGTTGCAAATGCAGTTTTAACGGACAGAGGTTATGAATTTTGGTGGCTACTAGCGAACTGTTCATAACAAACAATAATATATTATTATGCATATAACAAACTAACAAAAAGCCTATGAATTGAATTTTCTTGACTAATTTTCCATACGACTACTAAACATATTCGAATTCGCATAAATAATAACTACATAATTCTCAAAAAATAAGTTTATAGAATACGATAGAACAGTTATTGTTGAGGAAGGAAAAATTTCCGAAATCGATCTTTAAAAATTTTTATCGCTATAAGGAAGACTGAATAAATATTGTTAAAAGTTCAAAAAAGTAAAACTAGTTTTTATTTAAAATTAAAATCAGATATTATTTATTATTTTTTTTTATTTAAATGATTTTGTTCATCATTTCGTCTATTAATTAAGCGCCAATTATGGACTCTGAATAACAGTATAGCGGAGTGGATCCAATTTACATCTTCCCGAAATTAATTCTATTCCGATTGGAATGGTTGGAACTAATAAAGTTCAATATTTGTTTAATTAAATAATTGTTCATTAAAAGGGACTCTAAAATTTATGAATTAGAAATCAAAATTATGCTCTTGCGTCAAAGAACTCAACAACATAAACATATCCTCGATTTCCTGATTAATACTACAAATCAAGGAAATAAAGAAACAACCCATAAACAAGTGACTCCGAGGTCTCTGGGAGTTAAATTAAAACGAATTAAAATACATGTGCCACCTGTCGAATACGATTATGGATCAAGCAGAAAGTTGCCCTATTTGATGCTCTCAGAAACTTCTGCAACCGTTACTTAGACCAACAGCAAACGAAAACATAACAACCATAAACAAAATATATGATCATAACAAATGATAAAAGCCATTCACGGAAAAGGTTTACGTAAATTGGTTCAGATAATTAATGCACCACTAAACCAGGTAAACCAGCAAACTATAAAAATCTTCCTGTCGTACCAAAAATATATGAAAACTAGCTGCCCAAGAGGCTCAAACCTATAACAGAAATACGATGCTTAATTCCAACGCACCATTTCGGGTTTAAAGAAACGCATTTTACGAAAATAAATACATAGAATAACAAACGTCATAGAAAAGGCACTTAAAATAAGAAAATTATCTCTGGTAACTCAAGCTTTCGATAAACTTTGACATCATAGGGGGCATCAAGAATATAAAACGCAACGAGATTTGTGTAATTAGTGTTACCAAATCCTTAAATCCTACATTGCAGATCGACGCTTTCAAGTCAAATTTGAAAACGAGTACGAAATTTTTTGAAAATCAAATCAAAGTCTAAATCAAATTACAAAACGAGTACGAACCAGCGCTGTCTTGTTACGAGCAAAAAATATTTCAAGCTGAAGCGCAATTAAGACACAATCTAATAGAATTTCCATACTCTGGTTTTTAAAAGCTATTCTAATTAAATCATAGTAGTTTTCTACGGTAAGAAATACGTTCGAAATTCCTATGAATGAAATATAATTTTCGCACAAAATAGTACAAAATAATGCGGCACAATCGGTACATTTAAGGCCACAAGCTGTTGGCATCATGATTAGTGAATCGCACATAACTGTTTCCAAGAGTTGGGGAAATCTGAAAACACCAATCGCTCCTCTGACGAAACGACCTGATTTAAATGTACCCCGATTTTCTAATTATTGATCCACAATACAGACTTAATAAAGATAAGGACCTTGCAAAATGTATTTTGTTATTCTGATGAATTTCGCTTTATTATGGCGAAGAGCAAGTTTGAAAATTATATACTGGAGGTAAAATGGAGACACCATTTCAATGGATTCATTTTGAAGTTTTCATTTGAAAATTTAGTTGGATCCATTCAACATAAACCGTAAGATATTACCTCGAAGTATAAGGCCTCGGAAAGAGATGTCGGCAATAATACTAAATATTGTAATAGTTTATCTCAGAACTTTCCTTTCGAAAGTATATTGTAATATTCAAATGAAAAGAATTGAAATGTAATGTATACGTAAGATCTCGATCATATCGAAAATTCTTAAAGATAATTTGAATATGCGAGATTACTAGGCGTTCGCTCTTTACCGTCCATATCCGCACAAGTATGATAGAAATGTCAATTAATTGTCTTATACGAATTGCTTCCACACATCGTAAAGATATTTAATCCTAACTATGACGTTATGGAGATACTGGCTAGTAACAGCCTATATATCGGATAAGTGGTAGCTGGTTAAAATTTGGCCACTTGTATTGGGTGGTATTAGAACCAGCGCCTAACCAATGCACAAGGGCAGATGGAATATCCGTTGAGAAGGTTGTGTTAAATGAAAATAAAATATTAATTGGTTGGTCTAAATTAGACATTATTGGCCAACTGTCATTCATTAATACTTTCTATAAAAAAGCACATCAGATTGCACGGGCGATATTCCATGACATATAAAATACTTTAAAATAATATATTTTAGACCGAAATTGTTTCTATTATTTCTTCTTCTCTTATCTCCTTCGAAGTTGAATTAGTGTCGTTTTCGTTTTATCAAAGAAAACAAAATGCGAAAATTAAAAGCTATATCGTCGGAAGCACAAACATTTTTAATTAATACTCAGATCAATTCAAAACTCCTGGTTTGTGTTGATTTCCTCGATTTCCTGATTAATGCACGATTTACATGTTCCAATTTTTTTTTCCAGTAAAATATGAAAGGTTAAGTATATTACGATTTTCGTTTGTGAGAGGAGCACGAAACAAATTCCAGTAAAATAAAATTGGATTGTTTTCTTTTTAATTTGAGCAAATGTTGGCATAAAACTGGGAATGTTGCCATAAAATATAGTTTCTACGAGTATTTTTATAGCAGTAAAATAAAAAAAATTCAATAAAGTTTCAAATAAACATCAAGCAGCCATAAACATCATTTAATTCGATGTTGTTCGTTATCTAATTTAAACGCAAGCTGTTCGAACTGTCAAAATTTATGGGACATGCAAAAAAATTATAGCATTGCCTTATTTGTTTATATTGCTGACTCTTTTTAACTCGTAACATTTTTTGTATATGCGTGCAGCTCTATTTTTCAGTAAAAAATTTGTTGGGAAAAAAAATTGGAACATGTAAATCGTGCATAATACTACAAATCAAGGAAATAAAGAAACAACCCATAAACAAGTGACTCCGAGGTCTCTGGGAGTTAAATTAAAACGAATTAAAATACATGTGCCACGAATTAAAATACATGTGTAAAATACATGTAGCTGGTTAAAATTTGGCCACTTGTATTGGGTGGTATTAGAACCAGCGCCTAACCAATGCACAAGGGCAGATGGAATATCCGTTGAGAAGGTTGTGTTAAATGAAAATAAAATATTAATTGGTTGGTCTAAATTAGACATTATTGGCCAACTGTCATTCATTAATACTTTCTATAAAAAAGCACATCAGATTGCACGGGCGATATTCCATGACATATAAAATACTTTAAAATAATATATTTTAGACCGAAATTGTTTCTATTATTTCTTCTTCTCTTATCTCCTTCGAAGTTGAATTAGTGTCGTTTTCGTTTTATCAAAGAAAACAAAATGCGAAAATTAAAAGCTATATCGTCGGAAGCACAAACATTTTTAATTAATACTCAGATCAATTCAAAACTCCTGGCTTGTGTTGATTTCAACAATATTAAAAAACACCTCCAATTAGATGATCTCAAAAAAGAAATACTTTACATCTCAATTTTCGAATTAATGTTCCATAACAAGCTTGAACAACAACGATTACGTTATATAACGAATTTACGTCAAGTTACTTATATTTTTACATAAATGACATTTCAGAAAAATCGCCATGGTTTTCTGGACAACGATAAATTATTTTGTAAATGTTAATTTTTCATTAAATCTGAAAAGATGCTAATCTAGGCTACCGAAAAAACGTATTACATTTTTTTAATTAGCGTATTGCATTAGGAATAGGAACTAATTGTTTTAAACAAATTTTAATCATTCGCAGCAATTTATTACATAAAATTTTAAGTTCCTCGTTTATTACAAACAATTTTTTTAAAACCATTAAAATTAAAAGATAATTTTAATTAAGATTAAAATCATTTTTAAATACAATTTCTAATGAACTGCTGCGAATTCTACAAAAACTTGTATTAATCGCTTGGAAGTTTAGTTGACTTTACAATAAATCACGACCTAAATCGATCGATACATTTTGTGGCTATAAAGTGATTTGAAAAACACCCATGTTTCGACAGTCTAGGTAAAGTAGCCTTAAATATCGTTAACTAATGTAAAACAGTTAACACTTTGTTATGTAATCATCCTAAATGCACCTTCCACGAGAGATGTTTGTTGGTTGATGATTACAAAATATTAGGAAATATACTTACGAAAATGTTGATTAATACTCTCGTCTATGTCTGGCGTCTGGTGCAGCATTTGCAACAATCATCTAAATACAATATTTTAATTAACATTTATGATACAGAAATACAATAATGAAATTGTATCCATAATTATATATATAACCACCGGACCAAGGCGCATATTTAACCCACAACTAACAAGCCATCATACTAAAACAATCAAAGGCTGAAAAGCATTCTTAAATCACCAAAATAATTAATGTTTCAATGATTAACATCTCAATAAAACTAACCTAAATTTAATAGTGTTGAAACAAACTTTTACTTAAAGTACTTCTAAATTCTACCTATCTATCCTTATAAATAGAAACGAAATTGTTGAACAGATTGTAACACATTTCAAATTAAATGAAGTTCTATGAAAATTAGCACTTCTAAATATCAGCCAAAGTTTTGTTATAATTTATTAAGCGTGTAATTTAGTGTTGCTGATACTCTAAAAGCTTAATAAGTAAATATTTAACTTTAAATTTGGATTTAAAAGTGATCTTTTCATGTTTGTTACGGTTCTAAATATCTGTCGGATTTTTTACCATTTAATATTTGGGCCTTATGCATAAATTTGCTTTAGCAGAACACAATTTATAAGTACAAATTAAAGTACTTGTGGATTGTACTCTTAATACCTTCCAAAATTCATACCTCTATCAAGGCGATTTACACAGCATACTGTTATTCTAATTTTTTTAAAATTAACTATTTACAATATCGTGTGTGACAAGCTTTAGTTATCAGATATAATTTTCAGTGTCGATAGTAAAAAATTAACTAAATTATAATAATAGTAACGACATTTTGAGATTCTCATCAGGAATAGCCTAATAATCTACATTTTTTTATTAACGACACTGACTATTTACACAATATTCTTTAGCTATAAACCACACTTTTCTTATTTCTTTAATATATAAACTTAAGTTCTAATAAAAAACCTACAAATTAGTGAGGTAAACATTTTTATGGTTTAGAAATAGAAAATAAAAAAAACAACTGACTATATATGCAAACAGAATATAAACAACAAAAATATCGAGTGTGAATTGAAAGGAATATTAATTTTGTATGCTTAACTCAATTAGGTGCAAAATGATCATTTATTTGAGAGTGAGTTTTATTTCGTAAATATAAACAAATTAAAATTGTTTGGATGATAAAAAAAATGATTATGCATTTTAAGGAAAGCGGCATTGTCCATGTGTTAGTATTATTTCTACCCACATAAAAAAAATCGGTTAAATTAGAATTATAGCTATCTATTAATATTTTAAATTCGTTATTAATACAATCACCATCACCATCATCATGATCACTATTCTATTATACAGTTTCATTCAGTTGCAGCTTTATTCAAAAGAGTTGAGTGAAAAAAAAGAAATTTTTTAAATTATTCTGTTTGCATAACTAAAACTATTATGTGTAATGTGTACTCTATGATTTCTTTTATGTAATTTGGTAAAATATTTAATACTACTCTATCTTATCACCAAATATTTTATAATAATGTCATACCAAATTTACAAGGTGTGAATGCACCCTTAAGTATGACAACAATTACAACAATGACAAATTTAAATGTATTTAGAATTTGGACCTACCCGTGAAATATCAACTCCGGTTATTGATTTAACCAATTCTGGTACTCTGTTAACAATTTGTAACACTTCGTTTGTTAATTTGGCAGCACCAACTTCACCTGTACCAGTCGATACCATTGTGATTTTCTTAGCCTGAGATAATGGAGCAGCAACTTCGGCAGCAATCTAATAAATCGATACCAATAAATTATTTTTATTTAAAAATATATCATATTATTTAAACGTTAAAGCCGAAGGAAAATTACCTTTGGTAATGTTTCTAGAAGCATATCAACCATTGCAGCTTCACGATATTCTCTCCAGGCCTCAGCCTTTTTAGCCATAATATCAGCTTCAGCTTTTGCTTTAGCTGAAATTGCGTATGCCTCAGCTTCACCGCGAATACGTTTCTAGTTTTATGAACAACAGAAAATTAAAAACACCTATAACATATATACAATAAATATTAACATTACCGATTCAGCTTCGGCCTCAGCCTCCAAAATAACTCGATTACGATTAGCTTCAGCAATTTTTTCTAAACGATATTTCTCCGCCTCGGCTGGACGTCGTACAGTAGCATCCAATTCACGTTCGCGACGTTGCATTTCCTGTTCCTGTACAAGAATCTCTTGCGTACGTTCAACTACTCTAATTTGCATTTGTTCCTCCTTAATGCGTTGCTTTGTTTTAGCCGCCTGAAGCTCATAAGCCATTTCAGCCTCAGCCTTTTTTGTTTGTACTTCAACATCGTATGCGGCCTTTTTCAATTCAAAGTCACGTTGCGCTTTTGCAATTTCCGTGTCGTTTAAAAAGCGTGAAGCCATGCGTTGTTCCTCGGCAATGGCTTCTTTAATTTGTGCATCACATCGCGCTTCCGCCTCACCAATACGTGCATCACGTTTCACTTCGGCTGTACGTGCCATACCAAGACTTTTAAGATATCCCTGTAATTTACAAATCATTTTTTTCAAATCCACACATCAAACATTTTTGAAACGTTTTACTATTTCATAAAAAAACAAGCAGCAAATAAATACATATAAAAATTAAATTAATTAATTTAGATGTTAGACAGTTTTAAATATTTAGGCACTATAAACAGTTGTTAAAATATAAAATTGAAATTAATTCCAATGCAGAAATTAGTTAAATTTATATACAAAATAATGATATAAATAAAGGATATAAATTAATCGTGATGTCATGCATAGAATAATAAAATAATAAATTTAAAAATTACACTATCATGGTTGGTTATCTAAATTAAATTGGATAAACTTTAGTTTTTAATAACATTATACTTCAAATAAGTACTAAACGAACGTATTAAATTTATTAGATAATAAACTAAAATTTTATTATTAATCTACCTAAGTTGTTAAATTACTGTACTTGGGAAAATAAATACAACACAATTTATTGCTTCAAAATACTAGAATTGCCTAAGTGGTAAATATTTCGCAGGTTTGTCGAATGGGGAGATTCTACTCACAAATGGATTCTTTATTAAGAATTCTCCGTGGGTTATAATACTACCTAATATTAAATAAAATAAAAAAAAAATTAAATAATTTAAAGTGTTTTGATGAATGAGGGTGACTAGAAACTGAAGATTAGAATTATTTTTGATAGTAATGGTTTACCCATTGGAAAAAATTTTCTTTACAAAAACGCACAATAATAAAAAGTGCGCGGGTACAATTTTGTAGTTAAATTATTGTTATTTATATTTTCATATAAAATATTGAAGCCAAATTTTAAGATTTTCAGTAAGCAGTAAGGTTATAAATTAACTTTGCAGCTAGCAGCTGTGAAAAAATAGCAAAAGCTTCAAAATATGAAAAGTTTAGTTTGAAACGTTTTGTGAGGCACACTATTGCTAGACATATTTTGAGACAAATGATTTTTCCGTTCGGATTTCATGATCTTGCATCTGGAGGACTTCAATGTTAAAAATAGTACGTAATATCCTGATAGTGTAAAATTTGTGATTAAATTACAAATTTAATCGTAATGAATTGAATAAAATTATTTAAAAAAAATGTTAATCTAATTTAAGAGAATCTTGCATAAAACAACATTTCTGTGCTGTTGTACAATTTTTTGGTTCAGACAACTGCAAAATAAACTGCCAAAATTGGCTCTGCAAACTTGATTTGTGTAATAGTAAGTCCTAAAATAAGGCTCACAATGCAAAGAGTATTTGAAAGTTTAAAAATTATGACAGATATAGGAATTAAAAGAAATTGTTGGTCAAGAAAGAAGGGAACAAACTTAACACCTCCTTTTAACACAAATTTATGATGGCACCGAAATAAATAAAATAGAATTAAAAAAATTTTTGAACAATTGTATGGGAACCGAATCAATTAAAATCTCTTAAAAACAATTTTCTGACATCAAAAAAATCGTTTTTGGAACAAAATGGAACCAATATTCATGATCACCTTTCACTCTAGTGAAAACATATATTTTTTTGGTGGCAGAAAATTAATTTCATTAATTTGCACCAATTTATTTTTTTTTGTGTAGTATATCAATTATTAATGTTACCGGTTAAATAATGACGTAATTTAAAATTTCAAGAGAATAATCAGAAAAACGGCGATGCGACAGTTTTTCAGCTTTTCTCGGTTAGCTGAATTATGCCGAATAGCGATATGAACTTTACTCGTAATTCACCAGTTGTGTTTACCTGAAGAAAACATTTTTGGTCAGACTTTATTTGTTTAGTTCGCCTATCTAGAGCTTTTATATTTTTTCGTAAAAAGAACGGATATTTGGCAAACACTCATCTTCGAGCTGACCGTAAACGGTGACAATACCCAATGCCCTCTGAATAAGTTGCCTAAATAAGATTTTAATTTAAAATTTATTGCAAATTTTTAATGATTTTTCGGCTAATTATTGTTTTTGGTAATGCAAAGGAAATCGAATAAATGAATAAATCTTATAATAGACAACAAACTGGGGCTGATTTCTCTAATAAAATCTAATCAATTCTATACAATTTGTTTAAGAAACAGAATGTTGAATTCCCACAAAAATTAGATTTCTATTAATAATTACGTCGCGAATTAAAACTACGATGCACCAACAAAAGCTCCTTTGCTCTTATTAATTTTTCTGTTGTAAAATAATGCCGAGCAAAATAAAGTGGCTAACTGGGAGATGGCAATTGGTCAATCTAGCACACCATAGATAGTGTTATTTTATGTTTATGTTAAATTCTTGAAGATTATTGAAGAGTTTACCAAAAATTTTTAAAGACAATCGATCAAGACACCTCAATTTTATGGTGGTGAAATTTGAAATGTTTTATTATTATGAGGAATTGAGTCATTCGAGTTTCTGCACTAAATTAAACCAACTTTCTCATTTTTTCCTAAACATTTTTTAACTACTCAGTTAAACCGTGACAAACAATTACATATTTAAAAAAACCTATATATTTTCGAAAACAACTTGAAATTTAGCGTATTCGCAGCAACAACAAGGTATTATTTTTTACAATATATTCAAATAACCCAACCAAAGTTCTGTCCATATTCCAGCAAATAGCGCTTCGTTGCTTACAAGGTGGCTTTAATTTAAAAAAGATGAATGAGGCGGACTCCGTCTATGTTTTCACAATTTAAACTTTACCAACATTTCCTTATGATTAGACAGCAAACATCTGTAACGTCCGCATTTATGTCGGGAAATCTAAAATAAACATTGGACAATTATTCACGAATGGACATTAGAAAATTATTGACAGGCCTAGAGGGATACAAATATTATTTGCAAGAGCTTCGAAAAGAAGACCACCTTTTGACTCGTGAAACGAGCTCAATGACTAAATAGAAAATTCGCAATTAATTTGAACTTCTTTCAAAAATGATAAATATAAAAAGTAACTTTTCTTTCTTAAAATAATTATTCACAGTACTTTTTCATCAACAACTTTTTCACAACGTTCAACAACATATTGGCATTGTAATGCAAGTGAATCTAATCAAGTTAACCTCAGTGATTAATAAAATAAGTTTCAAAGCAGTGTCCTAACATTTTATAAAAAAAAAATCTGTTAGAAGACCTTTAACTTACTTCTAAATGGATTTGATCTTATAATCTGAATAGTTATAATCTTATAATCTGAATCTGCACAGAACGTTGTCTACATTATTTTGATTCATTAGGCAATAATGGCAATTTAAATTTGTCATTGAATATATTATGTACATGAAAGGTTTATTGGAATAAACGTAAAGCAAACTTTGTTTAATACATTTTTCCCATCGCCAACAAACACTCTAAACCGTGTTACGTTTTGTTTTTTCTTTTAATAATACAAAGCAGCCAGCAATTTAACACTGAATAAAGAAATTAGTAAATAAAAAAGCTAGAACATTATCCCAGCTCCCTAAAAATAAATAATCTAAAACGTTGAATAACCCAATCAAAGCTACGAAAAAATACCCGAATCGAATGTAAATTATCTTTGAAGAATAAAGAAAAATATTAGAAACAACATCAACCACGAATATACAAATTTGCACAGAAAAAACATTTCTAGAGGTTTGTTGTGACAAGTTAATAGTTAGCAAACCGACCCCGGTTTTATATACATACATACATGTGTTAATCTATTAAAGGACAATAACATTACAAATATATTACCAATTTTTAGAGTAGAAAATAAAATATTTCGTGTTAGTAATGTGTGCATCTAGTTAGTAGTTGGAATCATTCAAAATTGTCCGGATCATAACTTGATTTTTGTCTAAATTTCTTATTGTACTTTGATTAGCTTTGTTGGTGGTTGTGATAGTGGAATTTCAAACTACACAAAATGGAAATTTTAATGAACTACATATTATTTCTAAATTTTATCATGAACTTTGAAACCAGCACCAGATACACCAGATAAGTGGTGGAAATTGTGTATATCTTTAAAATTGAATAAAAAATCAAGAAAATAATTTTAAAAAATTGCAATTTTGAAATAAATATAAAAAAATCAAAACATTAAGATAGATAAAATTTAGACTAAATCTTGGACTAAAATTTTGTTTACCCCATCAAATATCAAGCTTAATAAATAGTACAAACAGTTGACAAAAAACTTACAATACAGACTCTGTTACGGTCGGGAGACGTGCCCATGGGGTTATAAGTGCTCGGTGTGCCACGTTCCTTTAGAAATGAATATATTAAAAAATTTAAAGGTTTGATGAAATGTTTGATGTTTCAAGGGCCGAGAAATTCCTGAATTTAAAGAATGGATAATTTTGAATTAATCATGAAATCTTTCGCCTACTTTAAATAAATCGATTCGAGTAAATTTTGTAGTATGTACATGTATTTATTTCCTCAAGTACTCGAATACTAAAGCAAAATTAATTATCTTCTAATTACTACAAACGGTACCAAAACAAAAATTAGATTAGGTAACTGATAAAAAACGCAACACCAAAATGTAAATTTTTAATAAAAAGGCAAAAAATAAAAATAGTAAATTTTTTATGTTCATCTTGGGATGACGGACTTACCTTGGAACCCTTTTAATTTCAAATTTGTTTTTTATTTTAGTGTTTGTGTTTGTTTTAATTTATTACAAATTTTTTGTTGGATTTCAATAATTTTGTTATTAACACATGAAATAAAAAAAATAGAATAAAATACAAGAAACCTAGAAAAATTTGTTAGCGCAACGACTAAACATGATACAATATATCTAAGCGTTAACAAATTCCCCAAAACATAAACCATTTCGTTGGTAAAAGGATCAAAAAAATGATGGTGAATTATGTTATATGTAGAATTCCACGAGGTAATAATATACAAAACCGACTAAATAAATCATAAAATGTCTAAAATTATCTTAGTTATAGAAAAAAAAACGGATATTCGTATACTAATTGTTACTAACAAATACGATTAACTATAAAATAAGATTAAATTATTTTATAAAGATTTCAATTTTAATTCAAATTCATTCTATATTTGATTTTTGGCGTACAAGACGAGGTATTATATCTATACCTACCTCCTCATCACGAATATCCTTTAAAGTGTACGACACAACCGTAATGCCCATATTAACCAAATCCGATGAAGCCACTTCAAATACTTGTTTACTGAACTTCTTTCGATCCTTGTAAATTTCCTCAACTGTCATCGAACCCATAATAGCACGTTGATGACCTTCAAGTGTTACCAACGCAATGTGTTGAATTTCCGATTCATTTTTGCCCAAGAATTGTTCACACGCCGTTAGTAACATATCCTCGTTTTGCCCTTGTATTTTTACCTGGGCTATGCCAGTGACCGAAATCGGTACACCTTGAGATGTATAAACACATGGACTCTCGACCGCGAGTGTCATAGTGTTTAATGATATTCTAAAATAGATAAAAAATAATAATTTCCTATACCGGTTCAATTGTAAAAAAAACTTACCTTTGTACTTGTTGCACAAATGGCCATACAAATGCTCGTCCACCAGGGACTAAAAGTGGTTTCATGTAGCAACATCCTAAAAAACGAAAATATTAAAATAGTTTGGTGGCTCACCATTTTGTCGTAATATTTTTGACTATATATGTTAATTTTTTTAAATAATCGATTACATTATGTGTGAGTCAAAGAGGTGTGAAGCAAGCGAATCATGCACTATTTTCTCACGCAATGTTATCGACGTGTTGATTTCAAAATTTTAAAATAAACAAAAAAAGTCTAATGACTTAAACCAGACCAACATTGCGTGTTTCACAAATTATTAGATCAAATAATTAAGACTAAGTCTTACAAACAAATCGAAAACCAACATTTCAATTCACTAGTAAGTAAATTTTATTAAATACAACTTGAATTATAAGACTAAACAGTTATGTTGCTATCAAATATTTTATTTAAAATGACACGCCCTTTATGACATTAGATTTGATTCGTGTGTAATATTAATTTCAAACTGAGGGAATTATATAGATATTATATTGTTCCAAATATTAGAAAAAAAAATTACTTGATTTCTTTGTGAAACAAAATTTGTAGTTATTTTTAGTATTAAGGTCGAGAACATGTATCGATAAGAAACAATCAAATCACTTGCTATGCAAGGTGCACAGGCGTGCAACTTATACAAGTGGCCAAAAGTAAACTATGCGAATGAGTTTGGTGCCTAATCTGCTCACAGCTGAAATTTCTCCTATCTGTTGTTCACGCAACCAATATTTAAGGTTAGTTTTGGTTACGCACAGGTTAATACCGGTTGCCAATGCCAGTTCGGTTCAAGCATACAATTCAACAAAATGATTAGCATTCATATATTTTTCCATATTCAGTGGCCACTGTAGCCTCAAAAAATTATTATTATAATTTTACAGAAGTGGAATATTTAACTATTTTGAATTTGATTATTAGTTTTTCACTCAAAATTCTTGAAAGATAGTTTTGACAGTGCTTTTTCCCAGAAACTAATTTTTTACCGAAACTTAAGTTCCCCTTGTTATTCTCTTCGGCAAAAAAATGATGGCATTCCTCAAGTTCTACGGAACATTTAACATGTACGCTTCGATAAAATTAAGAAGGCAGAATTCCGCTACGATCTATCTACATCAACTAAGAGATACAAAAAATAGGAAAGTTGAATTGGCGGCATGTTGATAACATTATAAAAACTTTAATTTATTACAAATAACAAATCCGTTTTGTTTTTTTATTGGGCCAGAATATTTCTATGAGACTTGTCGTTAAATCAAACCTGATTTTTCTCACTACACTCAAATATAATGCACCTAGCTCGAAAATACCCTAAATTTCCACTCTTCTGACCGTGTAGTATAATATGTAAATTTGTATAATTTGGCTGGGTCCTCGATTGCGTGGAAGAGCGCGCGGTACCATCTGCAAAATATTTGCTATCTATGTAAAATGGCAATTCCGTAAGTAAGGCATTGGTTAGTATCATTAACATTACTTCGACCCCATTGGCCTGTTCCGACATATAATTAAAATTGTTGTTCATTTTATGCTCTAAAATATGAAGTTTTGTTTTCAGACAATTTTAGGTATATTAAGATTATTTTAGAGAACAGAACTCTAGAAGGATTACGCTAGTGCTAAATTTAGGCCAATATTAAAGTTTCTACAAAATTAATCTATATTACAAGGGACCTTACTATTGAAATCGTTCATTATCGAATCTGGTTGACCGCCTGAGTAAAAATTTCGTACTATTGTTTTCGCTGCCCCACTATCAATTTTTTAATTATTCTAATTAGTTAAAATAAAAATAAATTACAATAATAAACACTCTTGGACCTACAATAATAAACACTCTGATAATTTTTACTGTGATCAACGAGATGAAAACGAACAATGGAATAGTACTAGTTGTTCATTAACGTTGATAAATCGTTTTCACAAAAGAAATATAAAACGAAGTCGGTCGTTTTCATTCAATAGTAAGGGCCCAGATTTTTGTACGAGATCTAATTTTAAATTCAATCCGAGCAGACAGTGTGCCGTCAAAAATACTCGGTATTTTTTAATTGTAACTAAGTAATTTTCCTCTGTGTGCTTACTCCCTGTATACTTGACTCGTCAAATTTTACTCCGAAATGAATGTCAGTGTACAAAGGTAAAAACAAATAATTACTTTATGCATTCCGGATCATTTGGCCAATGTTTGCCCGGAAGACCATACCTAGAGTAAGCCTGTTTGCTGTAAAAAATAATCGATAAAATCTTACTACTTAAAAGTAAATTAATATATCATTTTAACTGCGGACATTCAAAATAATATTGCTTGGGAGTCATATCCTAGTTTTTACTATGGTTTCTAATATGGATAAGCCTAAGCATTTCTTCCAAAAACTTAAACCACATTTGACCGATCTTTAGGTTTCGTTATACAACGCGGTAATTTGTAAAAAATGCGCACCATGAAGCCAAAGAGAAAAATAGCAGTTCTTATTTATCATGAATCGATGAATTTTCCAAATTAATCATTATTATGAATCAAAGAAAAATCATTGATTCTCTTAAATATTCTACATATCCCCCTTCCCTTATTCATATAAATAAAAGTTGTGCAGTGAAATGATGTCGAAAATTATCGATAAAAATCCTTTTATGTATACAGTACGGTTTAATTAATCATTCCTGAATCAAACCTCTCGTCTTATCATCTGATTAATTTGATTATATTCGGTTTTGAATTAACTACACTATATCATGAATATTGTGGGTTTTGTTATCAAAGCAATAATTTTGTTTTGAATGTCGAGATAATCAAAAATGTTATACACAAATCTTTCAGTAGATTTTTATTCCTCACTCCTCAAAAATTGCGTATCGTTTTTCCTACGTCGAAAACAGACAATTTGCCGAGAGATGAAGAATATGTATAGAGTTTCATCTTGAAAAAGAAAAATGAAAATAGAATAATGTTGGCGTCTGCTTGGCGCCTAATTTGGTTACAAATTATTTTTTTAGTATTGAGAATTTGATTTTATCTCAAATACTAACTATAACTAAATGCCATTTAACTTAGAGACATAGTGGAAAACACCTGTTTAAAAATTATTATACAACCTTGAACTATTTTTGACTAAGTTTAGAAATATGTATGTATTTTCTTCTATTTATAAATCTTAAATTTTTGGATTTTACACCAGTAACAAAAACTGGGAATGGGGGAACTCGATATTTCGTTATCAACTCAATAAACTTTTATGGTTTTTAAGTAATATACCTTCTACAAACATGTTCATATGTTTGCATATACCACTAAATTATGATTTATTGTTACGAATATTATTACCCCTATAGATTAGACGTGTATTAAGTTCGATAGTCTATTGATTATTTGTTTGCGTGTAATTTGACTAAATCAAATTTCTATTATGGAATGTTCCATCATAATATGGAAATTGGATCAATAACCGGTAGCAAAGATAAGAATGTGAAAATTTTGGTTGATGACACAAAACCAATGGGGCAAATACATATTTTAATATTATAATTTATAGACCAATAGCTATCAATTTTCTATGTGTTTACCTGAGAACCATCAATCAATACACTTTATAAAGGTATAACAAAAAACAGAACAGTGTCCAGTTTGGAGTGAGGCTAATGAAAAAATTGATGTTTTAAGTACAAGAAAATCAAATACAGGATTTTGTCAGCCAAGTAAAAAAAAGCATTTGTATAGGTTTTACTTAAGTACAAAGGCAGTGGAGGATGACTAAGCCACAAACTAAATAAATAGTCTCAGAACCATTTAACAAATAATTCGTTGAATTATGTTAAAGATTAGAAAAAACAAAACTGAGGTGCGCAGTGTTGTCATCTTACTTTGAATAAGTTCATCTAATTTTGAAAAGGTTGTTGAATGGTAGTAGTCTGCTATTATAATTATCTGCAAAATTAGGGGACTACAAAACAAATCAAAATAATTATAAAATACTCCGGTTTAGGCACAGATGGATCCGATGACGATAACTTTAACTTAATTGTTCCAAATATGTATACATATTATATGTATATTGTAATCTTAGAGGAATCAAAAAAGCTCTAAAGGCACCTTTATGATTGCGATCGTTTGGTCATTTTTTCGACCAATCATCTATTGTGGAAAAATCCAGAAGAAAAAAACGTCATTTTTGAGCAATATGATTGGTCGAAAAAATTGTCAGAACGAACGAACTAACACCAACTATAAATGCGCCCTAACGATCCCACTATTTTTCAAATTTGGATTGAGAGCGAAACGAACAAAGCCAAGGTGAATGCAACTGTAGAGACGTTACACTATACATTTCCAACCGTTTGAAGCTGCAAGGGGATGTCGCTGCGAGCAACTTAATTGAAATTAGGAAATTTGTAATAAAATTTTGATTGGTTAATAAACTATAGGTTTATTTAAATATTCAGGAATTTACTATTCCGATTAGCTGGTTCATAAAAACTGCACAGTTATTTTCTTAACAAATCCCATTATTGTGGGTGTCATGACGATATCGTCTGCGGCAATTCGACTCCAACTGTTGATCCACGACGTGTTCCGTGTTGGGACCGCTTCTCATAATAAATTAGTAGCAGAAATCAATAGTGGGACTAAACCAGTGAAATAATTTCTTGTTTCGGCGTAAATTTAAGTAATATGAAAAAGTTAGTTACATAGTTATAGCAATCAAAATCAATTTCAAAAACTAAACCCAGCGACAAAAAATCACTCGTCTAATTTATTTTAGAAATGTTTATTTTACACTTTGGGTTTTGTGCAAGAACAATCACAAAATTCGCAGTTGACCAGAACTTGTTGAAAGTAGAGCCATTGAACTCAAGAAAATTCAAGGTTCATACCATTTAGGGATAAATCTGAGGCAACAAATGTGCAAAAGATAAATTTCACAGTACGGCAGTTTAAATATATTTTTCAAATTGTATGAAATTTCACCAAATGTGAATTACATTGAAAAATTAAAAATTCATGAAATTCTCATTTGAATACAATCAGTGTACCACACATTATATAGGCTGACAAAGAGCTTGCAGCTGCTGTATTTGTGTGAATAGGTGAATGGTTGATATTTGTGTGAATGAAAAACCAACAATTTTCAATAACGTTATGGGCAACATTCCTTGCCATTTATTGCGAATATTTGCTACCTAATTGCAACAGGTTTTGCAATTCTAAGACTTCGGCCATTTAATTTAATTTTTAGTAAATCACATTTTGGGTATTTGCACTTTTTAAACTTAAATGCCAAATTCAAAAAATGCACAAATATCTACATATGTATAAAATGTGTACAAATACACACAACTACATACATTAAACAATATTTTCAACAAATATTTTTTCACCAAGTGAAAAAAATGTTCACTTGGCTTTCAAAAATGCAGCAAATAATTTAGATTACAACCTTCTGTCGCAATCAAATGCGGGAGCTCAAAGTTAACACTACCTCAGAAAAAAATCACATAGTCCAACTCTAAAATGTTTGAATGTAAATTTTAATATGTGCTACGAGGCTGAACATGATCATCGACGGTTCGCACTAAGACCCGCGGGGCTACTCTAAAGCTGCCTCCGAACCATGTCTTTACACACGTCATCCTAGAACAGAGCTTGATATAAGAACACAGTGTTGTCCGCAAACGCCTTAACCACTCCGATAAATGGCAATATAACTTGAGAACAAGATAGGTCCAAGAGCGTTCCTGTGCAACACCATAATTAACCCTCTTCAATGTGATAAGTGACCAACCACCACCTCAGATTTTTGGGGAATTTTCGCTTTTTGGGGAAAAACGTTTACTTCAATGTTATCCCCTTCTAAATAGGTCCCATTAGATACAATACACTTTTACACCCATAGATATAATACACAGTTTACTTGACGTCATCGAGAAAATCAGGTAAAGAGTATAAATTTTGAAAATTTTTAAATGCTGGATTGTTTATCAACACTTTTTAGGAGGAGAAAGCTACATTTTTTCATAAAATTTCCCCATTTTCGGGAATAAAAAAAATTGCGTATTTTATTCAAAATACGCACAAATGTGTAATTTTTATAAAAATGTTGATATTATAAAAATGTTGATATTAGGATTGTATTTTAACAGTTTTTCGACGGTACAAGTAATTTTTCAGTGAAAATTTTGGAATTTTTCCAGGAAAATTTCGAAATTTTTTCAATTTTTTTTTTACTTAGTTTAATATTATAAATAAAATTTGACACTTGAAGAATTGTAAATTCTGGAAAAGTGGGGGTTTCTGGAAAATTCTGGAAAAGTAGGCAGCCCCTCCTCTAAGGTATGCAACAAATTAAAAGTAGGTACATTAAAAAAAATTTATATTTACAAAAAAGTTGATTTTTTTTAACATTTGTGGCACTGTCAGAAGAAGCGATAAGAGCAATAAAAACTCTTTTATCTGTATCTGCAAGGTAGACGAAGCAATCATTTGCTGTATTTTTTTATTAGCGCCCGATAGCTGTATCCGGAGCAGCCAATTTTTAATGTCAAAACTTGTATTTAGCGCGCTATTATTGCATATAATTAATTTATTTAACTCTAAACTAAGATTTTTCATTCACCTTTTTAGATAAAAATCGATAATAAAATATCTTGCTCTACTTATTTATCGGGAGCCGCTATCGGGAGCGCTATCCATTTCAATGGGAAATTTGAAAAGGCTTTTATTTTGTAAACCCCTGAAACCATTAGAAACTATATCTTACAATACAGATTTAAAACGCAGCAAAATGAATTCTTGTTTATAACGTCATGTCAAAACAAATGTCAATTAATATATTTCAGGTGATAAATGCTTGTTTTATTGATGAATTTAGTTTTAATTTATATAGTACAGCGACAACACCAGTGAATAATAGCTGCAGTTTCAATAGAAAATTGCCATTTGGCTCCGGATAGTGCTCCAATATTAAAACACAGCAAATATTGGAGCACTATCCGGAGCCAAATGGCAATTTTCTATTGAAACTGCAGCTATTATTCACTGGTGTCGCTGTACTATAAAAATTAAAACTAAATTCATCAATAAAACAAGCATTTATCACCTGAAATATATTAATTGACATTTGTTTTGACATGACGTTATAAACAAGAATTCATTTTGCTGCGTTTTAAATCTGTATTGTAAGATATATGCTGTGTTTTTTTATTAGCGCCCGATAGCTGTATCCGGAGCAGCCAATTTTCTATGTCAAAACTTATATTTAGCGCGCTATTATTGCATATAATTAATTTTTTTAATTCTAAACTAAGATTTTTCATTCAACTTTTTAGGTAAAATTCGATAAAAAAAATATCTTGCTCTCTTATTTATCGGGAGCCGCTATCGGGAGCGCTATCCATTTCAATGGGAAATTTGAAAAGGCTTTTAATTTTGTAAACCCTTGAAACCATTAGAAACTAAATCTTACAATAAAAATTTAAAACGCAGCAAAATGAATTCTTGTTTATAACGTCATGTCAAATAAATGTCAATTAATATATTTCAGATGATAAATGTTTGTTTTATTGATGAATTTAGTTTTAATTTTTATAGTACAGCGACACCAGTGAATAATAGCTGTAGTTTCAATAGAAAATTGCCATTTGGCGCCGGATAGTGCTCCAATATTAAAACACAGCAATAGTTTCTAATGGTTTCAGGGGTTTACAAAATAAAAGCCTTTTCAAATTTCCCATTGAAATGGATAGCGCTCCCGATAGCGGCTCCCGATAAATAAGTAGAGCAAGATATTTTATTATCGATTTTTACCTAAAAAGGTGAATGAAAAATCTTAGTTTAGAGTTAAATAAATTAATTATATGCAATAATAGCGCGCTAAATACAAGTTTTGACATTAAAAATTGTCTGCTCCGGATACAGCTATCGGGCGCTAATAAAAAAACACAGCAATTTAAAACACAGCAATTATTAATAAAAATAAATAAAATAAAAAGCAGTTTGTTAATTCAAAATATTAATTTTAATTTATTCTGGAAAATTTGGCTTGTACTTTCTAAAAATTAAAGATACAATTTAGCTTCCCCTCCTAAAATCTATTGAAAAACAATCCTATATTTAAAAATTTCTAAATTTTTATTCTTTACCTGATTTTATCGATGTACACGTAAAGTCAAATTCGCCCCTTTTACCACACTTTTTCCAACCCCCAAAACACTTCAGTTAATCGATCTTTGAGATAACTTTTAACTGTCTCAAGCGATGCGTTTTTAATCTTATATGTATATCCTTGTGACGGCCCTTTAAGGTTCTCTTTATTTTTATAAACAAAAAAAACGTTACTATGGGCCATGTCTGGCGAATATGGAGGCTGGAGTATCATTACAGTTACGTGTTTGGTCAAAACTTCACGAACAAGAATGAAGTGTGCCGGTGCATTATCGTAGCGCAAGAACTATAATTTTATTTACATTTAATTACTCTTTATTTATATGATTACACTCTAGAAAACCACATGCCACCATAGGTCCTTAATGATGGAATTCCGGAAATGCAACTTATATTTCGATTAATAAAAGAAACCATTTTCCTTCGTTTACCTCGTGGAACTGAAATCTACGTACTGGACGACGCAACTCAAAAGTAATGCAACCGAGAGATCATTAATACGAAAATCACTAACCTCTACGGACCAAAGTATTCGAAAAGTATTTTGACGAAGTAAAAATTGATTCAGACAGCAGGTGCCTGTTATCTGACACCAAGGCACTACAGAATCAAATTCAATGTTCGTGTCCGCCATAATACAAAGGTTTCGATAGATCTCGTTCTCAAGCAGGTCGCTGCTCATATCCGGAAGTGAAATCAAACACACATAGTGAAGTTATTACAAGTTATTAAAATGCAAGCTCATACAAACACATGTGTAAAGTATACACCTTATCAATTTATGGGGAAAATACAAACATTATAATCAGCTGTTATAAACTTACTGTTTAGAAGTTATTTATAATCAATCTTCAAAATTTGCTGTTAATGAATGTCCCAACTTCTAATTTAACGACACACAACACACACGAATTATGACTTACACAATAAGCACATTTAATAAAGTGGCTAACCATTAAAGTGGCATTCAATACTAGTGGCGTCATCTGTTTAACCCTTATTCGAGTGACGAAAAAATATTTTGAGTGATTAAGGTTACCTACCTGATTATTTTTGCAATTATGAAATGTATAACGGATTTAGCTAAAATTATATAAATTAATAATAATCTTGCATTAGCTGAAACATGCAAGTTTGCATTCTGTAAATAAACCAACGTGTCACAACAGTCAAAAAAATTATGCATAGTAATAAAAAAAATTTTGGTTATAATTAAATTATGCACAGTAAAAATTTCTCATTTTTAATTGCAATCGTATCCTATTAATTGACCTGTAGAATTTTTCATAAAATTTCAATCATATATATTCAAAAATGAAACAGGCTAGAATGTTAGATAAAGGAGACCGCTATCGAGCCATGATTACTGGAAAAGCTGATAATTACAAGATATGTGTAGTCGCTAGTCTACGCCGCGTTATTGCTGATATACGGCTACTAGCCGCTCCAAAAATGTCTCGAGAATTGGATTTCGAGCGACCATAAACCCGAAATCATATAAAAATATACCTAATGGCGTAAAACTATCTTTCCATCAAACTACGATTTTTATGTTTATTTAATTTTAAAGTTCTATAAAAAGCTACTTTGAGCCTCTACAATTCAGCTATAGTAAAATAATATGTTTCTGGAAATGTCCGTTCTTTTATTCTCTAGTCATTTGATGTTGCTTTTTCAGCGACATATTATTTCCTCTATATCCAATCCCAAAAATATGTATCTGCCTGCATATTTCATTTCATAGACAAAATCAAATTGGGTCAATGGTTCTAAAAGTGTAATTAATTAATTCTATGAAAATAATTGACATCTCATATCAAAGTCTAACGAAATCCCTGGTTTCGGCGAATTCATTCATTCAAACGTGATAAGACATTTAAACATTACATTTAAAATTGTAGCTGATGAAAATAATTTTATTTCATACGGGTTACATGGGCTACGGCTATTAAGCACTGGAAAGCTGCTGATAAGTACAAATAAATTGAATCCACTTGCATAATTGAAACTTTTAATCCACACATTGCATCTGCAAACGATAATATGATTTTCGTCATACAGGGGAAATTCCCATCGACGACTAAACGACCACCTCATAAAATAACAAATTAATGTTACAAATTAATGTACAAATAAATTGAATCCACTTGCATAATTGAAACTTTTAATCCACACATTGCATCTGCAAACGATAATATGATTTTCGTCATACAGGGGGAATTCCCATCGACGACTAAACGACCACCTCATAAAATAAATCAGTTACTACAGCAAAGATTTATATGTGTAACTTGGTGTAACTATGTAGGCATCATATTTTAAAAGAAAACTAAACTATTTGGATCTAATCAAAATGAAAATAGGGTATTAATGATGGAGATGACATCATCATTAGAGCTGTCAAAAAACAGACACATACAATTTAGTATACAGCTAAGGAAATTTGAAACAAGAAAATTTATTATTTCTATTTTAATATTAGTTCAAGGTTAGTAGGTGTCTTGTACTCCAGTAGTTTATCTCGATCTTCTACAGGTGTTTATCTATTTTAGTTTGTAAGATGTAGATTACTTTTTAGACAAATCGATGGAAATACAATCGTAAAATTCTTCGTACGGCGCCGCGCCTTAATAGCAATTATGTGGGCCCCAATGAGGCGAGCATAGAGCTGAATTACACATCTATAAATAGTGGTGTAAATTCGATAACATTAATGTAATTATCGGACCGGAATCGTAAGGTAATAAAACTCCCAACCAAAAACATAATCAACTTAATCGGTGATAACGACACAGAATAACCGAACTCTGGAATGAGTTTTGAATAATTAATTAACTCTTTAATTTAAACCTAAAAGTTATTTTTGTTGGGTATGTTTATATTTCATCATAATGTAGTGGAAGAACAGAAAAATACATGTAGTATGTACAGTGGCAGAGAGGAGAGTCGATAAATACATTCCGATTTCCGATAAATTCTTATCCAAATTGTATATGTATGTACTTCGATACATGGAGTGGCTCCTCTTTTTTATGTGTACAACCAAATTGTTTATTGGTTTATGTAGTGTAGAAATCAAACATTAGAAAACGAAATAAAACAACTCAAAACGATTTTATAGTGCGAGCAATGAAAAATTGATGATAAAAATAGCTCTAAAAATAATTAAAATGACGTCACTTCAAAATATTTTCGTGTACTCTTCTCTTATCATATCGTACGTAATCTTACACATCCAGCTTGAAAAAAATTTATTGAATATTAGGAATTTGGTTATTGATAACCCGCACTTGACTAAGTGGCCACATGATTTATGTCGATATTTTATGCAAATTTCACAATAAACAAACAAAAATCTTCTAAAAATAAAACCAAAAACATTTTAATTAAAACACTAAACATTTTCAAACCTGAAACAACAAGGGCCTGATTTGGACCGCAAGTAACAAATCCCCACGTCATAATTATTCAATTGGTAAACACTTGTGCACTATACAAAATTAAATTTATTTAATCACACAATTTAATTCCTAAATTTTAAACAATATACTCGATTTTATGAATTATAAATTAAATATAACTTTTCCTTATTTTTCTAATTTTTTTTTCGTCTATTTACGCTTTACAATGATATGCGCTTGCGGTAAAAAATGATTACGAAATGAAAACATATATTTGTGTTTTTTTTTATTTAATTCAAGTTATCTGGTTATCTCGTTTTATCTCATTGCAAAATGTCTAATATTTTATATAGGTGTCTCATTTTATTTGAATAGAAAATCTATAAATATTAGGGTTGGCACAATTTATTTAGATTTTATTATTCTGATAAGAATATGTAGTGGTTAGTACGAAGTTTTGTACTAAATCTTTTGTGACGTTTTATTCGGGTTTATTTTGTTTTTGTACAATTTCCAATTTCGATCAAGGATCCAAACCTTATTTTATAAATCATTTGGCGTTGCGGTACATAGTTCAGTAATTTATACATTTGATCATTCCTAGAAAATTTAAAAATGCATAACGCTAAAAGAGTTAGTTTAGTATAACAACTAAAGTGTGAGTGAGCATCATCAGAAAAATGTTGCAACTAAATCTGAATAAAACGAATTTACAACTTCTGGGCTAGAATCAAGTTCCTCGGTCTGGATTTCGCTTCTCTGCGGGATAAAAGACAACAACCTTCAAGATAGAAACCAAATAATGCAGTTGGGTGCCCGAGATATTCACCATTCAAATTTATTCAATAGAATTTTGATGTTTCGATAGAAATTTATGATTATATTCGTATACATATTCCACTCAGTAAAATCGTTCGATTATAATAGCTTCATACAACTCTCGGAACTAGAGGCAAGGGAGATACTCTCGGTATCTTAGCCAACAATGCTGATTTGTTAATAACATGGCTGCAATTCGTCCTCATTAAATGGATTTAAGTGAACTTATTCGGAAGCCACGAATTCTGAGTTGGTAGTTTTGCCACTTAGTAGATGTACAAACTATTTAGTTTATTGAGTTGGCGAAACAACCTAAAATAACAATTTACCGAATACAACAAATCATCGAAATTAAAATCAGTCTACGAATTATATACTATTTTATTTTTAAACTAGCTGTAATACTACGCTCGGATCGTAGGATTACAGCCTTTTTACACATAACAAGAAGAGAGGATAAGAAAAGTTCTTTCTATATTTTTTAGGACGGGACGACCTGGTTCCAGACACCAAGTGATCGTACGGCGCAAGACAATACAATCCTAAGCTACTACGAGGAAGGATACAGGTTTAATAGGTTTAATAGAACAGTTTTGTAAAACTAATAAAATCCGTAAACTAATAACTCCATGACGATTACTAACTCCCACCTGAAGTCCTAAACCAGAGATCTTAAATCCGTTAAATTATTGTTATTACGTTTAACTTTAAATTAAGTACCTGAATGTCATCCTGAAAATACTAATTGTAGGTTGTAATTCGAAAGTAAAAACGCAAAACTTTTGACTAATAATTTATTAATTTACATTTCTATAAAAAGTGTTATTTGAGATAATAATTGAATAACATGATTCCCTCATACCAAAATCTGTATTAATGAAAAAAACTTTATTAAAGCAAAAAGTAGTTATTGTATTTATATCACTCAACTTCTATTATAACCATAATTCTAATTTATTTGAAACTTCCTGATAAGGAAGTTGTCCTGACAAATTCAGTTCTATTGAACTAAAATACATTTTTCTCATTCCGTTCAGCCAAACGCAGCACCTCACTACAATAATGCATTCCACTCCCTCAAGCCACAATAATGCATTCCATTCCCCAGGGACCAAATTAGATTGGTTACCAGAAATCCAACTATAAAAATTGAAAAATTTACATTAACAATTTTCTTTTGAAAACGAATTTTCAATAAAAACTCGACTGCAAAAACCTCTCAGGAGGAAAGTCTAGTAAAATATATAATATTACTTCACTTTTACGTAAATTCGCAAAAAAGTTATTTTTTTAACTATTACCATTTTACTAACCTTCCCTAATAGGGTCAATATTTTACTACACCTTGTCATCAGTGTCGTCTACACTATCAATTGCAGATGAACTACTCTCAATTTATAAATCATCCTCGTTAGAATAAAATTCAAATATTAAGGTAAAATAAATTCTGGACAAGCAAAGTAACGAGTAATTGAACCCCGCTTCGTCAATGTTATTTTCATAACCACTCATAATCACATGATGAAAAACGCCTTTTGTATCCAAACCCTGTCTGCCCCCCCCCCCTCCCATTTAACGCGTCCCCGCCACTGCAACGGAACACTTAGAGTTCCATTAGCAGACACAACATTAGAGGTCTACGCGGTTATATATAGCTCTGGCTAAAGCTCAAGGGCGCAGGCGTTTGTAGACATGATGCTGTGCTTGTATGCTTGTATAAACCACAAAAACGAAAGAAAAATGAAAACTAAAAGAAAACCGAAATTTGTTTAACAAAACTTGAGGAAAGATAACTGAAAGATAATTAATACAACGGGTGTGCCTATCCAGGAATGCCTATAGCCGGACGTCCTCGATTTTTGGCTACTGCGTTATGCGTAAGGTAGGACGTTAAAAGCGAACGAAGCGAAGTAATAATAATAATAAACAAAAAAAACTCTATTTTTAAAAATTAAACACTCTCGTTAGAATAAAATTCAAATATTAGGTGTGCAAGTAGAAACTTTGCTTTATTTTATCAAATTCAACTTTATTTTGAAGAGTTGACATCTGCATGAACGCTTCTTTCAGAAGAAGGTATAAGTTTCAAAATCATCAAATCTGCATATTAACGGAGCATTTTAAACCTCTGCAAAGGAGAACCATTCGTTTTTCTAATAATGACATTATAATTCTCGGTCGACACCCTCGCAAAGTGCCTGCATTTAGAGCAACACACATACTCAATATAAAGAAGCAATGTAAATCTCCTGCTTAAAATCTTTACTGATACATATTTTTACTCTTCTTATTCCAAACCTTTCAAAACTCGTGAACACGTTTGCCTATCGACATACTATATATAGCTATACCCGTATATAGTCATTATAAATTACATCTCATTACTCATTCATAAATATCAATTTATTAAGCAAATATATTTCTTTAATTTATATTTTTATTAATTGCAGGTAATTTTTGTACGTCCTGTGCCTCAGTATAAATACGAACTACAACCATAATCCGTAATCACAAGTCATGTCGAGTTTCGGAAATTATCATAAATTCTATATAATTTTTTCAATTTGCGGATTTTATGAAGTAAATTTTACAAAATTTCGTAAAATATTTTGCATTTTAAATTTTTTGATTGTTTTTGCTATAATATCATATGTCGGTTTTAAATGGAATACAATTATTTCGCTCATAAGTCCGGTCTCCAGTTTTAATGACTCCATGATGATGTTCTCCATTACATTATCGGTAGTCGGGATATTTGTGCAAACGATACGGAAACAGAAAAGTTTCAATAAAATTTTACAAAATTTAAAGCAAGTGGATAATCTGTTTGATGAGGATTTATTTCTGGAATCACAAGACTATACCTTGCGATTTCTTGTAACTGTTCTGTATACAGTAGTGGTCGAGACAAATATCTATCTAGAAGTTCGAATCAAGGAAGAGGAATGGGGACAATTCTGGGTTTTTACTATATATCAATTGGCAATTACAAGATTTTGGTATTTAAATCATCTAATGCATATGAATTTTATAACGAAACGTTTACAACTGATCAATAGAACGTTCGAAAATATTTTATCTAATTCCTGGGACGATAAACAAAAATTACGGCTCGATATTCGAAAAATAAAGATTGCCTACCGCTTATCCTGGAATTCAATGTGGCACATGAATAAAATATTCGGAATCACACAAATGCTTAACTTTGGTCAATGTTTTATAGAACTGGTAGCCGAGTTTTATTGGATCTATTTATATTTTATCCACAAACCGAAAAATATTTATGCAACGGCTTATGTTTGGACTCCAACAATAATATTTATTTATCTTCTGCTTAGCGAAGCACATAAAATTAGACGAATTCAAGATGACATTCTATCGAATTTAAACCGAACTCATTTCATACCCGAGAAACGAGGGCTGGTTAAATTGTCCTATCAAGTAATGAGGAATAAAATTTATTTCCATGCTGGAAATTTCTTCGTCATTGATTTTGAGCTAGTGAAATCAGTAAGTGGATATTTTCGAAGTTATATTTTTAGATCCAGTGTTATTTAAATATTTAATTACAGATGGTCCGATCAATAACGGTGTATTTAGTGATTATTATACAATTTATACCGAAAAATAATTAAGTGGATTCGCAATATTTTTTTAAATGGCACCCGAAGTAGGTTACGATATCACTTCATTTCCTCACTTTTTATGTCAAAAACAGAAAACATTTTTGATTCAAAATTCAAAGTTTATAAAATTAGCATTAAAAAAATTGTTTTTATTTATAATTGTTTATTATATATTTATATTATTTATTAAATTATAAAAACTACGGTAACAATGGAAGCTTCCGGATCTCGATCAGCGACCGACGATATATCACCAGAAAATAATGAAGTACCAAAAACATCAGAACCTGAGGCATATCCTCTAGAGTCTAAACAGGGAATTCCATGTATTCCACGCCCTTATGAGCAACCTGGTACAGTTCGTGTTAGTTCGTTGACAATGTAAGATTTTATGTACAAAATAATCATACCTTTATAACTGTACTGAATTCAAATATTTTTATAGAAGAAATCCGAATGTAACGGAGAATTTTGATCTTGAAGTTATTTTTAAAAGAGCTCCGACGCAATCTGGTATGGATTGGACATCACCGTGAAAATTTTGTAGTACACATATCATGTAATTTATTTAACTATAAATCGGCGTTTCATTCGTGTTATTACACCCCCTAAAATAATGCATCCTTGTCTAATACACCTCATTTTGAGCAATAGCTAATTCAGCAAGAGTGAGCCAGACAGAAGTGAACTATAAATTTTATTTAAAATGTGTTAACATGAGGCTCAAGATTTTAAAACTAAAATAGGCCTTGGAATTCACTTCTTGTTTGATCTCGGTTGCTTGTTCTAAGGCTCCCGATCTGGTGTATTTTCACAAATTCTGATTTTTTACACGTAAATCCGCCGCTCTGCTCAATTTTTAAAACATCTTTCGTCCCCTGCGCTTCATATTTAAAAATTTAGCCACAATCGATCGATTTTTAAAATAAATTCGAGCCATCTATAGTTTCAAACATGAACTATTGTTTAGAGCAGTTACTATAAAAATGTATTTTATTTAGTACATGAGTACATAAAAAATTCGCAAACTTCAAATTCACCGTTATTTCTCTCATAGTCTCATTCATTCAATCGATCGATACTCGATAGTTTGTGTTAAGAGTAGAGAGACCTTTTGTGAATAAAATAACTAAAAAGTTGAAAACAGTTAAATTGAGCTTTTCTTTTAAATATTTTTATCATGGGCAGTAAAAAACTAAGAGCAGCTGCAGCTAACGCTAAAAAATCGGCAGAAGCTGAAGCTAAAAAGGTTAGCACCAGCATCAGAAAAAAAATTCCGCCTACAATTGCTTTAGTGTATGAAGCCCTCGTTGAGTTGGGCAACAAATCTAATGGTTCAACATTTAAAGCAATTAGGAAATATATCTCCTCCAAATATGGGATCAACGTTAATTGTTTATCGCCTGCGTGCAAACAAGTAATGATGCAGGAACTAAATGCGGGATTTATAATTCAAGAAGGCCGTAAATTTTTGTTAAGTAATCAAAAGGACCGATCAAAATATGTAAAGCCGCGCAAAACTCCCCAGCTCAAATATGAGGAAGAAGAAGAAATTGGCGAGAAATCTGACTCAGCAGAAGAAGAGTAAAATTTGAAATTAAATATGAATAAAGTTTTTCTGGTGGTTCTGTATTAACCTCAAAGCATTTAAATAGTTTTACTGTAGAATTGGTTTCTTCTCTTATTATTGATGAGTAGGCCACGGTTTCGTTCGTTTTTTTTTGTACTCAAACGTACAAAAACGAAAACATTTTGATTCAAAATTTCAAGTTTTATAACAAATTCTTTTATATTTAATTGTATTATTTATTTAATTGTTAATATTAAAATTATATAAATACTGTAATGGAGGAGTCTGGATCATCGGTGCATGATAAAGGTGCTATACCAAAAATAAGAAAGGAAACGAGTATAGTCCCGGATGTAAAAGGATATCCACTAGAGCCAAAACCTGGTAATGCTTGCATACCACAACAATCACAGAACGTTGGGCGTACTCGCTCATTGACATCGTAAGTCACAAGTCAGTCGTTACACTATGTAACCATTTTTAATTTACCTATTATTTTTACCTCCCCCTTCCTAGTATTAATTCACATAAATCAGTTCGCCTAGATGTCCTCTATAAGAACGAGCCGTTTTTAGTTTCAAATGATTCTTCGATGCAGGTGATTTTTATAAAATCCAAGTCAAAGTCTGAGCACACCAAGCAATAAGTGGAAAATAAAAACTCGAAATTACAGTTATACATAATATAATTTATTTTTAAAATATTTTGTTTTACTCAAATTTAAATTTTTTGCCGTTCGACATCGGTTTATCTCGTACGATATTTTTCACTTCGTCGATTATGGTATCCTCTTCATTAAGTCGTTTTGCTAAAAAGTAAATTTCTGCAAGGGCAATAACTAGAGCGCATATAATACCCAATAGCAAACGAAAACCAAAATCTAAATTGCCAATGATCAATTCGACACCGATAAACCCAAATGCAAAACCTGCCGCAACCGAAAATATAAACTGTGCGACCGCGATTAACTGTCGATTGATTTGTTTCACTTGGAATGCGATCGTATCCTCAGGCAAACGTTTCCGGAAATTATCAATATTCTTAGTCATTTTATGATATAGATACGCATCCTGTTGCAACCGTAGTTTTTTGCAACGTTCCTCGAGTTCTGCGTTACGCTCTTGAATTGGATTTTGAGGCAACTCTATTTTTAGGGTTTCGATCAACTCATGTAAATAGACATTATATTTCGGATCCTTTTTACGCTTTTCTGACAAAATTTGATTGAGCCATTTCAAATCAACCACGGTGAGTCGAACCTCTTTTGCCAATTTTTTTATGTCTTCCTCACCATCACTTTCCGAATGAGTTAATTTATCTAATGCTAATTTGTAATCATTTGACTCATTGCTAGTCGCAAAGCTTTTGTTTAGACCGTTCATCAAATTGATTTCCGGTTTACTAAAATTTTCACTTGGAATCGAATCGATCTCTTTCACTTCTATACCTTTCTTGTTTTGGCACAATCGGGTATATAACTTGTGTATGTTGGGTGGCATCTCCTTAATATCATCGTTGGCATTTAATTGAGTCCGGACAAATGTTTTAAAATTTTTGGTCGGTACGAATTTAAGCTGGTGATCGGTTAACGTTAATTTAGCGGGCGATGACATTATTTATGGATGTGGAGTTTACGTTCAAGATCAGAATAAAATTCTCGTAGTTCTTCTTCTTTTTCTTCAAATGTATTATCGACGCGTGAACATTTATGGGACATATCATCAACGAAATGTTTCCATATCGTTTTACGTTCAGCACGTTTTAATTCTAGTTTAGCTTGAAGTTCAGGATTTCCAGTTTGATTTTCTAATACTTTATCACAGAGGGTTAGCGTACGCTCAAGAGTTAATTTAATCTCGGGTAAATGACTTTCACTAGCCAGTTGACTCCGTGCCAAATTTGAGTCTTTAAGCTCAGTTGTGTGCTGCAGAGTTTGGAACAGGTTTTCGACTTCACGATCACGGCGTTCTTCCTGAAATATAAAAATGGTTCGTTACTATAAAATAAATCCAGAAATTAATTACAAATACACTGGTGATGGATACTGTTATTCGGATACAGAGATTTCTGCCATTCACTTAAAATCGCTACATACTACAAGACGTTAATTTGTGAAGTTATTGTGCTTGTTCCTTAGAAAGATAGACCATTGATTGCGGAAATTAAAAACTAAAATCGAAACGGAAGGAAAAACTGGGTTTCAATGAAATAAACAAGGCCGTATAAAAATACCTTTAGAAATAGAAATTGCAACTCAATTCGATAAAATTGTATCTGGCAATCGATGTGCGCTTAATTAGAATTTTGAACACAGCTGTGTATGCCCTTAAAAATGTATAACGTCAAACATAAAGAACTTCCATTGTGTCGACGCAGGAATCACTAATCAGCAATTTTAAAATTTTAATGAGAATACGATAACAATTTCACCAAGTAGTCGAATAAGTTTCTGGATTAGCATAGGATGCTTATTAATCTAATTTTAAAGAATTCTCGAGTCCGAAACACGAAGCAATTATGAAAACAGTGCTAAGGTAGACCGTGGTTTGGTTTTTGGTACGCGAGTTTTAAGCGCAACACATCAGGTAATGTGTGGTGCTTGATACTCATGTAAATTGTTACGTGTGTCGGTTTACACTATAGTCGCTTTCACACGCGCCACTCCACTACCGACTACCGAGTACCGAAGTGGATATGTCTTTACTTTTATGCATGATAGATGGTAGCCAACTTTACTTGGTGTGTAAAACGATAAATTTCGATTGGATCAGCTAGGAACGAGTTCTATGCCTATTAAGAAATATTCCATTTAGAAAAATTCGTCGTTGGTTATCGTATAGTGTTTATAAAAATAATTTCTACAACTAAAATGTATCATTTATTAAGAAGTGATTATTGATATTGGACAGGACTATACTAGTAAATACTAAAAATACAATACGGAAACAAAAGGCAGAAGAAACAATATTCCCACCCGAAAAATTTCAGAAGAAATGAAAAAAAAACAGAGAAAACGAACACCAAATAATACAAAATTTCGGAGATATCTGAATAAATTTTAGTCGTTGATTGTGAATATGGAAGTAGGAAATTTGCGATCTTGAAACTTATTTCCTTTCGATACAAACCAGACACATTCATTATTATGAATAGAAACGATACTTTTACTCCCTTATCCTCAATAAACGACCAAAAATTGCATTTCCTAGATATTGTCTGAATTTGTTACAAAAAAGTGTAAGTTTATTGTGAACTGCCTACTTACACAGATGTACAACTCATCCCAAGCATCAATTGATTCGGGATTTTGTACGCTATTCATACGATATTCTCATAAGAATTTGTATGGTAAATGTATACAAATTCTCATGAGAATCGCGTTCAAAATCCCACTGCTGATTGATTCTTTGCCAAAAACGCAAAAAATCATACGGAAGAAAGGTATTGAAAGAATAAAAACGTAAATAAACCACATTTTAATTCCGAAATATGATGATACTTGTGTTTCATGGCATCCAAAGATCAGTACAATTTGTATAGAAAACGAGATGCCAATGTTGTTAGAATCACAATATTTTATTTAAAATGGTGTATTTTATATATTTTTGAAAGAACGAGAAAAACAGGTACATACATAAAAGTAAAACGAAATTTGTTTGTCAACGTCGACGACGAAAGGTTTAGGTTAAGGCCTCGTTCGTACCCCTGTGTTAGTTACAATGGAACATGTTACAAAATTACCATAACCCTTTAGTGATTTATTAACACGATTGTGCGGGTAGGGCAAAAGTACCATGTCAAAAATTTAGTTTTGTATGTTTTTTGAACCAACTTACAGATTTGTGAATTCCTTTTTAACTTATTTTCGTCCGAAAAAACACTATATCTATAGACGCAATTGTGTTGGTTTTACTTCAAATCAAGCGAAATTTTTTATCAACAACGCCATTACATACTATGGTTTTTACTCACACATTTGTGTGGGTTGGACTACAATTGAGCCAATTTTTTTTATTTTCTTGGTTGAAAAGGGGATAATGTGGTCATCTCGAGTTGAATGACATGTGACCTGACGTATGAAACAAAATCAACTAGAACAAATCAAATCAGGTAATTTAACCATCGCTCACCATATTAATAATACGAAATATAATTAAACAATTTTCTTGGCATTAATTCAAAAACAAAATAAACAGTGTATCCCACCCGCCAATGTGCTATATATAATATGTATGTATATAATGATCAAAAAATGTTAGATGCCATACCTCAAATTCACGAAAAAAGAATTTTATTTCACCATTCGTAAAAGGCCTATGGTCAAATAAACGAGTAAATATATCTCCTATATCTGTAACAAGCACAAATACCTCAAATATTTAAATTATCCAATATTTTTTAATGCAAAAAATTCCAATTAAATTACACGACACCAACCTTTTATCACTTCTGTTGTCATTTTACTTACGCACATCGAATGTCAAAAGAAAAATGTCTCGTGACTGACAGCACAACTTTTCCAGTGATCACGTACAGATGTCCTCCCAATTTGTAGGTACGCGCGCATGAATTGTGGCCAACTTCATCGGTGAAAACTAAAAAAAACAGAAAAGAAGGCATTTTTTCAACACCTAAATTTTTGTGCTGAATGAAAAATTAAATTTCTTTTCGTGTTATTTACTTAAATTTAAGTAAATTAAGCAATTTAAACGTTTTACAAACTTAACACATTAAGTATAAAAGTAATATAAAATGCCTTAAAGCAATTATATGCGTACCAAAACAAGATATTGAGGTAAGAGTTTTTGATTTTTTGCAACTCGGTGTTTTAATGACAGCCCCAACAAAGTATAAAAAGTTGAGATTTCCTCGCTACGCAGGACGACATTTTATTCGCAATATTAAAACTCAATAATTTTTTTATTTGTAGATAAATAAAAATTAGCGCAGGGTAAAATTTCTACATATTTTTTTTTTTTGGATAGAGATTAGGAAAGGCACCAAAACAACAAAAATGTCGGTCCATTACAAATTCAAGAGCGCATTAGACTTTGATACAATCACATTCGATGGGCTGCACATATCAGTGAGTGATTTAAAAAAGGCGATTGTACATCAGAAGCGTTTGGGAAAGACAGGAGATTTTGATTTACAAATAACAAATGCTCAAACTAAAGAAGGTACGTGAGTGGTGGTTTGGTTGTATATATCGATGTGTTCGAAGTATTAAGTGGCCCCAATTTTATGTAATATATTATGTATTTTAATAGACTAGTAATGTGTTTCAATATGAGATCTTTTCTGGAAACAAATTCTCTGCACCGGTTGACTCGTCACGGATTCGATTAATTTCCCAATTTAAACAATTTCGAAATTTTCTGCAGTTTAAAAAATCCAGGTTTCCAATCTCATTTTATTTTGATTTAATAAAATAAAATTAACGGAAGCTATTCAGTGAACACATTTTCAAAAAAAACTATATGCTGGATAAATTCAGCCTTTCTCTTAAGCTGAAACGTACTAATGTTCCAGATTTGTTGAGGTATACCTTTCAAGTGCCAATACTTAATCTCATGTTCTGGCAGTTAGTTGGATATTAGCTTCGAATGTGTCCTCTGATGCAGGTCATCCACCCAGCGACCCAATCCAATCCTTTAGTTGTGCTTTTGGAAACCGAGACGTCTTCCTAAGAGTATAAGGCTTCTGAATATACTTTTTAGGAATCACGGAAAATACCTACACCCCCAACTATAGGAGCAAATTTTTATAAATTTTTAAATTTAAATTCTAAGATTTCTCCATTGGATGTCTATTCATTCATAATACGCGTAAAATTCGTACAACTAAATTTTTAGATTGCATCTCATGTTCATACTGGTGCATTACCCTGAAATATTTTTGATATCAATACACATCTATGTATTATCTATTTTTAGAAAAATTAAATTAAATCTATTTATCAATAATAAAAATATATTTTGTTTTTTCCACATTTAAATTTACAGAATATTCTGACGAAACTTCATTAATACCAAAAAATACATCGTTGATAATTGCCCGTATACCATTGGTGGTAAGCCACCGAAAAACATGGGATCCAACAGAGAAAATACAAAATAATCGCGTACTGCCCGAAATTGAAGCATCCCAGATCGATTTGTCTCGTATGAATGGCAGCGAAGAAGATAAAATTAAAGCGATGATGGCCCAAAGTACTATGGATTATGATCCAACAAAGTAAGTATAATTTACGAAATTTATGTGTATTTATCATGTATCGTAGGTAATTAAAGTTTATTCAGTTTTATTCTACTATTATGTATGGTATCTAATAATATTTGAAATTAACATATTTTCATCTATTTTAAATGCTTTCATACCGACTTAGGTTTAAAATCAGGTAGCAGTATTTTATGATTTTAATTGCCGTTTGACGTAATTTCTGGGAGAGAGTTGTGGACGATTAACTAACCGAAATGTTTTTGTTTACTATTTTAGTTATCAAAAAATTCGTGGATCAAATCAAACTGGTGAAGTTCCTTTAAATTATCGATGTTATAAATGTCACAAACCGGGGCATTGGATTAAACATTGCCCATATGGTGGGGCTCCTGTTAAGGTAATTATCTAAATGCAAACCTATTTCGAATTTCGAATTTATTTAATGATTGATTTCAGACTTTCAAAGATGTCGAGAAACGGAACACTGGAATACCGAGGTCATTTTTAGAGGGAGGACAACAGACTGCAACAAATACTACAGCCCAAGCAGCACCACCACCAACCAATGATAAAACAGAAATTCCCGAAGATTTAATTTGTGGAATTTGTAAAAGTTTATTCGTCGATGCCGTAATGATACCCTGCTGTGGGAGCTCATTTTGCGATGAGTGCGTACGTACGGCTTTACTCGAATCGGAAGACAACGAATGCCCGGATTGTAAAGAAAAAGGAACATCACCTGGATCATTAATTCCAAACCGATTTTTACGGAATTCGGTTAATTCTTTTAAAAATGAAACTGGGTATAATAAACCGAGACCAACGCTACGACAAAAAGTGGAAGAGTCTACGAAAAATGAGGAACCGGTTCAAAAACCTGGAGACACTGGGGAAAATATCGAACCAGCTAAATCGGAAGTTAAAGAGCATAAAGAACAAATTAGTCATTCGAAAGAGAGTAAACGTAAAGATGATGATGATAGCTCATCGTCTTCTTCATCCAGTTCATCATCAGAAGATGACACCAACAGTAAGTAAATAAATTGGATAATTTATTTGTTTATCTATAATTCTTAATTTCAATTAGGTGATGAAAATGAATCTGATTACGAGGACAACATAACAGTTACCGTGCCTCCCGCTCATCTAACTAGTCATGTAGCTTACAAGGAGCGTCATTATATTGGTCGCCATAGCCATCGATTAAAGCCTCCTGGATTGGATACGCCACCAAAATCACATCAGCACTATCAAAGTGCGACACAAGACGAAAGATCTGCTACGCCAACTGTGGATGAAAAAGAGTCCTATAATACCATTCCATCTACGGAACATTCAAGGCCGTCTTCGGTTCTACCAACCGCTCAAACTTCCCAGCTATCATCGCAGCAACAACATTCTCAGAATCAACAGCAGCAGTCATCATCACAACAACCGCATTCAAGTCATTCATCGCATCCACCAATGCAACCATCACACCAACAACACGAATCTACGAATATTATGCCAAATCAATCGCAAAATGGATACGGCGGTCCACCAAACCAAATGCACTATCAGCAACAGCATCAAGTGCGTTATGATGGTCCTGACTATCAAAATTCCATGCATGGTGGTAATTATCCGCCTCGTCCTTATGATCCGATGGGGGGTGGGCCACCATATCGACATGAAAGGCCGCGACAACCTTATATGCAGCCACGAATGCCGTACCCTCCGATGCCAAATCAAATGATGCGCGGGCAACGACATCCAATTATAAATGACGAACGATATGCGCAAGTGTATGAAGGTGTTCAAGCAAAAGTTGGTACTGGCGTTATAGATGATCCGTTAGAAGTATTTAATAGGATGATGCGGGAAAAAGAGCGTCGAAAAGAAGAGCATCGTCGAAGATCACCACAAATGGAGCATGGCAGGCGTTCGCGATCCCGTGATATGGATCGGCGTCGTCCATCGATGGAGCGAAGGCGTACTTCCCGATTACGGTCACCAATCGAGCGTCGTGGGCGTTCGCCGGACGATCGTCGCGGTAGATCACATGTGCGCGAATCAGTAGACCGAAAACGCAGAAGATCAAGTTCGTTTAGTCATAGTTCAAGAAGTTCACGAACTTATTCAAGGTAAAATTGTGTTTGGGAAATTCACGGAATTAAATTAAAAGTTGTTTTTTTATATTACAGATCGCGATCGCCACCAATGAGGAAACGATCACGTACACCCGTAATAAGAAAACGAAGTCGATCTATGAACCGTCGTTCTAGGAGTAGATCACAATCATTCTCAATGAATCGGTAAGTTTTTTGCTTTTATTTTTTACAAGTACAATATTTCATAATTTATATAAATTCCAGATTCAATAATCGATTTCGTGATAATCCGCGAGGCGGCAGAGGAGACCTCAATCGAGGAGATTTTGGAGAATTTCGAGATCGATCTCCGTTCTTTAAGTAAGTCACAATGCGTGATGTGCGCTCGCATTTTAAAAACTTTCAAATTAATACTGAGTTTTTTTTTTTTTGCATTACTTACAGTCGTGGAGGGCGAGGTGGATTCCGTGGACGTGGTCGTGGACACCAAATGCAATACCGACAAGATCGCCAGCAACATTCTTATAAGGATGATAATAATTTTGGACCACAAATGTCAAATTACCACGAGAGTGGTGGTCAATATGGTCCACCGAACGTCAACAGGTATGAGTTTTTTCCATTCTATATTAAAACACAAAAAACTATTATTTTACTGTTACTACTGCGAATTCGCGTTTTTATGTCGAACAGAACATTCGTTTCCGTTCGCAACATTTTTGTATGAGACAAAAGATTTATAAAGAAAAATTTATAAACAAAAAATTGTGGAAATTTTTGACTTAAGTGATAAGTGGAAATATTTTTATGTTGATCTGAGATTTTTTGATTGTTGTCTAAAGTTGTTTAGACTTTTGATGGTTTTGAATATGGCTGTGAAATTTATTTTTAAGATTTTTTTAGTTTTAAGAACCTAGATAAATTATTTAGCTTGATCGGCGACGATGTGTAAGAAAACAGTTACGAAGTAAAATTTATTTTAAAATCGGTGGATATAAACAATTAAAATTTCTTCATTTCCATCCGGCTAATAACTACGGCGGTTACGCGTGTTTGTGAAATAAATTCGTTAAATGATTGATAATTAATTGTTCACGTGATTTTGAGGCAACTAAATAAATGCATGTACGATTGTTTTCTTTAGCATCGTGAACCCGTCCTGATGAAAGAACACATGAATATTTAGAAAGAAATATGTACATTTACTTAAACTTTGTACATATTATCCAATATAAGAGCAAATAATTTCTTTTCTAAATTTGAGATTACAAGAAATATTATGTGTTACTAATTTATGTTTATTTGAGATTGAAATAAACAATAAGCCAAAAGTTATATTTTTCGGTCATTTTGTGATAACAAAATTATTTTTTTAAAACTATTTATTGATGTACAAAATATAAAAATCTTATTTTTATTGAACGTTTTATTTCGTTATGTTAACGAAAAATGCAAATTGTTTATAACTTTTTAAATTTTAAATAAAGAGAAAATTTTGTTTAAGAAAATTTATTTTTAATAAACCTAACGGACGAACAACGTTTGTCATATATGTATGTTATGAACTAATTTAATTAAAGTATATGATATTATTTTTAACACATTTTAACTGGATGTGTTTTTTTTTCGAAACTGCGATATTGTAAACATCTGATATTATAGTTTAACATTATAATTCAAAATTACTGGAATTATTCCAGCGACCATTACTGAAATTAATAAAATCGTCGAATCGAGTTTAAATAATTGAACTCAGCATCTTTCATCAAATACAATAAAATATGGTTAATATTCTTTGTAGCGTTTATTTGCCATACGTATAAAAATACGTGGTATCCTTTTATGAATCTAATTTGTTCAATGATCTGAATCGCAGAGTACCAAAAATTTACACCCAAATGATTTGTTTTTTGTTCTCTAAATAATTAAAGGACCTTTGTTTTCTTAGTTTTTTAGAAGTTTCATAATAATTAGAAGGAGACGTAATTGTTCTCATCTCAGTTGAATAAAAAGTTTGAATCTGAAGTCCGTAAGAGCTGAAGTTTTGTTTTGTTCAATTAGAATACTGTGATGCCAAAATAATATACGTTTATTTCTATAAAGAAAAATACTTAAGCGCCAAATTATCATTTTTCATTTGTCAGTATTGGTACGGAGAGGTAAAATTTTAGGAAAAATTGTGATTTCCAAAAATTGATGTACATCAAACAAAGAAACGTCAATTTTTTTATGGAGGTAAATCAAAAATACATTGATTCTTCGGGTCAAAAGAACATCACATTACAAATTCGTTCGATTGCTAGAAAACTTAATTTGATTTTTTGACTACTTTTATTTTTTTGTGAAACAATGAAACAATACCGTCTAAAATTTTCGTGTGGCGTTAATCATTCCACCCGAGCTCAGCTCTGCTTTAAATAACCATCTGACGGCACAAAAAAAAATATTTTTCAAATAAATTTCGGGCTGATAGTTGGAGATTAGAATTTATAAACTTTATTGTTATTGATTTTACATATATAATTACACTAAATTCTAAAATGCATAGATAATTTCGTGAAACCGCTTCATTCTCAATGATATGGTTTCGGTTGAAAGATGATGATAAACGGCCCAATCCCGGTCTTGTCGTTGTCGTACCAAGTGACTATATAAATCTGCTATTTGTATAAAAAATTAATCAGATGCTAAGCTTGTCACCAACGAGGCGAAAGAAACGTAACAAACATTAGATATTTTGGCATGGCAGCCGTTACGGTTTCATCGTAAAATGAGCGACTTAAAACTAAAAACGATATGACTAGTGCAATCGAGGTGCTTAGTACTTCAAGATTGGTGGTGATTCTGGAATCTAAAATTTTATGTTATGGTATTTTTTTTATTTTTCAATACAATGGGGCCGATTTCGTGACCATTGCCCGATTCGGATTTAAAATTTCATGTTGGTATTTTTTTTATTTTTCAATACAAATTCCCATAAGAAGCGGGGAGTTAAATTAATAAAATTTATAAATAAATTTATACCGCGAGAATCCCCAACTGCATCTTTTCAGTGAAAATCTTCTAATAATCTTTTCTTCTACTTTGCTATATTTACTGTGAAAACTCGATTGAAAATAAGGACCAAGCGGTGAATTCAAAATAAAAATAAAGGAATTGCATGGAATAACACCTTTTAGTCGTCATTAGCATCGCAAGAAAGGAGATAATGGGGCCGATTCTCATGTTCCTATTATGTTATTTAATTTCTCCGACCTTTATTGGAATTTGTATTGAAAAAACAAACATACCCGCAAGTAGTTAGGCGCTCTATATAGAAGGACCAAACAAGATATTACTTTTTTCATGTATGTAATTGAGAGTGCCTAATTCCAGAGAGACACTTTACGAAATAATAATAGGACCAAATTAAAAATCTGATATTTTAATTAAATAATGAAGTGAAAAATGTATTTTTTTCACAAAATGATTAAATTATAAGGGTTAGCTTAAAGTAGCAGAAACTTTATTTGGGATACTAATATAATTACAAATAATGATAAGACCGCAACTATTTTTATCACAATTAAATATTTTTTTAAATTGCAATTGCTAATTGAATCGTATAAGCACGTTGATAATGACTTGTTATTAATAGCGTTGCATAAACTGATATGCAACGCTATTAATAACAAGTCATTATCAACGTGCTGATCAATTTTGGCCCATTCGGTTTTCACAACTCATTTTAGTTGTCGAACAGAGTCGAACTGACGACCATTTTTGAAATCTTGTTCCATAATATTGTCCAGAGGTTCTTGATCGGGTTTAACCCTTTGCGGTCGTATGTCTACTCTCAGCCACCAACGCTTTTTTACTGTTCCATTCGTATGTCTGTTCTCAGCCACCAAATCAAAGAACCATACTGATCTTTTATTATATTAAAATTTGATTAAAAGAAAACAGCAATAAATATATGCAACACCTTCCTTCTGTTTGCTGTTCTATGTACGTCTGAAATAATACACATAATAAACGAATAATTCTAACGAAACAATGCATATTTATTTGTACCTACAATTTTGTGTCTCGTTTTATTTCTCTATCTTTACGTTTACGCAAAATTAAGGAAAACACCTATTCGTTTCTCGTGGAATTTTCCATACATTATAAGAATAAATGCGAAATAAATCCTTGTTTGAGAGAACTTCGAATTTCAGTAGAGCTATTCGATTTGTAAACTACCAATCGTTTACCTCGTAAATCTTTAGAGATAACTGATTTCCTTCCTGGAGGTTTCTTTTGACCATACTTTTCTTTCAATTTCAACATACATATTCATAACCACCCTCTTACTTCTACCATTTCGAGCAACTATTTCTCGGGTAGTATTTCCAGATGCACAGTAGGCCAAAATTTGCCCTTGTTCTTTGTCCGTCAACCACTTCAGCTTATTCAATAATTTTTTAGTTTTTTTTGCAATAAATTGTTTTTAAGCATTAAAAGTTTCTTACATAGACAGCCCATTTACAAACTATACTGATGAAACGGCAAGAATTAACCGTTTGAGTTCCAAGCAGAGCGATCGCGCTGTTGAGATTTTATGTCGAGAAAACCCAACACATTTCGAACATTGTAACAAACGATGCGTTACCGACTGTCGAAGTCGCGTCCTTAGATTTACTGAAGCTCGTTTTAATGTAAAAAGTACATTTCATTTTACAATAGGTGTGAATAATACTCTATAATAATAATGTTTATTTAACTATATTTCTGTGTTATGAACAAACAATTTAAATGAAGAGTAACAATTACAATTTGTAACATCGATGTTTATCAAAACATATTGGATAAACCTCTTTTTTACATAGCACGGGAATTAAATGTGATCTTTTTATTGCTTTTTTGGTGCTGCAAGCTACGCATTGTCGTAATTACGTTGTGGAAACTTTACTAAACCAAATGCTTTTTCCGTTACATAACTATGTGCTTGCTTTTCGGTCATCCACTGACACTCAATTTTAAAAATAATATTCGACATAAAATCTAACCGAGATATTGTTTGCATTTAAAACCATGCGGCTGATTATGTTAAAGGCTACCTTTTTCCAATATTTAATTGATCTTCGTTCATTGAGATAGGATACAGCATTTTATCCGATTCATCGACACCACATATGAAGATATTGTAAGATTGAACAATAGCGGGGAACAATAGTGGAACGTATTTCTCTGCCATGTCGATTTTTTGTTATAGTCACATTTTGCTCTTCTGCTTTCGTTGAAATCAATAATACAGGATTTTTTTATACTTTTTTTCTCGCGGTATGCTCATAACAATACTTCATGGTTTCGAAAATATTTTACCTCGTTTACATTAGTTTGTCAATAGAAAAATAAATATCTAGCTAATTCTACGCTAGTAAAGAAGTTGTCGACAAAAATGTGATGCCCCTTATTCAAACAATTACTATCTTTTAATAAATTAACCACAACATCATATACAGCTACGAGCAAAAGTGTTAGGCACCCTAAAGTACTGCCAGTTTTAGGGTGATTTAGCATAGGGAATGTAAATAAAACTGAATATTTATTATGATTTATTTTAATAAAATAATTAATATGTTGTCGGTCCACCTTTCGATTTAATGACAGCTGCCACTCTTCTCGGCATTGAATCTACCAGCTTAAAACATTCTTCTTGAGATATTTGTTTCCACTCATGCTTTAACGCGGCCAATAGCGATTGCTTATTATTTATATTGTGTTTTCGGATGTTTTTCTTTAAAATGGACCAAATGTGTTCAATCGGATTGGGGTCTGGTGATTGTGGCGGCCAGTCCAAAAGTCCAAATCCATGTCATGGTGTGTGCTGATTTGTGGCAAGTGGCGTTGTCTTGTTGGAATTTTACGCCGTCGGTGTTTTTACCGTCGAAAATTTGCGTTATCGATGGCGCTAGAGCTGTTTCAAGAACTTCAGTGTATTTCACACTGTTCATTCGCCCCTCACACAATACCATTTCGCCCACTCCATTGGCAGCCATACAACCCAACATCATGATTGAGCCCCCTCCATGTTTAACAGTTGGCACCACACATTCTGGGTTGTATTCTTCCCCCACTCTTCGCCTGACATAAGTCATACCAGGTGTTCCAAACAACTATGCAAAAAGAAAAAAAAAGATTTGGTTTAAGATTTAATTATTTTCCTTGCAGAGCGTGATTTCAAAGACATTGAAATGTTTTCATGTAATATATAAAGTAGGTAAATAACAATACCTCAAAATTAGATTCATCTGACCACAGTACATTGGACCAATCTTCCATTGTCCAATCTCTATTTTAGGGCCCACTCCAACCGATTTTTCTTATTGTGCTCCGACAGCCATGGCTTCTTCCTTGCCTTGCAACCTTTTAATCCAGATTTAACGAGCCTTCTTCGCACAATATGCACGCTCACTGATTTGCCTTTTGCTTCAGATAAAGCTGCAGCCAGGTCTAAAGCAGTTTTCTTGCGATCCTGTAGGGACTGCCTAATTAACAATCAGTCTTCACGATCTGAAGTTCTTCTGCCTGTTTTTGGCCTATTTTCATGGGCACCGGTCTCTTTGAAGCGATTTAGTGCATATTGCACTGCACAACGCGAGCACTTCACTTCTCGGGCTATTTTCACTTGAGACATGCCTTGTTCATGCAAAATCTGAATTTTTAGGCGCTGTTCTGCACTAAGTTCAGTTTTTTTAGGCATAATTAACGCGATAAATGTTATTCTTTACTAATATGGTAGCAATAATTGATTACAACACGTGTATGTTCACTGCAAGCACTGATAACAAACTAAAACTCTAAACGTAAAATAGCAAATTCGAAGAAATACCGTCTTAAAACACAGCTGGGTGTCATAAATATTTGTTATTTTTTATTTCTGTGTTTTTTTATTTCAATAGTAAAGCCATAAAACCATAAAACGCATATTCAACCACTAATTGTTAAGACCATGACAAACAAAAGGGGTGCCTAATACATTTTCTCGCAGCTGTACAAGTCCAAACTTTTTTCTATCAGTAGTAGTTTTTTCTTTTGCACCTTTATAGCAATAGAACGCCAAACAATATTTTCAAACGGAATCACACAGCATCCAGAATTTTATTCCCCATCGATGATGTTTTTTATTTGGCAAGTATTGCGTTATGCTAGAATGACATAGCGTCCCAACTAGCGCCTCATCAATTGATAATTCTTTGTGTGGTTTATAGTGAATCTAAATCTATTTCGAGAGAACATTTTTCGAAACCACGATATGTTACGTGAATTTTCGGACCAATACGAATGCATATTGGGTTTTCTTGTAATTTCCATTTCCAACAGCACCACAATAAATGCTTTCATCTCTAAAACAGTAACTGGCGTCCAAATATCTGTATTAAATGATTCAATTTCTCTAGGTAAAGGCCTTGAATAATCCGCATACTTATTAGTTTCTTCAACTATTAGTGACCATAGTGTCGAATCAAAGAATAGTTCAAAGTATTCAATGGGTTTACTCTGGCTAGAGAAGTTACATCGCGAATTAGATTATTCGCTATGTTCGAGAGGATCACGTTGATTAGAAACGTCTTCAGCAACTCGTTAGACTGTTCAGTGAACATTGATGCGATAAATTACTATCACTATCCTCTGAAGAACTCAAAATGCGTTGTCTTTTGCGCTTTACGGGAACAATGTAGTCATCATCGTCGTCAATAATATGATCACGTGGATTTGTGATTATGCTCATAGATTTTCCTTTTCGATTAATTCTACCTTTTTGGGGATACACCAAATTTAGAAAAATTAAACAGTAAATGTAGATTAATTTTTTACTTACTTTTTGCGTTGCTTCGTCTAATCATTTTGAAATACACAATTATTAAACAATGAGAAACATTTAAGCAAGAATACGTCCGATCACTTTGCAATCTGCAATAAATGTGATGGAGCGATGAGAAAAAGACTTATTGATTTTTGATTCCCATGGATCACATCTCACTGAAGACATAAAACAAAAAATATAACAACACTCTCAAATGGCAGCCATAGCTGGTGGGCTTTTCAAATTATTACAACCTCTTGACTTGTCGGTTAATAAGTCATTCAAAAATCATATCCGGAAGGAATGGGAGAAATGGATGGTCAGTTGAATTCTTTTACTAAATCCAAAAAAATGAGGCATCCATCGTACGAAATGTAATTGGGTTTCCGAGAGTTGGAGTAAAGTCAGTACGGCGTGTATCAGAAGAGATACCACTGCCAATTCTCAACGAATAGTCATATCCTTGACGCTTTCGAAATTGAGTTAGATGACGAATTTATGGGTTTCGAGTCTGAGGAAGACTTTCATGGATTTTAAATGTATGATCAGTTAATATTAAAGTAAAAAAAAAAAAATATTTTTTTAAATTCCAATTGCAAATTAAATAGTTCGTATTAGTACATTGATAATGACTTGTTATTAACAGCGTGGCATATAATTTATCAGTTTTTGAATCGTGTGCTGATCAATTTTGGAAACCCATAAATTCGTCGTCTGACTCAATTGCGAAAGCGTCAAGGATATGACTATTCGTTGAGAATTGGCAGTGGTATCTCCTCATTGTCTGAATCGGGCGAATCAATCTCACCTTCTTGGCCATAATTATGCAGTTTTGCTTTCCGAAATCCGTTTCTAATATACACCGTACTGACTTTACTCCAACTCTCGGAAACCCAATTACATTTCTTACTATGGGTGCCTCATTTTTTTGGATTTAGTAAAAGAATTCAATTGACCATCCATTTCTCCCATTCCTTGCGGATATGATTTTTGAATGACTTATTAACCGACAAGTCGAGGGGTTGTAACAATTTGGTAAGCCCACCAGGTATGACTGCCATTTGAGAGTATTGTTATTTTTTTTTGTTTTATGTCTTCAGTGAGATGTGATCGATGGGAACCAAATTCAATAAGGATTTTGTTTTGAAAAATGATCCTTTTCTTCGTCACCAAATTTTCTCTATCCAATGGCTCATAATTTCCTCGTTCATTCATCCTTTCTCCGCTGACGTAATTATGATGCCTTTTGGAAAATTACCTTTTGGCATTGTTTTTCGTTTAAATATTACCATTGGATCGCATTTGCCTCCGTCAGCTGTACAACATAATACGACAGTAAAATTAATTTTTTCTGACCCCGTTGTCGTCAATATTATGTCCTCTGTCCCTTTAACATCGACTGTCCTAGTGTGGAGGGCGTGTCAAAGCTGACGGGAACTTCCTCCTTGTTGCAAAATTGAGATAGACCAACATTTTCTATTAATTTACCAACATATTCTTGGAAAGAAACTACTTTTTCCTCCCAACCAATAGGTTGTGGCTGACCTACAGATGTAACTGCCCGTACATATAATCCATGTCTGTTCATAAAGCGGAAGCATCATGCACCAACCTTATAATTGCTGAATCCTTTATCAATGGCTATCTGTTGTCCCTTTAACCGAATATCAATTGTTGATACTTTGCGCTTTTCTGTTCTCGTTGTTAGCACCCATTCTTTTAATTCATTTTCTAATTCTGGCCAATGTGGATGATTAAATCTCTTATTACGTTTGTCTCGAGGCATCACGAGCAAAATTGTATTACACTTTCATCCACATCGTACTCCCGACCCGCGCCTCTGTTGCTATTCTCCTTGGCGGAATTCACCACTTGCGATTTGAATGATAATATGTACGAATTTCGTTTTTTGGGAAGCATATGAAATGTTTTTTTCATTTTTTAAATATAATAATTATATTTAGATAAATTTTTAATTAAACTAATATCGCGACACACATTAAACTTTATAGAGGTTATGAAATAGACTGGGATTCCCCAGTCGGAAAATTCGTGTAAATTTTTTAGAACTAAATCATACTGCTAAATCAGTTTTGTTAATAGGTATGTGTCCAATTAAAAGATTGTTATTACATTCGAAGTTAATTTCAAAACAGCGTTGAAAAATCTTAAAACTAAGCCAACCCTAAAACAAATTTTGAATACTTATTGCACCATAATACACATCCACCAAGTGAACTACCACACCTAAGTATCATCAATAACATTTATTATTATGCAATTTACTTTCTCGAATTATTCTGAAAATTAATAATAATTAAGTTAAATTTAATGATAATAACTGTAATAGTTAATATAAGTCGTTTACTCAAAAATTTAAATTTCGTTTAAAAATCGTTTGTAGATTGTCATGTGGTCCTGTCTTAAAACTTCGGATGAATAGATCTTTTATTTATGGCCGAAATCGTAAATGCTGTATACTCAACTCTATTTCGCCCTTCGTTTTTAAGACGGAGATTTCCCATCAGTTTGCGCCTATATTTATTTGTTTGAGATGTCCATTCCAATGAAATTTTTTTCCATTTATTGGACAATCAATATAATTTTGCATATGCAAACGTGTATGCCTAAATTATTATGTGTTTATTTTACGAAATTCTTCTCTTTTCACCGATCACCTTTTCACGCCTCCGGTAATTTAAATGGATATTCGCACAATCACTCTCAAGAACGCTTCATCTTTTGAAGCTATCCATAAATCAACCCAATTTTTGGTATCTTCATATGATGTGAAGTGCTGCAATGTCTGGTGAATACGGCGGGTGGGGAAAACTTACCACTCAATTTCCAAGTAGGTTTTGACCTGCGCCACAATATGTGAACGAGCATTATCATGCAGGAAAATTATTTTGTAGTGTCTGGAGTAGTAGTGGGCACGTTTTTTCTTGAGTGCCCGACTCAATCTCATAATTTGCGTTCGGTAGAGAGCCCCAGTAAATTTTTCGTTTGGATTTAATAACTCATAGTACACGAAACTAGGTTGATCCCACCAAATACACATCATGAATTTTTTTCTATGAATATTCGAATCCTTTTTTCGCCACCAGTGACTATGCGATGCAAGAATCTCTGTCGTTTATGTTGGAACGTAGCATTTCACATTAAAAAAACACGGCGTTCAACATCTCTCGGCTTCAGTCCACATGGAACCCAATTTCCTAATCTTTGCAATATTCCCAATAGTTTTAAACGATTTGAAATTGCTTGTTAGTTTACTCGTAATGTAAGTGCAAGTTCTTCTTACGTTTGGCAAGAATCTTCATCCAATAATGCTCCATTTTTAAGTCTTCGTACACTTTCGGCCTGCCGCTACGTTCTTTGTCTTCGACATAAATTTCACTGTTTTTAAACTTTTAAAACCACTCTCGGTAATTTCTCTCACTTAAGGCAGCCTCACCATCTATATGCTTCTACAAGAAATCGATCTGCAGATTTTTTCAAATTAAAATAGTAAATCAAAAGTTCCGAATATATGATGTTGATACAAAATCGTTAATATTTTAAGATTACATTCTTGACAGATGTCCAACCTTAGGGTATAACGTTTTATTTCGGGCAATTTTAACTATAACTGGTGGCACCATCTTTTGACGAACGGCGGAGACTTATTTGTATACCCAATAGAAAAATGCGTACTACTACGACCGTTTTTTGATTTGAAATTGCCTCTATAATTCGGTATTTAAGGAAATCACATAAAGATTTTAAGTAGTCTAATGAAATCTGCGGCCAGCTAGCCTCAATTAAAATCCGCCCTTCGTTAGATTTGTACTCTTTTCTGATATGATGGTGGGTCAAAAATGGTTCGTCCTGTCGAATATCATGAAAATAATAATTGTAGCCAGTTGGGTCCGTTCCAATTAAATTTTATTCATCGAAAAATATAACTTTCCAATTCATACTAAATATTTCCGGTGGCTTCGATTGCTTACTCTCTGTTGCATTTAAAATATTTTTTATCCATTATACGAGTTGTGTTCAATAAGTTCTTTCTTCTTGTATGCGAAAAAAAATGTCATGCAAATCAACTGTTTCACTTATTTTCTGTGACTGATTTAATTAATTACGCATTTAAAAAAATTTAAAAAGTGGAAATATTGAATATCTAGTTGTTTAATTTGAAAGATAAACGCGATCATACGGTTCGAAATTACTGTAAGGTGGTACTCGTAAATCCTGACAGTAATTTCGAACCGCAAGCTCGCGTTTATCTTTCAAATGGCACGCTGTTCGATATATTTAATTTTTTTATTTATCAAAATATGTGTTCAGAAAATCGTTTAAAAAATTAAATAAAATTGTATTTGTCGTTAGAATAAATAGAGGAATAAAAAAAGAGAAAATAAAAAATGTCGATTACCGTAATTCCATATAAATTTACCGAACTTATTGAACATCCCTCGTATTCTAGATCTATTCAAAACTTATTTTGAAAATCTTGCAAAAATATTTAAATGGGTATTTATTCGAAAATGCTTAAATTTTTTTCGAAGTGTTTATACAATTAATCCGATCTAATATGGACAATATTGAACTAGGTGGCCACCCAATATGCAATGTCGACGAAATTCCGTTTGCATTCGTGTTCAAAACCACACTCTTTCTATGTAAAGAACCATGTTTATGAACACGGAAATCCGTATTACTCGCCTAAGAAAAGTGTCACAAAAATTCCAGTGTGGGTGTGAATCCCGACTAAAAAGAGAAAAATTAAAGTGGAAGTAAGGTAGAATTTTGTTGGAAACTCGGGTATATTCCATATACATTTCCGTACTAATTTAACACACTTTATTGCAGGTAAATAGAGCAGCTTTCCATATCACTTTTACATGGGATTAATAATAATTTTCTATTGGAATTAAAAATAAATATTTGTTGTAATTTTTTATTTTTATTCACATATTTCGGGCCCCATTTGAAACGCAATGTTTTAAAATGCGAATGTTCACCAATGTCCATCCAATTCACATGTTAGATTTTCACAAAGCATCTTAAACAAATTAAAAAAAACATTTAACGTAAAAACACTGCGTAGATATGTAAATGGCGACGCCATTGCAAAACTCATTTTTATTACCTCTTTAGCCCAATCCGATCAGAACCATTTTATAATTAAACTAAATAAAATTAATGTTACTGTTATTGTTCAAGCACATAACATTAGCGACACAAATATGTCATCAGCATAAATAAGTATACGAAGAAGTTAATGCACTTAAATCGCATATACGCCAAATATATTACAAATCATTCTTGACGGTGTGTCAATAATTCTTATGTGTCGAATCAGCAACTATCAAGTTTCAATATACGAACTATAAATTTATATTAAAATTAAGTAAACTATAATGTAAGCAATTATATTTTGTTGCTGTTATCAATATTATAAATTTTGTATATAAACCAAAGCAAAATTAATAAAAGTTAAGTAGTTAAATACACTTCAGACTGTTATTATCCCTCACCAGTGGTAAGATAATAACAACTCACTACGAAGCTAAGTTAGGAATTACAACCCGATTTAACATTGGTCCTTCGAGCCTCCAAAAACAACTGGCGGCCAATCAAAAACATAGACCAATAAGATTATCATTGTTAAGATAACATTGGTCAAAAGTTCGAGCTAATAACCAACAAGCATCGAAACTGTAACCATCACACCAACAGGTGGTGCAGTAAATACATCGGGAATCAAAGCCATCGAACAACAGGCAACGGATAATTCAAGCCAATCAACAACCGGCACCAGTTCAACCAACCATAGTCAGGACATCAGTCGAAGCCAGAAACCAACGAGCAGCAAAAGTATCGACAAAGATGGAAAGTCGTTTGCAGGATCAGGAAATCACAGGCGACAAAATAGTTCAGCTCAACAGGAACTACCAGAAAGACGGGCCAGGCAGGAAAACAAAAGCATATTTAGAGTCCAAAACACATTTGAAAAATTAGTACACAACAATGATAAGCTTACCGAAACCCACAAGATCAACTATTTGAAGAATCATCTAGGGGGTTCAGCTGCTAAACTAATAAACCATCTGGAGTCAACAGCAGACAACTATAGAGTGGCGTACGAAATAATAAAAAAGAGATACAACAATGAAAGAATTTTGTCAACAACGTATTTCAACCAGCTGATTAATCAGCCTAATATAACAACAGAGAGTGCTTCAGGTATCAGAATAATGCATGATACCACAAAGGAAGCAATCCACAATATCAACAACATTATCAAAGAGGAGGATAAGTTCGATGCTCTGATCACTCATATACTACCAAAAAATTAGATAATGAGACAATCAGAATCTACGAAACAACATTAGATGACCCAAGAAAGGGTCAAAATTTAAATAAATTTTTGGAATTCTTAGAAAAACGGTTTCAATCTCTAGAAACAATAAGTAATAAAGGTACTCGCCAACCAATAACAACCGGTAACCGATACCAAACAACTTCAAGATTTCAACCGCCCAAGGCATTAACAATGGTAACAACAAATGTACATAAATGCGTTAATTGTAATGGATTACATAAAATTGAACAATGCAGATCGTTCCTACAAATGTCAACTTTGGAGCGCAACAAGATATGCAGTATAAAAAACCTTTGCAGAATATGTCTGGGTGATCATAATCTCTCCCGAACTTGTCGATCAATAAACCATTCTGAAGTGTATTTAACTACTTAACTTTTATTAATTTTGCTTTGGTTTATATACAAAATTTATAATATTGATAACAGCAACAAAATATAATTGCTTACATTATAGTTTACTTAATTTTAATATAAATTTATAGTTCGTATATTGAAACTTGATAGTTGCTGATTCGACACATAAGAATTATTGACACACCGTCAAGAATGATTTGTAATATATTTGGCGTATATGCGATTTAAGTGCATTAACCTCTCCGTATACTTATTTATGCTGATGACATATTTGTGTCGCTAATGTTATGTGCTTGAACATCCTCCGGGCCGGCATTAGTTGAAATGAACCGACGTGGCAATGAACGTGGACGAACTCTTTCACTAGATGATTGTGATTTTAAAGATGTTACGGCTTTATGGCAGCAAATCCATGCAATGATGAATCCTATAAAGGCAATGATGATCCCATATAGAACAATGTAGTGGTGAACATCATGGATATTGAATTGTTGATCTTTATCATGTATTGAAGTCCTCAGGTGGGTAACATTGTTGACCGTTGATTTAAATCCATGAGTATATCACTGAATTCGTTATTTTGTGTGGAAATTCTATTGGTAGAGTTCGGGTACGTTACGGTCTCTGCTTGCATGAGAAGGCTGCTGAGATTTATCGTTGGCTGATAGAATACTGCTACCTTTGTATTAAAGTTTTGAATGGAATGTATAATTGCTGTTCCATCGGTAATTGTGCAGGCCTTGTGCATCTTTATAGCTCCTGTTCCTCTTATAGTTGTGGTCGTTACTTCTTTGTTGCAAATAATATTTATCTTGTGATCCTTTTCAGATATAAAAATCCATGTACCTGGATCGTGTGTGGGAATCCACATATTTCGCTGTGTTATGAATCGAATCTCGCAATTGTCTGTATTTGTTTCCCTGTCCATGACCAAATTAATCTCACATGGTGTTGGTTCCTTTTGCGTGCTCTGAATCACGTTGTGGATCATACATATATATTCAGTGCTCTGTATGGTCTTGCAGGCCGAAAGTTCGTCTTCTGAAATTGCGTAGTAAGATTCTCTGTTTAAGCTTATGAAAAACAATTCACTTGATGGGTTTATGTTAGCAAACATGTCTTTGTGTCTGGTTGGAATAGCGATTGGTTTGATGATTTGATATACCTTGTTGGTCAGTAAAGGCATTTTTAGTTCAAAAATTAATACGTTGTTTGCTTGTCCAACCTTAGCTGTCATCATTTGGTACAATGTTATCATACTGTTTTCTCCATATATGGTAGCATCGGCTGGGATCATTTCGTGTAATTTCTGTAGCTCCATCTTAAGTTGATCTGGTTTGAGAATGAAAGTATTTATTTTGCTATGATGGATATCGGTAATGACATCGATTAGTTGTTGTTGTGTTGAAGTGAAGGTTGGCATTTCTATTAATAAATGTATCCATAGCGCTATAAACTATTGCATTGCTAGGTTCTCATTCTCATTTCGCTGTACTAAATTGAGGATTGACATTGTTTGTTTATCTAGTTCTTGTAGATGATTATTGACTGCTATCCAATCCTTTTTTATAATATTCACTGTTGATTCAGTGATTGTAATTTGTTCTTTCAGTAATTTAAGCAACTGTTCTTCATTATTTTTTATTGAATTTATTTCATCATCGTATCGTTGTGCATCGTCTTGGTCAAGGATCCCAAATAGTTGGTTGGTAAGTGTGCCAACTACATTCACTAAACCTCTTTTTATCCGACTAGATTTATATGTAGGTTGGAATATTTTGTTACGGTGATTTATGTTGATCATTTGTTGTTTTAGTTGTATGATCGCGGTTCTACACACTTGCCTTAGTTGTAACCACCCATTATCTTCTTGGCAGAAATTGTCCATTCTTTCGATCGCTGCGTTATATCCTTGTGCTTCTATTAACATTGTTGATAGATTGAAATATGATACAATCGTCCATTGTTGATACGACAACTGAGCTGTCCCAATATTTTCAAAATATATCCCGGTTGTAGTGTTTAGAGTGGTGATATCAAATTTAGTGTTGTTGGTTATCGCTGAGCATACCCCAAGTAAGCTTATCAATGGAATTATAGTATAAAGCATTAATCGAGATTGATAACTTGGTCGAATTTTCCTTCTTTTTATTTGAGGTTGATGAATCGGTTTGATGTTTCTTGCAGCCTTCTTTACATCCTCTTCTATTTGACCACGCATCCAAAGTCTTGGTGGTTTTTTCTGTTCACGTGAGAGTTCTTCAGGTGATTTGCGCTTCCTGGATTTATAGTTATTAATAACCATGGTTGACAATGCTGTAGTTGTTTGAGTAGCCGAATTCCCACATTGCTCTTTGATGCTATCATCGATAGGAAGAGGCGTCAATTTTGTTATTGGTCTTTTTATAATATTATAAATTATGTATATAAACCAAAGCAAAATTAATAAAAGTTAAGTAGTTAAATACACTTCAGACTGTTATTATCCCTCACCAGTGGTAAGATAATAACAACTCACTACGAAGCTAAGTTAGGAATTACAACCCAACTTAACAGTTATAATTAAAAACTATTAAATTGAAACACGAGAAAATAAAATAAACAAAAACACATGAGTGCACATTCGTGTGCGTATTTCACTCGTCGACTTGCCACATAAAACTGAGGAGAAGAGAAAATAAAACATTCAATATACAAACAAAATTAAAAAAATAAATAATATTACCGCGAAACAGAAAGAGAAAGATAATTATGTTTCTCCAAAATATAATTTAATGTGTCTGATATTTTGTAGTATGGAATTAAAACAATATTTTCCACACACTGGCAAAGTTGCATACTGGGTTGGGTTTATACAGTCTATACGAAAATGATCATACAGATTGATTTTTGAAAAATTTTAAAAATATATATAAGGTTTATAAAATTTATTTTGCAGTTGTTGTACAATTTTTTTCAAATCAGATTTATTCCAAATGCTAAATAGGATTAGTGAAAAGATTTGTTAAGGCTAGCTGAATTCTTATTTCGGAAATACTTGGCATCCTTCTGAACTTAGAGATTCTTTATCTGGTCTGTAAGGACGAACGGTATCACAGCATAATTTAAAATTTCAGCTTGCAATAATTGGTCCAAAAACTGGTTTATGAATGAACTTGATGAGAGGGGCAGTTTAGCTTACTAAGAGTTTCAAACAAATTCAACAGGTTTAGAATTATAATACGAGTGAGAAAAGAATTAAGAGAAATTAACTCCCTATTGCCATATCATATATCTCTCAAAACAGGAAAAAACGTTAGTTCGAAATTTGCAAAAATTGATAAGACAACAAAATGGATTTTTTTGATATTTTCAAAATCCAGTAATTTTACAAAAACATAATTTTAACAAATATCAGATGGTCTATGGCAGAATAACGGATTAATCCTAATTTAATTAAGTACAAACAATTATTTATTTAAAACCAATGTATTTATTAAATATTTTAAAAATTGATGTAAATTGTTTACAAAGTTTACAAAATTACCCTAAAAACTGTAGTTATTGTAAAAGGTAATTATTGTAATTTTGTAACAAATAAATTAATAAATTAATAATTTTTAAATAATATTAAATGTTTTAAATTTAATATTAAATACAATTTAATAATTTAAGAATCAAACCAAATAGAATAATTTAAAAATGTTAGATACTTTTGATAAGGAAATACTTTATTATATAATTTTTTATTATAAAATTTGAATATTTAAATTTTTTTGCGAAGATGCATTTTATTATATTAATATATTTTTTTTAATTTTAAATAAAACAGTATTATTTTATAAATAACTTACTTTTATATATTTTATATCAACGATCAAATTAATTTAATTAACAATTTATATTTATATTTGCTTTAATTTGGTTAGTTCGATTAATCTATAATTTGTGACTATAATACAAAAACTAATTTTTTTTTTTCAATTTTATAAATTTCAAATTAAAGCAAAAACAAAATTTTTAAAATAACAAGTATTTTAGCTTATTCAAAGAAAATTCAGGGAAATTCGGAGCATGGATCTTGACGATGGTCATCGCTTGTAGACGAGTATTTATACGTCATCCGATGCGGTGTATTCTTTATTTAGACGTGTGAGACGATACACGGTTGGTTGCGCTTACAAACGTTCAATGGTATCCGGTGTCTTCTCTTTTGGTAATCACAGTTAAATCTAATCAACAAAAGTTCATAAAAATTCATTCCAGTCAATTTTGTGGTATTCAGATTTGGTTTTGTCTTACTCAATATTTTTTTATATAAATAAATATTTTTTTACCCAAATAAATTAATAAAAAATAATAAAATCCCTTAATAGTTTTGTTTTAAAAAATTTCTAAATAAAAATAATAAATGAAAATTTGGGGAAAATTTTTAAAAACAAGGTAATGGATGGAATTCTTAATTTAAAAAAAAAATTGATCAGGACATATTTTGATGTTTCAAATACCTTCTAGAGTTTGAGACATCAAGATGGGTCGAAATATTCCCAGAAACAAAATTTTTTTTTGTTTATTAATGTGGCGCTTGGTACGGAGTGTAAAATTTATGCTTTTCTTTTTTCCTTTTTTTATTTCCATTTAGATTTAATCCGCGAGATCTACCACTTCTAGGAAGAGCGCCACAGGGGTACGCACCACAACTGGCTAGTCTCAAACAAGACCCGACTTACGACAATGAAATGGGTTATCGTGAACGATTTGACGAGGGTGGTCCACCAGGTATGGATCACGAGCAACCATTACCCCCAGGTTTCGAAGGCGATCGTTACGATCGTGAAGGATCGTATAATAGTCAGCAACATTACTCAAACGATTACAATCGTAATAATAACGATGGCGGTGATACGAACTATCCGAATAATGAACGTAATGAACGTGAACCAAGGGAACGCGATCGCGAGCGTGATCGTGAACGTGATCGCGAGCGACCACCAAGCCGGCATGAAACTTCGCGGACTCGATCACCACCGATGGAACGTGGACATCACGAAATTCATAGACGACATTCCAAATCTAAATCTAAAGATCGACACGAGAATCGCAAGGAGAAACAAAGGCGGGAAGAAACATCTAAAAAACCGTCAGAAAATGTTAGCAGTCGGGATAAAGAGAAGAATTCCGAGAGTAGTAAAAAGCGTCTTGAAAATACAACAGATGATGAGAAGCGCGAGAAAAAAGTGGCGAAAGAGAAAAAGAAAAAGAAAAAAGAGGGGGAGAAAAAGAAGAGTAAAAAAGACAAGAAAGAAAAGCGTCGTGAAAGTGAGAAAGAGAAGAAACTCGCTGAAAAATCTTCCAAACGAAATAAAGAAGAGCGGGAAATGTTTGATATTCCGAGTGAGCATCATATCGAAAAGGAAATGTTTACACCACCACCACAATCGGCTCCGCAATCTGAGGAACAAGCACCACAGCAACAAAATGAAAACGAAATTGAAGATTTCTTCTTAAACGCCGAACAGGATGACGCATCTACAAAACCATCCATTACCGAGGTATTCCAACTAGATATGAACGAACCAGACCCGCAGACTGAAATATCTGAATCACAAAAGGAATCGCCTGGGCCTCAAGACCCCATAAGCGATGAGAAACCATCACCTCAAAACTCATCAGCAAATAGCGGCAATAGCCCTCTCAATAATTTAAAGCATTCGGATTCAATTCTTGATATTCACGCGAATTTAGATTTCGAAAATGAGATGGCCGACCTTGACGATAGCTTAGTTAAGCCTCAAAATAACGGAGAACCATCAGTTTTAGTGCCACTACCTGAACCATCAAAATGGGAACGCGATGAGGATAGTGGTGTGGCGATTGAGAAAAAATTAACTCCGACAAACGAAACAGTCGACGTTGAGGCCGATGAACGTGGTGGGAAGGTGACGAATGAGGTTTTGAAAAGAGCCGAAAATGCAATTTTCGCACGTGCCATAAACGCGATTCGTCCGATCGAAATCAAGAAAATCAGTTTGGAGCGTCAAAAGCTGTATTCGAACGATAAAAATAATTTAAATAATGATGATGTTAGTCCAGTGACATCGATGGCAAATAGGCCCAACAGCCCAATTAAGGAAACTTTTCAAATCACAGTGCCGGCAAATAATCGGCATTCAGGTGAACGATCAGTTGAGATTAAAACAAATGCTGTGGAAATGCCTAAACCAATGAAATTGTCGATTAAAGATCGTTTGGGAAGTAAGCTAACGAAATCGCGATCACGTACGAAGAGTCCATCCGTGCAGCGTGTACAAATTGAGATTAGTAACAATTCAATTAGGCGGTCCCCAGCTCCGCCTAATATTATTCCTCCACCAACAAGCGCAACGTCATCGAGTCGTGCTCGACGGGATCGCGATCGCGAAGATCGTCCGAGTAGATCGCGAGATGATCGACGAGGTCAAAATAATAATAATAATGAACAAAGAAGTGGCAGCGGAAATTATCGGAGTAAAGAACAAACATATTCAAAAGATCGAGAGCAACCAATACAGCAGCAACATCAGAATATGCGTCGAGATGGTGGCCACGATCGAAACATACAAAGAAATCAAGATCCGCGTGGTTCTCGCGACCAACAAACTAGGAATCGAGATCGCTTCAACGAAAAAGGTCGCGATCGTCGAAGTCGTAGTAAACCGAAGGAAAAGGAAAAAGAAAAGGAGAAACCTTCATCGTCGACGTCACGATCGAGGCGAAGCCCTGGAAAACGTAGCCGAACACCCGAAAAACGCGATCGTAATAAAGATCGCTCGAAAAATGATCAGTCATCGTCGTCGCGAACTGATGATAAGAAGTCGAATAAAAAACGATCACGGTCAGCTAGTGCAAATCCTGATCGCAAGAAAGATAAACGAAACCGAAAAGACGAGAAGGATAATCTTAATTCGGGCGAAAATTCATCGAAAGATAAAACGGATCGTAACGAGAAGAGCAATGATAAAAAACGTGATAAGACGCCGAGCACACGAGCTACGAGTGAAAAAGATTCAACGAATAAATCGGATCGAAAGCGTACTACAATTGATGAGGCGAATTTTGTCCCCGATTACGAGCAAATGGATCACGAACAGCGTGATTTAGCGGTGGATGTTGGTAAACATGGCAAAATCTCTAACCCCAATAATAATTCTGAACCAAATGCCGATCGACAAGTACAGTTACAGAAGCAGGTTTCGGAAACAGGAACAAATCGGCACCGGCATCGCAGCGTTTCGTCCGATCACTCATCATCGAGCACCGACTCGGATAGTAGTGCGGAAACTGATGAATCCAGCCATCGGCGTAAAAAACGTAAACACAAGAAACAAAAGAAGTCAAAAAAGGCACAACCGACTTCATCTGATACGGACGAATCGCCACGCAAGAAGAAGAAGAAAGATAAAAAATCGAAATCTTCTAAAAAGAAGAAGAAAAGCAAACACAAGTAAAATGCTGGTAGCGAGCGAGGGCTAGACCGCGAATTGTGTGCGTGCGAAATTAGTAGTAGTTTTTGTTTACATTTATGCTGAATGAATGACCGATATTATGAAAGTCGGTGTTAGAGAAATTATATTTTTAAACAATTAGAATATTGAAAATTTGGTTTTTATATTTAAATACAGTTGTAAATATTACTTATATTACCTAATTGAAAAATCGCCATTTACAATATGATCTCCCACTTCATTAAAATCATTTCCCAAAATATATCATCTCACCGATATGTTTCATTTTGCGCCCCCCTGCAATAGAAAAATAAAAATATTTTGTAAATTACAAAAGCAAAAGAGAAAATTTTTACAATAAATTAGAATTTTTAATAAATAATTTAATTTAATTGAATTTTAGTACATAACGATAAAATATATTATCTACTTATTATTATATGAATATTATTAATTATGTAACTATAAATAAAAAAAAAATCATAAACATGAGGAAATTAAGATTTTGTGCTTTTTGTTCTTCGTTTTTTTATAATAAAATATATGAATTGTGTAGGGAAAATACTTGCTTGGATTTAGGTAATCTGGGTAGGAAGACGAAGACGACGATGCTATTTGTGTGTGAAGAAAAGTCAATGTATATTTTTGTTGAAAAAATGAAAATTTAAATAAATGTATGAAACTAAACTTAATTTTTTTAATTTCACTCAGAACCTGAAAAGCCTTTAATCTTTCACAAACCTAATTTCTTTAAAATAAACATATTTCTTTTAACTTGGAAGTCTGCGCGTAAACTTTATATACTTGTTTTTAGCGAGAAGACTGGCCTAGCCTCCTTAATTTTGCCACTCTAGTAGTCATGCAAAGGAAATTAATGCTAGTCCGATTAGTTTCGAATGTGTCCGCCCTTGCCCCTGTTCTAAAAGAATAAAACTATTTAAGGAAAATTCTTTGAATCAGGACAAGAGTTTGACCAACTAACTCAAAGTGTAATTTTAAACATCTGTTTAAAACTTTAAACTGCTGTGAAAAATACAACGCACAATTCTACCATAAAATCCTACAGTATCTTTCACCTTCAATTTTCTAACGTTTGTCCCATCACAGATTATCCAACATTTTTATAATTTGCAATTGACCGGATATGAGCTGCAGTAATTTGTGGTTATATCAAAATGCAGTAAAGCCTAAAAATGGGCCGATTCTTATCAAAGGTATCATATGCGTGAGTCAGCAGAAAAACATTTTTCTTATTTCAAAATTTTGGTATCACACGTTTCTTAGTCTTAGACAGCGAGAAAAATCCCTCTCCTACTATCAATTTTAAGTCGCCTTTGCGTTTTCATCTTTAGAGTTTGTATATTTCCTTGACTTTATTCTTGAATCATCTTACAAAAGAGAAGTAGCAAGAATAGAAAGAATTATTCTATGTTTAAGGTGATTTGCAATCCTCCAAATGTGTCCATAGCAGGTCTGGAAGATTGAAGCACCCTAAAACCAGATGTTCTTCTTGGATATTCATATTATCTGATAAGCAGTCAACAGCATTCACAAGTAGCTGGTAGGTCTCAATCGGACTACGCTAATGCAGGTAGCTCGATGTTGCTAGTTCAAGGAATGAACAATTCATAACAGTCGAACTTAGAATGAACCGCAATGATAACTCAGTGTTCACAATACCAAATTCTTATTCTTTATAACAAATTTTAAAATCAGCTTGAAATACTCGTTATGAAAGTCGCAATTTGGATTAGTTTCCGTTACGAGATTAATAAATGGTAATAAAGGGGCCAGGTGCTTATTTTTTTTGGCACAGCGCTAATGTTGCTACGCTTATCCACAAACTCTCGTACAAAGGTTTTGGTATGCCACAGGCCATGAGGTCAGATACATGAGCAATTCGGACATGGTGATTTTGCGTGTTGTAGTATTCATGGACCTTGAAACAAAAATGCGTTTTGGAATTGGTGCTGCTTTAGGGAAGAAAGGCGGGTGCAAGTTCGAGTCAACGTACTGTATTACATTACGATAAATTTTCCACAGTATCAGTGAATAAAGCAAGCGCTGATGATGACCTTGTGCTACTGCAGTGATGATGTAGAAGATGAACAAGTAAACACTATTAACATGGCGATTAGATATGTTCGATGTTTTCCATTCTACAAAATCCGATTTAATACCGTATAACGTACTATCACAGGTGAAATGAAGCTGGTCAAATTCTACTATTAGATTTGATATCGATTTGGAAATCGTATCCAATTTCCGATGCACAAAACTTGTGCTATCTTAAGGCGATGCTCTATACAGTTGGGGATTTCAATAACAACTATGCACAGAATAATGTATTCCGATTTACTTGTTTCCAGCTGATGTCATAACACGTGGGGTTGAGGCATAGAGCAAAATATACATAAGAGGACTCATGTAGAGTTTCCGAGGTTAATCTATTTTACTTTTGGCAATCTGTATAAGCCTAACAAGAACAATGAACTATAAAATAACTATGTCGATATGTTTATAAGATTCGTATATATCGATTAAATATAGTAAAAAATTAAATTTGTGTATATAAATATATTAAAACTATAAAATAAGATTAACCTCGGAAAAACCTGCTTAAAAAATTTGCACTACATATTTGATTTCTCTTATATATTTATTGCACGATGGGATGGTTGAGGTGATTAATTTTGGAACACGCTGCAAGCACATCAAAGATTTTGCAATATTTTTCATCAATACTAAAGTTTAACTTTTACTTTAGTAGTGTTGCTTTCGCTAATCCGCTTAGCTTAGCTAAGAAATGTGAAAGCAACAACTTTTGGATTTAATTTTTTAATGCGTTTTAATTTTTCTGTGTTGGTTCATGTTCTTAAAATTTATTTTAGTTTTTTTTATTTTATGAAATAGAACAAATTAAATTCGATATTTTGCTATCAAATAACAAATGCTAAATTATTCTATAAGATAAATTTTCGAAAAAAACGAGAAAAAATAACGCCTTGCGGTAAACACCATAACCATAAAATGATTTTATTTCCCCTAATCCTAAACATTTTTTTCTTAACATTCTAAAACAATCGGCTTGAATACAATGCAATTGTTGTTGTAATCTTTTGAAAGCAACACAGCTTTTATCTTCACGAATGAAAATAAAGAATAAATGAAATAAATTTTTCAAACGCGAAAGAAACATTCTGTTTTATTTATTGAATAATTATTTAGTTTGTAGTTTTGAACTTTGGTTTGAGAATCCGCTGCAAACTGCATTACCAATTTAGATGTTTCTAAAAATTTCTATGAGATGTCTCTAACATCATTTTATGAAAAAATTGAATAAGCGTTGAAAGGCTTTTTGGAGAGATTTCATTCAATATAGCAAAGTTATTTACCAAAACTGTATTATCAATTTTATTAAGTTTCATTGATGAAATGTAGATGACGCCGATGTAAACTGGGATTTCACATTAATTGCGTACGTCGATCCGCGTGCTTATCGGAGAATAATTTTAATACAGAAAAAATTTATTGATTTTATTTTTGGTATTATACCCTTTTCTCACAACCAATTTGCAAAATACCCTAATGCAAAGATATGAAATTGGGTACGGAAAAATACCCCAAAACCCATTTTTTACAAAATACCCATTTGTAATTTAAATTCACGAAGAATTTAAAAATGTTCAATCAGTTCTCTTGGCCACTCCGAACTATTTGTAACCTTAAATAAATTTTTTTGAAATTTGCGACTTTGTTATACGCAGTACAAAGATTTATTACTTAATGTTATCAATTAAGCTTCACTTTGCTACTAGCTCCTCCACCACGAATGTAAAAATATCGCGACATTCATTTATTTATTTAGTTTTATTTAACAATTTTTAGACTGCACACTCCATTGTGAGCTTAAAGCTCATTTATATGGTGGTGCGTAGTTCATGGAATCAAAAAAAAAACAAAATACTTTCAGCTTCCATTGTGTTTTCCGGGTTGAATTGTTTTCTCTTCGTTTCGTCTAGATACTCTTATGTATGTATTTCCAACAGCGACTACCCCACACTTAAACTTAAAAGAATGCATAACGAAAAAGGATGACTTTATGCCTCACAATCTGAAATAGAAGCCTAAAAACTGCGCTTACTTCTTTCTTTTCTTTTTCCAGCTTGACACGACAATTACTGTACTTGAATACTACGGCGGCTAAAGGCAACGAAAAAAATTTAAAATTCCCACCATCTGGCTACGCATTCTCGTGTATGCTATGCATTCGTACAATCTCGAATAGTAGTCTTCGGCTCGTTGGGAAATAAATCTTTACAAAAATAAAACTAGAACTTAGAGAAATTCTGGTAAAAACAGTTTTTATCTTCACTTTCGACAAAATTCTACAGAAATGTGTGAAATCCCATAGTATACAAAACTCTAGCAAAAAACAAGAAAGTTTCCACGAAAAGACAGTTCCTGGTATTTGTATTTTCTCATTATATATTTTTTAATGGTTTTTATTTCAATACCCAAAATGGAAAAAACAAATAATTTGTTCATGCCTTTTAGCCGCTCTATCCGAAATCATTCCGAAAAATTGGAAATTTTTAATTTTGTATTTTTGTTGCTGGAGTGAAGCAGTGCCCTCTAGTAGAACGTGGAAGTACCCCAACCGGTGTGAATTGTAGGATATATTTTGAAACAGCTTCCTGAAACACACTACACGAATATCTCTGTTTACTTGAAAAATGTTGCTTCTGCGTGAATTTGAAGAAAGGTAATATTGCGCTGGTCTCATAGCTTATTGGCACAAATTCGATGTACTTGCTGATTTTCAGATTATCACACAATGGCTATATCCATGTCGATCGTGCATGTTTCTGATGCAATTCAGAGCAACTGCAAACTGTTGAAGTTTGAAGACGATAGCGAATGAAATGAGACTTTGTAAATTGCACCTAAATCTTTTGGAGAAAACTATGAACTGCACCCTCGTTATGAATGAGCTTTGATGCTCAAAATGGAGTGTGCGGTTTTGCACAATTGTACATTGTATAAAAATAAATAAATGAATAATTAAAAATTTTCTTAATCGTCACATCCGCCCTATCAACAGAAAATTAACAGGATTCATTCCTCTTCCAAATCCAATCTGGAACATTTCCGCGCCTACCAGGCCTTTTGCAAACGAGGCATCCCAAAAACCAATGCAAACAAGAACAAGCTCCCACAAAAAAACGGAACCAAAATCATCATTTCCTGTGACCAGCCCTGTTACACATCCAATCCAGAATCCTTCCGCTCTCAAACGATTCCCTCGCAGATGTTACTTTGAAAAATCAATGAAAAAACATCAAAAAACGTGAAAACTTCTACATAAGCTGTCTCATCCAGTCGGCTTCCGCCAAAACCCCACTTGGACCTCCCAATACATGAAAAATGCCGAAGTATAAAGCTTCATCAAAATTTGTCAATCCACTTGAGCTGCAGAGGCCACAGATCGATATATAGACAGAGACCTCATGGCATTAACGAAATCTCCGATGAAATCTGCATGCACATATCCCGACTCATTTGGTTCTATTTTCGGAAGATTCGAATAAATGAAATCATTAAATAATTTTTCTTAAGATTATGTAAACTTATACATATTTGATTTTCATATTTTCATTTAATAGACTTAAATAAATATAAAATTAAAGGAAATTTTTGGATTTTTTTTTTAGATTAATTTTTTCGCCTAAACAATCAAACATTTCCAAATGGTGATTTGGGATATTTTTCGGAATATTTATTTTTGGTGTGAACCACCGATCACATAATCCCATACACGCACGATTCGGAAATTTAACCGAGAAATTTTCAGCCAAAAACTAACTCAAAGTCATGGGTGAGCGACTGTTTAGAAATTTCAGGAGTGGAAGGGATTTTTCCAAGAATCTTAAACGAGTAAATTTCTGAAAAATATGTAAAATTACTGAAATATTTAGTAATTAGGGCTGAAACCGCAACTGCGTCAGTCGCTGCAAACGGGCGGACGATTCTTATTCGAGAAACCAACCCAAAGTTTTTTTTTATTTATTTAAATAGTACAATCTTATCATATTGTATGATAATTTATTACTAATGATGATAACGCACTTATTTGAAACTAATAAATGGAGCGAGTGTGGGTTTATAAGAAATCAATATTCTGCTTCCAATAATGAAACTTTATTTATTAGATGACTAGCTCATGCGGCTTAATTCTTTTAATTCGTCTCAGTTCTTGTGTTATGTCAAGAAGTTGTATTGCTTCACTGTTGGTATGTTGCAGTAACCTTCTTTCATGTTTGATGGCAAATTCCTGGATCACTTCATCAATCCCTTTAACATTTAGGTCTTCGTGTAATTCCTCGCTGGTTACGTAACGATAAGCATTCGTTATTGTACGTAGAAGTTTTGTTTTGACAACGTTGAATAATTAAACGATTTGATTATTTAGTACAGCCCCAAAGTTGGATACCATACGTCCAAATTGGTTTAATTATCGATTCGTAGATCAGGCATTTACAGTACAGGCTAAGCTTAGAATGTCTTCCTTAGCCAGTACATCTGACGTTGTTTTATTTTCATTTGCTCTGCTTTTTATCTAACGTGATATTTCCAGTTCAATCTTGAATAGAGATGCAATCCGAGGTATTTGCAGATTCAGCTTGGGGAATTTGTACCCCATTGAGAAATGTATGGATGTTGCTATTTTTATGCCGCAGCGTGTATGTTACATGCACTGATTTCAGCTCGTTAAGCTTTATTTTCCAATCCCTGGTCCATTGGCTGATTTTATCGAGTGCGTGCTGTAAGTATACTGCTTGGTTCTGCAATTCGCTTGATGCCAATACTGCGGTATCATCAGCAAAAATTCCGATGAAGGTTTTTTCCGTTGTCGGTATATCAGAAGTGTAAAGTAGATATAGGATGGGTCCTAGTACGCTACCCTGGGGCACCCCTGCTATGGCTGAATAAAAATTGGAGTATGTTTCTTCATGTGATACTCTAAATATTCGTTTGGAGAGATATGACTCGAGCAATTGACATGAATTTTCTGGCACTAGTTAATTATAATGATCATTGGTTTTAGTCGTTTCAATAACAGCTTCTCAAACAACTTTGAAATAGTACGTAACAAAGAGATCGGCCTGTATGATCCCATTTGCTCGGCTGGTTTGTCTGGTTTTTCTATCATGATTATTTCTGCAACCTTCAAACACTCAGCCACATATGTAAGTCGAAAGCAAGCATTATATATATATATATATATATATATATATATATATATATATATATATATATATATATATATATATATATATATGTTAACATGGAGACTGTTCTCTTTGATAACACCTTAAACATTCTTGGCGAAATTTCATCAATTCCAGGTGACTTTTTGGGATTCAAATTCATGTCTATTTCTTGTGCAATTTCTGGTGGGGTGACACTTCTGATTTTTGATGGAGGTCGCACTCATTCTCCATTTATGTTCATTATAGATGGCACGTGGATTATTGACCTCTTGAATCTTTTAGTAGCTTTCCAAAGAGAATAATTTTTGTCAGCTTCAGGACCCAGTCCTTTCAAATAATTTTCAGTATGTTTATGTTCTATATATAATTAATCGGTTAACTTTATTACTTACCCGATTAAATTCTCTTTTGTCAATACTGTTTCTTGTTCTATGCTATATGCGTCTATCTCTTTGTAATTCAAGTTCTTGTTTAGTTTTAAGACTAACTTTAAACTCAATTAGAGTGTCTAGTTTCTCTCTAAATAATTCCCAATCAGTAAATTTATTTGTAAGGTTAAGTTTGGTTTTCTTTTTTATGACTAATGTACCCAGAGTCATTAAGACCGGTGTGTGATCGGAAGTAAGGTCGTCAATGCCTTCGACTTCAATGTAATTTCAGGCTATTCCTTTCGAGATATAAAAGTCAATCAAATCAGGAACTTTGTTTATGTCTGTAGACCAATAGGTAGGTTTAGGCGATGAGTGATATTCACAACCTGACATTTCTATTGCACTTAGGAGTTCTTTTCCTTTTGCTGGTGTTATGAGTCGAGATCCCCACGCAGTATGTTTGACGTTGTAGTCACCTCCTATAATAAACCTTGGTCCAAGTTTATTAAAAATGTTGACATATTGATTTCTTACGATATTATGTCTTGGTGGGCAGTAAATCGCCCCTAAACTTAGTTCAGCACCACCATGGGTTAATCGTTATTACGGTAGCTTGCATAAATGGTTCCTTAATTTCTTCTTGTTGAAAATGTAGGATATTTTGTTTGATTAAGATTGCTGTTCCTCCTCGAGCACGACCGCTAGGATGCAATGTCCAATAGGCTCTATATCCTGTAATTTTGATAAAGTTTTTCTCCGTAAAGTGCTTCTCTGATATTAATGCTACATCTATGTGATTGGTTCTTAGAAATACTTCTAGTTCTTGAGCTCTTGCATTAAGCCCGTTAGCATTCCAGGCAATTATATACGTAGGAACGTTACAGTCATTTACTTTTTATGTTTTAGCGGTTTGTTTGGTTTCTTGGAATTATCTTCCAGTTTATCCACCCTGTTAGTAAGCTGTCTGTTGGGCAAAGGTTGCTGCCTGCTTCCTTGATTTTGATTGTTATTTGAGGTGGTTCTGGTCACCTGGGCGTAGGAAACCCCCTCTCTAGTAGTATCATACTGTTGGTTTGGCTTTAGCTCTAGGCGCTCTGCTACTGTTATTTTTCTCGGTAGTTGAGCAGTTAGTTTTTTCTGATACACCAGGCATCCTTTATATCTTTCCTGAGCGTTACACAGTCTAAATGATGATAAATAATAAGCGACATATAAACTGTATTGTTGGTGATAATCTGTTCAGTATGCACATTAAGTCCGATATTTGCCAATAGCATTTCGCATGGTACCGCTAATGGAAGATCGACACTCCATCTAACAGATTTTGTAGTTCATCGAACGTCAATAGCATGTGACAGCATGGAGTTTCGCCAAGACCTAACATGAAACGGATTCCGCAGTCAGTTTTGTTTGTACATTAGTGTCACCCTAATTGTGGGTATTTTGCTTGCAGTGTCGATGAAAGATGTGAATTATAAAATTTAATATAAGGCTCTATTCTAGAGATCTGTAGGGCTTATTATTTACAAAAAATTTCCTTATGTTTGTGCATCGTTCGATTCGGAACTAATCGAGAAAGAAACAAAATGGGAAATCTCGTTATAATGTAATTTTGCAACTATTTTTTTATTAGGCTTTCGAAATATTTGAGAAAACTACTTTAATGGAAATTCTTACTCTCAATGGAGTCAGGTGGTTCATTATTGGCAAAATGATTAACTATCTAGAGAAAAGAGGTGAATACGTTTGAGATACATTTTCTATATACACATTCTTGTAAATTTAACATTTTTCGAGAACGTATAGTAGAAATCTTTACTCTCAAATCACTTACTCGCTGGATAAACTAGGCTCATGCAACTCAGAGTATGTTAGTCTTATGCAAGTTAGAGTATGTTAAAAATAGTACATACCTACAAAACCCACAAAAGTACATGAGCCAGAGTAAATTGATTTGTTTCATTGCTTGTACCAGGATGGATGATGTTTTCTTCATCAGAAAAAGAACCAGATTGCTTTGTTTGCCATATATTCTTCCCTACAAAGAGTTTCGCTTTATTATAGCCTCATTATCATTATCATACAAGAAGATCAACAAAAGCTAGATTGCAAAGTGCGCGTAATCATTATCCACACCACAAACTTATTAGTTATGCAGTTACAAACTACATCCGCTGAGTAATTCTGTTCAGCTGTCATCATAAAAGTTCGTACAATAAAGATCGTTTACGCTGTCAATTATGCCGCATAGCGTAGCTAATGAGAGCTTTTAAATAATTGAATTCCCTTAGGTACACACACACATTCGCATCATCATAGTCCCAAGGATGATAAATTAGTGTCAAACTCATCATTCACATCTTATTGCGATTATAACATGCGCTCGTGTATTGTATAACGAAAAAAATTCAATGGCATACAAGTTCATTGAATTGCTATATTCATTCACTAAAAGCCGCAATCGCATGTATACAGATACGAGAGCTGTAAAGCTTATGTTGTTTGTGTATCAGCATATAAGTGCAATATAAGAAAAGAAAATTATTTTTATAAACAATCGTCGTTGTCGTCGTCGCCGTCGATTTCATTTAGCAATAAAACTGCACACACACAAAATCCGCGTTGAGGTGAAAATAAGCAAAGAAAAAAGTTGTAATCTAATACAAGGTGAGCGTGTTTTAATGTTCAATTTTAACGTTTTAAACGATATTTTATGAGATTTATCTCGCGCACTCTTACTACATGTAATGTATGTAACTACACAGCCTATATCTGGATTTATGTTTCACAATAAAATCTATGTGCGTATGCTGAGTCGCCTGCATCACAATTTACCATAATTTTCCAATAAATTGAAACGATTTAATAACTAAAAATAAATTTATTTCTATAATAATATAATATTACAATATTACGTTTTTTGTTTAATAATTATTTTATACACAATAAAATTATTTAAATATATTTTCAAATAATAAAAATATATTAGTTTTTAAATATGAGTTGATTAAATTTCATTCAAGTTAATATTTTTATCATAATATTGCAAACGTTGAATGAAATTTTGGCATAAAAAATATTATAATACATATAATTAATATAACCAGCACCACCCATTTAATTAAAATATTTCAAAATATTAAAATTTTCATTTAATCAAAATGTTAAATTTCTATTTACAATTTTTTTTTATTTTAGTGTGTGATCGATTTTCATTTTTCAAATACTGATTTATATTATATATTCTTAAATTAATTAATTTAATTAATTTTGCGCTGATTGTTTTCGAGGTTTTCTTAAATTAATTTTTTTATATATCATGAAGACGCGGGGTTGTCTTGTCTGCGTTGTGTCCTTAAAAATCGTATGATGATGCCTCGCCATCTCCTTTTTTCACTTTGAATATTAGTCGGTAGAGGACACCAGCAATAATACCGCCAACAATTGGTCCCACCCAGTATACCCAGTGATTTTCCCAGACACCTTGGACTACGGCTGGTCCGAATGTACGGGCTGGATTCATACTGGCTCCGGTTAGATTGATCTGGAAATATAAAAAATATAAAGTAGAATTAGTTGGTTTTGAGTTTTAGCTCAGTCCATTTCTTTAAAAATAAATTATGAATTTGGATACTGGTTAAATACGCACGTTAGAACTTCCATATTCAGAAGACTTTTCAAACTCAATTATTCAAATTTTGAAGGTTTCGCTATTTCTTCATAGATGATAGATGAAAAAGTAATCTAAAAGGTTGCTATTCGATTAATTTTCATTTACCACGTCCACGTAGCGTAAAAGAATATTTGAAGTAAAAATGGTTTCGTAAAATCATAATTTCGGGATTTAAAACTATTCTCGTAAATTTATAACAAGTTGTTTGTAAAATTCGTATGAAAAGTTTAGTTGGATGTAAGGCACAGGTGAATACTTTTGAATACTTAAGTTCCAGTTTGAAAAATCTTCCGGAGTGGTATGTGTCTCACGCCAAATTTTTGTCTAAATTTCTGACTAACTAAATTGATGGTTAGTTCGAACTAGTTATTAATAGATGTCACTAACATTCATATACCAAAAAGTGCCTGATATTTGGTTATTAACTACAAACTGAGATTATATTTATCAATAGTTGAAAAGAACCATTTTGGCGAAAGATAAATCTTAATTTAATTATTAAATTTTAATTAATCACTATATATATATGAACTAACGATCATTTTAGTAGTGCTATCCACGGGTGGTTAAGGGAGTTAATCATCCCAAAATATTTAAATTTTCATTCAGGTTTCAGGTATAAATAATTTCACGGAAATAGTTAACCGTTTCATAAAGAGGTTTAATGTTTCCGTCGTCAAAGATTTTGCTTTCGAAACCACTTTTGGAGTATGGAGCGGTGAAGTCCGGGAATAATGACTCCTTTAGTGAATCGAAGTGTCACGGCGAGTCATTAGCGTCGTAAAATTATTAAATCATATGCCTTTGTTTTCCTGTTAGGGTTAGCGGGGCTGGGATGGATGTCTGCCTTGTATCAAACCGCACATATAAAAGATATCTTAGATGGAAGAGGATAAAAGGCCTGCAAACGTGGATCATATGCGTTTCAACATTTGGCGATCCTCAAAACTTTTTGAATCAACCACATAACTACAAACTCCATGTGACATCCGTAGTGCCACCAAAGAGTACCATCTCTACTACAGCGACCATCAGAATAGAGAGGAGTTTAGAGTTCGATTCTTGCATATGCGTAGATGGCTCGACATCGAAAGCGACCCATGCTTTTTGTTTTTAAATAAAAGACCAAATTCTTATCGAAAAACAGCATAACTAACGGCGTCGATGAAGTGAAACTCGTATTAGAGCTATCATTTCGACAGATGAATAGATCCGACAGTGTTTGAAGTAGGTACACTCAACAAGTCGAGCGGTATAACGAATAGTTTCACACTTCTAGTCCAAATCTTGATATGGCTTGGTTTAAGATTAAAACGAAAGTCCTAACAACATCAACAAATATTCCAGGGACAAACCTTGTGACTTCTAAAAACAACTTAAATATCATCTAATGCTGTGTGACTGACTCGAATATTTTGTCTGAATTTCAAACTAATTAAATTGGTAGATGGTTGATACTAGTAGATAATGATAGATGTCGCTAATATTCTTAAACCTACCTGCTTAGTATTTAGTTCTTAGCCAACTTAGTTGAGATTTATCATATAAATCGCCGATAAGAAATATTTTGGAGATTGATAAATTTTAATATACTTAAGAAATTTTTAATTAAATTTTCGACACGGTTTGTTTTATAGATGGCGCACGCCTGGTATGAACTAAACGTCAATTTAGTTAGACGAAAGTTTAGATAAAAAATTCGGTATGGGTAAAATATGTATCGCAATCGTTCAAACATACGCTTTATAAAACACTAATCCGTCTGACCCTAACTTTCGAAAGCGAAACAATTCGTTGGCAAAAAGATGGCTAATCCACGTACAAATCGAATGATATGAAAATTGTTCCAGTAATAACTAGCCGGTTCCCACTGCGAGGGAGGGGGGGGGGTGTGGATCGAGACTACGCTGATGCGATTAAACTCAATAAGAACTGCTCATTATAAAATTTCAAAAATATCTCCATGAGATGTTATAGTTAGTTTCAGAGAGAGTTTCCAGTAAACGAATTTCTAGAAATTGGCTACTTTGAAAATTCGACTATTTTTTTAAACAGAGTTTGGTTGAAGTTCTGGAATTTAGCCATTTCTTAACAGATTTTGTTAAAATTTTCTTGAATTTGGTCATGCTGAGTAGAATTTGAACATCTCTTAACCGATTTGAACATATAAAACCGAGATCTTAACCTGAGTTTTAAATAAAATTCTGACGTTTTGTGACATTGAACGGATCTTGATAATTGCTTAACTTGTTTTGGTCTAGTTTGATTTGTAGGATGAGATTTATGTTTTATAGATCAGGATGAGTTTTGCATATAAGGATATGTTTTTATGTTGAATGAAACTTCGCAATTTTTCGATCGATGTTGGTCAAATTTGTACTGTAAGATGTCATTTGGATCTTATCTGCATTTTGGAAAAAGTACTGAAATTTCGCCATACTGAATAAAACTTGATTGCAGGATATGGTTGAGATTCTTTTATTAAATTTGGAATAAGTTCTGGAATTTGGTCATGCTGAATGAAATTTTTGGTCGTTTCTTAATAGATTATGATCAAATAAGGTTTTAGGTGTAATTCTGAAGCTTTGTCATTTCTTAGCGGATTTTAACCTAATTTGAATTGTATGATGAGAGTAGAATTTTATAGGATCTGAATGCATTTTGGATAAGGATGGGGTTCTTATACTGAATGGAACTTTGAAATGCTTCAAGAAGTTCTGAAATTTTCTTAATTGATCTTGGACTAATATAGATTGCCGAACGAGAGTAGGACCTTTTTCAATCAGGTTTGATTAAATTTTGTATTATGGGATGTGATATAGAAGTAGGAGTTTTGAACGAAGTTCCGAAATCTGGCTAATTTTATGGAACCAAAATATATCAACCGATCTTTCAACGATTTTTCAACAGATGTTGGGCTCTGAAATTTCTTGAGTTTTGAGCAATATTTTGAAATCAAATCAATTCACAACCAATTTTGGTCAAATTTTTTTTTATCAAACTGGCGATTTTAAGATCGAAACTTCGCTATTGGCAATTGAATTTTCAAATCAAATTTGTTAATTTATCATAACGTTATGAAATTTGACGATTGCAGGATGTAACTGGGACCGAATATCAATTTTAGACAAAGTTCTGAAATTCTGCCATGCTGAATAAAACTTGACTCTTTCTTAATTTATTTTGGCTTTATGTAGATTGTAGGCTCAAATTTGGATTTTTGGATGAATTTTGATTGAAGTTGAGGTTTTTTTTATGATAATTGGAGGTTGGCCATTTCTCAAGTGATTTTTGACAATTTCGTATTATGGGACGTGATTAGGATTTTATAAAGAGAATCCCGCTATTTCATAATTGATTTTGATAAAATTTAGATTGTAGGATATCATTTTTGGTCCTTATATGCATTTTGACTATTTTTCGTCAAAATGCATATTTGACAAAGCCGAATGGAATTTGATTTTTTTATTCAGGTACGGTTAAATTCGGCATTCATTGGGTTGTTGGTTGGGGGGGGGGGATGTTGGTTCTGAACTTTTTGCTGTAAAAAAGCGCTATGACATCGACTAGAATTTTTTGGTTCCATATTTCCAGTAATAAAGAGTTGTGAATTTCTGCGAGCAAAAAAGAGAGAAGGGGCAACTGGATTGTGTTTAAGAAAAATTTATAGAACAATGTTTGATTTAAGCAAACATAATTTTTAAATTAATTTTGGTTCATCATGAACATTTTGGTTAAATTTGTGTTAAATGATGTGATTGGAACTCTTGCGTTTTGGGCGAAGTGCAAGTTGAATTAAGATTTGAACATGATTTTTGGATGAATGCTGAATGAAAGTTCGCTATTTTACAACTGATGTTGGTCATATTTGTAATGTATAGGACGCGGGATTTGGATTTTAGGAACATGAAATTTAGATGAAGTTCTGGAATTCGGTTATATTAAATGAAATTAGACCATATCATATCTAAGTCTCCAAACAGAGCTTCCTAATAGTTTAACCGATTTTGGATATATTTGAATTGCAGGATGAGGCTCAATAATATCAATTTTTGATAAATTTTTGGAACTTGTTAATTTGTTATCCAATTATAGATACACATATTTCATCTATATTCTTTGATCACTTTGAAATATCCAAACCTTGATGAATCTCTTCAATGCATTACATTCTTAAACAGAATCGGAGAGGAAATTTTGCTTGAAGATTTTAATCCTCAAATCTCGAAATTCGATTTTTGATGATCATAACTGACCGGAGCGATGCAGTTAATTGTCAGAGTAACTGAAGTATCTCCGTTTCTCAATTCTTGCTTCTTGTACTATGGCCATCAGCGTAACACATTCATTTCGGTTGTTTTAGTATGCTAATGTTTATTTTAAGATGTGCTTATCGTTGGTTCACTACACCACCATCTGTCTCATCACTCTGCAGATAGGATGAGCAAAACACATTTTCTATGCGTTATTGGAAGTGGGAAGTGGGGGAACGAATATGGAATAATAGGTGAAAGCTTATTAATTAAAATATGTTCCAATCTTTTCCAACTCAAATGAGATATTCATTAGTCAATTCATTAGCCAGTAACATAATTATAGCAAACCGAGCTAGATGATTGCCGAGTGATTGCCGTTTTCCAACTTTTTAGTTGCTTTATGTTGGATTCTTTTCGCCAGCATTTGGCAAAAGTAGTAAGGCATCGTTTTGGTTAAACAATATCTACAATAATAATCTATTCTAAGAAGCTTTTGGAGTTAATATGAGAAAACTTCATTTAAGATGTAACCTTTACTAAAAAAATATATATATAATTATTTTTCGAACTTACCGCAGCTAAATGTCCAGCTGTAATCGATAGACCAATGGCGAGTGGCGCTGATCCTTTAATATCTGTACGGCGGGCATCGCAAACACCATGTACAACAAATACCAAAATAAATGTAATAATTGCTTCAACGAGAACGCCTTGTCCCGGTGATACACCTGAGCCCAACGACGAGGTCCCAAGTCCACCGACATAATTTGTTGGGATTCCAACCTAAAAGCACACAAGAAATAAAGATTATTAGAATTTGGGATACATTTTAATGATTAATAATTTACTAAGGAATATTATTTTATTTATACAAAATAATAAGATGATGACGATATAATATTAATAGCATGCATGATGCAACCTTGAAACGAAACACATCTTATGCTTCTAGAATTAAAACGCTAGAAACGAGTTCAGAGATAGCTGAATTAATACTTCATTTAATATTTAAAAAAATTTATAATTTTTTATAAAAATGCGCGGTGACATTCTACATATATTTTAAAATGATTTGATCGCTGTTTGATATAAAGAGGAAGACGTTTTCTGTTAAGATTTATTGTCGCGTATAATTCGATGGAATAAATTAAATGATGACTCTAATTATTATGACAACATGAAACCTAACTTGGAATAGTTCCAGGAAAAAAATTTATATCTTTTACTATAATTTATATGCGATTATTTATTTATTCAAGCTGGCATTACACTCAACCCAATAGAGGGACATGTTGACGACATGCCGCGGGGAGGGATGATCTTGTTTCCTTCTATTTTCCATGAGGTCACTTAAATTTGTTATAACTCAAGCAACGATTGCTTGACATGGATGTTGTGGTGATTGTCTCATCTCTCTCTGCCACGCGCGGGTATATTGCCTTTTTTAATTAAAAACTTTAGTCTAATTTTTTTACAGTCCACAATCACAAAATTTTAAACTTCAAATTACTCTCTACTTTCACATATTTTGTATAATAATAGTTTGCTGTTGTAATTATCGAATAAAGAGGAAATATCAGTGGAATTTATAAAACAGACTGGAACAACTTAAAAATAACTAATTTTCAAAAAAAACACAAAATAGAAATTGTTGCGAAGTTTTGAAGGGAATCCTTTCCTTTCTGGCGCCCATACAATTATGAACGATTTTTTTTCCGATAAGTGTAGAACTCAAATTCTCAAGTCATATACGACAGCTATTCAATTTGTAGACTTATTTGAAAGTTTACAATAAGTCTCCTTTCGAGTAAACTTGTTGTAGATTTGGTTGATTTGTATTTGGAGGAGTTACCAGGTTAGAGAGATCCTTATAAAATAAGTCAAACAAGTCTACAATAAGTAGAGAGATGAGATTTATTGTACACTTTCAAAGCGTCGCGAATTGGACCACAGCCCAAGTCTAAATTTATAAACTGTCTTAGTTTAGAATATTTTATGAACGGTGGTATTTGTTTTTGTGTTTTTTAATAGTACACGGTCTTTTAAAATTTTTTTGACGGAGTTCCAAAATATTACCATACGAGAATAGTGCTGGGTGAAACATAGAAACAAATAAAGAGAAACAATTCAAATTTCCTTTACTCGTAGACATTTTGTATACATTAAAAATCAAAATTTGCCATCGAGGTTTAATTGATAAAAAAAATTCTTGCTCCCCTAATATAGCAATTCCACACGAAAACATTCAGTTCGGTTTTGATGTAAACCCCCTGCGCCGTATTTTTGAATAGTGTGCGCCACCGTTTTAAGGTTTTCACAAAAATGTAAAATTTTAAAAGTCCGTTTCTCACACGTTTCTCATTACTTAACCGATTTTAATAAATGAGCGTTTTGCTTTAAAATAGGCAGAGAATGGAATTTTCAAGAAACACAGACCTAATTATACACAAAAAACTCATCGAGCTTTCAATATGGGTAGACCTAAGTTAATTCTAAACCTACAAAAACAAACGAAAAATGTATTGGTTACAAAGTTAAACAACAATGTCATTTAGGCGAAATATTGGATTTGTGACCTAATTTCAATTTCAATTTTAATTTTGATAAATAATTAGAAGTTCAACATTTATTAGGAACTGAATATCTTGAGGCCTAATATGTTTATCAACAATATCAGTATGACTTGCTGAAAGGTCGGATTCCAAACCATTTGAAAAGCTAATTATTTTTTCATAGTTTAATTCATTTTTTCGGTAAGGTTTACTAACTTTTCTTAGATTGACTTCAAATTCTTAGGTAAGAAAAGCTTAGCAAAAAATTGATTTGACTACGTAAAAATAATTAGTTTTTAAAACAATTTGGAATATAGATAGTCTTTATCTGGACCTTTCAGAAAATCATACTGTCATTGTTGATAAACATATTAAGTTTCGAAATATTAAATTTCGTAAGAAAATTCAAAATTCTTAGATGAGTATTTTACGATTAATTTGGTTATATTTTGCACTTACGAAGAGCTGCCGCAGATGTATGTTTACATCTTCACAAAACAGCAACACTTATGTCATGACTTTAATGTGAGGTTAGTGTATTTTTTCAGTTTTATGAACATCGCGAATAATAAAAATCAATAATCACCCAAGTTGTGGTTGTCGTGTCGATAGACAAACGACACGGATTTTCCTTGTCGTGTTGATTTTTCTTTTGTATTGCATAACTATCACGAATCGGCTAATGAGTGTTGCCACGTTATCATTGAACAAATTTGAATTATTGTGAATTTTTCGCTTAACTTAGTGTCGTGACTTAGTTTTATTGTTAAATTTGGTTTAAATTGCTGTATAAATCGTTTGAATTCGAACCATTCAGTAACCAACTTTGTGGTTCCACGAATACCCGGATGGGTCAAATTATATATTTTCCTTATAACCTGAAGTCTATGCTCATTAGTCATTAGTGATGAATGATCGGATGCGATTATTCGAAATATCACAATAAATGTGTGAAGCTGAACACGCGGTATTGCGACTAAACTGTGTGAAATGGTGATACCCGTTGCTGTCAATCGTCGCAGGTCTTTGAAAATGTGACTATTAACGGTTTGTGATCCGTATAAATTGACAGCCTTCCAGGATATGTTGTAAATGAAACCGCGCTTCCATCTCTCTATCATATGTGGTGTAAAGTGGTTTTGTTGGTGAAACAGCTACTTTGCAATGTCTACATTTGATGAGCCTACTACTAGGCTAGTTGAAGTTCGACATTTCTGACTGCGGATGAACTAGGATGTTAACGTTAGCTAAATCTTTTTATAGCGTTAAAATGCCACATTGTAGTGGTGTTTGATCACGGTTTATGTTTCCTTTCACTAAATTCTGGAGGCACATTTGATTTTCTACCGCTGGTACGATACATTTACGATAGAATGTATTATCGCCAGAAATCTCTTTAAATATTGTGTTAGTTTTGGTTGATCATAATTTCGGAATGCATAAACTTTTTCTGCAACGTTACGATTCCTCTTGCTATGACGAGGTGGTGCAGAAATTTTAACTCTGCCTAAGTTGGTATTCTCGAAGTTGTTGAAATACGATTTGTAAATGTTGTTTGTGCTCCTCTAAAAATGTCGATGATATCGTAATGTCCACTATATACGAAAACAAGTCACTAATCAATAATTGTTTGGACTGCGCTCCATAATCCAAAATCCATTTACACTAAAAATGGAGAAAAAGCGTTGTGATGGCCATCTTTGGTATATCAGCTGGCTCACCGGAACTTGATGAAACGGTCTTTGCAAATCAATTGTTGAAAATACTGTTCAGCCTGTAAGGCCCAGTTACTGCTTCATGGTCTACATATGCCATGTTTCATCATATAAAAAAATTCACTTTTCACAATCTCCAAGGTAGGAGTCTTTTCAGACTGAAAAAACTGGTTGTCCTTTTGTAACGATATGATGGGTAATATCTCGCTTCGCTGGTTCTCAGTTATCGTGAAGTAATGTTATATCTTGACATTGTTGATGAATATCTGCGAAAGGATCATTCACATTATATGTCCGGATACTGTAATTTTGATCTGCTGAAGTAAAACCCTTACAGATAATTTCGTTACGCCATCGACGAATTAAATACCGCTTATTGGTTTGTTTACGTCAGCAATGATAAAGTTCCATATAAATCGTTTGCGAAGACCGAACCGTAAAGATAATATTTTTTCTCCATATAGGTAATAATTTGGAAACCGATTGCAGCATACACAAAAATCTAACGAACTCGGATACAGTTTTTCTTTCATGTTAGGAGGCACAAGAGATACGTCTGTGCTGGTGTCGATTGTGTTTGTTCAACTACTTGTGCCTCCTAAGACATTGAAAGTCTAGTTTTATGTATTCTCGAAACTGCATATTGGACAAGCCCTTCTTGTTAACGCTCCCTATCTATGATGCCACTAACACTTATTAATTTTCGTTTCCCTGCTGATGATGGTCTCTTACTACCGTTGGAGTGTGTTATTCGGTTTTATTGATCCTTTGCTTCAATATTTAAATTTGGTTTTCTAGTCGCAGAACGTATGACACTGTTTTGCTATGATTTGATTTCTTTAGCTGATGTCACATCTCCGATGGTATTCGTTGTAACTACATTTGTTTTAATAAATCATCTGCAACTTTATTTCCACCCAATGATCGCATTTCATTGAGAAATGATGGAATCTACGACTGTTAACAGTGTATAAAATTTGGTATCATCCTGTGTAATACCAGAGTATATATTGGGCTCCACCTGTTGAAAACATTTCAACCTCGTTTTCCAAAATGACGGTAAATTCATGAATGATATGTAATTTTTTTTTTATTTCCTTCCGCCATGGTATTCGCAATTGATTTGCATTTTATTCGTCGGGAAACATGTGCTGTCCCGAATCACGTTTTCACAATCTTTCACTATTACACCACTAGTCTTAAGTCAAGGATTGTGAATATTTGGTACGATTTCTCTGGTGTGAACAAGGTTACCTCAAAAACTGTCTCACTGAGAATAACAGAACAACGAAAATGTACAAATTTGACAATATTTGTTGTTTAAATATCAGATTCATAGTTAATTGAAAATTTAGACAAAAATATCCGCGTTAACATTAAAACAGTAAAATATACATTTACCTATGCCACGGGAAAATAAAAAAGTCGAAAGATTGAAATCATTTTCCGCTAAACCCAATCAACGATTAGAGCGACTATAAACATCTTTATTACGCGTATTGCATATTGCCGAACGAACACAACGCGTTAGCACGTGTCATATACTCGTACACTAAGTTTCAAATTACAATGGATTATCGTAAATTTACAGTTTTTATCTAATCCAATCCACCTTCAGCGAACTGTATGCGAGCTGTCTTAAAATTTCAATGGCACATTTTTCAATTTTACATAGTAACGAGCTGCACTCTTACGGTTGTTATACAATATAGTTAACGCTCTGTTATTTATTTATAAAAATTTTATTGCAAAACGCGGAATAACAATTTAATTTTTTTTATTATTTTCTTTTAATTTTATTATTATGTATTAACATTTTTTTTTTATATTTCTTTTATAAAACAGAACTTTCAATGTCTCGGTCAAGTTTGCATTAATAAGACTCGCGTAGTATGATTATTATTGTTATGTCTTAAAATTATCATCACAGTTTGGTCATTCAAAATTTTATCGTATACTGGTTTATGCATATCGTCTTATGTAATTCTGTTAATAACTTATTCTGCTGAAGATTTAAAGCAGTTCAATGTCAATACAACAAAATTAATAATTTTGTTTGAGGAAATAAAATTTGTTATGTTTTAATTATTTTCCTCTTTATAATTTACGAGCTACAATTTTTTGTACAGGTTGTGTGCGCAAAATGAATAATAATTAACGACGATGACAAGTCTTAAAGTAAATTGAAAAATTCTTTTGAAATAGAATTTTAATTTTATTATTTTGCACTAATTTAAGTCTTTATTTATATGATGGTTTTGCGCTGCGATGATATGTGCACAGCATTTTATTTTGTATGGCGCCGACGCACTGGAATAGCTAATTTTATATAGGCGCACAGTTATATATCAAAATGTCAATTGTCAGAATAGACACAATTTATAGGATTTAGAAAATGTATTGTTTCAACATCAAGGTGAATCCAATAGCAATTCTATCTAGTTCAATGAAAATTTAGGCCTACTTCTACGCACAATCATTTGTTTAATCATGCAAATTGCTCACAAAAATTTTAATGGTTCGGTATAGAGAACTGTTTGTAGATCTGACGGCAAAAAAATTAACCCGATTGGGTCTTTTTTTGTATGTTAATTTTTATTTTCATAAAGTATGCCGTGCTAAAATTTCATGTAATAAAAGACCCAATCAGCTTATTTTTAATGCGCTAGATGTCACTACCCCGGACATTTATAGTTCTCAATACTTGGTGCCGAATTATGTGACATCACATTTTATGAATCTCTCCCTTCCGTATTATCACACGTCGTCACAACAGTCGATACTCCTTCCTCCCCACAAAAGCGTAACGTAGTTTATGGATAACCACCACGGCAATTAGTAAAATTATTATAAAATTTTGATTATTCATTTTTTTAGGTCCAACTCTGAACATACATAATTTTAAAAATTTACGCTCATATGTATTTCTGAAATAATTTTTTATTGCGACATCTTGTAAAAGTAGTAGTAGGCCCTTAAACAACATAAAATATAGACAGTGGCTGTTGCTAACATTTTTTGGTACAAATTACTATTAAATTAGTTGGTGTTTCAATTAGAAAGTTAACCTAACTAAAAGTTTAATTTGTAAAGTTCTGTTTAAAGCAGTTGCTTATTTAAATAACATCAAATAGTTTAATTTATGTTAAGAAGTGTAATCATGGTCGGGTTCAAAAACTGTTGTAAGCCCTTTCCTGAGTCTAAATGCTTAAAACATTTAAGGAATGTTTCTGGTGTTTCTCGTGAGTTGTAAACGTCGGAAAGTTTAAAGCGTTGTGTCACCGGTTACTGATTCATCTGTTACTCCAGAAACAGTATTAACACTTCATGATGAGAATCTTTCTAGTAGGAGTGAAAATGAGGAGTGCCAAATAAAAAGTTGGCAGACATTGACATATTCCCTATATATCCGAGTAAATTGGGAACCGTACTACCGTCATCATTAACATCTTTGCTATCTGGTATCGAGCTACTTTTGACTCGGCAGAAAACCTTAATAAGGCATTTCTTTATGATGAATTCATGGATCAACTATAAAAACAAAATTCCGACAGTTACGAACAACCAAATATATTCAAAATAAGAACGGTCCACTGAGTCTTCCAGGACCCAAAGCTGAAAACGGATAAGTGATGAATTCAGACATTCAGTGTTAGAATATTATAACGATGATGATGTTAGTCGTATAATGCCTGGGAAAAACGACTGTTCAACGATTCAAAAAAGTTGAAGCTCAGAAACGAGTGGAATGAGGGTTACAAGTTGAAATATAAGGATCAAGTCAAAATACTAGGTTTTCTAAATTTTCTCTGCTTCGTCCTAAAAACTGTGTGCAAAAATTAATGAAAAATTGAAAACACCAGATTTCATATCCAAAAAATGGGTAGATCATACTTAAACGGATTTAGCAAAAAAACAAAAAAATTAACTATTACTTACTATTACTTCTTACTGGCCCTGTTTCTTTGACGCCTTAAATATTCTCTAAAATCTTGTTGTAAACATTTTTTTTTAATCAATCATTATCTAAAAATATCGATAATGCAGAAAAATACAACGATTCGTTTCACTTAAACGTGTTCTTATGGAATTGGTTTCTCACTGATAAAAGAGTTTTGCTTTAGCAATTGTTTCATACGTTGTCAATCTCGCAATAACTTTTCATTAAAATATGGCTGGGATAGGTTTGGAGAGACTGAGGAACAAAATTTCATTTTCTTAATATTAAATGATTAAGAATTCTGACTTTGAGATTTTTCCAGTTGGTCATCATTGGTCATCTTATTATGCATTTGGCCTAACATAATTTTGCAGTATGGTTTGAAAGGGTTGAGGGGTATATTTTCTAATTATTTAATGTTAAACGTTTAATGTTCTCCCCGTTCTAATGATATATTATTAATTGGGAGTGACGAGAAAGAAGGACATAACACCGAAAAAAAGAGAAGCTGACCGTTGGTCTGCTTAATGCAAGCAGATTTGAAACTAGTGATGAGAAAAATAAAAAAAATGAGAAAATAAAAAAATAAAAATAAGTAAAAATAAAATTAAATGAAACGCAAATGGGCAAAGCAAAAAATGTTTAACATTATAAATACTCGATATATCAAATAGATAAAAAAAAAATAATCTAAAAAATTAAAAAAATTTAATTTGCTCGTCTATCGGTTGGTCTATTGCAAAATAATTTCTTAATAGCGATTTTGCTAATGTGGTAGTCAAAAAATTGGAAATATGTATTAGTCTCGCGCGGCATTCTTGTAATAGGCTCGTTCGTAATGTGTTAAAATTGAAGGTAGCTTAGTAGTAAGAATCGTAAGTAGTTGCGAAAATATTTATACCAAAACTATTCCATCAGTAGGCGAGCCAGACAAATACAACTGAAACAAAAATGCTACAATATTAAAATATTTTTCTCAAATTTCAGGGAAAGTCAGAATAGTGACAACAGTATAAAATATTGTGAGCCCGGAGATTTCACATTCGATAAATTGCAATATTTAACAAAAACGGTACTGTATTGGAAATAAAAGTGAGTTTAGTTAATGTCTCGCTAAGGAATGAAGACACAGTTAGGTATAATATAATCTCTGCTACAAGTAACATTTCTGTTCTGAATTAAACAAAAACCGGTTACCAGCAGATAACCTATTTTTTAGATTTCATAACCAACCGCAGAATGTGTAATATCCATTGGCACTATTCTGGTTTTTCTTGGGAATAGGGAATTGGGAAAAATATTTTTATAGCATTGTTGTCTAAATTACAGTCAAACCTGTTAAGTTGGACACCTTTTTAAGTTGGTCACCTGGCTAAATTGGACGATTTTGTCTTGCACCAACCTGGCTAAGTTGGACAATTTTGTCTTACATTTTTAATTATTCTCAACCAAAAATAGTTTGCGTGGACACTCTAACGCTGTTAATTTTGATTTTTGTTCAAAACCTTTTTATGTTGGACACCTTTATAAGTTGGCCATTTTTTATGGCATCGTGAGTGTCCAACTTACACAGTTTCCACTGTATACTTTTCTGGCCTATGTTGGAATTGGTTTGGTCTAAATATTTTCGAATCAAAGTTGGTTGGGAAACTTTTATTCCTCAAAATTTTTATAGGGAAAAATAATTCCCAATATACCTGTCTTTGCTTCAAAAATATTTACACCCAACTAATTCCAACAGTAGGCAAGAAAAATATAATTTAGACAAAAATGCTATGAAAATATTTTTCCCAGGGAAAACCAGAATAGTGCCATAGACCAGTTTTTTAAACTGTTCATTATTTTCTTAGAAACACAACAAAAAAGGCGATTGCTTTCTATGAAATACACTACGACTTCAAACTTTAAATGCGATATTCCAACATTTATATTTTGTCAATTATCCTGTTTTTGTTTAATTCCACAGATTTGTTTGTGTTTATGGACGATTTACATGTTCCAATATTTTTCCAGTAAAAAATGAAGAGTTAAGTACATTCTGATTTTCCTTTGCGAGATGTTCTCGAAACAAATTCCAGTAAAATAATGCACGATTTACATGTTCCAATTTTTTTTTCCAGTAAAAAATGAAAGGTTAAGTATATTACGATTTTCGTTTGCGAGAGGAGCACGAAACAAATTCCAGTAAAATAAAATTGGATTTTTTTCTTTTTAATTTGAGCAAATGTTGGCATAAAACTGGGAATGTTGCCATAAAATATAGTTTCTACGAGTATTTTTATAGCAGTAAAATAAAAAAAATTCAAAAAAGTTTCAAAAAAACATCAAGCAGCCATAAACATCATTCAAACAAAACGAGCAAACATGAGCGGTAATTAAATATTTTATTTTTACTTGCAATTCGATGTTGTTCGTTATCTAATTTAAACGCAGCCGTTCGAACTGTCAAAATTTATGGGACATACAAAAAAATTATAGCATTGCCTTATTTGTTTATATTGCTGTCTCTTTTTAACTAGTATTTTTTTTTTATATGCGTGCAGCTCTATTTTTCAGTAAAAAATTTGTTGGACAAAAAAATTGGAACATGTAAATCGTGCATAAAAGTGTTTTCTTTCTTTTTAATTTGAGCAAATTTTGGCATAAAACTGGGAATGTTGCCATAAAACATAGTTTCTACGAGTATTTTTATAGCAGTAAAATAAAAAATTTTCAAATATACATCAAGTAATCATAAACAAACATTTGCGGTAAGTAATTTAAAATTATTTTATTTTGCAATTCGAATTTGTTCGTTATCTAATTTAAACGCAAGCTATTTGAACTGTCAAAATTTATGGGACTTGACTCATTTTAACTATAGTAACTTTTTTATATGTGTGTTGCTCTATTTTTCAGTAAAAAATTTGTTGGAGGAAACAAAACATGTACATCGTCCATTAATCTTACATTTTGAGCAAATCTTGTATTCTTGTATACACGAAAACAAACTAGATCAGTGAGGATTAGTATGTACAATAATCTAGATTTTTCCCTGCTTTCGTTATATGTTTGATTAATACTAGATGTTTTTTGGTGTTGTATGTTTGTGGTCAAGTTTTATTTTGCATTCTCTCATTGTTGAAACTTCAAAACATTTTAAATATCCAATTGTGCGTTTCTTCTTTTAATTAAGTGGAATATTTTGTTTACCTTTTCTTAAGATAAAACGATCCCTCATTTGATAATGTTTTTGCGAAAACGACACTAGCTATACTGCGTTCCATAAATAGTTAAATTTGATAAAAACACTAAAAAATTGAACTTTCATAACATTTAAAAATTTCTAAGAAACACCAATTTTTTAAAACTAATTAAATTTTTGGAAAAGTTTTGAGTGAAAGTTAAAAAATGCATCTCTTTCAAAGAAGTGTGTCGAACAACTTCACCAGTTCGAAATTAACATTTGATACAAAAAACCAATCTTACTTACTAACCGAAATGTATGGAAATCTCAAACATTTTTGGTAGAGAGAGAATATCATTAAGTGTAATACAAAATCCTTAAACATTTAAAATTTTGAGAAATATAAGATTAGAAATTCTATAGCCTATGCTAAAATTTATCATAACACAATAGATTTTTTACATCGTGCAATTTGTAGCGTGTTTTGTATTAAAGAATTTCATTTTATAACTTTTATTCAAACTTTTTTTCGAAAATTTGTGTTTTTTAGACATGTTAAAATATTATTTTGAAAGTTGAATTTTTGAGTGTTTTTTTAAAATTTAACTACTATTACTTACTAAATCTGAGCCCTGATTTAGTATAGCGTTCAGCGTTTGTGGCACAATTTTCAAGACTAACGGACTCCTCCGAACTCATTGTTCACACATGCGGGTATGCTTAAATTTTTTTTAAGAAATTCTAGATACTATTTCAAGTCTAGCACACTAACTCGAGAAATCATATAGGGCATTCATTGCTCTGACGAGTTACTGAATATATCACGTTAAAAAACTTTTAGTTGATGATCTGTTTATCTAGAATTTTTTGAGTCTACACTTCTCATTAAAATCTGTAGCTTCACTTTCAATTAAAATTAAAATCATTATTCCGCTTTGGCTCTTTCTGTGACATGCTGTATATACAGCAAGATGATCACAGATTTTTATGATTCGACCCAGGAGGCTAAATTTTATTGTTGCGGTTTTTACACGTTAAAGTTGTTTGAAATTTTTAATTTCGTGATTGTTTATTTTGAGCTTGGCCAATTTATTATTAATTTTTAACGTACTATTAGCTGAGCGTGGTCGTCTTCCATAATATAAGTGTCATAATAAAGCTCTATAGTTTAGAATTTAAACTTTAGCTCTGCGTAAATTTAAATTTTTTAAGTACGATCTCACATAAAGACTGTCCGTAAAAGTATGATCAGAATTTATAAAATGCATTTTTAAGAAATTCAGATCGGAAGTTAGAATTTTTTGGAAAACAAGATACTAATTTTTATTTTTGTTTTAAGTGGGAACTAGCAGTTATTAATTATATCCTCAGTTCGATAAGAAATTTTTATTGTACTGAACTTCAGACCAATTCTAGCTGCCTCGCACTTATCAAAGGTTTGTGTTGAGGCACATATAGAATCATGAGATGTATAAGAGATATTGATATACGGTCGGTAACCTTAAAAAATGCGTTTCTACCGTTTTTTGGACTGTCCGCTTACTTGTTATTTGTAAGTTGCAAAGATATTTTTTACTGTTACTGAAGTTTAACATAAATTTGAAATGCATTTTGTGCATCTTATGCAACTCGTGTAACATACATACATATATGTGATGATATATCAAAATCGATATTTCGAAACCAGCAAGCCATTCAAAACCTGTAATGGTCTGCACGTAATAAATTCATAAATATTGATTGGGTCATAATAGCAAAATTCTAGATTTAAAAAAAAGTTAATAACATTCGTGACTCTAATATGAGAGTCCTTAATGCGAATATTAAAATAAAATGATTTGATTTTCAATCAACAATCCAATTTTAAGATGATTTTCTTAAACTACAAATCAAAAGTGAATGTCGTACTAAAATACGAATAAATATGAATATTTATTTATTTAATGAAAAATATTTTCGAAAAATAAAAATAAAATCATAACATGAAATTTGGCAATTAGAAGTTAAAAAGCTTTACGCTGTATTTTATAAAAGTTGCATAATACATTTTTGTTCGGGTTAATGTAATTTTGTACAACGTCATATAAATCGAACGTTTTATAATAAATTATTAATATTTTTGTTCGCCAAATATCTTTATATAATTAAATGTTCTTAATTGTTATTTTTAATTTTAAAGAAATCATATAGGTGTGTTACATTAAATTAAACAGCTTAAGAGCTTTTTTGTGTTCAACATTCATTTTTATTTAATGAAATTTTATAAATCGAAATATCAAATACCTGAGTTTTGTTGTGCGCCTATATTGTAACATAATGTACATATTGATTAATGATGTTTAGGAGCGTGCGCTACAAAATATAAATTACAGGTTGCTCCCATATTATTATATAATAAAGGTATATCTTGTTAATTGTGTAGAATTAACAAAATCATCTTCGTAATCGAATATATTTAACCTTGCTTTCAAACAAATAATATCGGTCGATATAACTGCAATACATTGAATAGCATGAAATGCATTTTATGGTTAAATATTTTGGGTTGATTGATTGGAAGGCGGTGGCGAGATAATCTGCTCTAATTTTAATGTATTCTTGAATTACGCGCATTAAATCGTTCAGACGGCAATTTCAATGTCAATTTAAAGTTAAAAATTTATTCTCAACTATTGGGATTTACCATATTTTTACTGTACCATGCACATCATTTATAATATATACTTATTCGTTTTAAAAATCGTTAACTGGTATTAAGACCCAGCACACCTGATGGTTCCTGGCGCCTAAATAGTAATTATACAACATACAAGCACAAGTTGGCAAAATTATTTTGATATAATTGTGAATTTACTGTCCGACGAAGATCTATATATGTATATACTCATTGGCGCGTTCATTTGAAATAACCCGTGGTTATCAGTTCTACACTCAATCAGAAAGCCTTACTTATGTTCATTATAAATAATCTGGAACGTTAGCATTATATTTAAAGTTTTGGTATGTTTTAGGATCCAATTTACTGGTGGGTTTGGGTTAATTGCCGTTTATAAAACCATCAGAACGAAAAGATCACAGGTTAAAATGCCAAATAAAAATAAAAATTTCGAAAAAAATAAAAAACTGATTTGTTCTCGTCTAATTTATGACCTAACTAGTTTAAAATTTCTCATCCTAGTAGAAACAGATCAAAAGTGCAATGTATTTAAGGTTTGGGTGCCGAGAAGCGAGTCAAATTATTTTTGGTTACTTTTGTTGTTGCTTGTTTTTAGTTCTTTATGGTTTAGTGACTTTGATGGTTTCTATTGAATTAGAAAATATTTTCAGATTCGGCTTAACTGAAAAACAGCCAGTTTTAATAAGATATGGAAAAAATCTCGGGTTTGATATGAAAATAGGATTTCGATCATATCGCGTACAATTATTATTTTTCATGTACAATTATTTTTATTTTGTTCAATTTTTTTGTCGATATTTTCCAAAATAATGTTTTCGGGATTTTAAATTTTGATTTTTCACTATACGATCCCTATTAGCGATTTGTTTTGTTAGTTTTAGATTCCTTTCTTGAAGGTGTAGTCGATTTGAATGTGTCAAGAATCTGATTAGTTGTTTGCCAAATAATTTTTAGAATTCATACAGAAATTCCATTTTTATCATCACAACCAGTAGATATATAGTTTGATTTTCAAATTGACCATTTTTCAGAACAGTTGTTCCATTCAGATTCTCAATTTTACAATACTTTAAAGACATCTGGATTGTGATTATAATATTTTCGGCGAATGGCCGGTGAGTTGTTGGGGTTGTTCGGTGGATTGTTCTCCGGTAAATTGTTGTTTTTTTCGAGATTTATTTTAATATTAGATGTCCGTTTTGCACGAAGAGCCATTTATGCTTTAAAATTGAAATTTTTTAATTTTAAAATTTCTAGAGAAGATCTCTCATTTTTAGCATTTGAGGTAATTGTTAAAACTTGACAGAAAATTGATTTTCGTCAGAAAAAGGAAAGGGTTTAAACCTAAAGTGCTTTCGCAATTTAAATTTCGTTCATTTAAATTTATGTCCAAACCATTAAGCCATTTGGCCGGTAGTATTTTAATGCCTTATAATCAAGACCGTGCCAGTAATGTAGAGCAACTGTGTAACATGTACCAGATGCCCTATTTATAATTGGATTCTGGAAAGTATTCAGTGTATTTGCTTTCTCTGCAGCATTAACATCATTTGTAATTCAATAACTTCTGGCCTAATAATTCCTAGTTACATGATTGCAGTGAATTACAATTTTTCGCAAGGATTCATTAGCCTATACTGTGTTCAGAACCGAACATGTTGTTTGATGTCGGTGAGCAACATATTATTCACTCCAGATCTCGTCCATTGGAAATTTAAAATCCTGGCTTAACCCATTTCCAGATTAATTTTTCACACATTTTCATTTTTTGTATTCTAACTAATAGTTGACCAATATCATTCTAACGTTGAGGATATATGGAAAGGATTATTTTTAATTGGCACCAACAAAAAACATAACCTAATCCTGAAATTTTAGTATATTTGTGTTATTCGCAAGAGCTACTTATTGGTAAGTAAAGGATGGAAATAGTCAAAAGATTACCAATCAATGTTCATTGGTGACGACTACAAATATTCCGTTTAGCAGGTTCTATAAAATAAATTTGCAGCATTTTTGCATTTTTATTCAAGATCACGTGCTCAGTTAACCAAAAATCCATCAAAGTAAGAGCCCGGAAATAATTTAATAAAATTATCTATAAAATATTTAAAGTTTTACATTTTATTTTGATATCAGTTAATATCACGCTTCAATTAAAAATAAGGTAAATTGTATTGAACTGAATGTAAGTTTTAAGTGTTTTGGCGCCTTTTGCCAATCAGCTGTTTCGTTATTTCGTGTTTCGCACGCATGACAGGCGCCTCCTGATTATAATCTATTTTTACCATTCACAATCTAGATAATGTATAGTATTCTAAATAAACTAAGTGTTTTCGGCTATCTCAATCTTACACTGAAACTTAGTCGAAAAGAGACGGTAAGGCAGTTATTGGTAGTCAAAAATAGTGAGTCGAAATTCAAAATATCGCATAACATCATTATAGTGATACAATATATACATTTGACAGCAATGAAAAATTTGATTAAATACTCGTGAAAGTTTAAAGTGTCTTGAAAGTGGTTCAAATGGAAGCTTTTACTCGTAGTAACGGTTAGCTCAGGAATTTTATGACAATTCATATGTGGGAGCCTGTGAACATTCGTTTGAATGGCATATACAAAATTTGACAAATATATCTGGAAAGCAGTCCAAATTGTTAGTTTTAGAAAAAATTTAAAGACTACGTTTCATGTGGAGAACCTGATGAGGAGAAAAATTCGTTTATATACATCGCGCATTCAAATTTTAAGAATTTCTATAATTTGAACGTAAGATTGAAGGTTTCGGTGATGTCTCTGCAAAATTAGTAAGCAAATTATTTTATTGGTTACATTTTTCAATATTTTTCTATATGCAATTATCATAGTATGACTGACTGAACTGAATTTTATTTAATCGTACACTTGTCCATGTTTAGCTAAAGCATATTTTTTTCAATTCCACCGTGCCGCCAACGGCATAAAAATAGATATTAAATGTGGCTGATATCCATAGAGATATTAATTTGATCTCTGGTCAAGTTAGTCTCACCTCGTGCACTAATCACTCCTTTCTTATTTTACATTTTCTAACAGTCATTATATTATGTCATATCGCATTACAATTTATGCGAACACAAATAAATTATATAATTGTACACTAACGTTAATAATGTATGTAGGTAATATACGAGTAAGTACAACAATAGTTGTGCTGACAGCACACTTAATCTTTATGAATTAATCGATTTTCATTGAATAAATTCCAATTTTATTTATATTTACGTATACGCTTTTCATAAAGGTGTAAAGTTCAAGTGTAGATCTCCGATAATAAAATACAACAATCGATCTGTATACAGATTTCAAAACGAGATTTTCATGTAGAAATTACGGATGTAAATTTATTGCAGTGTTTTTATAATTCGGAAATCGGAAACCAAATTTCCATAATGTACAGGGTATGATAAATATGAGGTATTGATAAAACGATAAAAAATACTACGATAGTAAACAAGTTTATAAAACTATAAATTCAAGTTCAAATTTCTTTTTTATATCATCATTATTTACTTATTTATTAATCATCGCGCATATTTCTCTCATTAAAATTTATAATTTTTAGTTTTTACTTTGCTAAACTAGATTTTAGTTTACCTTGTATAATATACATAGTTGCAAAACTGTTAATAAACACTATATACGCGCACCACGATCAATATTCATGTTTTTATTTAATTGCAAATAATAGTTTGTTTGTGTACATACCTTGATTACGGCAGCACCGGCAATAGCCCCAATACATTGTGATGCAATATAGAAGACACCCTTGAGAATGCTAACATCGCCGGTAACCATTAATCCAATTGTAACAGCTGGGTTTATATGACAACCGCTTACATGTCCAAATGCCTGAAATAACAATATTAAGGTGAGATTAAGATTAAGATGCTATTAATTTTAAATTAATTTACACACTATTTAATTTATTATAATTATAGCAATTATTTATGAAAATGCGAATTACTCGTTATGTGCATTTTTGATGTGTTCACTTGGTTAATTTGAACACTATATTAATTGTATGATTCTGAATGCTGTGATAATGCGTACAAGAATTGCATTTGTATGATGAAAGTATAATTCATGATTCATGTAATGCAGTCCAGCTTCAGTGTAATAGTTTTATGAAACTAATTATGCTAAGTAGCTCAGTAGCTGCAAAGGAGACATAAAAAAATCCGGAGAATTGCGAGTAAGCCTCGTGCACCAATGTCAATGTCATAATTAAAATTGCTGTTTTAATTAAAATTCGAAATATTTACCAATCATAAGCCCCTTTAAAAAACTCTTTGGGCTGGATGCTATAAAGTACCGTCTTCTAAGACGCCGCTCTTTATAACCATTGTTGGTCGGTTTGGTTATTATCGGTCAATGCAAATAGTTTAAAATTTAAAAGTCCAACGGCTTTGGAGGCGGGATAAAAGTGTTAGTGTTCAAAGAGTATTGCTAGCTTCGCTAAATTGGCTTGATAATATTTGAGAACTGTTTGTAAGTTTTTTATTTTTATTTCTTTTTCCTTCACTCAGGAAATTTTGGAAACGTGCAACGTTTTTTGCAACGACATTTACAATTATGTGTATGAAATGTTTTCCTATTATAATTTGTATTGACAAGTTATCCTAAGATTTTTAAAAACATCGGTTCTAGGAACCACGAGTGTTGTGACTTATGATTTCAATATGACCCTGTCATTCACTAATTAAAATAAAATGTAAATGGCCATCCGTATGTTCAGATTGGGTCTATAGCGTCTCAGGTGACCCATTTTATTTAAACTATATATACTTTATCCAATAATTCATATAAACGACAGTAGATTGATAAGTCTTTAGAATGAAACAGTAAACATAATATTTTGAAGTAAAATTCGCTCTATTTTGCAACATAGTCTCCTTTTAATTCAATGCACTTATTTCAACGTTTTTCAAACCTTCTTTAAAATATGATTTATCAAGTTCAAGCGTTAATTTCAGCTATTATTTCATCATTTGACACAAATCTTAAGATAGGAAAAAGTCGCAAGGGGCTAGATCCTGTGAATCTAGTGGATGAGGAAGCAATTCCAAGCCCAATTCACCCAATTTTTTCCATGATGAATGTGATGACGTATTGTCGTAATGGAAGAACACTTTTTTCTTCTTCAAATGTGGCTATTTTTCTTTAATTTCTTCGTTCAAAGTGGTGCATAATATCCACCTGTGATGATTTTACCTTTCTCAAGATAGTCGATAAATTTTATGCCTTGCATTCCAAAAGACAGTGGCCATAACCTTATCAGCTGATGCAAGTACTTTTGCTTTCGTTGGATCACTTGAAATAGCTTCTATCCATTGTGTTGGCTGTTATTTTGATTCTAGTGTCTGGTGATGGATTGCGCTGAAATCTTCAAACATTGCTTAGAAATGGTCATTCGATTCATTTTTTGAATATTTGTTAACAAATGGCGGCATCCATCTCGCTGACAACTTTTTCATATGCAATTCTCATATGCAGTTCTCTGTATGATGTTGTGTACACGTTAATATGAGATGTTTACAATGGTCAGAATAATTTCATAGACTTTTTCGACCATTTCTGGTGTTGTTACCTCACTTGTGCTTGAGCTTGAATTGAAGGTGCATGTTAATCTAATACTTTTTTGACCTTAACGATGATTTCTTTTGCTTTTAAACCTTTCAAATGAAAGTATTTAATCGATGCACGACAATAATTTTTCCATATTTAAAAAATATAAAAAGCAACTTTACAGAAATTGTTACTAGTGGCACATAGATGGCGTTATTCTAAATATTAATCAATTCACCCTCGTAATCTGAATGGGCCAAGCACACATGACCCAATTGTTAAGTGCAAAACCAAGTGGTTTCTCGATGATTTGAAGGTCCCTGATCCCAAAAGTGAAAAAATATCTCATGAACTGCTTATGTGATTCGAATTTATTTTCGCCAATCTTCTTTTATTTTTAGTTCGGAGAATTAAATTGGGATCGCTGCCTCAGGGGGGTCGGGTACTTGCCATAGAAAATCACCCAAAAACCACTAAATACTACGATATTGTTTTACATGTTTCCCATATACTCGTGTACTCGTTTGAAAGGTCTTAAATCATCCAATTTCGATACAACTTTAGTTCATAAATTCACCGTTTTGGCGCTGGTACCAAAGTTTTCGTTTATTATAGAATCTATACTTGTTATGTATCGTTGAAAGGCCTTAAAGAATACCATCAATTTTGCGAAAACTTTAGTACTTAAAACTACCGTTCTGGCGCTGGAAACAGTTAAAACTTTCATTATTCTCATATATTCATGTGGCATATCATTTCAAAGTTCTTGGATAAAGCAACAATTTTGTAATCAGCGCACCAACAATTTTGTTAGTAGTGCTTTAGTTGAAAATCCACCGTTTTGGCGGGGGTAGCTAATTATTGATTTATTGTCACAAATTTAACTGAGGAAATTAGCATTGCGGCGCTGATTATAGATATATAATTTTTCTCATTCTGATATGATCAAATGACATATTTTATCAGTTACTAAACACATTTCTTACCAAATTTTAAGGAAATTAAAATTATTTTAATTTTTCTGTTAATTGGATATCATGAAAAACTGTTAAAACAGGTTTAATTTTTAAAATCAATCGTATATTGAGATCATGTTTTTCTGAGTCATTTTGCGCCCAATTTTCTTAATGGCAATTTTCGATGTTTTTTTGGTTTGTCAATTTCAGACCGAAATTCTGATTACCTTGTGAGGTTTCAGCCCCTAGTATCTAAATCTAACCCTGTATTTTATCACAAGTGAATCCCTTACTATTTTATAAATTACTCTCCCATTGCACCCTTGGTGGTCATTTTATTTGTATTGATATTTAAAAGCAAAGAGTCCCAAATTATATTTATATATTATGCGGTGTTCCACAGAAAGACTACCAGCCACTACATATACATTTGACAACCTCTCACCTAAAACTCGATAAAACAAAAAAACCGTATAAACTATAAATTTATAAATAAAAACCGCAAACTTAAAGAAAAACCATAAAAACTTGATATTCAATCTTTCGTTCTCTCTTGATTAACCGCCCAAAGCTAGTATTTAACCCAGTTCGCACGAGGCACGTCCGGTCAATAATTTTTGTGTATCGTTTTATAAATATAAAAAGAGATTTATACTCGATATATGCATGCACAACTAGAATACGTATAAGCATTCAACGTGCTTAAGCGGTTTTGATTTTATTTTTATTTTTTTATTATTAATGTTAAACAAACTACATCAAAAATTTATGGTTATTGCACAATTTTTACACGTTGCTGTTTTATGGTTTGATTAATGAGAAACGGCCTAAAGAAATTTTGGGTATTTCGGACCCATATTGAGTATTAAGAGTCAGGTAGTTAGTTTTGGCTAGACTTATGGGGCACAATTTTCTAAATAAATTTGGTACTCAGTACGATCGTAATTAGCAAGTTCAATAACAACTTTAATCGACTACATCTATAAGTTGCAGATCAATTGTCACTAGTTACATACTGTACTAATTAAGACTTAAAAAATTAGCTTCGATAATTCTAGTTTTGTAACTGAATTTAATTAATGGTTGATTGGCATTAAATCCGCTTTTTGAATAATAATTAAATTTTTCCGATCATTTTCCCTTACGCGGTATTTTGAAATTTTTGCGATAAGAATCTCTGTTTTTTCATACGATTGGTACAGAAACGCTGCATTCAAATCTTTAATGATGTGGAACATTTTTATAAAATAGTCACGTCTTGCCCACTAATTGAATTATATTATAGCAAAATATTACAGCTCATTAAAATTAAAAAATTCAATATTAGAAATTATCCCGTCTGATTAGCTCTGGCAGGCAGAGACCGTCTGTAAAAAATAAACATTTTGTTTAATTTAGTTTCGCGCAGTTGATTAATTATTGAAATGCCTTGTTTAGAAAGCTAATTATGTATTACATAAATGCAATATTTTAATATAGAGTATTTGGTGTTTCACGTAGTGAGTGATTTCTAATTTAGATTAAGACTTTATTTTTTTTTTTTAAATTTAAATTACAATTAATTTTTTTTTGTTTTAAATATGTTAAAAGTTAAAATGAATGTTGAATATTAATTTGATTAATTAAAATCGCGGCTTTACAGGTATAACATTTCAACAATTTGGAAAGTGATCTTCTTTTATATCTGGTCGAGCATTTTAAAATAAATTAGTACATTAAAATTTCAACAAGTCGTTCCGAATGAATTACCAGGGTCATAACTATTAAATTTTCAATTGGCTACAATTTTAAAACGAGATTTCATCTTACAATCGTTTAATAATAATATTTGCATACGGTGAACATGCAATTGTCAAATTATGTACGTGTGTATCGTTGTGTGGATACAACAGCAAATCGCGATTTATTATCTGAGACATTAACATATAGAAGCCAAATACTACCAGGTAAATCAAGTCCAAAGTCAAAATAAATAAAAATTATTTCAATTAAATTATAATTTCCATTCACTGTAATTTTTTTTTATTGTAGTTTTATAAAGTTTTATATGTTGCTCGAGTATAATAGTTATAGACACGTGTATGACCCAAATTAAATTATTATAATTAATTTTATTTGTTGATCGCAAATATTTTTTATTTTGTAGCGAATTCCATAAAATTTCGATTAATCGCATTTTAGGTACGATTTAGATTTTTATCGTGATGAAAAATCATAATATTTAAACAAATAGTTTAGGTCTATACAGGTAAACCTTGTAGAACGCTCTCTTTTGTACATGATCTATGGTTTCTTTCACAAAAGGTTATCAAAATAATTGATCGGATTTGCTAACAATGTTTATTAATTAAAATATTATTCAGAGCTAAGCGAAAAACTTGTAAAAACATTAAAAACTTATTAACAACTTAATGAAACATTTGCAGCATTTCATGTCACAATTTTTGATTTGAAATTTAGTGAGTGCGATTTTGCTGTTTGCTGTGATGTTTCTTTAATTTTAATCACTAACAAACAGTTAAAAATTAGCTGTCACTATATTTGCTGTCACGCAATGAATGTTTTGAAATCATAAAAATAAATAAATAGGTCTACTATATAATAAAATATTCTCGACAATAAACAATATTGTGAGCATAGGAGGGAAAGTTGTACTTAAATTAAGAAAACTGCAAAACCTTCTAATTTGAGAGAAAAATTTGAAGGAAATAGCAAAACAATTTCTTTTCTTGGTTTATTTGTTCTTGTAAATATTTTTCTAAATGTCGTCTCTGAAATTACCGATGTCTGCATTCAGTTTAGCATTGCCAAAATATCACAACATAAAACGAGTGTATGCTAAGGTCTCATGCTGTAAGATCTAGCTATATGACTTTCAGGTTTCATTAGAGCGTTCATTTATGAAGTCTTATCTTATGTTGTTTGGTGGCCTGCAGTTAATTGAAATTATCTTTTCCAAAACTTAGTTTGCTTCAGTGCTTTTCGAATGAAATGCATTGGACGTACTTTGTGTGGATAACATTGGTTAGCTCGTTGATTCGAGTAGTTCTTAATCTTTGTACAGATAAAATTTAACTCAGTTGGCCAAGGATTATAAACACTTTGTTACCCGCCACGCCATTTTCCAGTAACAGCACTACGGTTATGTGGGATCATTGTGACATTGAGTGTAATGAGATTGCTGAAATTATCGGTAACCAGATTAAAAAAATGCCAGAGATTTTATAATTGTACGGGAGCTCTTGAAAAATTCATTACTAAACAAACAAGGTAAACATAGCCTACTTGCCATAAGGTGAAATATTTTATTACTGAATTGAACCTAGCATGATGATTGCGTTTACTTCGTATATACAATTGTTCAGTCATGTCAAATTTTATTTTTAGCCGCCTTTGTTACATTGGTCTAAGCTCATTCGGTTTGATAACGTGTTAGACTGCAATTTGCAGCTTACTCCCCACCCCTCCTTTAGCAACAAAATTAATATACGTCATGCAAATGAGATAATTTTGAAATATAAAGTAATTGTTTAGATCTTTCATTTACCCCTCGCCATTTCCACTCGGTTAATTTAGAATTTTTCCATTTCCATTTCGTATTGTGTTTAATAAATGTAGGTTTGTATCTGATACATACACTCCTTGTCACTTGGTTAAGGCCACGTTAGATTTATATATTTTTGCTAGTTCCGGGGTTCCAAAAATTTTCAAACCTTAAAATATATATTCTTATAAACTAAACACGTTATATACAGTTGAAAAATTTAAAACTATTTGAGAGTAGCAAAAAAATCTGAGCAAAAACACCGGATTCACATTTTCAGTAGGTTAAGGCCACATGAAAATTCAAAATATCAGTTTATTTTAAAAATAAATTTATTGAAATAAAATTGGAATAATGGTTTTAATAGTGAGTATTTCCACCATTATTATTAATAACTTCAAAAATCCTGTTGGAGAGTGCAGAGTTATACATTGATTGGATACAGTCTTGGCTTAATTCACTCCATGCCATTTTTATGGTATCCTTAAGCTCGGCTGGTGTTTCAAATTGGCGTCCTCCTTCATAAATCTTCCTCGACAGCAATCTCCATATGTTCCCGATGATATTTAGATCGGGTGAATAAGGTTGCCAGTGAAGAAGTTCGATATTTTCAGATCTAATCCAATCTTTCACCTCTTTAGCATTGTGTATAGGGGCGTTGTCTTGTTGAAATGTGAATAGGTTAGGTCCAAATTTCTCACGTAATGACGGGAAAACATTTTGTAATAATGTTTTGTAAGTTTCACTCTTCATTGTAATACTTCTGAACTCTAAATCTATAGTACCATAATAAATAATAGCACCCCAAACTATAATACCAGATGTACGGCTGTGACGGCGTGCCAAAATAATTTCTTTACGCAAATCGTGAAAGTAATATTTGTATCCATCAGGCCCGTCCAAGTTGAATTTTTTTTCGTCCGAAAAAACCACCTTCTATTCATTATTCCAGGTGATGTGAGTACGTGCAAAATCAAGGCGTTTCTTTTTATTTACTGCATTCAAAACGGGATTTTGCTTAAATTTACGACGCACTAGATGTTCACTGTTCGTGATTACTCGCCAAACAGTTGAAACACTAGCTGAAACTTCAGCTTTAGCCTTGTTTTTCTTAACAGAAAGACCAGAATTAGAAGCCTCACGAAGAATTAACCGCGGTTCTCTTTCTGGTGTAGCCAAAGAAGTACGGCCTTTCTGCCTGGTCCCGTAGTTTTCGATATCCGAGAGATAATTGTTAATCACCGTTTTACTTCGGTTAATTTTTTCTGCAATTTTTCTACTTGAAAACCCTTGCTCACTATACACATCTATTTTGGCTCTTTCAACTTCACTGAGGGTCTCAGCTTTGATCATTTTAATTTAAAATTCAATTAATAATTTAAATATTAGTATAATAAATGTAATTAAATAAAACAAAAATTAAATTTAGTGACTAATCAAGTATAAACTTGAATGGCCTTATCCTACTGAAACACTAAAAATTCATACGTTTTACATTAGTATTTGAAACAAATGAATAAAGTACCTGTAAATCCCGTTTTAAATGATTTTTTCTGTAATTTTGTTCAATTATACACATAATATTTAACTTTTTCATCTAAGTAGTCTTTACAAGTTGTTCCAACATACAAAAATTTGAAAGGAAACTGAAAATGTATGGTGGCCTTAACCAAGTGACAAGGAGTGTATATCTGGAACACACAATTTCTTAGTCACAGGATATTACTAACCAGATCGTTAGCGAATTCTCATCTAATATTTCTAGTATAGTACCAAAATCTAAATAATGTAGGAGAGAATCAAAAAATTAGAGAACCGCTGTCTTTTTTTTTTATTTTTTCTATTTTACGTTTCTATGATAACATAAGCATACTCATTGTGTTCAACCGACACGGCCAGATTGCATTTATTGAATTGTAAAATTTGTGACAATGTCCCATTCGAATGAAAACACTCAGATAACTGAACAAATTATACATATACATTAGGTAAGTGCTATTAGGTAGGTGCGGCTTATGGCGACAAAATATGGTACGTAAGGACGCAAAAGTAGTTTTGTTAACAAAATAGTGAAATTATATTGTGGAAAGTATTTTTTGATTTACAAAAACACTAAAATTGTCAGCTACTTAGTCAGATTTTTCTTCTAACTATATACTCACAAAATTGCAACTTTATACTATATATCAACGCTTAGTATCTCGATAAGATAGAAATACCGAGGTAATTTTCAAAATCCGTGCTCCGTGGCCGGGCAACAAATATTTTCTTTTTTAGTAAACTGAAATTGAATGTTTGGATTTTTACTAAAAACAAAGTAGTCACTTCAACAGCACTAAGATTATCAGCACAAGTTCCAAAATTATTTACCAACTATCCGGGTGGCAAAGCAATGGACGAAATTTCATTTAGTTTCGATGAAAGCGATTCAATAAGTTTCTTATTGGTCGCGATATCCTCTTCGATTTTTGAGATTTTCGGAATAGTAGAGATACCCTTTATTTTATAAATAAAAGTATTATAAAGTTGGATTGCACGATCCATTGCTTACAGCAATTACACATGAATACAACATTCTCACGAAGGCGTAAGATAGATAGAACTTTACGGAGCTCAACTGCAACCAACACACGAAACTGCGTGCTGGGACGATGAGAATGTAAGCATACATTTGGTGTAATTCATTTCAGATGAAGTACTATGCGCCGCATAGGTTATCACTATCACGAAAAAGTTCGAACCCCAGTATATTCGTAACTAATTTTATTGAACAACATTGAAAAATGTTAAATGCAATGTGTACACACGAACATAATAAATTAACACAATAAAACTGATTAACTATACATGGTATAATCTCTCAACAGATAAATCGGAATTAACTTTATGTTGAAGTCGTAAACAAATAAATAAAATTAACTTTAATACTTTATTTTAAATTAATTTTAGTTACACGATAAAATTTTGGCAAGCGTCTGCCAGGAATAGACACACCTTTTAAAATTACCAGCAGAAAAATAACAAAAGAGACTAATAACCGTTCTACCGAGAAATCTAAAAAATAAAGAAACTCAATTGCCTATCATTTTTATTATGTCGAATGTAGTCACAGACATATAATAATGGAGGAGGAATGCTGTGAAGTTTCATAAACCCCGGCTAAAATTATCTAATCAAACTATTACTATTAAAATGGGCCTGAATTTAATTTTTAACCACCATCCCAAAAGCTTTTGAAAAGGGTTGAGCAAAAATTAAACAAATATCACAAGGAAAACTAATCTTATAGATAGGAAAAGGAATATCAACCAAGGTTGCAACATTTTGAAATGTAACAATTGTAGAGCCTGACGGCCATCGAACGGTTATCGAACTCTCACGGGCACGAGGGGCTTAAGATATGAACTTCGGGGGACGTAGGAGCCGGAATCAGCAAACATGTCGCACTGCGTGCTGAACGTAGGAGTAGATTATATAGAATCTATTAATGACACCTGCTAAAAAGAAAAATAATTGCACCATTTGGCAAGATTTTGTAACTGAAAGAATTAGTACTTGCATCATTTTAGAAATCATTTCTTCGCACGTGTAAAATTTCAACAAAATAGGTTTAGAAATGGCCTAGTTCCACTTCTATTGACCACTTTATCGAAAATCATTTTAGAACCCCTTTTTCACCGCACGTATCGAACTTCAATAAAATCTGTTAAGAAATGGCCAAATTCCATCCCTATTAGCCATTTTCTAGAACTTTATCGCAAACTCATTTTTGGATTTTGTCAAAAAATTATTTACGGGTCCCATTTTCCCACATGTCAAATTTTAAAAATTCAAACCGGTTTTTCCTAAAAATCGAGATTTTTTTTATACAAAACAGGGATTTTGAAAACCGGGTGTGAGTTGACAGTGATTTGAACTTAGCGGTTTGGGTATAATAACCGACTGATACTCACATTTTTATTTTAGTTAAAAATTTAGTATATTTTTAAATATTTTGATGAACAAAAATATTGAATATTAAAACAGGTAATAAATATGGCAAGGTCAATTTTTAAATGACACAGAAAAAAACGTAATTAACCTTTTACAAGGAATGTGGCCTCTCCAACAGAGCAATTTCTTCCAAAATAGGGCAGTCCGAACGTTTAATTAGAAATTACATCAAACTTGGGGACAGGTATATGGAGCACCACCGAAGAAAAATAAAAGAAATACAAAAATTACATTACGTTAGCGTAATCAAATCAAATTTGAAGCCGCAAATAATAAATTAAACTCGACGCAAATTATTACGAAGTTGGATTTGACGTGTACAACAGATTTTAAGGTCAGATAAAAATATGAAATGGACGAAACCAGTAAAACGACCGGCATTATCTTCCCAACATAAAGATGCCAGACTACAATTTGCCAGAGATCATATGTATTGACAAAATGAGTTGCGAAACATTATCTTTTCAGACTAAAAGAAATTTAATTTATAGGGGCCTGATGGGTTTAAGCTTTTATTGGCATGACCGCCGTCATAATGATCCTCCCAGGTGAGGGGAAACTTTGTGGGTGGTTCGTTAATGATATGAGCAGCCTTTTCATGTTATGGCAAGCTACAACTTTGTTATATAGATACCAAAATGACATCATTTATCAACAAGACAATGCCAGTACCCATGTATCCGAAATACACCAGACAGTTTTTTATCTTGTTTGGTACCTCTTTTAGAATGGCCCGCGAAAAGTCCACTTGCCAGACGTGTTTATTCAAATAGCCGACAATATGCAATAGTTTTGGAGCTGCGACAATCTATACAAGATTGCTGGCGAGGAATTGATGACGAACACTTCAAAATTTAGTAAACTCTATTCCAAATCGAATTTTTACTGTAATCAAAAATAAAGGAGGGCAAACGAAATATTAAAAGCCAAAAATGCTTAATAAATAAATATTTAATAACTATTTATAATAAATATTTTTAATAAATTTAGTTTTTTATTTTAGTTTTTGGTTGGTAAACTTGAGGAAATCATTGCTCAAAATACAAATATTTCAACTCAATTGCGGCAAGAGTAGGCGGGTCATAAAGCATTTCACGCAATTTGATCGGTTTAAACTGCAGGAACGATTGCGACAATTCTTGTATCGGCTAGTATGTATCAAGCATAAATGTTATCGTAAAGCAACTGAAAAATCTTGGCGAGGCACAAGTGTATCAAGAAGAAATATTTAATTGAATATTTTATGAGGTGGAAGAAAAACTTCAGGAAAATCCTCAAGTGCCACCCAACAGAAAATTGGAAAAGGTGTCAGCAGTAGACTTAACCAACTGGCGGCCTAACTGAAAACAACCGAGCATAGCCTGCTACTATTCCAACTGTTGGTCTCTGACTAGATTTGCTGGTTTGAGCCAACGGTTGGAATACTAGCAGGTATGCTAATTTATACATACAAGCCGTAATGAATAAAATTGAAGGAAAAGCAAAATATATCTTATCTCTGGCTGGGAACCCTCAAACATTTCTAGAAATCTAAAGAAATCTAAGAACTATTATAGGACGCAATGAGTGGCCGCTAAGAACTTTCTTACTACAAATCCCACCTTTGAGCCAACAAACAAAGCGGTGCAATGACTACAGGCTTATTGTAAAAAAAACTATAGAAACGGTACAGAGTATCGAACAAATTATACAATGAAGTATTTCCCGTGATCAGAGCGTTTTTCAAGGAAGATGCAATGGCTGCATTGACATCTAGTCTAAAGGCAAATGCATTGAAGAGACTTACGCATTTCTGTGTATGGTGTTTAGATTGAGCGGCACCGGGGACAACCAAAACTACGAAAATCTTGCTAATGTCAGCTCGTCGTGATTGTTAAAATAAAATTTGATGGCTTTATAAGGCAACTGCTGATTCGAACAATTGACCACGAAAAATTTTGCAATGCAACAGACAGATAACATAGGGGGAGCATGATAGTGAAAATCACAAAACAGTTCGTTCCACTTTTTTGCACATTGCGTAAATACTCTAGACACCATACTATAGTGACTTAATTGTATTTTAATTTATATAAGTGCGGTTCTTGATGAAAGCTAAATAAGCGGTAAAAGAGATTTTTTTGCGGTGAAGTAACATTTTTTTGAAGAACGATGAGGTAATTGGGAACGCCATTCAAAAATGTATGTCACATCGTTTCGGTACCTTATCATAAATTACTACGATATCGTTCCAATATCTTATCATAATTTTTTTATACGATCATTTATATATAAACATCATGATAACATTTAAAAACGCAAAACACGAAACGAAACTAATCTCAATTACTATGTATGATATACATACACTACAAATCGTATATGTTTTATAGTTTACTATCATTTAATCCGTTTCAATAAAAAGTTACTTTTCAAATACAAGATTGATTGTTTGGTTGTAATTTTAAGTTGTAAAATTTAGCCAAAGGATTAAATTTAAATTATTTACAATATCTAGTCTACACCCACCCGCATTAGTTTTAAAGTGGTTTTGGTCATTGGTATGGTTTCTTAATAAAGATAGCGCATAGAGGCTTAATACCAGGTGATTTATTAAATGATTTATATCGATTGTTGCTCTTTCAATGTTAAATTGTTTTCTAAATTGCATAATACGCAGCCGAATGATTCACAACCGTATATAGATTTTATTGAAGATCCACACTTTCAAATTCGCAAACATAATTATAATTAACAATTTAAATCGCAAAATCGCAATTTTATTAACAATTGCTGTTAACTGATGGGAATATATGTTAGGTTAAGTTTTTCCTCAATCGATAGGATAGACTGTATGGTGTTGATTTTTCTGCGATCATTTTATAAAATGATCATCAATCATTCATTATATGCTGTTACTGTTTTTGCGTGCCTTGCGTTCATACGATCTATTCATAAATAATAATCAAGATATCTAGAATAAAAGTTATAGATGTGAAAGCTTTATTTGTTTACATATATGTACATACTTGAAGAGCTTTCAAATGTATGTATATGTACACTTGTAAATACAATTTTTAATTTGATTTGTAGTGATTGGTATTATGCAATTGATATTTTATTGCAATTTGAGGTTAATTTAAGATGAGCACAAAACGTTTAAGGAAAGTTTAAGTGGGATTAGCGAATATGATGAACTTAAGATTCTTCGCAAATTACAATTTGAGGTTATGTCATTTGTTTAGTTGTGCAGTTATTGTTTGCGTAAGAGTCCACCATATTTGAAAATTTAATTGGGTAATTATAAACTCAGAAATTACAAACAAACCAATTTTATTCATCGTAACGATCAAATTATTTACCTACGGCACTAATCGAATTAGGTATATTAACTATCATATTCAATAGTTTTTTTTTATCTTTATTGTCGAACATGAATAAAATGTCATTTTGTCACTAAAATGATAGATCAATGACAATCCATGAAAATTGATAGCCTGCCTAATTAACTTAAGTGCTGATTACACCTTAGATACCAATATAAATTCAAGACTACAAGAATTTGATAATATTTATTGAGTTGTCAATGAATGTTTACAAGCGTCGTTTAATCGGAAATCTGCAATTCGCCAATTATAATTTCTCACAGATAAAAAATGAAAGTGAGTAACCAGCCAGTATAAATATATATATCAAAATAATTGAGATTAGAAATTTGCGTGCAACCATTCATACTCAACAATTTACTTTATCGATATTCCTACCATCATTAATCACTCAAAAGTTTAACGAGTTGAAAATTATATTTAATTTACAAAAGAAATTCGATTCACAACAAAATGTATTAAGGCAAATAGGTGTAGGTCAGGAATTTCTATGAATGAAATTTGTGTTATGAGGTTTCATTGTGACTTTGTACAAGACGACGTAATTTTTTCTTTTATAATCTCGTTTGATGAAAACAAAAAAAAAACATAAATTTAACTCCACGCGGCGGCACGACATCAAAACTACATAGTTAATATTTTGATATTAGATACTTAAAGCAGTTTCACCATACGCGATAAAATTTTCAATGATGGTTTTTCGTACCGTTCAAGGTTTATCCCTAATTAAAATAAATAATTATTTTTGCATATCATTATATTTAAAATTTATTCATAATGTTCAATGAACCGATATCCATCGAAAACTTAATATATCAAAGAAGTCATAAGTCAATTTAAATTATATAAAAAATCATAAGAGACTATCAATTATATAAATACACAAACTTATAAAAGAAAACGATGACATTCATTATTTGGAATACCTCTGCATAATGGTTAAATTGAATTCAATAAAACTGAAATTACGTTTTGTTTTCTTTATATGATCAATCTTGAAGTTCATTGTAACTGTTTCGTATGAATATAAAGAAACGTTTATAATTAAAAGAAAACAAGTTGTTTTGCAGATTGAAAAATTCCAAAACACTTATATATTAAACAAAATTAATAAATCTAAACTGAATATGGTAGCCTCAATTATATTAGAAAGGATGACGTGCGTGAAGACTGAATCAACAAATAAAATCAAAAGTCATTTTGAGTGAAACTTTTGGTTTTACAAAATTTTATGCGAGAAATTTGTTAGTGTTTTCTAAGGTTGTAACAAATTTTAATTACCTAAAATTTAGCAGATTACATATTAAATCTAGAATTTGGCACTAAATAATTCGACCAAATATTTATCAATTCGCAATGAATACTCTGCACCAATTTTAATATCGCACGACATAGCTAAATCCCACTTAATTTTTAATTTGTTTGTGTGTGGTTTCTTGTAAAGCCATTTTTTTTTATTTATTAAGTGTTAAACAAGACAAATATTGATTTCTAATCGATGAACACATTATAAAACGTTAAACATTTACCGAACAAATATTTACGTTCCTACTTGTTATTTTTAATCAGGTCATAATTATAGAGATAATAATAGTAATATTTTTAATTATGTATTAAAAATGTCAAATACATAATATTAATTAAGATAGCGTTAAATTGTGATCAAGAGCGCGCCGTACCAATACACAATTTTAAATTGTCTGATCTTTATCTCTCTCCATATATAAATGATTTATCAATTAATACAAGAAATAAAAAATTAAAATAAATTTGCATCAATAATTTATCGCGAAAGTGTAATAAATATTAACACGACTTTCAATTTTTAGTTGTTGGTTAAATTAAGCTCTTTGTCATTGAACTTTAACGAAAAAGAAAAACCGTACGAAAATCAATTTGTGACAAAATAAAAATTAAAAAATTTCTTACATTTCTCATGCTCCAATTTCTTATTTTGGATTGGTTTTAAAATTATTAAATAAACTATATATTTTAATAATAGTTATTATATTGTTTATATATTTAATTTTATCAAAACACCATTATTTTATTACAACACACAATCGTTCGATTAAAACAAACATTATATACGAGATCTATGATCTTCGATATTTTGGGAGGTTAAAATTGTGTAACGCCGAAATGTAATTTTAGCTTTTGTGTACGTAAGTAATTACCCTTAATTGTGTTATACAGAAAATCAAATTACAATTTTGCAAACGAACTTAATTTTCAATGTAAACAGCCAAGGCTTAAGTAAGACATTCAATTGTGTGCGATGTTTTCGACATATTGTATTTGGTTCGTGGATTAAGCTAATTGTTCGCATCTTATAATTTTATGTCATGCCAATTTCGTATACGTTTTTATTTTTATTCGAGAAATACAAAGGAATTTTTTTAAAGAAATTGTTAACTTGATGTACTTGAAGAGGAATTGACACTGATGACTTAGTTGTATTTATTAGCGATCTTGTTCTTATTGGACCCTTGATTTAAAGAATGCACCGAACTTGGTCTCAAATATTTGAATTCTTTTCTTTCTTTTCTTTGCACCTTTTAATGCTTCTCTCATTATTAAACCATCGCATAACTAAAGACCTAACCAGCATTGTGTTCATCCTTAGCTTGTCGGCATACATTGTATGTTTGAATTTAATTAAAGATAAAACAATAAAAATGTAACTAAAAGGCATTTAAAAATATCTTAGTACATTTCAATCTTAACAGGTTATGTACGTAGTAACTTGAGTTACCGGTGCAATGCACTAAAAACATCGAACATGTATAAATCGTAGAAAATCAGGTTTAGATTCTACGATAAAAATCGGTTAATCAGTAAAAAATACTGTAAAAAAAAGAAAGTTAATCTTTAAATTACTTTAAAGATAAAAGTCTCTTTGTTTGTTGGTTTTTAGAAAACATTTTAAAGCCAACATTTTTTGCTTCATTCAATATGCTTATTGTGTTGATTGTGGCAAATACTACACGACATAGACTTTTTGCGGAGCTGTCAGAATATTGCAAACATTTGTTTACATTCCCCGTTTTAAGTCTCCCAGTACGTCTCATTAGCTAGCAGAACAGAACATTACAAGATAGTATGGATAATTATAGTCTAATAAAAGTCTAATTATACTAGACTAGAACTTCAGAAAAAGTTAGCAGAACCCAAAAATGATTTAAAAACAATTGGAAAATTAAAAGTTAATTTTAGGCGAATTAAATGCCCTATTTAATTTTTTTATTCTGCTCGTTCTAGAAAAAGTATAAGGCTTTATTACTTCAAAGCTAGTTAACCTTAATTGAAAATCGGACAAAAATCAAATTAGAACGTAAACCAAGATCAACTGACATACGAATAATTTTACGCTCATTATGGCCTAATCAAATGTCTCATTGAACAGTTTTAGGCTCCACTCGTTTTTGACCAAACTTTAGGTTAAGCCCCTAGAAAGAGCAGAATAAAAAAATTTAAATAGGGAAGGGACTTTAATTAGCCTAAAACTAACCTTTAATTTTCCAATTGTTTTTAAATCATTTTTTGATTTGGGTTCTGCTAACTTTTTCTAAAGCTAGCAGAATCCGCGTTTTAATTGGAAGGGGTGAGCCATACTATAATTATCCATACTATCTTGTAATGTTTTGCTGAATGAGTTCTGCTAGCTTAAGGGACGTCTCCCGGTTTTAGTTATATCGTTTTCTTTTGGGGCAAAATCCGGAAAAAATTTGCGTACATCAAAATTTTTTGTGGTAAATCACTTTTTTGTTTTTTTTGGCACAACAAATAGCAAAAAGTTTCGATGTATGTACATCAAAAACTGAAAATGTAGATTCTTCCATATTAACTACCAAATACCCATCTATATATATAGGGTGACTCTTAAGTAAGTACAACCAATTCGGGAGGTGATGAAGGACATTAATCTGGACGAAAAATTATATGACAGCACATATCCTATCTGTTACCGTTACAGACTTTGAATTTTACTCATAACTTAAAAATTATTACTCACAAATTTCTTAAATAAACGTGTTCTTGTCGCAAAGTTAATAGATAATAAATACACGAATCAAAAGAACGAATGAGTTTTACTGGAATAATTGTTTTTTTTACATTTTAAGATTTTCACAACTTTTATAGGGTGATGTCTATACTTATTATCAATTTACCTTATTATTGGCCCTGTGTTTGATAAACTAATTAATTTACGATAAGAAAACTTTTATTTGAAACATTTATGAGTAATAGTTTTTAAGTTATGAGTGATATTCAAAAGTAACTAAATTTACAGTAGAACCTTGATTATCTACATAATGACAACATATAGGATTTGAACAGTCTTATAATTTTTTGTTCATATTAGTGTCCTCCATCACCTCCCGAATTTATTGTACTTATTTAAGGGTCATCCCTTATATAAAAACGAATGTTTGCGCTGAAACTCAGGTGAGTTGATGTGGGCTGACCACGGGGTCTAAGGGCTCCGGTACAATTTTTTTTAAATTAAATTTAATTCTTTTTTTTAATTTTTCCGCCAGAACCGTGACATGCTCGCACATGAGGGATGCGTCTCCATGAGATGGATCAAGGGGACTCTTCTTATGAGTTCCATACCGTTTATCCAAACGGATTCTAATTTTGCATAAATATTTTAGTTTTCGTAATATTTTTGAAGATGCCGTACTGGTACAATACAATTTTTTCCCCAAAAAATTTGTTTTGTGTGATCGTCATAAAATGTTTATTATTTATCAAGTTATTTGTCCAGAACCAAGCTTATGTTTGAAGAGGTTAGACTCTGGAGTCTAGAGGCGTAGGTACAAATTTTTTCTAAAATTTCATTTTTTATTAAACTTTTTCACGGGAATGAATATAGGAAACGGATTATTTGAAATTAGTAATATGCTCGAATCCGAAGGGTCGACCCCATGAATCAAGGGATGCTCCCAAGGGACACTCCTAAGTTTCTACCCTTTTCATCCAATCTGATTCAAACTTTGCATATGAAATGTATACCAAAATGAGCAGGTTTTCGTAATATTTAGGAAGGGAACGGCCCTCCTGGGTTAGGTGCTCTAACCAATCTTTCCTTAAATGTCGATTTTTCAAAAATTTGTTTTATTTTTATTAATCACAGAAATTCCTTTTCATCTGACTCCATTTACTCGAATTTACGACGCAAGCATGAAGATGGGGACCATAAACAAAAATTATATTGCCAATTAATCAAAGCTTTCAAGAAATTGTATTTTACAGCAACTTGATAGTCTTTACTCTAGTTCTAAATAAAATATATGGAGCTCATACATAAACGACAAAGTATAGTATATGAAAAAATGTTTTCAAGGAGAGTTGATATAACGATTTATCTCTATAAGGATGTAATCGTCAGCAATTAGGAACAAAATCGATTCAGTGAACAGAAGGAAAAGCTGCTGTTTTAAAAATATTGTACGAAACCAATCAATTGAATCGATCCGTCAAAAAGAATGTCGTCTTCCAGAGCTGCTGAAACAAATGAACAGAATGACACCCGACTGGAAAACAATCGCTTGCGATATCGCCGATCCATAGAAAAATTGATAGATAATTTAAAGTTATAGAAACATTCAATTACCATAAAGACTATGATTATACTATGCACTCCAATGTTTTAATTTAGTAAATGGATACCATTTGTTTGCATTGTCATCCTTTAAAGTTTCACATTGAATCGATTGGAATGTGTTGTTCGATTTAAAATTATACCGATTATCAATATCAATATGGGAACATGATCTGGTTCCACAGAGATAGCGTCATCGTTATTTAAATGATTAATAATGTGATGACCAAGACACAATCATTTAAAACGTAATCCATATGATGGCGTGGCAGTTGTTACTGTTAAATAAAATAATCGTTGCTAAATTAATTTGGTAAACAACTTAAGCTAGATTTTATTGTATTTTGATTATTCTTAGAAATTTATTATGCTGTTTCCAAAAACAAAATACTGGTTAAATCGAATTTTGTTATGCAAATAAATCCAAATTTTTTTTTATTAGCAAAACAAAAAATCAACAAATTATCCTATTCTATTTTGGGAATTATGAGGCAACGGTTCAATCACCAGCCAGTCACCCAAACTAACTAAGAAACTCTTTATTAATTTTTAAATCAAATTAAGTATTGAATTTTTAATAGTCATCACAAAGCACTACTTTCATTTTCAAATTCATGATGTCACCTAAATGACAATCACACCTCAAACACGAAAGAGAAGGCCATCACGAACTTCAGAAGACTGGGTACAAATCGAGTCAGCATTGCTCAAACCCGTTCGTCTGAAACAGAAGAGCAACGGAAACTAAGACGGGAAGCTAGTGTCAATTTTGGAAAAATGTATAGATTATGCGTGTATTGCAGTGTCTTCAAATTTAAAAATGAAACACTAGGAATGTACTGCGCGGGCAGAAAAATGAAATTACAAGAGTTACATTAACCACCCGAACCATTATCAACGTTGGTGTCAGGTAATGGAGGCCAATCGAAACATTGGCCGCAAGTACAATTCAAGTTTCCAAATGACATCGTTTGCTGCAACAAATATCGATCGAGAAGGATCACTACTACTACTGCCGAACGAAGATTGCAAATTTCTTAAGTAAACATTAATTAACAAACCGAACAACATTGTCGATTCAATATGGACACAAAACGAGAAATAGTCGATTGTTTAGAACTGTCCTTTAACAAATGCCAGCTGATAACTACAAAGTTGTAATTAGAGCAGACAAAACACCTGTTGGCTAACACGAAAGACAGTATACAATGCACCAACATGTGATGAAGTTACGATCGTTATATAGTTGGCGAAGAATTTAACTCGTGTGACATAATTTTTTATCGCAGAAATGGTGATTGGTAATGTTCGCAGAAATATTAATAGCTATCTGTCGACTAATTAAAATCTGCCAAAGGAATAAACTGTTCTATCGTCGTTTTTCAAATTACGCGGTAGCAATGTATCAAGTCAATTATTTAAAATTAAATAATTTCAACTGCATATTGATATAATTGAACTTCGACTACTTCAGATTTACTTTAATTCAATCAAAAATGCTATGTGCGTTCAGTGAATCAAGGCATTTAATGCTGTTTAAGATGGCACACAGTTTCTAACAGAAAAAATGTTTTTGCTACACACCGCGAGAAGCAGCACTGTAAAATCAATGGATTTTTCTTTTATTGTTCTTGTAGATTATGGTTCCAGCTGTCATAAAAACATAAATCTAGTGCACAGTGGGTTTTTCTAACAGTTTTGTGAAAAAGCTAGAAATATTTTATATAAATATGATTTTAATATATGTTTGTAGTGCTACCTATATGTTCCTGCTATCTTATACGCCATGGCATTTGTATAATTTTGAATTCTGACTTCTACTCATAAGTAGTAAATGACTCTCGGTAGTTGACAATGATATTCATCAAAACTAAACTATCACGTTCATTCTAATTGTATAAAGTTCGGTTTAAAAATATCTTACGAGTATAATGTGTTTAACCCATTTAAATCTGCTCATAAATTCATAATTTTAACATGTATATTAGTCATAACATTATTAAAATCACGATTGATTTGTAACACGAGTATACTAGTAAATGAGATCCACGTCTGGTGATAATTGCTCTCATTGAACAATAATTATACTATTTAGTTCTATAAACATACTTTTACGATATTAATTCACTATAATTATATAGGCTGTCAAACTAAAACTCTGCTTATAAATAGTTTTGATTCGGGTGTGATTTTTTGCATTATTAAATTTATTAAGTCATGTGTACATACATGTATTATGAAACTATAAATACAATTAATAAGTTTATAATTATATATAGTTTATTTTGAAATTTATTTCATACATATATCGATTGAGTTTTGACCATGATGTGCGAATTTAAATTACATACCCATATCTCGCCGCATGTTATTCTAGTGAATTATTTAATTTTAATTATTATTTGTCTAAATATCCAATGTGCGGTTTATTGCGTAAAACGCATCTCGACCAAATGAGGCCATGCGATTTAACACTATAGTTATTTTCACTGTCGTAACAGAAACGTATAAACATACCTCACGAAGAACCCTACCTTAAAAGTTATTTTACAAACCGTTTAGAGTTTTTCTTCATATTCAATGTTATATGGGAAAACAGAAATCCAAACAAGACGTAACATTTTTGTTCGGCGATTCGGAAATGATCAAAACACTATCTATATTGATTTATTGCAATACGCTTGAATACGCTACTACTAAACAGACATAAATAAATAAAATTGACCTGGGCAAATTGCTGTATATGAAACGATCTACTATATGCAACAAACGAAAATTTGCCCGCGTCTGATTCGTATAAATTGTGAATGAAAAATTGGAATTTTGCTTTAAATCAAGTTTTTTTTGTATAAATAAGGCACGCGATTTTTATTTTGTTTATTTTACGCGGTTTTTTTTTTGTAGTTATAAAATTTATAATAATAGTAAACGTTACACATAAACACATAAACTGTTGAAATATATAAAATTAAATTATATCTAATTATAAAATAGAAATTAAGAGTATTAAAACGACACTAATAAACGTAAATTTCGAAATTGAAACTGAACCAAGTAATTTTTTGTTGAATTTAAAATTGAAAATTAAACGATAATTTGTGATACTCTGAGATATAATGTTGGTCCATTGTAGTTGCGGGAATTCTGTTTGATATTTAATTAGTTTGTCTCAATTTTTTACGAATTATGTGTGTAGAAACTTAACTGTCCATAATTGAGTAACGTCTTAATAGATTGAAATTTTAATTCGATTGAAATTAATCTAATTTTATCGCCTTGTCTGTAATGCTTAACGAAAGTTACAAAATTTAAACGAGCGTGTGGGTAAAATATTTTAATGAGTTTGTTAATTGGACCTTAAATAATGGCGGTGTGTGCGGTTGCTCTCATGGATATTTCCATCAAATTAATCATAATCAAACTAGAAAGTAGAATCATTTAATGTTTGACTGTATTTAGTCTATATTTTCGTACGTTCTGCAAGTACGTAAAGTTGAAGATTTGATTTTACAGATCGTAGCTGACTAGGCCTGGTCTCATAGTCGTTTATATGGATATCGGAAAATTCTCATCGGCCCTTTCTAATTTTGAGTGAATTCTATTTCGGTCGATAACAATACACCAAAGGATTGCACTAAAATACCACCATATAGAGGTAATCACTATTAGCTTGACATATCTAACAGCGTATGTGTCGTTTGAACGAGGACTTGCTCAGTAAAATTTTTTGAGTACTTTCATCGGCTCTTTTTGATTTTTGACAGAAGTGAATGGTCTTTGTCCATATCTAACAATAGAGAAGGTATGTTGCAGCAGAATGGAAAGGCATCTAAGGTCTCAACCAAATCCCTTAAAAGAATTTAAACACGGGGGCTATCTTTGAAAGGAAGAAATTCCAAGGCGGAAGTTCAAAAGGAATGAGAAAATGCGCTCATATGTCTACTGCATCAAAACATTATGAAACGAAAACAATAAATTTCCGCGGCATCGTTTTGTTAAACTTGCAAAATTCAATTAACTGAAAAATAGGAAAGAACCTATGACAGTTTTGCTAAAAAAAGTGTACAGAGCAAGTCAACATTGAAATGAAACTTACCTCGTTTGATAGGTTACACACTTAGGTTAGGAGTTACCTGTAAATGGTGGAATTTTGTTGCAATCTGTGTGATGGCTTGTTACTGGCCTACATGAAATGGAGCCAAAAATCATTAAGAAACGATGAGCGGTTTGCTGAAAAAATCATATTGAGCAAGTCTACATTTCAATAGTTCGTAATAATTTAAATGAAAACTTCATGATAATTTAAAATAATTTGTTTAATTTCAAAATTTAAATTAAAAATTTTAATTAGTGGGGGTGTTATTAAAAAGAATTTAAAAAGGTTAAATTTTCCATGAAAGATAATTTATCAAAAGAAAATAATTATTTTATGAGCAATTTAAATTTGATAATGAATTTTAAACAAAATTAGGCATTTATTTAAATTAATTTTACTAAAATTTTATATTTCATTCCATCTAGCGAATTTTCAATAAAATTTGATAACTACAAATTTTGATATTTATGCCTCATGAAAATGTACAAAATCAACATCATTCGCGGTAATTCATTGGTTTATTCTGCTAGCTTGGCTTGGTGAGATTTTATTTCGAATTAGAAATTAATAATGATAAAAGTTTTATATAATTATTGATTTTGTGACATAATAAAATACATTTGAAGATTATCAATTAATTAAAATCTATATAAATCTTTGATTTTGTAGCATATCGTTCACATATGTCATTAAATGAGGCGTTGAGAAGCAAAGGGGTCCAACCGCAATATTTAACTTTTACAGAATATTGATTTCAAAATTTTGGTAAATTTTAGTTTGATCTGGTGATCGCAGTTTTTTCCCTTATAACTTAAGGGAAAGTAATGAATAATGGTTTTGTATGCAACATCAACAATTCAACTAAAAGTTCCATTTAATATGAGTAAACTTCAACAATATTATCAAAATTGAAATTTTGTGGGTTGGACCACTCTGCTTCTCAACGCCTCAAATGGAGTTAAGTTAGTTGCAACCTGATCCAGTAGTGGCGTTTAGCCAATTCTTTTACTTCCCCGTAGATGTCTCAAACTCAATTCGAAAATTGCTCGAAAAATTTTGTTCGTTTTTTTTAATTAGCCGGTTCACACACAGCATTTTTTAAACAAATAACTCAAGCAGCACTTGCCTCTTCTTCATATATATTGCATGCTTGAGTGAAACAGACAGGAACAACAAAATTTAAAAATCTAGTAGGTATGTGTTTCAGCATAATGTAAAATTTCTCATATTTGCTAAAAATCCTTATTTTAAAATTTTGTTTATAGGCCAAGGGGAAGAAGAAAAACGCATCGTGTAGTCGTATCGTGTATTATTTTATATAAAAACTCCAAAGAACAAAATAAAAAGAATCATTTTCAAGCTCGTCGTTAGATGCCAGCAAAATTGCATTAAAATAAAAAGTGAATTATTCAAACGTGTAATTTGAATATATTTATGAATATCTGAATATTCGGGTGTACTACGAAAAGCCGGTTTTCAAAATCCCGGTTTCAAAGGCTCGGTTTTCAAAATCCCGGTTTCAAAATCCGGTTTTCAAAATTCAGGTTTTTTAAATTTCGGCTTTCCAAATCCCGGTTTTCAAAATCCTGGTTTTCTTTTCTTCTGATTCTAAAGTCTTGATTTTGAGAAAAATATTTTTTATTAATTCGGGTCGGCCGGACTAATAATATTTTAAAATAAAAATAAGATATCTTGCCCAAAAATTTACTAGCAAAAATCAAGGCTACGAAGTCAGAGGAGGGAGTCGGTCTCGTGGAGTCGGTGCTATTTTGCCGGAGCCGGAGTCGGAAAAAAACTGAACTCCAATTTTTTTTTTCAAATTACAACAACAGTGCCATAAATTGCGACCCGCTCTAAAATTAGTCGAACTCCTAGTTTTTGATGGTTTTGTAAGATTAACAAAAAAGCAATATTTTGTTAATACAACATTTTGAAATGCAACATTTTTTATCGACCCCAGAAAAACTATTTCACGTATCGAATTTCAACTAAATCTGTTAAGAAATGGCCAAATTCCATCCATATTAGCCATTTTCTGGAACTTTATCGCAAACTAATTTCTGAATTTTGTAAAAAAATTATTTAAGAGTCCCATTTTCCCACATGTCAAATTTTAAAAATTCAAACCGGGATTGCCTATAAATCGGGATTTTTTTTTATATAAAACCGGGATTTTTAAAACCTGGATTTTGACAACCAGGATGTTAAAAACTGGGATTTTGAAAACCAGGATTTCGTTACACACTCGCATATTCCAAATAAAAAAAAAACATATTGAGCCCGATTCTCGTGGCATAAAATTGCTGTTATGTTATTTTATTTCCCCGCTTCCTATTGGAAATTGTATTGAAAAAAAAAAAATAACATAAAATAACACACAAGTTTTAGATCCCGGAATCGGCCCCATTATTGCAAATTTTATGTAGTACGGTTTAAAAAATATGACAGTCAACTAGAAGAGACAATGCAACGCATTGATGCTGATAAGCAAGATACCGAAACGTTATAATTGAATGCGGTTCCGATACAATTTGATAATTTTTCTATATTATAGATTAGATTTTCTAGATTTAGTCGCATGCACACAGGCACTAATGAACCTTAGAATTTTGTTCCAGTTGATTTTTCTATTTTGTCAACAAAATTAGACAATATTGGTTTACAAAAAAAAAATTGACAAACTTTTTCAAAAGTTTCTATCAATTATTTTTAATTATTCATTGGGTGACATCTATTATCCGATCTCAAAGCAACAGCTTTAGTTTTTCGATGCATTTTAATTTTCCTTTGGTGTTAATAAAACATTTTTATGTCAAATTTTGATCATGTGATAATTGATTATTATGTATCATAAATACATTAAAAAAATTTAAAAAAATCAAAATCAAAATACAAATGTCTGTTTTGCGGTGAACACCGCAACTCTAAAATGGTTTTATTTTCCTAAAACTAAAAATTGGTTTACATTAAAGCGTCTTCAGTTTTATACAGTGCAATTGTTCTTGTAAGCTAAGCGGGCTTTGTCAAAGCAAAACTGCTAAAGATAGAGCGTTTTCTTTAGAAATTTGTTATATTTAATTTTAATTAAATTGTTTTTATTGTAGGATTAATTTGTGTAAATCTGAGCCAATTATATAATTTGATTTGGTCAATAATATTAAAAAAAATCGTACTTGCCTAATTTTATGAACACCGAAAAAGCTTTAACTGACATCAAATGCGATGTGTTTTAAGGGGGTAACATTATTGGTTCTAAACGTGTTGTAAATTTTAGCGAAAAGATTGTGAAATTATAATTGATAATTTTAAAGACAAAAACTCAATTCCCTTTTATGGGAGTAGCGAAAATTGTATTCCTTAATAAGAGCTCTATTTGTTTAAGGTGGCTCTAACTAAATGCATAAATACATAAAACTAAATTTAGAATTAGTTTTGAACGACTCCCATTTTTCGAGTTTCAATTTTGAGGTCCTACCTTAAGCCAATCAGATGACACACGGCCATAACTCCGTTAGGTGTATGCCACTGTAAGTGATGACATGCAAGTAGGATTGACTCTAACAGCGAATCACTGCTATATGCATTTACCCCACCGTTCATAATCAGATGACATAATATCCCATTTGCATCCTTTCTGTAACTGCTTTCGGAGCCGGCATTTTTCGATCCAAACTCGACCACAACTTTAACCGCTATTTGGTCGTCACGATTATCATTAATATTTTTTGTTATATTTACCAATATCAGTATTTATGATGGTTTTAGGGAAACTACATATTTTCATTTTAAAAAATTAAAGCAGAATATTTTAGAACGTATTATATTTTTTCTAGAGGATTCATTCATCAAACGCATGTTCCCTAGGCAAGAATGGAAGCTGTATCAGCCAGTTCGTAAGTAATAGCTTATGTTCCGCTCAACTGCCCTCCATATGCGGTTCAGTTAAAAACTAGCGAAACTTCCGAATTTCTTCAATGAGATCCAAATAACCCAAATACAGCTCAAAAAAAATTTACGAACTGTATCCGGTAAAAATCGGCCAGTTATGGTTCTGAATTTGTTCGGGGATATCCACTTAAGAGCTGTTTCAATAGACACAATCACATTGATTTTGAAAATTATTTGTATTGAATTTGAAGTTCTTGTATTTCTGTGAAAGAATGAGATTTATTTGGGACAAAGCGATCCGAAAATAATTTTTGTGTTACATATTGTGGTTATATAGAGGTCTGTGGATCCAAATAAACGGAAGTAAAATTTTTAGCGGAAAGTCCACATAAATTAATGAAAACTGCAAGTGATATTAGAACAATCCTTAACAAATTCATAAAACGTTCACACTAGATAAATTGTTCTATTCGTCTAAAGACATTTAAAGATTATAAAATAACCTAAAGTCTAAAGTGTTACCAAGATGTGCATACTTCTTCTAATGGAAGACGAATTGGGCATTTATGTGTACCTAAGATAAATTTTTGATTAACTTTTGATAAGAAATTTTATATTATTTACACATTTCAATGCTACACATTTCAACACTTACACCTTTTGTTGATTTGTGAAGCTACACTTTTCGATATGTTACTTCGGATTCGCACATTAACTTCAAGTTTTAAATTGACTAAAAACCCGATGGGAGTTTTTAAATTATGTAGTAAAAAAAATAAATTATAAAAGACGATCCAGAGCTTGTGTGGAGTTAGTTAAAAGTAAACAAAGTTTTATGATGACCATGAAATTTTGAGTATTAAATTTTACGATGCTAAAGCTTGCGAATTAAATTTTATTTTTTTGCGATAAACAAAATAATTAAAAGACATATACGTAAAATAACTATCAATGTTTAAGTTGCAAATTTAAATATTCAATAGTAATTGTACGAGATTTCGAAGGCCCAGTAAGTTCTTATCTCAAGTTACTAAAATGTCAGACTATGGCTTGTTTCTTTTATGGTATAGAACATATGAATCATATATGAAAACTACATTGATAAGAATTCGAAATTAAGTAAAATTTGCATAACTTGATCAAAACATTTGATAGTTTGAAAAATTTCCTGTACATTTAATAGAAGCAATAACCTGTTACAAAGTTTAAAAAACTATTTCAAATTATTTAATGCGTGTTTATTGATTTACGATTTACTTTATGTATAATTTTTACCCTTGAATGCAGTTTTTATAATTATTTTTTGCCTCAGTGTAATTGTAAAGTGGATTGATTCGTTATGGTGTATGGCACAAATAATTTGAAAACATGAAATTTTTGGGTGAGAAATTATACAGATTATCGTATTTAATGGAATATTATTTCATAATTTATATGAGTTGTTGAAAACGATTCAATTATCGATACAAACCGTAGCTAATTTTGCACCATGTTGGGAAAAATATTGTGTCAAGTCATTCATACTCGTAATGTGCTATTTATTGTGTGTGCTAACAAGTACTTTTTTCAAGTATTTAGTTTAATAAAAAATAATAATTTATTCATGAACTTACGAACAAATTGAATTAACATTTGCCTCGAGCTTACCTGAAATTATAATAAACAAAAACATTATAAATATTAAATACATTTTAACACTATTAGATTAAATAATATTTTCTAATCAAAATTCTAACCCGACCTACGCAAGTCGAAAACGTAATAAACCGAAGAAATTCCACGTAAACCAATATTTTATTGCAGCGCCATAATTCATTTATGGTAGAAAAATACCAATAATGTAGTTTTATTGAAAAGAAAGTATATCTTATGTTAGATTAAATAATAAAAGTGCCGAAACGTTATCGTACGGCTGTATAATATCTTATCGCGTGCAAATTTGTGTGTGAAATAATTTGCATTGTATTTTATTTTTAACTATAGATAACTAAATATAACCAAAATTTTGTTTAAATTTAAACTTGAGTCGCGTAAGGATTCATATCTGTATTTTGGATCGGTGACGCTAGCGATATATGTATACATATTTTGTGATATGTTATCGCTGCATATTATATCTATACTTTATAGTCCTACAATTAATTTATATAAAGATTTTAATCATCCGGTAGTAAAAATTAGAAATGTTAAATCGCAGTCGCCGAGTCACTTAGAGTATGCCTGTACTTTAATCCATAGCTATAAAGTACTTGGAATTATATCACAATGGATGTTTTTTTTACAAAGTTTGAGTAGTATTCTAATATATCCAAATACTTATATGTCAAAAACACAAATTATGTTATTAAATTCAATTTAATCTAATTTAGTCTAAATTAGGAATCTTAACAAATATTATTTCGTAAATTGAATAATCACCAATTTGGTGTTGAAGTTTCATTGAAATGTACCAAACATAAAAGACGTGCGAATAAAATAATGATTAACGTAACATAAATCAACTAAGCCAAATAAAAAAAACGAAAGGTGATTATGTTAGAGCTTAGAGCTTAAACTAATATGACTTACAGGAGTATTATGATTTATAACATACACACAACACGTAAATATAATTATTTTCACACGATTTCAATCATGATCTCATTGTTAAAAAATGATTAATGAGGATAATGCACATACCGCATAGCGACGTATAAAGTTCATGGGTACTAAAATACGAAAGTGCTTATGTGTTTAAGAGATAAGATATCGTGAAAGTGCATTTATCACGCGACGGTTTTTAATTTTGCCGCGTTCAGTTTCTTTCATTTTCTGATCGAATAAAATTGTGCACCTTTAGCTCAACTATGGGCGATTATTTAAAAAAAATCGTCTAATAATTCAAGGTTGCTGTATAATAAAAGCACACTTTATGATTTTGCCATTCATAAAATAATTGAATAATCATAATAAATTTACAACAAGTACCTAACTAGAGAGTGTATATGTATAGAAGCTGAGAATAAAAAATAAAAATGAGACAAAAACTCCAAATACTGAATATATGAAGGCATTCCCGTAATAATAAAATCGTTTTAGGTCCCAGAGACGCGTTTAAAATTGTAAACCATACAAAATAATCAGAGATAATAACTTACTGATAACTTGGAATATAAGCACTTTACAAACCGAATTTTCATCACCCAGGCTATAAAATTTATATTGTTGCTTGATATAAATATTGGGGCAATTACTTGCTATTTGTTACTCAAGCGATGTAATAAAAATCACGTCGCACCGTAATAAAATTGTATTGATTTTGATAACAAAACTTTGATAACAAAGTAGTTTTAATTTACTTAGAAATCACCGGGTATTTACCACAAAGTATACAAGCCACTTAGCTATCGACCACGTAGCTGTTTACAGATACTACTTTCATATGTGAATAGAAATTCCGAACCTTTTACTAAGGTTATCTCCAATAGTCGGCTTAATAGGATTACCAAAATAAAAAACACTCGACTCGTGAATCATGTGTGTAAGAATTTGATAAACCTAAATAGTTTAAGCGTATAATACACGTCAAACCAAGATTAATTGTATTATGAAATTGTAAATAATTTTTACTCGAAAACTAAAAGTGTGGGGAATTTTTGCAATAAGTTCAAAATTAAGCAAAACAAAAATTTCATAGTCTGTAATTAAACATGACAAGCGCAGTATTCAAATTATTTAATAAATCCGCCCACTTTTTATTATCGAATTTACAAGAAAAGACTTATAACCTTTTGTTTAGATATATTTATATGCTATATACAACATATAAGTTGTTATATGTTGAATATGTGCGAATCAAAGTAAAATGCCTAAAAGACTACATAACCTTATCTTGGGTCTCTCGTCATTGAAAATTGTAATTTTTATTCCGTTTAGTATTTAAGTCAGTCAGAATGATAACAGTCTGAAGACGTGTCAAATAATTTATAGTTTTGTAACTCCATGCCAATATTTTAAACAACGTATTAGAATGTAAAAAAGCGTTACCACGAGAGAATAGTGATCGGGAAGCCGAAAGCATTGATAAAATCAGAAAAGTTGCTTTAAAAACAATATTATGAAGCGATTAAAAAAAATTATGAGAAATTCTTTCGACAGCTTTTTTAAGATCGTAGACACCACACCAACCTGTTGTCCACCTTCTTACTTTTAAAAACAATTTCACTGTCACGGACCATGAACTCAAAATATTTAGAAACCGCAGATAAAATTGTAATTGGTCAATAAATCTCAATATTAGATCTGTCTTAAAAACCGAAATGACCTAAGTATTTTTTCATATAAAAAATAAGGTTAGTAGAACAGCGTGCGATTAAGCGCAATTTCGAACAACAAAATCTGGGGCTCTGAGGAAATCCCAACGAAATTAATAGGATTTAACTTTAAAAAGTTTGATGAAAATTTCCGGAATCAAAAATTATTGCTTTAGACTAAACATTGATATTGATTTCAATAATCGATAACAATGTTCTTGGCAGTGAGAACACCAAATTATATGTAATAAGTTAACATCGACCAGAGAAAAGCTTTTGTAACGTTCAGTTATTAGAAATTTGAATTCAGAATGCACTAAAACAGCAAAATTGGTGGTGCGTAGCTTGAACTCGTCTTTGTCGCAGTCAGAGATAATGTGACAACAGCTACACCATCCACGTCGCATGGGAACAGCATAAAAGTAATTGCAAAAACGGAAGGAAACGAGAAGTATGCCTCATTCAGCAGCAGTCTGCCTTCTAGCAGCCCTAAGAACCTTACTAGGATTCAATGGACCAATCACACATTAATCCAAAAATATTATGATTATGTAACCTAATTAATGAGACGGCCAAATCCTGAGGAAATCCCCCAATATGAGGTGTAGTGCCAGCAAAATAAAATAAAATCAGCTTATACTCAGCCCATATTGTTTCACACTTTGAGGGGTTTGAATGTGTAGTCAGATTTCAAGAAGTATTTGAATTAATTGCAATCAATAATCCACCGCCTACATACAAAATTTCATCCGTAAGCCCAGTTAGCACATTTACATAAAAGGTTTTAATTTTCATGCATGAGCCTCTAACATTTTGAAAAAAAAATTCTAAGTGGTGATAACCGAGGAATTAGACGGAGTAGGAGGAGTATTAGACGAATAATAGTTATAGACGATATTATCCTAGAACTACCGGTTGTAACTTTTTTTGTACGACTGACAAAGTTTCTTTGAACCAACGGGCCCGAAGGCCATATATTTGGTTGAAATAGTTTATAATAGAGCCCACATAAATTTTGAAAGACACAAAATTGAGCCTTCGTGTAGCATCTTGGTTGCCCAACAGTCGATATTATCTTCAGGGAATTAGAATTTATTGCACAAACATACACGCAGGGTCTCATAGAATGTTGTAACATCATACGTAATTTGAAGCATATACATACATATGTATTTCCGGTTAGAGACTAACTTTACCAATCCCGTCATTCGACTATAGGTTTCAATATTCTTGGTAGGATAGAGCAGGTTAAAATTCTATTTGGTCAGTCTAGTGTTTCGCTTGTCGACAGAAAACTATTATTGTCTATTCCCTTTATTTCAGCTGATGGCGGTGTGAAAGTAGTTGATTTTCTAGCAACGATAGTAAAAAGTGATATACTACCTTAAGCCTATGTTAAATTATCGTTAAAAGGAGTAAAAATATTCGCCAACTATCTCACTAATTTTTAAATTATTGAAAACATTTAAATTTTCAGTAGTTTGTATAACCCCCTTTTGTTCTTATACAAGCGTCTATACGACTTATCGTTGGTCGAATCGTCATTTTCGTTAGGCTGTCAAAATCGTCTGATCTCAAGCCGAAAGACTAATAAGTATGGTTGACGTCAGGAAAACATTACAACTCATAAAATGTACTGTTAGCGGCGTCGATGGCTGCTTTGACGAAATGTTCAGGGATTGTAGCTGTAGGTATTATCTTTAATTTCAGATACCGAACGCCCTCTCGGGTCACTTGAAAACTGGTATTTATTAAAAAGTTTATCATTAAAAACAATTTTTTTCCTGTTAGGAAACGTCCTATTTTCGATTTTTTTTCGTCATTTTACCTATGCAAAATGTTAAATGCAAAACAAATATGCAAAACCACGGACAAGTTATCCTAGCAAGAGCACAAGAAAAAGTATTACTTGTGACACGAGATATTTCTATCTACCCAAAACAGTATAAAAAATTATTAGAAAGGGACTGAACCCATGAATCACTCCATGTATCACAAATGAAAGTGTCAAGGACAAAGGACTTTAATATGCGTATTCAAACAATATTAAATCAAACGATATTATAGTAACACTAATAGGGAATGAGCAGATTGAAACGCAAACAATGCATATGAAAACTGACAGCGGCTTCCAGTGACGACTGCTGGTATATTTTACTCAGGCTTACAGCAACAAACTCAGACAAGAATAATGTTTAAAAATTGGAACATGAAATGTATTGAACTTAAATCACCCAGAGAGCTACCTTGTTTTGGAACAAAAAATTATCGGGAACCACATCACATTCTCGACGAAATTTCTATTTCGAATAAAAGAATTACGAAAAACACGATAATGATTTTTTGATCAGCAATCGCTTTCTTCAATTCTCATTTGTGAACTGAAGATACGGTCTTCTTACGGCCACTTCGAAAATATTTTTAAAGAAAATCTTCGAATTTAGAAGGTTTTCTTGCAAACCCCATACCGCGAAACTAACATAATTGTTTTTGTTTGGTTATACTACGCACGTCGATTCTAATCCGAGTCCAATCTCGTCCTTAAGAATTTTTTCCAATTTTAAGTTTTTTGATTACACAGTGAGCGCAATTCCCTGTTGTACCATGGAACTGCCAGTTTCTTTCTTCGTAAAGCATTTTCAACGGACTGTTGAAAGCCTCAACAGCATCTGTAACTTGGCGATGATTGTGCTAATTGCCTTACAATCAAACAAATATTATATCTGTCTAACAATTTTTCGCTTTTACTTTTGCTTGTATGCTTTGGTAAACTCAAAATGGATTTAATGCCAAATTAAAACGACATTAATTAATGCGAAAGCATTTGACATTAGTTTCTTTAAATTTTAATAACTTTCTTTTAAAGTTCCCAAGTATTGTTACTCGTATTATATTATATTAATGTTTAGTCTTTCTCTAGGTATCTTATTCTTATTTAGTGAAACATCACTGAGATTCTGTCAAGTTGAGAATTAAGCAGTTACCGGGTAGGTAACCAACCAATGGACATATTCAATTTCCAAAGTTAATTTTCTAATTTTGAACTATAACATAATCTCAAAGGACGGTGTACCAGCCAAATATGAATTACGATAGAACCACATCAAAGAAACTATATGATCATTTATTGAAGAAAGGACGAAACGAAGGCTCTACCTCTTTGGATTAGAAACAACTTTTTTAGGGCGCATGACAGGTTATACAGAAAATCAAGGGGTTTCAATCAATTAATTGAAATTGCAATATTTTTAGTTATTTCGGAAGTGAGTAAATTAAGAGGTTCAAATTTTAAATCTTGCAATTTATTATGACGATTATTATTTGCTTAAAATGGGTATTATAGTAAAAATGAAATGTTTATTATTATGAGATATAGAAATTATTTAGGATCTAAGCGGTTCATATTTAATTGGTAGTCAGGTTATAATATAAGCAGGTGTACAAATAAAGTACTCACTCTAGAATAAACGACGTGTCCGGACTAGAGAAACATTGTTGAGGGGGCCAAATCTCTACATGGGATGTAGAGATTATTAGAACTATGTATCAATTATAATTTCAAGAGTTTTGTAGGTTTCACTTTGGTTTCACCACAAAACTTTATCGATAAATTTTAAGTAAAAGTCACGCCGAAAATTGCATATGATGAGAGAAATCAAGTACACAAGATCTGATAAGATCTATTATAGATAATACAATACCAGTATTATTAAGGTATGGACATGTTAAAATTAACCATATACGTTTTTAAACTTATCTTTTTCGTAACACTGCGACAATAACAAAAAGATTAGAAGAATTTCTTTATTTTCTTACCAGCAAAACCAATGCCGATGTGCGCATGCAAATTGTTTTCAATAATTTAGTTTAAATTAAGCCTTTGTATGGCTTTGAATGGCATAACAATTGTTGGATTTTTCATAATTATTCTTTCTGTTTGGTCTCACTCACGAAATGGAATCTTATCAATTTAACTAATAATTGGATTATCGTAGTAATATTAAAAAAAAATTAATTATTTTATCGTCTACCGAACCGATCGTAAATTAAATTAAATTTTATATCGAAAATACTAGTAAAGCCACACAAAGCTTTTCCCCAATATTAAAAAAAAGCCCAAAAAATACAATGGGCTTAAAATACTATAAATTTACTATAATTAAAAATACGTAATAACGTGATAGTAAAAATTTTCATGTCCAAAAATATAATTTCTATGCTATCATTGAATTTGTTTTTAAGATATGGATTAAGAAATCGTGCGGTGTGTCTGCACTAGAGAGACAACAAACTAAAATTAAAATTTTAATTCGAACTGTCTCCAATCTGTGATATACGGGCACGAGTTTACGGTTCAAATCTATTAATTTTCTGTAGATCTGTGTAACACTTTGTGCGCTAAATGCTTTTAACACCAAAACCATAATTCACTTTCTAATATAAAAACTAATAAAATAAGATACTGATTGATTGGCTTGGATATAGTTTTGTACTTAGGTTTTGTTTTTACTGTTTATTTATCTTAATCGACCATAAAATTATTATTTTCCATTACGCTATTATATTTTGAGGTTAAGGAAAATGTATAAAAGTGTTGTGCGCACGGAATCGCAATATTTTTTGACTCATCTGGATTTGTTGTTTATTTTGTACGTCTATTCCATCACCGCGTCCTCATCATAAATATTTCAGCGATGAGCATCGTGAGAGGTCAGCACGGAACTTTCTATATAAATCTACTTAGGTGTCCATACTTATTAATTAATTGAGCAAAACAATTGATTAATTAAGATGAGCAAAACAAAAACTAAAAAAAATCGTTTTTACCAAATATAGAATTGTAAAGAAAAAGCAACAGACGTTGGCCCAAAAATTAACAATTAAATTAATAAATTGATTAAACTTCAATAAGACATTTAAAAGAGTAAAGCATACACAAAGTATCGCGCGTGATTACCTTAAGGTTATTGAACTTTGCGGCGCACTATTAATATGTAATTATAATTAAAGGTAAACTAATTATAATTAACCATAATAATATGACTTGTTTTGTGTACAGTTGATCTTATAAAATGAGATCAACTGTTTCTTACGTTTATTTATATATTGTGTTTGTAAGAAAAGCGCGCGCGCGCGACTTGATTTCATGCAGAAAGTATCAATGTGTATGTAAATTTGAGTAGACGGAAATTGCTTAGTTTTTGAACATAAAGACTATTAATAGGAAAATGATTAGTCTGGAGAATAAATTATTAATTGTTTTGCAGATACTGTTAAGTCATGTTATGAAATGTTTATATGTAACATGATAATAATTATGTGGTTGTACCGTTAAATATTTGTAAGCAGATTTTTAGATTTTTATTTTCTATACTATGGGAACTTAGAGAAATGATGAAGCGACCAGTAGGATAGAAATAAAACAATATTTTTAGCGACAGTTACGCAAAGAGCAATTTAGATTTTTTTTCTTTAATTTGAATTGCTATATGATCTCAATCATTACGCAAAACCCGGTGACCCTGAACTAAAATTTAAATTATTTCATTTATAATTTTTTAATTACAAAGATTAAGAAAATATTACTTATGTAAATCAATGCATGTACAAAGTAGAATAAAGTGCATTTAAAGCCTAATAATTTTTACGATTTACGAGTTCAAACGCGGGTGTTGATTGAAAATTTTACGAATAAGTATTTTGACCTGAATCTGAGATCCTACTATATTCGATCGCTATGTTCGTTTTAGAAAAGTACGAAAACCGAATCTTTCTCTATCCACGCCCGAGAAATGCAAAAACCACGGATTATTGCCTTGTTGAAATAATAATTTTGTATGCCAATAATATTAGATTTGCATTTGCTCCAGAACACCATCATAACTTTGGTAACACTATCATAACATTTTGTTATTGTTAAAGTTTTAAAACTTGCAAATTAAATATCAATACTGTCAATACTATCAAGGGCAGTACTGTCTAGGAACATACGAGACAAACAGATAATAGCATGCTCAGGACCGAATAATGTCCAAAGTGTTGTATGAATAACGAACCGAGAGATGAATTCCACAAGTGCAAGGTAATTATCTTAATTATTATTTAAATATTTGGAAGGTGGCGGAAACAGAGTTGAATCGTTTGAACGGCTTGTACCCAACATTTCTAAAAAGCCAGAAAATTAAAAGAAGGCCGAACCGAGCAAACATGAACAATACATTCCTTCAATTACGGAAATCACAAGCCAAACCTCAATGGAAAAGAGATAAGAGAAAACCTCTTAGGCCTAGAATAAGACCAGATGCATGCCTGATCAAAACTAGGGAGGACAAACATACTTACTTTGTTTTGTGAAGCTACGGTGAGTAGCTTAGAATATAGGAACACTTTATAAATAAGGATCTTAATTGCCTCTAGGATGCAATAGACAGAGATCTGAAGGACTTCACCAGGAACCCAAAGTATCATTTGGAAAGACAGACAAGAAACAAAGGCCTCAGAGCTTCATAAGATAGGTTACCTGAAGATGGGATGGGTGTACCTACTATGGAGTCCTGCGTGGAATAACTTTACCAAAATTCGACTGGAAGAAGCAGGGCATATGAATCAAATGGAGAGAACAGATCACTTGAAAATGGATTGTTAGTCGGAACCAAGAAATTTTCTCTACGCAGATAAATTCGACCATACTTGCATATGTTCCTGGGTTAGGTGCTTGCCCAAAATTAAGTAAGGGTTTTGACAAATTAAGGGTGTTTTTCGTTTGAAAGTGATGATCCTTCAGGGAAATTTAGAGCACTAATAGAAATAGATGATGCGCTTATTGAATAAAATGAAGATCGATGTCCTCGGCATGGCCGCCAGTTGGACTTCAACCTTAATTTTGATCAGAAACTTCCAATCCAAAAAAGGAAATATCATGAGGCACAACGTGTGGTTTATACTCGAAATGCCAGTCAGTGTAGCGCTTACAGTGGTGAACGAAGGTGGATCATCGATATTCAAACCGGCAAAGGAAGTCTCATTGTTCATTGTGAAAGGACTACAACAAGAAACAACCCCTTACCGTATCACTTCACATGTGTCCCACCGAAGTACCCTGTAGAAATGTTAACGTTAAAACGCTCTCGAAACTTGAAATTTTTGGTGAACAATTTAAAGTTTCTTCCCCTAAATTTCAGATGTATCTAATTTAAAATACTTCATTTGTTGCTTTTGTTGTATGCTTTTAAATGAATATAATATATTATAAATTTCTGGTTAATGGTTTAAGAGATATGACAGTTTCTTCAGCACAGAGTACTTCGATGGAAGACCTTTTTTAAAATTTTATAACATAATAGGGCGGCATGGACATGCGAAGTAATACGAGTAAAGCCACCTTCGATTTCATCAAGAAACCTAACGGTACCATTCAACTCAGTCAGTTGTGAGACAAAATATTACTTTTTACCCTAAAGTCTAATTTGGACCATCTTGCATGATTATTGCTTATATGTCGAACTCTATATCGAACACTAAACCTGACAAATTACAATTTTATAACATGCAGACACAAGAATATTATTGCAGAATAGTCAAAATCATATCACAATGCTGCTGTGATAATTTGGTTGCATGCAGTTCAACGTCAATTCATCACAGACAAATTATTTCGCACAGAAATCGGACTATATTATATTTTCTAACTACTTTGTATAGCCCCATTATGATATTTTCCTCGCCATACCACTAGCCGTGACTTCATAGCCACGCCCGATTTAATTCGTTGCATTTTATGATTCTCTTTTCTTTAATATTTGTATGCCATTGTTTTCCAGGGTGCCAAGTTTAACCCATTTTTGCATTTGAGCGATCGTTAGTTACTTTTTAGAAAATTTTATAATCAAGAAACGTCAATATGACGATAAAATTATCCGCACAATGGCAACACTGCAGAGAAAACGGCTATTAACCTAGCAAATTATATTTTAATCCAATAATATTTCGTAATGATAAGTTTATTGTGTTTAACGCATACAAGCTATTATAAGAAAAGAAATGCAAAAAATTCGAGATCATTTTTTTCTATTTATATTTAATCTGTTCTGGAGCCTAGTCCAACTCTTTCGCGAGTCGCTTTACCCGTCTGTATAATTTTTCACCATTTCCCACACACATGCACATTGCGTAGTTCCATGCCAGCCTATTGTTGAGTTTTTCACTCCGGCTGGGGGTCATAGTTGCGTTCATTTTCATCACACATCGTAATCTGATGATGAAAAATCCCTTTTCCATCCTACCCCTCCTATCGGGATTTGAACCCGGTACCTCCCAATCCAAACGCGAAAAATTTAACTACTGTGCCATTTGGTAACTCAAGATCATCAAGTGTGAAGCAATTATAGCCTTTTCGTGTATTTTTAATTTACGATTGTGGATTTTGTTAATAGAATTCGGGATTTTATTTTATTTAAATACAAAGACAAAAATCATACTTCTTTCTGTTTCGCGAATTTTTTGTCTTTCGTTAATTTTGTTTGGTATCTTCTCAAGTTTTATGAGGCAAGTAGATGAATGAACACGTGTAGGTACGATCTGTAGGTTTGTATTCCTCGTTCTGAACATTTATTTTAGTAAAATTTTTATTCATTTGTTTTCCTAGTGCTTCATTTGCTAAAAATCTTTTGTTAAATTTTAATTATATTTAAGTGTATAATAAATAATAATTATAGTTCGTGATCGCGATCAACAACAATGGACTAATGGGCAATAAAAATCAATTTAGTGTCAAATGGCGTCATTGTATTCCTATTTATGATGATGCAAATTTCCAATAAAATGTTCTTGTTTTATTTTTTTAAGACGCTAAAGTTCTTAAAAAAATTATTTAAAAAAACGAAAAAAAGTTTTTATTTGGAAAGATAATTATTATTATTTTTTTTTATTTATCTTGAGTAATAAACTTACAGATTCCGTTACAGAAACGTAACAATTGTGTTGTTTGAATTATCGCAATACAAAATATTTTGAAGGTAATGAGAGTAAAGAAAAGTAAAATTACCACATAGTTAAAAGGTCTAGGCTAGGACGATGAGTTATAAACATTAGTTAAACTATTTACGCTTATTGGATAATTATTTGTGAACCTTAATATAAGAATTACAGTAAAACCTTGACATTTGAAAATCATAAAGCATAAAACCTGCATAATACGCAGGCTATTACAATTTAAATTCACATAATTTTACCAATGCCGGATAACACATAAAAAACATTCACGATTAATTTCATCACTTTTTTTATCTTAAAATTCATCTAACTAGCACACAGTGAGCGTACTTATGTGTCTATAGCGAACACATTTAATTCAATTTAACCTATTCGACCCTAAATTCTAGTCGATTTAAACCCTAACAAAATAATATACGCAACCTCTGTAATATTTATAGATACATATGTATATCTGATTGTAGTTTACAAATTTACAATTTCAAAAAGTGCATTTGACATTAAAAATAAAATTATTAAACAATAAATTAAAATAATTATTGAACAATTAAATATATTATCAAGATGCAAATTTATATTCTTATATACCTGTAGCATAATTGTGTTAAATTCAGGTGTGTCTTAAAAATTTTAACCGCAATACATGAATTTTCATATGAATTAATTAGAAAACCCAAAAGGTTAAATATTTTGATTTTAGATACGGATATAACTGTATTAAATTAGGCTTACCTGTGCTAATGTGGCAACCACCAAACCAAATGTGAACGCAATTTGTGGTACTGATGGGGCATTACCATCAATCGTTGTTGTACTCGCCACACCAATTGAGACGAGTAGAAATGTTCCTAATAGTTCGGCAATTAAAATTCGCCATATATTACGGTTATCGGTAATATCTGAGATTCCAACAATTTGTTTCATGCCTGAAAGTAAATGTGTAAAACGTAATGAGTAAATTTATTTTTAAAACACTAATTACAATTTCACCTTCTTTCATTTCAAAAGTATTCATTTTATCGAGAAACGGAATCATTTTTACTATACGCAACACACACACACGAAAACTATCTCAAAAATATATTTTCTTATATCGTAAGCCAACTGTCACCAAACTTATCTTAAGTCAAACTAAGAAAAGTTTATAAAAAAAATTTATAAAATAGAAACACACAACAACAAAACGTTTATATGGACTAGTTTTGAATTTGTAAGAGAGATTTTATAAATAAAAATAAAAACTATATAAATATGCTGCGCGCAGTGGAAGAAACGTAAACTATCACAAAACAATTTAAAAATTGCAATCACAAATTTTTATCTATCGAACTTCAACAAAACTTTTATTTAAACTTAAAGAAAATAAATTAAAATCGAGCCAGAGATGGTAAATTATGTTATTGTTTAGTGTGAAATTGATATGCAACTGTTTAGTGTTAAAATTTAGTAATCGCAGTTTTTCGCTATCGCTGATTCTCGTACGTATTTAGTACAAAACGAATAAGGGGACTGACTGTGCCGACTACGCGATTTGTTCAAGTTAAATTAGCAAATATTATAAAGTTTATCGTGCAATGATAATTACTACAGGTATAGAATTTTTTATGAAATTCACGTATGCGGTATTCATGGTTTGTTAATAAAAAAGAAAACAACAAAACAAGATGTGTGATGATACTTGAGAAATGTGTGACTTTCTAAGAACGTCTCAAGAAATTTGATATTGAGCACTTGTTTACAAATGTATTACATTTTTCGATGATGTACTTAAGTTGAACTAGTTTTGGGTTGTTTTTTGTTATTAATGTGCAGATACTTCATGTTCTGATTGCATCACGGAAGCTCAGCGGAAATCGTAATCAAGGGTAGTACTAAGCTTAATTGTTTTAAACATATTTCATCTGGACAATTGTAAGGGATAAGAAAGTCATGAAATAATAATAATATCACTTTAAAAATTGATCACCCCTGAATTATTATTTATTAAAAACTGTAATAATATTATTACACATTACATTATATAGATATTTATAAAATCACTTTGAAAGGTTATTATTTATTTATAAAATAAAAGCACACACATTTTTTTTCTCTATTTCTATTTCTATGCATATCTCTCTATATATACAACTATATATATTTACTTCTTTAAGATCAATAACTTATAATAGGTCTATTCATTTACACACAACAAACGTGAATTGTAGTGCATAAAATTATAAAAATAATAAAAAAAATTGTTGAATGCGTTGATTAAAGTATACGCGAGCATGTAAGCGCAAAAAATGTCAATAACCAACATCAAATTTATATATTTACTCTAGCGATTTTGATTTAACATGAATGGATTGACTTAAAAATTTAGGTCATATATAAGAGGTTTCAATAGTATAGTATAAAGATATATTGATAGCTTGATATATATATATATATATATATATATATATATATATATATATATATATATATATATATATAACTTATATGTAAATAAACTTATAAGAAAGTTTTAAGACAATGATTGATAAGATTAAGTGTGAAGATCAATGATTATATCTATCTACGATTTGAAATGCGCTGGGGTCAAAAGACAATTTGGTAAAGTCTTGTGAATATATAGAAACGAGTTGTATTACGCCCCCTTTATATCTCGCCCGTATAATCAAATTCTTAATCTTAAAAAGTATTAGTTTCGAATTATAACACTTCGATATTTTCCATTCTGTTTTTATTTTACAGACCGGCAGCAGCACGATCAATTTTCAAGTTCTTTTCATCAAATTATGATTTATTACCTAGGAAATAAGCTTTTGAAAAAGAGAAAATGTTAATTTAATTTAAATAGCTTTAACGTTATCTTGTTCGTCTTTGTAATCTTGTCTAAACTCGGGCCACATTAAGTAGATATGTAAATTGCAAGGGCTAATTGTATTCAGCAACGGACGAAAGATATATATTATTGGTCGATAAATGAAACTATGCTAACTTTAAAGGATTTAAGTAATAAAAAAAAAACTCAAGGTCAATAATTTTCTTGATTTTTATACTTAATTTACTAGAGCCCGACTTTCTTTTACGACAAATGTACATAGATCTTGAATACGCCACACTGTATTTATAAAGTGATAAATTGAACCGATCAGATTTGTGATAAAAATTGTGTTAGAAAATTTAAAATTTATTGAAAACCATCAAGGTCAACTCTTGTTAAAAATGTAATCTTCATTGGCAAAATTCAAAAGTTCCTAAGGAAGCCGCCACGTCTGGTGCATAGATGTTCAGCACATTTCGCATAGCTCTTCCAATTTATGGAAAAAACTTAAGATTGAAGTTTTATTCTGGATAGTCAATCCGCCTGGTCTGTAGAGATGCCGAATTTTGGTGACATAAAGTTTTTTTTTGTTATCAAAACTCGTCATTTCGATTACATTTAAAATTTGATCTGAACTTATTTTGTTTGAAATTCAATTTACAATTTTTTTTGATCGTTTTTTCGTAAATGCTATATACTTTTCAAAATATTTGCAATAAACGAAAAAGCTACTATGGAAGCTGCCAACTCCGATGGACCGATTTCCACCAAAACTCACTCTAGTAGAAAAATCTTAAGCATAAAGTTTCAGCCCAAACAATGAATCCTTCTGGGTTTTACAAAATCGAATCTTTGCTGAACAAAATTTAGATAAAAATCGCCATTTGTTAAATTTGTTTGGCAAACTAATTTCGGCTGATATTTTTGCAAATTCAATTTTTTAGTTCTTGATCGTTTTCTCGTAAACGCTAAACATTTCAAAATATTTGCAAAAATTTAGAAACCTCCTATGGAAGGGATCTTATTAATTAAGATTAATAAGATCCCTTTCTAATTTTTGGGAAAAATTGTATGAATTTTCACCGATCAGTTACTATGTCTGAGCTGTAGAGAGGACACAGACATTTAATCAAAATACTGGACGTCAAAAATCGTCCTTTTCGCTTAGATTTTGGAAGGTTAATCTGAACCGATATTGTTAAGAATTTAATTTAAATCTTTTAGTTCATATTTGATTTTCTCATAATTATTATACTTTTCAAAAGATTTGCAATAATCTGAAAAACTCCTGGAAGGGATCTCCTAATTTATTGAAAAAGCTTAAATATGAAGTTTCATCTCGATCAATCTTTTTTGACAAAACTCGTCATTTCCGCTTAACTTTTTGAAAACTGCTGTGGACCAGTATTGTTGCAAAATTAATTTAGAATCTGTTACTTCATACCCATTTTTCTCGTAATCGATATACTTTTCTAAATACATGCAAAACAACTAAAATGCTCCTAATTTTTCACAGCTGAATCATTTTCAAACTGCCACTACTGGAGGACCGCTTTTAGCCAAAAATCACTGAAATAAAAACATAAATATGAAGTTTCATTCCAATCAACAAATCCGTCTGGGCTGTATTAATGGGGCTGGGCCTAATTTTTGTTGAAGAACAGATTTTTCTCAAAAAAGAAAGATCAATTTTCATTTGGCAAAATTTTCCATCCATTTAGTTTGAAGTTTATTAAAATTTGTTTTATAACAATCTATTTCCAAAATGGTTTTATTATGACATATAAAGCCCGCAGTTATTACTGGAAAAATATTGAGATAACCCAATACTAGGAATACCAAGGAATACATTCAAACATTTAAAATATTAAACTACTTTTTAATTCTACAACTTCCGAAAAATTGTACAATCGACGCTTAAGAAAGCACATTACTGGATGTTTTACCCTAAATAATTCTTCTTGTAGTACAGAGCATTCTGAAGTATCGAAAATCCCAACTAGATCACCCGCTTTATAAGGTTTGAAGGAAAAAGAAGCTCATACGCGATAAATATGGAGTAATTAGTTTATGAGATAAGGCCAAACGTGGAAAACCCATCTATAATGTTCATGTTCCCAAAATGAAAAAAAAAATCTAGTTCATCTAGGACAAGGTTAAGTCCGAAAGAGAATAACTTATAATCAGATAATTTTCTTTTACGTTATGATTTAAGAGCAGGTTTTTAATGCTTTATGTTAAAAGAGAAGTACTTGTGGTCAGACGTCGATAATTTACGTCGATTATACACTGATATCAATCATTCGCGAACTTTAGAAAACCAACAACAGCTTTCTGTTTGTACATCACACACATAATTAGAAATCTTCTCTGAAATGAAGTAGTAGGGAAGATACATTGATGAAAGAACTTAAGACCTAACAAATCCTGTTCCTGACAAAGTCGGAATCGGTTTTACGTCAAGCATATCCCAGAAATTAACTAAACCTATAGTTTTCTAGATAATTTTTACGAGCGTATAAACAAGTTCACTTTAGAGACATCGGCTACTTCATGAGTACGATACGAAAGCATAAACTTTACTGTTTTCTTCTGTAAGCCACCTTCAAGGCACCTAACAACCAAACGAGGAAAGTCGTATGAGAAAGAATAATAACTCGTGCATGACTGTCTCGCATGGCACGTATGTATATAGAATTTTATCAGAGAGATCGGGGCTAATATTCATGCGTGACAAGGATGAGATGATTAGTATTTTACAGTTCATAAATAAATCGTATATGACAAGTCAAAAACGATTATTTATATGTGTTTGAACTGGATGAACAGATTCATAAATGATTTAAAAGTGACTTTGATTAATCAATAATTATAAATAATAAATAAAATTGTATTTAAATGAAAAATATTATTTATAATTTATTTGATTCTAAAAGAAGTTCTAACGCCATATTAGGCATAAAAATCTTATAATGAAACTGATTTAGACGTCTAACATTTGGCCTGCTTGTTATAAGATTAAACGATCGGTCATATGAGAAGAATATATGACCAGTCATCAATTGGTCAACAAATAATCAATTATAGAAATGAATTATATCTATTCTATGATTCACATGCATGTTGACATTTAACTGGGTTATTATAATAAAAATTCAAACATAAAAATGTTCGTGTTTAAAAACGTTGAGCTTTTAATAAATACATTGTAAATTTAGATTTTCAGGGAATAGCTTCTAATTTGATAAACTTCTCGAAACATAGCCTAATTTTGTATAAAGCGATTATCAACCATTAGGTATAATCCTTTTATCCTACGTTTGTTTGGTACTTGATACTAGGCCCCGTGTTTCACGTGCTTTATCTGTACTTGTACGTTTTATACATTACGAACAATCGTATAACATTTACATTCTTCAATGAGATTCAAATTTTTATCTTATCGCTATAGACGCAAACAGAGATTAGCGAAACAAGAAGTATTCACCTTGCACGATCGCAAACTATTACCCAATTTTAGTTTTAATATACTCGTGATATACGTAAAACTAAGTAAATCTTCTTATTTCAAAATCTAACTATAAAAAACTTCAAAAACACGCAATCTGAATAACAGTTTTATATATAGTGTTAATTACACTTTTAACAAAATTTAATTAGCAAAAATATGAAGCTTAATTAAAATATATGTTTAATTTAGCAAATCCAATTGATTAATTTTAAGCTACGTTCGCACTACTTTAGCTGACGCATGAACACTCTCGGACGTAAATGTACATATACATTTTTGATTGTGAAATCAATAAAATTGAAGAAATAGAAATAATTTTATTATTGGCATGAAATATAGCATGTTTAGAATTTTTAGAAAGGATTTTTTTTTATTAAACTAATTTTCAATAATCTTTCATGAATATAGTAATACATATAATACGTATAACCACTATTACGGAAATATTAAATTAATTTTGGCTAAATATCAATTACTTTATGCGCGCGAATAATTATAAAAAATCTTAATTCGCGCGCTAACGATTATTTATTATTTGCGGCGTGTATCCAATAACAATTTGCTTAATTATAATTAATTAAATTACTGAATTATCGTAATACAATGCTAATTAATTTTTGTGAATAAATATATAAATGCTAAATTAATTTTCGTCAGATAATTATAATTATATTTTTATAGATTCGTGAAGTATTTTTTTTATATAATTTCAATGTCAAGTTTATCATTTTGATGCAATGTATGTATACTTAAAGCGATGTGCTTAAAAAAAATATTTTATTTAAATGGGAAAATTTTAATTTTTATGTTTAATTGTTTATAGTTGTTGTGTTCGAATTAGGAGCTTTTGCGTGGTTTAATCGGAATTTGGACGTAATTATATTGACGGTTCATTGATCGCGGTATATGCGGAAATAATATTAGTATAATAATAAGTACGTTAAAATAGTTGTATTAAAGCTATTTGATGTCGAAACGCTAGAATATGTTCCTAATATTCAGACATTAATTAATCCATGCTAAACACCGTGTGCACCTTTCCAGCTTTGCTTATTCAAAACCCATCTAAAAACCATTAACAATTCATTTTCATCACCGCTATTTAATTTACTTTTAATTTTTATAGTATTTCATTAAATCTAAATCCGCCAATTAAAAAAAATATGATATATATATATATATATATATATATATATATATATATATATATATATATATATATATATATATTTCGCAAGCACCCGCAACTTAACTAAAAGCTCAATCGTTCGACTTAGACAAAAAATCATCAAAATATCATAAAAATTTAGACCAAATCAATTTATTGTCAATCAAAAAATCGTTCATTAAATAACTATTTTTAAAATTTTAAATCGATTTATCTTAATGTTTTTAATTATTTTTATTTAAGCTTTAAATTTTGTTTTACAAAAATTTACTTTAATATTAAAGTGAAATAGTAACCTTGAATTATTTTCATATGTCTTATGTGTATACATATATTGTTCACGAAATCGCGAAATAATATAATAATAGTTCGAGTAGTAGTAATATTAATAATAAATATTAATAACAAAAAAAATAAGTGAAAAGTAAAAAAAATTAACAACCATAACCTTGTGTCTTATATTTTATATTAATGCATTATGATTTAATACTTAAGTTGTGGATTCACTTTCTTATTTGTAGTTTTTTTTTTCTTGAATTGAATTGAAAAATTCAATGAATGAATTATAAAATTTTTATTACAATAGAAAATTACATATAAGAAAAAAAAATGATATGAGCAATTTATTGTATTTGGTGATTTGTTTTGTTTGCATCAGTTTATTTATTTTGCGGTTGAATGATTTTTTTAAAACATTATTATTATGTTTAAATGAGTGTATTCAAAGTTACATTGGTAAATTAGGTGTTTAGAGTTTAGCCTGGCTAAAATATTATGGTGAAATGAGTAATATACGCTCGATTGGAAAATGTGAATGGATTTTAGTTTATAAAATGTATATTACAAATCAGGTAAAAGTTCATTCAAAATTTTGATGGTTTTGACCAATGTTCGAAAGTACTGAAGCGAGAGGTATTATATATAGTGTCGTTACAAACACAAAACATTTCTAACAGTATCATAATTCGTAATCATAAAATGCCCTGGAGTAATAAATTAGAAATTTGTATATGTCAAATTTAATTATAATCTCATGTTGATCACGATCGTAATGGAATAGGATATAGGACTAACGTTTTGCGTTAGCCTTGATAGTTAGTGTTATGGTGAATTTAATTTTTTGTGCAAAACACCAACGTCCAAGCAATGTTTATGGATGAACAATTTTTAATTTAAAATCAAGCAGCGGAAAATTTACACATTAAATTTGTCTCGTCCATATCCCAATAAAATTAATTTTATTTGGAAAAATGAATCTAGAATATCGAATATCCGTAAAATTTGCTGATCAATAAATTTATCAACAATAGTATCAGTATTGGTGGTCAATAATATTGACATTGATGAAATCAAATGACGCAATATATTGCACGCGTACGTACATTATAAAGTGTCAATTGGATGTGCTCAATTCAATCGAGACGATCCGGAAATCTGTTTCACCCAATTGGAGGCATAATTCAAGTGTGTTTGAGGCCCCAGTCAATGATAAATACGAAATATTTAAAGGGGTGATAATTGATCATTTATCGCGAATCAGCGAAGTTAAAATTAGACCGACTTTATTCAGGTATGCAGGCGCATTGTGACAAAAAACCATCACAACTATTAAGAGAGATGGAACCTTTCTGTACAGGTCAGGTTACGGAACCTGTTTTAAGAAATTTGTGTGATGATTTTTACACTTTTCTGCCGTGGGCACTTGGCGAAACATACTTGCACTTAATATAAGCACTTGTTTTATTGTTTCGCGAATTTTTGCGAAATAGTAAAACAAGTGCTTATAAAACTGTGTTTATTAATAAAATTAGATAAGGCAGTCGATAAAATTGTTGTGTCGACGTTAAGAAACCTGTCTGTGTGTATAGTGTTAATACACCAGTAAAAATTAACAATAATCAACTAAATGATTTAATTCATCAAGTTAATTTAATGACTCTGTAAGAGTTGAAGAGTTATTTAATCAATTCAATACAACCAACACAAAAATGACTCGTAATCGGTCTCAAACCCCACGGCTAAATAACAAGTAATCAAACATCCAACATGCTGGTATCACTACAAACATGGTACTCGAGTGAAAAAAATTTTAAATCCGCACAATTTTGACGATGTTAATTTGGTAGTTGCAAAATCTAAAAACCGTTAGGCACTGCAATTCATGCGGCAGGCGACAGGATTCTTAATTCCACTGGCCACTTTATAGCTACAGATACACAAAATAAATTACAACTTTTAGGAGACACAGGTGCCGAAGTTTCAGTAGTAGCATCAACAAATTAACAATTAGCTATTAAGGCTATCATGTATGTCCCGTATATTTCAGAACTGTTTCAATTATTCAACAGTTCAACCGTGTCAGAGAGCGAAACTTTGTCAGCGCAAGGAATTCGCTGACCATCAAAAGGTAATTGGGCGAGTCTTTTATTTATAACATCAAATAAAGATGATAGTTGGCGTTTTGCGTTTAAGTTTCATTTGGACATTTTGGTTGCGAACAAAAAATAATCGCGAATCGCGACACAAATCGAATTAATAACCCCAATTTAATTTTTCAAAAATAAAAAATCTGAAAAACAAATAGGAAAAGTTCATTTGGCCATCAATGATTAAAAAAATATGCATATGGGCAAAGAATTGCATTTCTTGTCAAAAATGTAAAGTGACACAGCATGTTAAGAGTATAAAACTGGTACATATGAAGCGTACTAGTTCGTTTGACGAACTTCATATTGATATTATAGGACCTTTACCACCATTAGAAGTCAATATTTATCGTTTAACAATGATTGATCAATATACACGTTTGCCTGAAGCAATGCCAATTACAAACAATGGATTAATTGAACGATGGCATCGTTCTTTAAAAGGAGCAATCATATGTCCAACAAACACACAATGGATACCAATAGTTTTACTCGGGTTGAGAACTGCATTTCGTGAAAACTTTCACAGTTCATTAGCGCAACTAGTCTATGGGCAGAATTTCCGACTGCTTACTGATCAATGTGAATTTCTTATTCAAATTCGAAAAAAATTGATGATGAATGATATTCAACGTTCAACGGTTTCATTCTAAAGATCAAATATTCGTGTACAGACATTTCCCAGTTCTAAAACGAAGCGAAAAATATTTCTCTTTATTGATCAAATGTTTTGATTCAACAGTTTTAATAAATCGTCTCAAACAACGTTTTATCGAAATATCACAATCTAACAATTCTACGGATACATCTACGCAATTACAAACTAAAAACTAAATACAAATCCGTTATCAGAAACATTACAATTCAACATTATTCCTATACAAATTTTCAGCTAAAGTACCCCACAAGCAAGTAACATTTTCGTCAATTGTTAATAAATGACTTAAGTCGTTTTTAATATAGTGTATCGATGTGGCGGTTAGATTCATCGAACAAACTCCCAAACCGATTAAACATTCAATTATAGCAAATATACAAACCAGTTGTATCCAAGGTTATTTGGTTTTTAAAATATAAACATAGTGTTTTTATAATGAACAAAAATCTCCAAAATTAAAAAATGGTAAGAATCTAGCTATATAGACGTTAAAAAATATCAATTGTAGAAACAATTTGCATTATATAGAATCAAAATAATTCAAAAATTAAAATAAATAATAATTATGAAAATTAATTCGTGACTTAAAATTAATTAAATATTGGAGTTTTAGTGAGCCCCACACATAATGTCCAATCAAAATAAACCTTTATCATTCCATTTACAGATTAATTAAATTCTTAATATTTAGTATAATTCTCAAAATTTGCTTTAATAAGGTTAGTTTTGATTAAATATGAAAGGTAATATTTGCGTTTATTCTCAGAACAAATGTTTCATAGGTAAATTATATACATTTTAATCGCGAAATTGCCTCATGTTTTATTTTATATTTTTGTATGCAAACACAACAAATGAAAATTAAAGAAAATTTTACTACTTACATTTCACTTCTAAACTTTTCTAATTTTCTTAAAATCACACAAAAACACAAGAAAATTTATTTGTCAACATTATTATTGAATCGATAATGACAAACTGCAGATAAAATTACAAATACAATTGATTTTTCTATTAATCCTAGCGGGAAATAAAAAAAAATTCAAAATAAGCCGGTTTTACAAAACGTCATAAATATTTAAAAACTTCAAAATGTCTTCTTGAGCTGGTGCAGTTAAACTTGTCATAGTATGTTGTTTGTATTTTTTGAATAAATTGTTCAATATATTATTTAAATGTAAGCAGTAATTAAAACCTCAAAAACTAATTTGTATTAAATAAATCTAATAAAATTTTAATTATATATTATCAACTACTCGCAGTACAGAAAACATTTGAAAAACGTCTATAATTACTTTTCTATTTAACGGTGGCGTGTCAAAATAATTTGGCGGTGTTGGTTCATTTTTGTATATACAGTTCACGAGACTGCAGTTGATTATTTAAAATATTTTTCAAAATCCGTGTAGATAATACAATGAAGTGAGTAAGTGTTGGCGTAATTTTTTCAAGAAAATCATTAAATTGTAATACAAATGAAATGTAAGTCATTTTTAATGTTGTTTGATAATTTTATAAGAAAAGCATTAGTTTAGAAGTTTTGCAGGATAGCTTGGTCATAGTCGACTTAAAGCACTAAGCTTCATGTGAAGCGAAACTTGTTTAGAGATTCGTTCTTGAAAACCTAATCCACTAAAATTCGACCTCTTGAACAAAAAGAACATACATGTAGAGGTAAACGATGTGGGAATTTATGAATTCTTATAGCCAATTGTGTTGGTTCAATACAATTCTTTATTAATTACAACATTTTTAGATGGAAATTCAATTTCCCCAAGAAATATTATTGGTCATTTAAAAGTAAGATTCTTTTATACAAAGCGCCATTGTTACTGTTTAGCAAACACGACTTCATTGAAACGTGTCCTTCTAAAGTAAATCTCGATGACAATAAGAATTCCTAGACTCAATTAAAGTGAAACAACAAACAAACTACGTAATCTCTGTACGACAAATTTATTTTCTGATTTAATCACGTAGAGATATTTTAGTTAGGACGTTTCCGAGTATAAGTGGATTGAACAGATAATCTTTTTTTTTTTTTTTTTTTTTTTTTTTTAAAATTTTAAAATCTTGAAAAGGAATTCTGAGCGAACGTGTTTATCTGATAGTATAAATTATGATGATCTAACCAATTCAATTATGCCGATGATATCAAGTGCCTAAATTCACTAAATTTAAAATTGATAATTTTAGATCCATCATTCAGACCAACCTCTTAGTCTTTGAAACATTAATGTGGTATACAAGAAAGTTTTTATTTTGTATTCTAAAAAATATTTTATTTTTCTCAAAAGTACTAAAAATTACTCAAAAGTATCGAATTACTTTCATATAGCCAAAGTATAGAAGAGGTAAGTAGACCATTTTTGATTTGAATTTGGATGAAGTTCTAGCGTAAGGAAAATTTAGACCGTGGATGAAGACTACTTTTTACTGTTTTTTAATCAGACCTGATCAATCTGGGTTTATTTATGGTATATTCTAAAGCTTTAGTGCTAGATTCCTGTTATCAGCCATATAAATAACAGAGTAATAGTTGTTAAGATTGTACACATTTTTTTCAACGTAATTTTTTTCAAGAAAATCATTAAATTTTGACACGAGTGAAAGGTAGGTAAGTCATTTTTAATGTTGTTTGATAATTTTATGAGAAAAGCATTAGTTTAGAAGTTTTGCAGGATAGCTGGGTCACAGTCGACTTACAGCACTAAGCTTCGCGTGAAGCGAAACTTGTTTAGAGATTCGTTCTTGCAAAACTAATCCACTAAAATTCGACCTCTTGAACAAAAAGATCATACATGTAGAGGTAAACAATGTGGGAATTTATGGATTCTTATAGCCTGTGTTGATTCAATACAATTCTTTATTAATTACAATATTTTTAGATGGAAATTCAATTTCCCCAAGAAATATTATTGGTCATTTAAAATTAAGATTCTTTCATACAAAAAGCCATTGTTACTGTTTGGCAAACACGACATCATCGAAACGTGTCCTTCTAAAGTAATCTCGATGACCGCAAGAATCCCTAGACTCAATTAAAGTGAAACAACAAACAAACCACGTAATCTCTGTACGACAAATTTATTTTCTGATTTAATCACGTAGAGATATTTTAGTTAGGACGTTTCCGAGTATAAGTGGATTGAACAGATAATCTTGAAAAGGAATTCTGAACGAACGTGTTTATCTGATAGTATATGATGATCTAACCAATTCAATTATGCCGATGATATCATGTGCCTAAATTTACTAAATTTAAAATTGATAATTTTAGATCCATCATTCAAACCAACCTCTTAATCTTTGAAACATTAAGGTGGTATACAAGAAAGTTTTTATTTTGTATTCTAAAAAATATTTTTTTTTTCTCAAAAATACTAAAATTTACTCAAAAGTATGGAATTACAAAGTATAGAAAAGGTAATAATTAGACCATTTTTGATTTGAATTTGGATGAAGTCCTTGCGTAAGGAAAAGTTAGACCGTACTGGATGAATACTATTTTTCACTGTTTTTTTAATCAATCCTGATCAACCTGGGTTTATTTATGGTATATACTAAAGCTTAGTGCTGGATTCCTGTAATCAGCCATATAAATAACTGGCTAATAGTTGATAAGATTGTACATATTTTTGTACAAGCACCCAGAATTTTCATTTTGGAACTTCTTACAAAAATTGTATTTACTTTGAAAAATTTCAAGGATCAAAATTATGAAATGAAGCCAAAATTAATTATACCAATGCCGTTTTCGCTAGGCTTGTAATAAGTGTAATTGGAATATTGGCACTCGAAATTTATGTGAGTCGAATTTACGGCAGATTTTAGTTTTTCATCTTCTACCAAAAATTTTATTAACTTTGAAAAACTCCAGAACTAAAAGATTAAACAATAAGATTTAGTAATTACGGAGAAGAATTATTTAATTAATTATAATTAAATTTATAAAGATCAAATTTATAAAACGCCTACTCAAAAATTTTTACATACTAAAATCCGCAATCCCTTAAAAGCGCTGAGCAATGAACCACCTGCAGCTGAAACTGTATTATTAGCTTAATAATTGTGACATGGAATGTTTAAAATACAGAAATACTCGAAGTATAGCAGAAAAAACCAAAAGCATAACTTCATATCAAAATTGAACACTTGGTGGATTATAAAAATTCCAATGGATAAGTAAAGATAACAATGCAGAAGCGTTAAATTTATTGAAACAAACACTATATGAATATATTAGCCTACAATTACAATTATGGCGTAGTTTGACTTTTATCTTCATTTAATATATTCACATAAAATAAGTATGTACAGTAAAACCAAATATACACGTGAAGTAACTCGGTTGGTTTACATATTTATGCCCAGATTCTATTTTTCGCAACAATTAATCGGAGACTGTAAAATCTGAGGAAATAACGGCAGGTTCTTATTTTCCTCGTATACTTATAAATTTAAACGGTCTACCAACTTGCGTGTAACATTTAATTAATTCGGCAACTAGGTAGCTTAATAAAAAAAATAATCTTCACCACAAAAATGTTAATTAGAATCACAAAATTAGTGTGATCGCCACTAGCATATTATAATGCTCAGTCACAATATAATTTCAATTTATACATTATAAATTATTAGTTTTTAGGCGCGATTTTTTCACACCCAATTAACTCTCAAACATATCATGATTAATAGTGTTAGAAAGTAGTTAGGCGGTTGGTTAGCAAATATTTTGCTTTATAATAGTTTTATAATTAACCAGAAAAATAAAAATATATCATAGATAATATAGTTTTATTGTTTTCACCCAACTCCTAGAATTACTTAACGTTGTAAACAATAAAACTTTTTATTTAAACTTTCTTTTTATAATTGCAATTGGGATAATTAGATATCATTAAAAGATCAATACGTGATTATTTGGTCTACTTGTATATAAATAGTAATGCAATTGAATTTAATGGTCTATTTGTTCTAATTGCAGCTTTCCAGTAGTTATTTAGTTTGGACTGCTGCAAGTCAAAGAATGGTTTTAATAATTTCCGGATTTGTACATTTTTAATTCAAACTCAACTGTCATATTTTACCCTAGTATATATGATTGATACACTCAATTAAGTCATATGTGCAAATTTCACAACCATATGCCCAAAAAGTATATTGTGTATACCTAGTGGGTGGCAAATAAAAAAAAAAATTACAAATTAATTCGTGTACAAGTTTTTTGCAAATAAGGTCAGTTGTTAGATAATTTGGTATATAACTTAAGATTTTATCTGTGCGTTTGATTGATCTTACTTCTGTTTTACAATATGTATAATATAATGTCAAAGATTTAAGCTTTATCCAATAAAAATTTAGTAATCGTGTATATTAATTTTTTTTATACGTACATAAAACACTATTTATAACTTGAGACTAAATTCGCTAGCAATAAAAATTTTAAAAGAGGTATAAAATTTTTTTTTTGTTTAATTTAAGCAAATATTTAAATTGTGATAAGAAAATATTTAGAACATAAAAATAAATTTGCGTAATCGCAAAGTTGTTTTAACTACCGTAAATACACGGTTTTTTTACATTTACTTTAACGATTAATTACATTAGTTCTACTTTAAACGGTTTAATTTAAGCTGAGTATAAATTTTAACGTAATCTTGTAGAATAGTTTATGTCCTCCAGGGGTGGGGTACATTGATGTATGTATATATTATTTATACAGATCATGATTATTGAGTTTCCACAAAAATGCTACTGTATAATGATTGACATATTATTCTCCGCGGTGATTTTACAGATTTTATTTCCTATAAACCACGATCACATCCTCTAATAGTGTGAATAATTCGACTACATAGCGCAAAAAATACATTTAACCTTATACTTTTGTGTTCTATAAATGTGTACTTGATCGTTGTCAAGGTCGTCGATTTTATAAGATTTAATAAATAAGCATTGTAGACACAGAGCTTTGCATGTCTATTTGCACCACATGAGTTGCGATTCAAATTGTAATGTACGAGTTTGTAATAAGCGTATATTCGCCATGCAGCAGTTAACTCAATTTTACTGGCTACTCTGTCTATTCATAGAAACAGGTGGAATTTGGAATGCTAAATTTATTTTAAAATGAAATTCATTCACTGGCTGATTGCTTGTGTAATCCTTGATTTTGAACAAACGCAATATGCAAATATATTTGTTCTTTTGTCCCTAACAAAAGTAATTAATTAACTAATCGATTCTGATTAGTCATATTTAAATTGTGCATCGAATTGTAAACTAATTAATAAACGTAGTATTAAAATTACGGTTATAAAATATTTAAAGACGCCACATAATATTTACGAACGTTTGTCAAACATTGATGATTCGGTTCTTGGCAGCACAGCTGTATTAGTTGATAAAATTAATAAATATTTACTACTATAGTAAATATTAGTATTCAACAAACTTTGCTGCTTTATTGATGCCTGTCTATTTGCCGACAATTGATGGGATATATTTTAAGTTTAGCGGTATCGCATCGATCATTATATTAGTAAGGTGCAGAGGGAGCATGACGTGTTAGTACAGTAGCTTATAAAATGTGAGTCAATCAACACTTCAACGGCGTGTGCTCCCAGGTAGCAATTAAGATCTGAAGAGAAAAGATTTTGGAGAAAATGTGACCAACATGTGGAAGTCGAGGAGGCAGAAAATGTCCAGCAGAAAAATAGTTTTTGCTAGTCACCGCTGGATACAGCACTATCACAAAAAAAAGAAATTTCCTCTGGTGATCGTTTTTGAAACCAGCCGAAAATGTATGAAATTTTCAAGCAAATAGATAATTCTCAGCAGAACGTTTTATGAAAAATCAAAGAATTTATGAAACAGATGAGAAAATATATGTTTAAACGTATTTATTGCAACGAAAAAAATTAATTTTTATTTAAAAATTAATTTGCGTATATGAAGGGTGTTCCATCTGTTAGTTTATTTTTTATTAAAATAAAACACATAATTTATGTTGGAAATCCAATTTTTTTTATTGGAAATGAAAGTTGGTTCCATGCCATTTATGTATGGAATACAACATCGTTCATGTGACTACCACCGCTCCTGTTGCAGGCCTGCATTCAAACATCAAGATGTTTGATGCCTTTTTCCAATAAAAACAGTTCAATGGCCTCAAATTCAGCTCGAATGATGTTCTTAAGATCTTTAATTGTGGATCATTGCTATACAAATCATTAGTTTTTAAAACACCCCAAAGAAAATAATCTAATAGTGTTAAATCGCATGATCTTGGTGGCCGATTGACATTAGAATTTCTCGAAATTATACGATCATCGAACTTAGTTGCCAATAAGTTGAGAGTTTCACGATTGGCGTGACATGAATCATCGGCTTGTGAAACCAAAAATCATTTAATGCTGTGTGCCTGACGCCGATTTTTTGTCTAAATTTTCGACTAACTAAATTGATCGTTAGTTCACTCAGGTATTGTTAGATGTCTCTAATATTTATAAACCAAAATCAACCCGATATTTAGTTCTAAACTGCAAACTTATTTCGATTTATCAATTACTGATTAGAAATGTTTTGTAGAATGTTAAATTTAAGTTTATATAGCATATTTTAACTAAACATCAGATGTGGTTTGTTTTTTGCCATCTTTGAACGATTGGTATGAATTAACCACCGATTTAGTTAGTTGGAAATTTAGTCAAAAAAAAAAAATCGACGTGAGGCACACAGAATAAATCAATTTCATCAAATTTTGGATACAAAAAACCAGTAAACATGCCCACTATAGCGCATGTTAGGAGAAACTTGGCCCTTCATGAACATTTTTACTTACAGCTGTTACTGTATCACGAGTACGAACTGAACGATGGTGTTCATATGCTCCAAGCCTGCATCCGATCCAGCTTCTTCAAAACGTTCAACAATTTTGCGAATTCCAGGCTCAGTAGGACGTCCATGTTGACCAAAATAATTACTTAATTTACGAAATGTTTTATTTACAGAACGACTATTTTTGTAATAAGTGTGGGTAACCAAAACGCAATGCTATGTTGCAAACGAATGCATGACTAAAAATGGCATAGTTTTGACTTTTTAATTGACAAAAAAATTTTCGGGTTCCACTCGAAATACCCGGTTTCACTCCATAAATTTTTAAAGTTTTTTTTTAATGTGAAATATTTTTAGTTTTTAAGAAAAGTCTTAGAAAAATATCCCTGTTACAAACATTGGAGCTCTGCAGGCAACGTGGAGATAATCAACAGATAAAATTTCGGAATCTCAAACGAGAGTCTAAAACCCTGGAATATATTAGCAAATCCACGATTATGAAAATATATCTTCCGAACTAACAATAATATTACCTAACGGTGGTTAAACTTACGTTCGATGGAATGTAGATGTGTTTAGCGGAAACTAGCAAAATTTATAAAATCCTTTTATACTTGTAAAAAATTTCTTTGTAACCCGTTGGTTATTTTGATTAACAGCTGTAACATTTTTATCGGCTGCATCCATCAATTGGAATAAAATTCTACATACAAAAGGATGGTGTAGCAAATGTTTATATGTTTTCTCAAAGCATTACAAAAGTTTTGTAGTTTGGCCACTATAAAACCCAACTCATCTTTGCTCAAAATCATAGTTAGCAAAATTTGGGACTTGTTATAATTTCTTACTTCGTAATAATTAATTAATTATATTGAAGCGGATGTAAGTTTGGATTTTTAGTGAAGGGTCCAGATTTTACAGTAAAATTCTTAATCTATCAAAGATTTTTTAAAGACATTCTGTTATTTCCTATGGAACCGACCCTTTGATTTTTTGAAGTATGACAAACTAATCTAGCCATACCAAACGTTTTGTGAGTTCCAATAATCGCAATTTTATATGCTGCAATCAGGAATTTTTCGATTTCTACAAAATTAGGACGTACATATACCCAGAAATTTAATAAAAAATGGAAAGGAATTCTCAGGCTTTAGGTTTATTTAATGATTCATTTATATTTTTTTATTACCATTGATATATCAAGATACTAGTTGAGAGGCGTAATATGATAGATTCTTAGTATTCATGTGTAGAGTTTAAAATAAAACTATCTAAATAAAATAATAGGAATTCAGTAAATGAATATTAAGTTTTTACAGTATGACAAATTCACAAAAGAAGCGAGCTGTCGAAAAATAATTAAAAATAGTTTAATTGAGTTATAGTGATGTTTCAGGGAATTATCACTCATATAATGGTATGGTATTTAACGTTTTTCTTACTGAGACACTTTTTAGAGTAAATTAAATCGTAATAGATAGTGCCTTCTGGATTACCGCATTTAAATCTTATTTGAAGTTCCTTGACGCTAAATTATAAATTCAGAGCCTAGTAAATTTTATAAAAAGGTTACGTCACGTTAAAAAAAATCTGTTATTTTTTATGGATGGAGCAGATATAAAAATAGTAATTTTAAAGATGAAATCGATATCCAAGTTTCTTCGTAACATGACCGTACAATGTACTAGGAAGTGTTCCTATGAAAAATGCCGCTAGAGTAAGTTCATGTTATAAAGTTGGTCACCTCATAAACGCTTTCAAGACTTGTGATATATAATTAAAATGAGTCATTATAAAATATGAAAATGAAAAAATTTGTGTTTGCTGAAGCTTATGGGTTACCCCATGTTTTGTAGAGCTTCTAAAATTTCGATTGTTCGTGTTTAATTTTATGATAGGACTATTTTTATGAATACCTGTTTTATGCTTTAAACAGTCAGATAAGCAGTCAGAAGCACTATAATATCTAACTTTTTATTTATTTGAAAAATAATCCAACAATAAAAATAAAGTCTGGAAGTTATTGTTAAAAGTATAGTGAATAATGAATATTTTTAAAACTATTGTCAAAGCCCGTTCATTTAAGTCCTCATTCCTAAAAATTGGTTAAAGTTCTAAATTTTTGAGAAAGATGTCTTTCAAAATTTGCATTTTTGGCTAAACCTAAAATCAGTTTACACCCATGTCAAAAAGTATAGTCCCGCAAACATGGAATTTTCCGGTGATATCTGAATTTTTATTGACACCGTTTTTCATTTGATATACTCATACATATTATACTTCTGTGGATCTTTTAGCAATTATTATGCTAGGTCTCATAATTTTAGTTTTCAAGGTGGCGCTCATTTTTACATTTATGCCATCTTGTAATGTTTGATAAAATAGTGAATTATATGCACACCGATGGATGTGCCGCTGGCCGTTAGTAAGTTCCACAAGTTCCCAGAAAACATAGTTTCACATTTAATGTATGTTTTTACTTTTTAACGGTAAAATTTGGTACTTTGAAATATTGAAGTGAATGGGTTGGAAAATCGTTTGAATTCAAAATAGATCAGATAGGTTAAATAAAAGAGGACAATGAATGATAAAAGCAGCATTCTATTCGACTTAATAATGCAGTTAATTGAGGCGATTAATTTTAGCTGAATGAAGAGTAGCATATCTATCAGGCATTTTAACTTAGTTACTACAGAAATAGTGACTATATCAAAAAATTCAGTTCCATCGACGATGCCTGATGATTTTTCTTGATATCTAAACTGTAAAAAACAATACTCTTTGTGAATTCACATGATCTACTAAGCCTCTTCTACACAAGGTATGAGTGACCATATTTATTAAATAATTAGGTTATTTCCATGAATATTACAATTTTGAATAGAGAGAAGGAAGGATTACCAAACCGGCTAAGCAACAAACAATTTGTTATACTTGAAACAAAGCAGCCTGCAAAAACGTCTCGTTTGCCCAACCCAAACTTTTAACTGTCAAAGTATTTGGTAAAACGTGTCCAATTAATTCTTAGGTGAATTATCATTTTCACAACATTGTTATGCTAAGAAAAAATCCCGGTTTGTAAATAGCCATGCCACAAAATGTGCATGCATTAAAATTTAAAATTGATTTAAACTAGTATCCAGGACAACTGGACATTTTAATGCAATCTGTAATAACCAGAGAGAAGGAGAAAAATTAAATTTGTGTGCGATGAACATTTGTGTGATTTGGTTATGGCTCTCTAAAAAAATCCTGCGAAACGATTTAATTGTCTAATTGCAACTTATGCAGCATTCTAAAATTTAACAAGAAAAATAACCCAAAACTTACGGCGTCGAAAATTTTGTGATTGCCTTTTATACATAATACTAATAAAATACCGGAAGAGGATGATTATTCAATCTATTTCAATGCATATAACCATATTATAAATCGTGTATACTTATCATATATCTCTAACAATAAAATTTAACTTTTATTGTTTTAAAACAACACAAAAAAAATCTTTTGACCTACGTACAAAACATAAAAAAACTGTACGAGACACTACTTTATTAATTATTTACGTATATGGAAAACTCGTAATAAAATAAATATTTTTCCTCTATATAAGCTGTCTATCACAAAACAGAAATTGGATAAACCTTCGGTCATGATCTTGAAAAAAAATTAGATATAGAGATGATTATTAGCTGTTTTGTTATTAAATTTATGGTAATGAGTACAACTTTGTGATCAGTAATTGTAAAAAATATTACATCTTCAATTTATTGTTCTTTGAATAAGTACCTGCATGCCTAGGTTCATTTAAAATTACTACTGCTACCAAACTATTTACCTTTATTTTAATTTTCTTTCTTAGAATTAAATTAAACGAAGTATACGAGAAATAATAAACTTCAGACGAAAAAGTTGAAATACAAACATCTTTTTGATCTATGCTCGCGTTATTTATGATGAATACGATCATAAAATTAGTAAAATATTACGATTGCAAAATGCATAAATCATTTGTTGTTTCGTTTTTCAGGATATAATGATTTTTACGGATGTCTATTCGAATGTACATTAAGCACTCGAATCGCTTATCGTTATCAACATTTTTTTGTAAGAATCTGTCAATCTAACATAAAGCAATTATTACACGAAAAACCACTTGAGCGTACGTAGTACACAAGAGATAAATATTTGGCGGCGCCTACACCATGATTATGTAAACATCTTCGATATAAGATACGTGTCACGGAATACTAATAAAATCATTAATTTTATGAGGTACGCATTAACATCACGCCCCAGCCTATTAATCGTTTTTGGCGCAAATGCGAGTATAAACATTCTTTATACACAAAAATTTTTTGTGCCAAAATAACAACAACAGATCAAAAATATTTGACATGATTTATTGATCGAACACTTTGGCTCCCACACATGCATGCACATGTAATACATGCATATTATATTTATTTAGTACAGTGTTAATCTAGTCATGTTTCGTTGTTGCAAAATTAATTTACAAAATTTCTAAAGAGGTTACGATCACTTAATCACTTTGACCATTGACACAAGTAACAAATCCATTCAAACAATACACAATTTCATAATAAAAAATAAACTCACCTTTTTGAGGTTCTGTCGACATTTTTATTATATATTATTATTATTTTTAGCTTAATTATATAAATTCACTTTGTTTTTATTAATTTTTTTTAACAAAATTAATAACAAAAAAAAAAAATCAATTATTTTAAATTAATATCACTGAACAGAAGTTAAAACACCAACTATTACTTTTTATTGTTATTGATGAAATACTACTGTACTACATCGATCTGTTCACCCACCAGGCGTTCAATTTGGATTAATTAATTATATTTTTCAATTTAAACTAAAAAGAAATAAAATATTTATACATAAAACAAAATACAACAATAATTAGATAAGATAAATTATATATATATATATATATATATATATATAAAAAATTATAAATTCATAAATAATATTATTTTTATTATTATTTTATAAGATTATGAAAATGAGTGAAAATTTGCGTAATTTTATCACGAAAGGAAAATTTAAAATTTAATTTAAATCAATCAAAATTTATTTTAGAAAAAATTCGTTATCAATATTATATCAATACAAGGTGTTATTATTATTTAATTGTGTTGTTTTATTTGATTTGTGGTTCCTTATCATCGGTAGTCAGATTAGAATCATATAACTTGGCTCGTACAGTATACGATATACATGTTAGATGGATTATGTTCGAATTCCAAATTATCTGTAGTTCGTTGTTTTGAGAGCTGTTTGATATGAGTATATCGAGACATGAAATATCAAATTTAGCTGGGGAATTCTCGGATTATACAACATGTAATTTTGATGTTCGTGCGCGTACTGATAAGAAAATAAATTCCAATTTTATTTGGATTTTGTATACGACTAATTGTTGTTACAAGGTTTTTCAAACTACATGTGATCATTACCAATTTTGTTGGCCTACGACGAATTTCTTGATTTAATAATTAGATTGCAGTTTTATTTTTTTTTAAACGTCATTGTGTCTAATCAACTGATAAGCATACAGACGTATTATCTACTTTAGGATTAAATAATTTGTGTTTTCATAATCGGATTTAAATTTGTTTTTAAATGTAATTTCTATTTTTAAATATAATAAATTTGGGTAATCAGCTGAACTATTTAAGCCGCCAGAAGCAAAATATTCGCGTTTACGAAGTCAATGTGTAGCAAAGTCGAATTCTTTTTAAAAAAAAGTGGTTCAGATGATGGCAACTATAACCTATTTTCTGGGATAGAAGATACCGAATTGATCAGTTACAGTAGAAATAAGCTAAGCATAGTCTCTTTTTCTATTGATAGATACAAACTCAAGATTACCTTTGAAGGATGGTAAAAAAGATTTCACAAGCACACATTAGAAGGATAACCGATTTCTCAACACGATTGTGAATTAAACTCCTCTGATCATCTTGAATGCTAGTGACAAACTCCACAGATCTTAGGAATTCCCGCTCTGTAATTTTGAGCGAACGTTTTAAGAATTTGTGAACAAAAACTAGCCTGGAATGGGTTATCTGGTCAGTATTCGAAGTTCCGCAATTAAGTTCTATATACACTTCTCTGATCATTAACATTGCGAATAAAAGAACCAGCTGACCGGTCGGACAAAAAAAATATTAATCTCAAGGCTTTAATAATCAATTCAACAACCAATCAACCAATTACCACCAACCGCCTGTTTTACACTTCAGAGCCATTAATATAATAAGATGGATTATACACGAGGATTTTAAAGTGCTGAACTAAAAGCGAAAATAAAACAAATTCAAGTATGAAACTAAGTGGAACAGAAAAACTTAACGCACAAGTGGTGCACTAGTTAAACTTCGGCACTCGGGCCGGCAGGTACTAGGTTCGAATCCCACAAGAAGTAGGATGCAAAACAAATTTTATAATGCAGAATAGAGCGCCGATTTAATTTTTTTTTAAATGAACCTTAAAAGGATATTAAATCCATTGGAAAATTATCTTTTTCTTTTACTAAAGAAACAAGGGGTCACCACACTTGATTTCTAAGGCGAAAAATACAACTTACCAGAATTTTGGTAAACTGTCTTTTGCATATAATAAAAAACATTATCATTAGCTAAATTACAGAAAATCAAAAGGATCAGCTCTTGCTGGTTGAGAATGTAATTTTTAAATTTATCTAAATCTCTTAATTCTTTGTCGATTTTTTGCAAATGCTAAACTCCATTGAAGCTGCTACTTCCGATAAACGGATGTCCTCCAAATTTCGCAAGGATCTGCTAGTTAATGGAAAAGTTTTACTATAAAGTTTTATTCCGAATAGTCCATTAGTCTAGACCGTAAAAAATCCCGGGCTATACAGGGTCGAATTTTTGTTTAATTGTTCTGATTCAGTCTCTGCTAAAGTGCTCCATAATTTTTATTAGAGTAGTTTGTGACACGGTCCATGCTCTTAATGGTGAAATTTTTCGCAACTGTAATGTCAAAATACAGATATTCACATCATCAAGCCAAGTTTAAATTGTTAATTTTGATAAAATCTAATAAAATTTATTTTGCACTCCCAGATCCGTTTTGCCTAATACGCCACTGATTGTGATTACGAATTATTAGATTCAAACTCATTTGGTTTACTTCAACCTGCATCTTCCTTCGTCAGAAAATAACGTTAGAGAATAGGGAATCACCAATATCAATAATTATCGTCTGAACGATAAACACAAAACTAAACGAATATGCGAATAAACTAATATTGCAACCAATTATTCTAATCGTATATATCGCAAATGTAACATCCCAACGCAAATGTAACTGTTAAATAACATAAAAGGTGGCTCGTTTTCAAATCGCCACCCATGTTGTTTGTGGTAAAACTAAATATCAATATATGTACATCATAAATATCTAAACTTGCGCCAAATAAACACGAGTTTGATGATAGCTTTCAAGAAGTTAGTTTATATTAGAACACCGGGCACGAAACCAATGTTGGTCCATTATACAATCAAAGTGAACCAATCTCTAAACTAAATCAATATCAAGACATAATATTTTTGTACCAAAAATAAATACATCCCAGGTTTTTACCACCAACTTTTTAGTCACCAATTGATAAATATTTGTGATGAACACAACAGTAATTTTGAAAATACGAATAATAATAACTAATCTATAAAAAAAGATAAAAGCTAACTAACCCACATTCATATCCCAAACCCATATTACCATTCTAATTTTGAATAAAATTTTACTACATAATAAACTATTGTGTTTGAATTTTTGTGGAACATATTGAAAATTATATAGCAATACTGCTTTTCCTAGAGTTTATTTATTTATTTCACAACGCTGGTTTTTATATTCAGAATAATGATTGATTACTCCATTGAATCCAAGCCAGCTTGATCCGAAATCTGCTGGATGAGGCATACAGGCATGCCTGCGGAGGGTGTTTCCATTTCATTCCGTTTTTTGTGTATTTTTCTTTGCGTTCCCATGCAAAGCACCCACCCAAATTGTATAATTACTTGACGCGGTGATGATGTTGCATGCGTCTTTTATTTTTGCGCTACTCGGTTTGCCCTCTTCCCCTCCCCCATGAAGAGTTGCAATGGTAAAAATTAGTTTACCCAGGATTAGTTTAACAATGGAATTAAACTTGAAGATTTTCCGGTCAAGAAAACTATAACTATAGAACTCTCAATATTGTTTTAATGAAATGGTATACGATGAATAAGGCGCTGGTTATGAAAAATTAAACACTTGCAGTAAAGATAATTTTCCAAGTATCAAAAAATACTTAGCTGAAAACCTAAAAAGTTTTCTCCTGAAAAAAACTTTTTTGGCTTATCATTTTATTGGACACAGTGAAGTTCGATATTTTATTTTTCGACCATTCTATTTTCAAATATTAATTTCTTGACAAAAAAATATTCGACGTGTTTTTAAAACGAAATTATCTTTCGTCGACTAAACAAATGGGTTGATCTCGAATGCTAACATTAAAATATTTTTTCCAGTAAAGAGCCTGTATACTTGAATTGGAGTAATATTCTAAAAAAAATTAACCAAAGACTATAGTATAGAAGCCTTCGTTAGTCCTCTAACTAAGATACATGTATTCTCCTGAAAAGCTGTACAAAAGAAACTCGCAGCATTACACTTATGATGAGTACAGTTTATGGGAAATTGGGAATGTTCACAGAACAACTACAAGGAAATTTATGTGAATGAAATTAGGTACAGAGATTTCGATCATTTTTTTTATTCTTTTACCAAAATTTTTATTCCAGAGCGTCACATAAGAATAATAACAGATTAAATTCTGAACTTTCGGTTGGTCCCGCTCAATTTGTTGGAAATAAGTATAATGAAAATGTTGCTCCGCACTTATCGCACCTAAAACATAATTTTTCATCTGATAATTGTAAAAGATAATTGTAAATATTTTGTTATTTTCTTATAAGTTTGTGGCAGACGACATACATTTTATTTCGATAATCATAAAATATAAATGCACCTGACTCTACTTATCAGCGTTAATCTATGCGTGATCATACTATTTAGTCTCAAAATCACCATGTAATTAATTATTATTGGTGATTTACACTAAAAAATATTAGATAAAACAGTTTTATTTTTCACAAATCTCCGTAACAAAGTTCAAGGATTTTCTAGATCTCTTCTGTAATTATGGAAAAGCTTGCGATATTATTAAACGCATCATTATCTTGAAATTAGATTTTAAATAAAATATTCGCGTGATTCTTAATAGAGTTTGACTAACACCCGAAAATGATGTAATGGAATTTTTAGAATGAATATGGTAAACATTTCGGAATAAATGTTCGTAATCATTCACAATTTAAGCCTTTTGTCGATGTCGAATAATATTTTATATGTAAGTAATTTCTTTAGATTATTTAACACCAACATAACTATTTACCATTGTAAAATTTGTTTGTTTGGTTGTTAGTAAACATTTCATTACAAAAAGAAACAAATTGTTTATTTTCGTAGTGGGCTTAACAAGCAACTTTGTTAAATCCTTATAAGTCCTGGTATTGAATAATAGTACAAACTACAAAACATTGAATGATATGCGTAATTTCAACTCATTGATAAATAGCTGACGAAAATACGCAGATCCCAAAACTAGATTAATTCCACTCAAATAAGTATCCCTCTCAAAAAATTGATAATCCCCTAATCAAGAGTGACACAGCAAAGATAAACTTATATTCGCCACTTAAGCTAATCAATCAAGAGCGATACCGTTAATTAAAATTCCAATTCTAATAATAAATTAATCTATAAATAGCGAACGATTAAATAAAACTGTCTGTCAATCTTTCTTCAAATACTGTACATGTATATTAAACACTTTGCTACAAACATAATTTAAAATATACAATTTCATTCGCACACTAAATAAAAATTAAGTGCCTCAAATCAAATAAACAAAAACAAATTCAAACAAATACAAATTATGTTAAATAATAAGGTGTTGACCTTTTAATAAACCTTTGGAATTTTATCACTCCAATAATTACTATATAATATATCGTATATTATTAACGTGTGATAATGAACTTGATATTATTTTGTTGCACTTTCGTTTTTTATTTTATTTTATTTCGTTTCACTTAATATTTTCGGTTGGATAGTAACACAATTTTCACTCAAAAAAAAAATTAAATTTCACTCAAAAATATAAAATATAAAAATAAATATTTTTGTTAAAATATTACCGGTATAAATTATTTTGTTAAACTAAAAGCACAAAATATAATTTGTTTTCTTTTATTATTTATGATGTTGGGGAGTTTATGTGTGTCTTCTTTGAAATTCAAATAAACTTTAATTTATAAATTTTTCGTAACAACTTTTTTTAAACAGAAAAAAATTAAATCTCGCAGATTGTAAAAATAAAAACTCTTTCTTTTTTTTTTTTTTTTTTTGTTTTACTACTTTATTAATAAATTTTGTTTTAATAATATTTTTAATGGTAGTAATGATAATAGTAATTATTATGTTGAGAATATTGCAAGAAACAATAACAAATAATTTAAAATCGCGATTATTTATTTATTTTGACGGGGTGTGCGCACAAGTGAAACTTACAAAAGCAAAAATTTAAATGGCATAAACCGTCGTTGAATTCAACGATTTGTCTATTTAAGTTTTTATTGAGCTTTTTTTTTTCTTGTATATTTTACTACAGAAATTTACAACATTGAATCGATGAATATGTCTGTATATACAGATACACGCACAACGAGCGAGTATAAATAAGCTGATGTCGCAGTACAATTTAATTTATAGAAGAAAAAAATATGAATGGAGTCTGGCTGTAGAAGTGTAAAGCAAAAAAACTTCTTGCAAATAAACAACTTTATCGTAATTGAACGATTTTCGTTATAATCTCTGTAGGATAAATTTATTTTGGTAATCAATTTGGCGTTTATAACAGTTTGATTAATAATGCGTCAATTTCATGTTCCGATTTATCTAATTTTAGATTTCTTGTATTTTTTAATAGTCTTGTTGATGTTTATATTCTTAAAGAATTTAATAGATTTAAACTTTCTGTTTACAGTATTTCATGGTTTTTATGATGCGGCGAACTACCGGTAAGTTGTTTACCTATTTCTTATAAGATGCTGGCATTCATTCTAGTATATTCTTTTGGCGATGTGCGAATATTTCTTGGTTTACATGAGCTTATGGTTCAGCTTATGGAACGTTGAAAAACTTGGTTCTCACACACAGGGTCGTAGGACGTTCATATACACTGAAATGTAGCGACTGGTATTTTCTTTTGATTATGATTTGTGTTCTTAATTGTCTTAAATTAACAGTTTTAGAAATGTTATCCTTCGTTGTTATCTCATCGATAGATTAGAAAGATCGATCTCGTAAGAAATGAGTCACAATACACGTCATAGTATTAAAAAAATTGTTGTTCTTTATTTTATCCTTTCGATATCGCAATTTTCAGTCAAAATGATTTAATCTAGAAACAGAATAATTTAATGACTATAAATTTAGTTTAAGTATTTTTGCAGCCAATATCTTAGCAGTCAACATCAATACTATTTTCTTTATATAAAGTGATGTTACCAAGAGGTTCAACAGTTTGGTTTCCAACTGTTGAGAATTTTAACACTTTTGTTTTAAAAGGTTCCGTCATCGCATCAGGCTATAGTACAAAAACATAGTAAAAACTTTGAACGTGTAGTATAAGCACAATGCCTTAGCGAATTTCTATATTTTGAACTAGTCGATTATTATTAATCTTGAGCCGTGAGCCCTACCATTATAGCAAACCCAGAGCAGGTTAAAAAACGTTTAAAATTATTGTTGTATTATCCTTATCACCGCTGTAGCTGCAGCTCAAACACGCACACACACACATCATGAGGACAAAATCTACTGAAAACCCTCACATGGTGCTTTTTCGTTAATACAAATTTCTCGAATATTGCATCTTCCATAGCTTATATCTTGAAAATATTTTAACGAAATTTAAATTATTTTGCTTATAAAAAACAGTAAGCTCCATTTACAAAATTGTACAATGAAAAGTAGGTCTCAGAGCAACATTAAAAATTATTATAACAGATTTTGTATCACAACGATTCTTTGAACACTCGATAAGATCATTTACTTACAGTTACTAAATATAGTATGGCATCCCAATGGGATATTGCGGGATGGGAATCAATGTGTCCTCTTGACAGCCCGGACGGTTTGTCCGATCGGGATGAAACTTCAAACTTAAAGTTTTTCCATTAATTCGCAGATCCCATTGATTTATGGCCGAAATCGGTTTGTCGGATGTGAAAGCTTTTATAAGCGCTTTTTCGTTTCTTTCGAATATTTTGTAAAGTATAGCATTTACGAGAAATCGACAACAAACTATTTTTTAATAAAAATGCAGTTCTTTACAGCTCAGATTGATGGATGGGAGAACCCAGTGAATTTTGGCCATAATCGACCCACCATAGAAAGTGACTGCTTCAATAGAAGGTTTTTCGGTTTTTGCAAATATTTTATAGTATCTACGAAAAAACAATTAAAATACAAAGATTGTAAATACATTAAATTTCAAAAATATTTATTCAGATCGTATTTTAAATATTACCGGAAATGACTAATTTTAATAAAAATACTTTATTTCTCCACAATTCGGCACCAGACCAGGCAGATTGACTATTGGAAAAAATTGCATACTAAGTTCCATTGTATTTTGATAGGTAATAGGGTTCGCGTCCTTGATAAACACCATGCTGATTAGGCCTATATAGATTGAGTGGTTTACCAAGCTACTTTGTTCGACTGACTGAAATGGGATACTTCTGGTTCCAATGATAGTGGTAGGTTGGCCAATCAACAAATGTTAAGATGCCAATATATTCAGTGGATTGATTTCCGATTGATGCATTGACTTTGAATTCAGGATCCCTCAACATGCATCTTCACTATTTAGAGTTTTTCAAACGTTAGGAAATGCACATACTAGCTCGATGAAGCTGCTATTTTCGACTTTACAGCGGCCCCATATTCTTCCAAAGCGTGGTATGTGAAATGTCAGTTAATTTTGAATTCTCTAAAAAAGAAGAGGAGACATAAAATGTAAATTTTAGTTTAAAAATTTATTTAACTACCTTAATTTGTGTTCAACCAGCTGGGTCGGTTCGATGTGTGCTATTTTAACGGATGGTGAGACGAAGATACAAATGAAGATCTTACATGATCGTTGACCTAGTCCTCAAACAGTATAGGTTTATAGCGGCCTGCCGAAGTCTAACCCCATCTTCCGGAATGGTCTTGCCATTTGAAAATGTTCAGCTGGTAATCTAACCATTTGTTGGGTAATGAGTTTAGGTTGGTGTTTCACACAGTTAATACATGATGAATAATTGATTTCGTGGCATCAGTGGGATCAGTTTCGTGACACCAATAATTCAGTATTGTCCGGTACATCAATTAATTTACTTGAATTTTTGCCCAATCTCTATTTCTTCTTCAAAGTATTCGGATCGCTGGAAAACGCCCCTGCTATGTTTACTCTGATACTCCAGAACTAGCACGAACTGTCAACTTTGCTATTATAAGTACCGTCAAGTAAACATTTTTACAAGTATGTAAATCAATTACAAAATTTTGAGTATTTCTGAGTGATAGCCAGATATTGTTTTTAGATCCAGATGAGGTTACGAAAACGTTGGAAGATTGGTTTTGAACTAATGAAACATTAGATTCTTTAAATAAAAAGTGTTTTTTGATGTAAAAACATTATCTGACTATATATTAAATGGAAAATTTCTATTGACCATGGCAGTGTACAATTTTGATCTTGTTTTTAATTTTTTTGATATATTGATCAACTGTCACATTCAATTTACAATTACGGTGTTTAAGAAATCTGGAAACATCGTGTCAATGGGATTTTAAATGTCGTTCGAAACGTACAAGCTGAGATCAAAAAATCTGAAGTGTGTGGTTGTAATGAAACAATAGATAAATGCAACAAATTTTTTAAACGTTTGTAACTATAGTCTGGTCTTAATTTTTATTGAACCAGCTATTGATAGTACTCGTTCAGAAACTGTCTACCTTCATTCAAATATCTTTAACTGATGGAATTACTTTTAGAGCGAGTTACAATTTTCAGTTTCTATTGAAATTGCCATCGAAGTCAATTATGGTAGTTTCGCTACTGAATAAATTGCGTTTTGTATCTCTTGATGAATATAAGAGTGTGCCGTGACTATTGGGTCATTCCCCAATTCATCTAATGAGCTCGAATTCAAGATCACTTTTTGTCTATCCAGTTCTCGACGAGTTGTCGACGTTATCGACTATTTGTGTACGCGAACTCGAAAATATAGTAGAGGACGCGTAAACGCCCATCTCCGTACATGGCCATTTCGAATGATGTTCAGGCTGTACCTCTCGTGACATCAAATTTACCATTAAATCATCTACTGTGGTTAAAAATAATTTTTTTTTTAAACAATTTCAACTCATCTTTAACCAATCGCTTATACTTGCTTAAAGTTATAACTGAAAATAATCGTGCTGTGAAATTATCGATATTAACCAAATAGAAAAGTAAATAATTTTAATTATAAAGGTATAAAGCGTGCAAAATTCAAATAATAAAACACAACCAGATTTATGAGCAATTATTAATTAATTTATTCATAATTTGCCAAATTTGATATCCACCGTAAATAAAAATAAATTGAATTTTTATCTTTATTACGGGAGATAAATTAGCATAACGTAAAATAATCCAATATTGCAACACTATAATGGGAATTTATTTGGTTTAAAAATAATTGTTTAGATCTATAATTGATTTTGTAACTGCGCTTATTGATTTGTAATTTGTCGATATTTCGTTTTATGCACAAATAATATATTTTGACAAAACAATTTTTTAATAAATAAATTATTATTTATGACACACATTTTGACACAGCACGTATGAAGTAAATTACCATAAAATTCGGTCATGAACTTTAAAAAATGGTGTACGTACTCCGTATGAAAGAAAATTTAAGTAAATTACGATTTTTATAATTATGTACCTGTATACTATATATACAAAAACTGAAAATCATCGATCTCTGATTATTTTTTATTATGAACTTTACAGAAAATTTTAACAATTCTTAAAATTAACTGATTTTGTGTTTTGATTACAAGTAATATTTTGAAACAATATGTACAACTTTATAATTACTTCAATAATATAAATTAATATTATAAGAATATAGTTTAGCTCGAAAATGTCAGACGTCAGAGATTTAACGACTAATTATATCAGACAATATATAAAGCTTAATTCTATTGTTTCAAATCGATCGATAAATTTTATTCCTATGTGATAATTATTTACATTGATGTGTAATTAATTTGTGATCAAACGATTTTTTAAAGAAAGTAAATTTGTAATAGTTCGTCTTGAAACAGTCAGTCTTGAAACTCCAATCACGCAATAAATTGTTATCTGATCTAACATTAATCGTAAATCGAACATTGAACTTTATAGTTTCATCATAAAATGCTTAATATATTCTTTAAATCAATCAAATCGTAAAATGTTTTGTATATACATTGACGTTTATGATAAATATTTCCGAAAATGTATTCGGATTTCCCTCCCAGATGAATTCAAAATTAAATCGATGTGTATCAAATGGTGTAACCCAAGGTTTAGATCGATCGTAAAAGAGACGAGTTAATCACTTGCGTTTATAACACTGAGCACATCGTTCGAACAAAATATTGTAACTGATTTCGATCCTAGGAGAACGATCACTTTATCTTATTCGATATTTTGCCGCCACTTACCGACGACGTAATTTAAAGAAATAAAATTCTTCGCTCGACGAAATTTTGTGTAAGCTCTTTTATGATATCTAACAATTCTGTTTTTGATAATAACATGTTTTTTTTATTTTATTATTTTATATTACAAATAAATGGATTTACCCATTTTCTTAAGTTTTATATGTATTTGTCGAAGAAGAAATAAAGAAAATTAAAAACAAAAGAATTTTCAATTTTATATGCATACCTGATGACCTCATTCGTAATGAACAAGGCGATTTAAATATACCAAGAGCAAAATACTAGAAGTGGAACGTTTTTAGCAGACAAATGTATTCTTTAGTTAAATAACAGTGTGGAAATACTGGTAAATTTATTTCACATGTGTATTATTACTCACAAATGCGAGTTTTAAGAGTGAAATTTCTATTCCAAAACTGAAATTTTGAAAAGTGATTTAAGTTGAAATTGTGCTCGTTTTTGTCGACAACTCGACACTCCGCCCATTAGTAAGTTTAGCCCTAATTTGCATTATAAAACCGATAGCCTTACCCAAATGCAAGATTAAATAAATTAGTTTTTTGTTCGCATATTGTTCAAACTCCCCGAGTTATGCGTTGAAATTTGAGCTTCTTTAAAACATTTGAACAATATGTTTTAAAAGAAGCTATATATTCAACGCATAACTAAGTTTGTAAGTATACATTTATGATCTGGCCTTTCCTAAGTCATGTTAACCCTAATGAGCTTAGATCCTGAAATATTGGTGGCATTATATTATTTACTATCAACAATCGTCCAACATTTTTGGGATATTGGTAATATCCCAAAAATTTCTCAAGAAACTGATGGTTATAATGGTTAACATCGATTAGAAACGACCAATCAAACTGAACCTTAACTATCATTTCCTCAATATGAATTTCCCTAAAAACTATAGGCTAGGATATTATTAATCCGTTTATGGATCTACTTAATATAAACTTTCACGAGGCCAATGGTAATAGGTCCAAAACACACTACTTTGCACAACTTCTGATTTTAAATAATAGCTGAATTCTATTGTATATTCAACAAACCAATCCTGAATGTAACACCAACAAACGAATATTGTTACCCAACGATTCTGAGAAATGGATTAAAAATGTTATTTACAATTTTTTTGCTACAGTTTCTAAATTTCACTTTTCGTTAAAAAGTTCACATTGGTTTGTGAAGTTAGCCCAGTGAGGAAATTAGAGTAATTAAAAAAGTCAAAAACATATCTTGTACCCTTACCTTTCTTTTAAGTAGTAAAATGAAGTATACTAATCAATCAATAAAGGTGTTGACATTTTTTTCAGATTTACCATTCGCAATATATGAAGTCTGAAAAACTGGCTTTCAAAAGGTTGTATGCATGTGAGTGTGACTGTGTGTAAGTGGTGCCGTGTTAATTAAAACTTCATATTTAGGCGTTTTTCATAAACCGGGAGGTCTCAACGATTTTTAGCACTGGAAAGCTTCCTTTCATAGGTTTTTCATTTTTTGCAAATATTTTGAAAAGCATATACGAGAAAACGACTAGAAATTAAAATTATGATTTTAAATTAATTTTACAACAATAACGGTTTAGATTGGTTTTTCAAAATTTAAACGAAAATGACGATTTTTGACAAAGTATATTGCAATTAGGAAAAAATAATTAAAAACAAAAATATTGTAAATTTAATTTCAAATAAAAATAGTTCAGATCATTTTTAAATTTTACCGGAAATGACGAGTTTTGATAAAAAAAACTTTATTTCACCAAAGTGCGGCATTTATACAGTCCTGGTGGATTCGGAATTCATACTTAAATTTTTTCAATAATTTGAAGAATTCTTGCGAAATTTGGTGAATTCTGTGTCCTGAAAGTGACGGATTCTATTGGAGCTTTTCCAATTTTTACAATGATGGTAAAAAGTTTAGCTTTTATAAAAATCAACAAAGAATTAAAAATTTCAAATAATTTTAAATATAAAATTTTCAATGCGGCTTGACCTTGATTATAGAAGACAGTTTTACCCAACATTAGGTATGTTCGCATGTGACATTTATTCGTGACCATGTTGGTGTTCTGCGGACTTTCAAATACACTGGAGTTATGGAAAATAATATCAGCATATTTTGTCAGATGATTTCTTACTAGCTTTAAGACATAATTCAGAAGATGATATTGCGGAGACCAATTAGTGCGTTATAAATAGCTGCCTTTCTTCACTCCAAGACGTTCTCATCTCAATTTGTATAGTAATTGAACACGGAATGCCGACCCCACAACATTTGGTAAATGAACGGCAAACACAACTTTCAAGATTCCTATATACTTAGACAGTGACGAAACTCTTATGTGCACAGTGTCACGCAGTAGTGATAAGGCAAAGCTGTTTCAAGATTTCTTCTAATTATATGGGACGAATATACTCGTACGACCAAAAGGAAAGCCGTGGAAGCTGTGAATGCAGGACAATCGCAGAAATAACCATGGGTATGGGTAACGTCACAATTTTCTTTTATGGCGTTTTTTGGCAAACATATATGTACCTGTAGTGACTAAAGGTTCCAAGGTTCATGAGATAAATAACTCGCTGAAACGATTCTATCTCAACGTGGGAGTACAATTTGTGGTAATTCACATGCTCGAGAATTCTCTGAACTGTTGCTGAAAATTGGCGAGGAGACTTTACCATAAGAGAATAGGTAAACTACCAGAAACGCTTGACACGATTGTTCCTACGGTAGAAGAAGTCACTCGTTCAGTGTTCATACGACGTTGCACAAATATTATCGCCCAAAGGCGACCAAGTGGCAATGTACACGTCAATAAACACCGTAGTTGATCAATATGATTCTAATTATCCGGCTGAATTCTTAAATTCTCTCGTTGCAAACGGTCTTCTTGAACATGGAATCGCACTTACAGTCGGTGTATTATGCTTTTCCGAAACGATACCCCTCCAAAAATATGCAACGTAAAGTGATCAAATTATAAAAAAAAGTCTAATTGAATACAGAAATTCTCACGGTTTGTATCGTTATAACACGTATATCACTTGCATTTCTATATGCATTTCTAGACTAATTAATAATTAGATATATCAATTTAGCTAAGTTACCAGGGTATGCTAATGTTCTACTTTGCCTAAATGTAAGAGTTGTGTTACGAGTTCAAATACGAGTATATACACATCTCGCCCACCGCCAAATTAGGCTAAGTTGCCAAAAAACAATTTTATCAAACTTTTTTAAATGTATGGCAGGACCATTTCAAACCCATATGGTCTTAATCTGACGACAAATTTATACTTCTAACATGGCAATTACAAATCTAATTAAAGTCCAAATACAAGTTATTTGATGATTCGTATATCTATAGTTTTAGGCTCACTTTCACTAAATTGAAAAGGCGCGAACTTTGTTTTTAAATTTTAAGACATTTTAAATAAATTCCGCGGCTGAGTTAACTTCACAAACAACTTTTTCTTTGGTATGAGTGAAATCAAATTCTGGGATGAGCTAACTTCAAAGATAAACGCAGTGCCGGACAGGACCATTTCTTGATCCAGCAATTAAATTTCCACTAAAAGATTTAGATTAAGATCCCAATATCCATTTTAATGAAAATTAATAAAATATATTTAAGTTTTCTAGTGAACATTTTCATGGACCACTATACAACGCTACACTTACACATTACGCACCAGAAAGCTGTTCTATTTAAATAAAATATTTATTTTATTACGCCTCACCAAAAACCAGCATGGAAATGAATGCGTGAGATTCAGCTGCAAATTTAATTTGTCTTGCACGCGAATTTTTTAAGAACAAAATACCCTCTGTGTGACATTTTATCAAACTCAGATCTATGCAGCATTATAAATTTATCTTTTTTTAACTGTTTTTATATTTTTGCAGGGCTGGCCAATTATCAGCGTTTTGAGCTTAATCAATGATATTTACTTTGATTTTAATTTTCCTTACTTGGGGTGCTAAAATTGTTAAATGACCCTAAATTTTTTTAAAACGATTTAAAAAATTTCTGTCGATCACTATTAACTGAAAATATCGAACCAATTATGACGAAATAGTAACATATTAGACCAACATTTTATTTTGACAAAATTCGCTTGATTGGGTTTCAGCTACTTAGATGTTTATAGCGTTCGCGCTTAGTTGTATTGCTGTTGTTTTCGCTGCACGGAAAGTGACAAAAGTTATCTGAATAAGGGGCATATCCTCCATCCGGTCGCAAATTAATTATTTGCGACCAGAAATATGGTTACTAGATTAAATTTGCCATGCCAATTGACTAATTTTATTCAAATTTAAATTTATTTTGCGATTGTAGAGTAGAAATCTACGAAAAGATTGCTACGCATTTTCCGAGGTCGCAGTATTTTTATGTATACTTAACAATCGCAAAAAAAATTTAAATTTAAATAAAATGTGTCAATTGACATGGCAAATTTAATCTAGTAACCATATTTCTGATCGCAAATACTTAATTTGCGACCGGATGGAGGATATGCCCCTAAGCCTGTTTCATTTAATTTAAATTGTAAAAAATGAGAGAAAAAACTTCAATAGCCTGGGAAGGGCGAACTGTTTTTCAACGGAAGTCGTGTACTTTGAAAAATACTTACCGTTTTCAAAGAAAACCCGTTCCTCAGGGTAGGAACCAAGCGCAAATTTTATCGATTAAAAATTCAATAAAATATTGATAAACTCCCAAATAAAATTGTAGGAGGCCTTTGATGATTTTACTGGGTGACCAAAAAACCAACCGTTTTTCTTGATAGATGTGATTAACTTTAATCTTATGTCTTTCACTTTATGTAATACGTCAAGATATGAAGTTTGGACTCATGTGCAAAACAATTTTTATAATTAAATAAATAATAATTTATCATAAATATAAATTGGCTATTTTTAAATCTGAAAATTATGTTTCCTGAGGCAAACTAATTAAATGTAAAGATGGTTGATTGGCAGACTAATATTTCCGGTATTATAATACATGCTAATTTTAATTGTAAAAACAAATGAGTTATATATTAAAAATATCCTCTTATTTGTATGGTATATGGTAAATTTTAAGCTATTCCAAACTAATGACGATATACGTTGAAATTGATGTTAATGAGATCTTTTTGCATTTTAATAATTGCGATATTTAACAGAAATTGCATATCTGGGGGAATTCATAAATCCAAAAAAATTTAATAAAGCCATTATGACATTTGAAATAAACTTGCCGTGATTGCTATAATGAAGCAATTTGTTTTGAATACACGCAATGAGGGATGAAGTAGTTTTCTACCGTGATAGAATCACTAAAACAAAATTTACAGTAAAGTCAATTCGAAGGAAGTCAATATTTAAATCATTTTATCTCGTTGGCTCCCTGTTATTATTTTAATGGCCCACAGGGAGTTTTTTATATTTGTATTGTTTGTAATTTGGTTTATTGCTTGAATAAGTTAAATTCAAAATACTTAAGAAATAATTTAATTTGAATGAAATTCCAATTTATTTAAATTATCCGTATGAACAAACTAATTATAATTTATTTAACGGTTACTCGTTAAATTATTTAAGCGAAGGTCATACTTCCGAATGGTTTTTGAAAAATCTTAGTGGGTAAATGATAAATACAATGGAATACAATTAAATTCTATAATCTCCGCCCTGCTATCAGCCTTTGACTAAATTTTCATAATAATCTCGATTAATTATATTAATTGAAAATTCTTAGAAAGATAAAATCCTAGTGAAAATTTTTCAATTGCGCGATAAAATACATAAATAGATAGAAAACTCGCCATTACCAATAATAACAGATAATGCAGAATCAGAAATCCCCCATGTTTATTATTGGCTTATTAAAACGGTTGGGTGTGATTGTGATAGGAATTTTGAATAAAATAAATTTTTTTAATGATGAATATCCAACAATATCGCAAAATTTGTGTTGATAAAATTTTTAGATAATGTTTTTTATATGAAATTCCATAACCAGGGGCCGTATTCTTGAAGCCGGTGGAAGTTTCCAAAATCGGAAAATAATTTGCTTTAGAATTCTATATATTTATTCCCCACTAAGGGAAAAATTCCGACAGGATATTTCGATTCGAAATTATTCCTTTAGTAGGAAGACAAATATTAGTGGTGCAGGTTTCAAAAGCTGTACTTTGATTTTGTCTCCCTAGGCCTCCTAGGATGGGCACTCAAGGGTGTAGTCACGATACATCTCTTGATAAAGGCTGGAACCTGCCCATTTAATTGGAGAATCAGGCTCATATAATGTGGCAGCTTTTGGAACCAATTTCCGAATGAAGTAAGAAAAAGACAGGAACCCATTAAAGATATATGATAAATCGGCAAGTTAATTAGATCCGTTTAAAGACTCACAGGACATGAAAGAGTGACCACTCAGTACAAATATTTGGTTCGTAAACTGGGACTTGAGAGGTTTCTTATATGCTTTACACCCTTGCTAGATGTTCAAAATCAATTTTATTATTGTTTAGTACCAATAATAATAAAATTGAATATTTATATCCATTTGAAACAACATTAGTTCTCCATTGTCAACTGTGAAGCTAAGTTGGTAAAACAAAATTCACGGCCTTCAGCTCTCGGCTGTCTTAATCGGTATCTAATCAAGTTCCTAAAACAATTAAATCAGGACTCAGTTGCACCAATAAAGGTGTCAGCGAATGCATAACATGTTGAGGTGTGTTTCGGTCAAAAGCAGAACTGACTGCTAATATCTGAAGCCTCTTTATGTCTGGGAGTGGCACTTATACAAGAAGCTTAGAATGAAAAAAGTAACAATTCTAAAAATTCCAAACAAAAATAGTTAAGGTTTTCAATAACAGGGAGGAGAGACCAAAAACAGCAATTGGCCTATCGGAATTAGTATAGAAAGGTTAATATAAAGTTTCCAAATCTTAAGTTTTGAACACCAATTTATGATTTAAAAATACGTTTTAAATCAAATAAAAGTTGGGCTCATCTGGTACAATTTGAAAGTTATTACAAAACTCATAACAACTCGACTTATTAGATATATTCTAAATTCAACAAAAGGTGGGACTCTACACATAGACGATAAATTGGATTCAATCGTTGATGGATTAGCCTTTTTTGCTAATTTGTGTAGTTACATTTTTTTGAGTTTTGTCAGAAACTTCACACCATATTTAGCACGCGTATCATACTGGAAAATCAATGAAGACAAATTTGCAGGAGCTGATAATAAAAACTAAAGATAAACTTCGGAATAAAAGTATGCTGTTGTGCGCCTTTGTCGATACTCAAGGTACTTCACACAATACCAAACCAACTAATTCGCTTGCTGGATCAAGAGAACTTCACTTCTTCATTCAATATTATTATTACCTTGTCGAAAGTCAGGAGGATTCAGGCCTTCTTCGACATTGACACGATAATCGCAGCGGCTAGAGACTATCACCATATGACTTCCTCTCACTTCTTCTATGTTTGCTAATGATGAAACAATTACTTACAGAAGGAAAAATACTCATATCACATATGCTCGACTGTAGCACAGCTTTATATGGGCAGATTACAAAGTATAAGTAAACATGCGCCCGCAAACCTCTAATTATCTCTAAACAAGATGTTTTCACACCCTAAACTAGTAAAACTATAAGTCATCTGTGGCGGTGGTAATACCAGTGTTTAATCTCTAGGTGGAGTAAAATATTCGGTTCTCTTTCATTCGGAAATCAGACCAGAATCAACTTTAGAATACAAAACAACATGTTATCATAAAAATAGATGAAGACATTGTGTGGGCTGATGGTGGGAGCTCTACATTCTCTACATTTTTTTGTCCAACCGTATACTTAACTTAATTAAATATTTTGCTTTGCTAAAAAACTACTTATCAAAGCTCACAGACGTATTTGCAAGAAATATACATTTTGTTTACATAAACTTGATGACGTAATCAATCACTTATATACCGTCTCTTTTAAAGACTTAATTAATTTAGAGTTTAATTATCGTCTTATATACGAATTCATCAGACGACCACAAAAGCATACCACTTATAATATAATCTTACTAATTTGTGGAACTATGAAATCTGCTTTTAAACAATTTTAGTTTTAACACAGTTTTTAATATAATTAACAATGGAAAATTTCCCTGCGAATTCCATTTTCAACTTATTTTTTTTAAATTTGGATGAGGTAATTTGGTTTAAAAATGTCCAAATCCGTAAACATTATATAATAAGCGGAAGTTAAATATGTGAGATGATGGAACAGTTTTCGCATTTAATTTATTGAATATAGGAAGTATTTTAAAAAATCCTTGTAGCACTTTGGTCGGTAACTGCGTCTGGCTCTTATCCCATAATCGTAATACCATTAAATGGTGCAGTGTATAATGGCCTACAATGACACGCTTATTAAACAATAGTTGTTTTCCCTTGAATTTTATAAACGTATGGCCCAACCAGCGAAACAGTAACACAACTTGTCAAACATTCACAAAAATCAACGAAGACTTTAACACAACTTGTCAATTGTTTCAATAGTTTAGCTTCAATATTACAGTAAATTAATAATTAAATTATTAAATATTAATATAATTGCATTTAGAATACATTTTTATACATCGTTTACGTTTACAAACAATCGGAATGGTTCGAAAAGCTACAAACTGGATTCCACATGAATTAAAAGAAAGAGACCTAGAACGTCCAAAAACCACTTGTGAAATACGTCTTCAAGGACAGCAAAGAAAAGGTTTTTTGCATCGAATAGTTACTGACGGGCTCGTCCATCGCAACCAAAGCGATTATGCTCTGTATCTGGTGGGATCAGAAAGGTGTAGTATATTTTAAACTACTAGAATCAGGTGAAAGTATCAAAGGCGATGTCTACCAGCGACAACTGATACGTTTGAAGCAAGCTGTAGCCGAAAATCGTCCAGAATGGGTGAATGACACAACAAATTAATTTTTCAGCACCACAATGCAAAACCAGATGTTTCAAACGTTTTATGAAAAAAAAAATCTAAGAGGACAGGACTGAGAAGTACTACCCTACCCGCCGTATTCACCAGACATAGCTCCTTCAGATTACTACTCATTTGAACAATGGTTCAGTTCTCGCGCAGAGGTCGAAAATTGGCTTATTGATTGAATCGCCTCCAAGAACCATGTATTCTGATGGAGTATACTTTCTCTATTTAATATTAATAAAAAATGGAGTCATATTCACGCACCCAATATTAGTAATATGTGACAAATAAATTTAACGAAACTGAACGAAAAGTTGTTATAAGTATGAAGTTTCTGACAAAATAACAGGGGGTCTATTATGAAACTTATTCGATTTCGGAAAATTCGATTTGCGGCGTATTTTGTTACTATGATTTTTTTTTTCTATAGAATAATTCAAAATCGATAAATTCGCCAGATTATTAAACAAAAAAAAATTCATGTGACGTCAAATTCCGACTGGTCTTTAAGTGCCGAATGTCGTATTATAAAATAATATTTTTTTTTTATCGTGATGAATAGATTGCTCTTGGAACTGGAGAGAGAGGGGATAGGGGTTGTAGCGTATGCGGATGGTGTAGCGATCTCTATCGGTGATTAGGGGATGTTATGCAGAATGCACTCCTGATCGTTACGAAATGGGCCAGCAAATGTGGAGTAGGGATCAACCCTTCCAAGACAGAGCTGGTACTATTTACTAAAAAATATAAAATTCCGGTAGTTAGTCCTCCTACCGTGAACGGCATTAGACTGGCTTTTGCTGACAGAGCGAGATTTCTGGGCATAATCTTGGACAGTAAGCTCAGCTGGAAGCCTAACATTGTTGAAAGGGTAAATAAGGCTAATGTAGCCATTTACTCGTGTAAGAACGCCATAGGGAAGAGATGGGGTCTAAAACCAGAGCTGGTACACTGGCTCTATAAGGCAGTGGTAAGATCTGTGCTGATGTACGGGGTGGGCGTGTGGTGGCCAGCTCTGGAGAAGGTAACATATAGGAAGATGATGAAGAAAGTGCAAAGAATGGCCTGCATGATTATAAGCGGGGCGCTTAGGCCATCACCTTATTCCAATCGAATTTTTTGGTAAGCAGATGGCAGCCAATGTGGCTATGAGACTCTCGGCTGTCTCTCAGTGGAAGTGTCTTCAAGCGGAACACTCGACGATAGTTAGATCGCTAAGGGAAGAACTGGCGAATCAAGATTATATTAAACCAACGCTGTGCTTCGATAAAGTTTTCCGGACCATCTGTCCTTCGAGATAATCTTGGAGGAACGGATCAATACTGGAAAACGAGGCACTGCAATTCTTCATGGAGGGTTCTAAGCTAGACGGCAAAGTAGGAGCCTTCTGTGCCGAAGTCTTCTGTGAGAAGCTTAATGTTAATATTTCCGTTCGTCTCCCTGACTACTGCAGCGTGTACCAGGCTGAAGTGGTGGTGATATGTGAAGTCGGGACATGGTTGAAGCATAACATGATATCCGTGAGGGATATCGCAATTTATGTGGACAGTCAGGCGGTGGTCAGGTCGCTAGAGGCGGTTTGACTGAAGTCACGGTTGGCGCTGGATTGCCGATCATCTCTTAATGAGATGAGCGAAAATTTCAGCATCCGTATAATCTGGGTCCCTGGTCACTCGGACATCACAGGAAACTGCAGGGCGGATGAACTAGCTAAGTACGGTATGACTATCTTGATGCAGCTGGAAAAGGCAGGATCGAGGAGGCCTGTAGGAGCGCTTAAATCGGCGCTCAGTAAAAAGACAAACGAGGACACTGCCGTTTTGGGGAACATGCGGAAGGCTGGGTCTACAGACGAATGACTTTTGTAGAAGTTGTTTAGACGAAGAGGAGGAAGAGACGTTAGATCACTTCCTATGCTCGTGTCTGGCACTATCACACAGAAGACATAAGTATTTAGATGTGTACCGTATGAACAGCCTTTCGGAACTCGCGAGTTGTGGAATGCGAAATATTTTACGCTACATAGTTAGCTCTGGATAGTTTCAGTGGGAATAAGGGGGAGATAGGATCATGTGGTATCACAATAGGCCACTACTGGCCTAAGTGTGCGATAGCAGCCACTCTAACCTAATCTAACCTAACCTATTATTCGAAGCGTATCGAATTTTTAGATATCGAGTTTTTCGAAAGCGAATAATATTTCATAATAGATCCCCAAAAACCCTCTCAACTATCGAAAAGTGTAAATGAAACCACTAAACTATTTAAAAAATCGACTAAGAATACATCGACGTCATGTTTTGTAATTTTTTACTTGTGTATTTCGTTATTTGATGATGTATAATGTCATAAAGTATAGACTTATGCTGTGTGCCTGACGTTGATTTGTTTTTGTCTAAATTTCCGACTAACTATTCATTATTTTTTTGTACCTTACGCATTGCTTGCCAAATCGGGAAGATACGGTTATAGGTCCGATTTACGTAGAAGTACCTACACATTGCATAGCTCCATGTCAACCGATAGTACTGGAATGGAAGTTGTGTTCTTTTCCATCACCGATCGTAATCAGATGATGAAAAATCCCTTTTGCAACCTGCCTCTATCGGGATTTGAACCCGGTACTTCCCGTTCCAAAAGCCAAAGCTTTAACACTTTGCCATTTGGTCGGTGACTAACTAAATTGATCGTTAGTTCATCCAGGTATTGTTAGATATCTCTAATATTTATAAACCAAAATCTACCCGATATTTAGTTCTAAACTGCAAATTTAGTTTCGATTTATCAATTACTGATTAGAAATGTTTTGTTAGAATGTTAAATTTAAGTTTATATAGCAGATTTTAATTAAACATCAGAGGCGGTTTCTTTTGTGCTATCTTTGAACGATTGGTATAAACTAACCATCAATTTAGCATTAGTAGTAATAAAATAACCAAATTTAAAATAATTAATAAAAAAGAAAGCTATTATTTTATTGATGAAGAAAAACTACATTAAACTACAAAAACTACATTACACTATCCATTATTAAATACTCCCCTTGTTAAGCAACCAATTTGAATTGCAAACACAATAGAAAAATACTCGGAACCTGTTTATTCAAAGGTCAATAACAGTCAACCGTAAAAATGTCTAAGTGATTTTGAGTAGGTCACCTTGTTGAGTAACCTAATTGGAGTACATGTGATGATTGTTATATTAACGCGACCCTCGGGGGTTGACTATTTATTTTACAGTAATGCACTTTACAAATACTCTAGACCAATAACAGAGTCATCATCATAGAGATGTCGATGTGATTCTGAGTGTGTCACCTTGTCGAGTAACCTAACTGGATTATATGTGTTGATCGTCATATTATCGCAACCCTCGGGCCATTTTGTGTATTGTATTATTGTAAAATCGATAAATCAACCCCTTGGGGGTCGCGTTAATATGACGATCAACACTTATAATTCACTTAGGTTGCTTAACAAGGTGACATACTCAAAATTACTTAGGCATCTCTATGATCAACCCTCGGGGTTAATTTGTCGATTTTGTGTAGTGCATTTCTGTAAAATCGATAAATGAACCCCTTAGGTTACTCAACAAGGTAACATACTCAGATTCACTTAGACATCTCTACGATTGACTGTTATTGGTGATTGAAAAAACGGGCTCTGAGTATTTGTCTGTTGTGTATGGGTGTGCAATTCAAATAGGTTTAAAGTCTACACTTTATGATATTATACATTAGCAAATAACCAAATACACAAGAACAAAGTAACAAACTACGACCTTGATGCATTCTTAGTCGATGTTTGAAAAGTGTAGTAGTTTCATTTATGCTTCTCGACTGTTGTTAGGTTTTGTTATTTTGTCAGAAACCGTCCATCATTTCAAAGTCCATTTATTACATTATTACGTTAAGTTGTTACTGTTTCGCTGGAAAGTTTGAATTACATATAGTAGTTGGTTTTTGGTATTTCAATCGATATTTGCTCGTAAATACTTATAAGTAATTGAAATATGCGATTGACGCTCGACTAATATGGCCTCCTGGAATTATTTATAATTGTGTGCTAAATTAGATTGACGTAAATGAGGTAGATATGCAAAGAATACTTCATCAATTAAAAACCAATATTCGCACATTAGGATAAAATATTTACATTATGTATCGTCGCACGATCTATTGTTTTGGTCGATCGCAAAAAAACTTTTTAGCTCGCTAATTATATTTTAGCTAATTTAATGCACAAATAAAATGGTTTTGATTTAAGTGTGGTGATAATGGAGATAACCATAAAAGAATTATTTTTTTCATTAAACTTTATTTTTAGGTGATGTTATAAATTTATTTATCTACATATACACCCAATTTAGAACTGCAAAGTACAGTGTTGCTAATAAGTTGGAAGATGTGCCAACATTTTAGAATGAATGTCCATTTTGAAAGAATCGTTAGTGTTTAACACTCGCCGCATTAATGCGTTAATTAACCTCCATATAAATTATTCGAGGTTACAATATAATTCCGATTCAACTTGCGACTTGGTAATTCATTAACGGATTATACTGAACCATCATGGTTCAAGGAGTATGGTCCCAAAGAATTTCTTACTGGATTATAATAACAGATTATTTATAACTAGAGCATGATTAGGGTAAGATATAGTAAAAAAAATTATTTTTATTGTTAGACGTGAATAAATCCAGTTCATTTTCCTTTATTTAGTTTTATTAAAATAAAAATATTAAATAATAAATTAAATTGTGTATAAAATAATAATTTGGTGTTGTCAATTGTTTTTTTAAATGGGAAAAAGTAAAACCCGAAGTCACACTGTTGTGGTAAATTAGTTAAGAAATCCAGAAAACTATGCGAAAAAAATGAAAGGCTGTTCTGTTTCGAAATTAAAATTGGTAGATAAACGTAAAATAATTCGTATTGCCTCAAATTCTGCTCTATCTGCTCAGAATCAAGGAGCAAGCCGGCGTTAATGCCTCTGCATAAAGTGTTCGCTTCACCATACAGAAAACTAAACATCTAAAACAGATGCAAATTAAGAAAAAGCTATCCATTAAACCACGCTCGGAAAAACAATCGGCTTCAATTTGAGAAATAGCATATGACATGACCTACGCAAGGAAGAACTGGTTTTCAATCGATGTCACAGCAGGGAAGAAGGGGTTATGGGCGAAGAGCTATTTAATACTATGGTGATATGAGTTAACTTTTCAAAATCAAAAAACAACAGTAAATTCGTATTTGTCTATTTTGAATTCAGCATAACTAAAGTCCCAAAATTTGTTCAAACCACTTAAATCAGCAAGATAACTACTCTATCCATACGGCAAGGATTGTAAAAGCCTGGATTTCCAAGAAGAACGTCGAATTACTTAAATGGTCCCGTACTCTCCTGATTTAAATATTATGGAAAACGTTTGGGGGATGGCTTTTTCCTTTCGAAGGATTTTTAAAGGTGATGAGCAGTATAATGATAAGGATTCGCTTATTGAAGCCATCAAAGCTGCTTGGGCCGAGATTTCTTTGAATTATTTGTAGTCGCTATACGATTAAATGCCCAATATAATATTTGATCTGATTTCAAAAATGGCGACAGCACTCATTATTAAAATCGATAAAAAATATGTATTGTTATAAATATATAAACCTAAAAGTTTAAAAACAAATATAATTCTGGCGTGGATTTATTCACGTGTAACAATAAATATGAAGTTTTTTTTAATGAAAAACAGAAAAAAAAACAACAATTCCAAACCAAACTAGAAAAAAAATAAACTACAACTAAAATTTTACTACTACTACTAAAATTTTTAGTCGTTTGATTAATGATGAAATAATCGATAGTATTCAAAAGAAATGAATATCAGGGACCTTTAATTTAGAATACAGATCAGTAGGCAGAGTTTATCGTACTTTTGAAAACCCCTTCTTTAGTCAAAGCAACCAAACTTTTAATTTCTAAATTAAATGGCTCTAGTTTTGTCTTCTCAGCAACATCGCTGGGATTATTACTATTATTACTATTGTCAGTTTATCAAAGTTTTGTGGAAAGTGAGAAGTCAAATATTGCTCCACTTCTTCAGCCGATCACAATTTGACTCCTATTAACATGAACGATAGGATGGAAAATTTCATCTCGGAAATATTTTGGTTGAGGTTAAAGCAATGTAACAGTGTGAATAATAGTGGCAATGTGTTAGATCTGGATCGTCTAGTATTTTCCGCTGAATATTTCAGTTATGTTTTAATATTGTGAGTTAGTCGAAGAAAATGTTAATTCATGGATTTATAACTTTAAAATGGGCGATTACCATTCTTTAAATGCATTTCTGGATACGTATGATTGGTAGTTTTTTATGCTTGTTATAGTATCGACGGTATGTTAAGCGAATTTTATAGAATTATTAATTTAGGTATTGAGGAATGTATCCCTTGACAGAAAGCTTTCAGCATTAAGAAGGAACCGTGGTATAATAGTGAGTTGATATATCCAACAAATAGAAAGGACAAGACTCACAAGAAATATAAATTGCATCCTAATGTTGTTAATTACAACTCGTTTGATGTATTGCGTAAGAAGTACAATATATATCTAAACCGATTTCTTTACAGCAGTTATATTCTGAAAAATAAATCATTAATTAAATCAACGCCAAATCATATTTCTGGCTTTTTGTTAATTACAAAAGTAAATCTAATTGTTACCCGGCCACGATTTTTTTGAACGACCGTAAATCAAATCTTGGTAATTTGAGTAATGTTGTAAGTAAATCGAAATTTTCAATGTTTCGTCTGGAAGTGGATACTACTTTATCCCAATTGTCTAATCTTGATATTAACCAAAGTGATGATTTTGATTCCATTCTTCTAAAATTAATCGGTAAGGTAATTTCTTCCCATATCGCTCTTCTGTTTAATAGAAGTCTCACTGAAGGTTGCTTCCCTATGGTATGGAAACCCTTACTTATTAAGCCGATTTTTATATCTGGATCTCGAAGTGATGTGGAGCACTATAGAGGTATTTGTATTATTTCAGTTTTACCAAAGCTTTTTGAGAAACTATTTAAAGATCAATTATTCCTTCATGTTAAGACATTCATTTCTTCCAAACAACATGGATTTTTCCAGGTAAGTCAACTATTTCTTACTTAGTTTTGTTCACTATTTGTATTTCAAGTGCTCGTTTAAATGGTAATATTGTGCAGGTTGTTTACACTGATTTTTGTAAGGATTTTGACAGGTTGATCATGTCTTGCTGTTGCGGGAACTCAATTCATTAGATTGTATCGCAAGTAATTATTGCCAGTTGATTGGATTGGATCTTATCTGCAATCCAGAACTCACATTGTGAAAATTGGCGGTTTCACTTCAATAGTGATTGATGTTTTTTTCGGAAGTCCCTCAAGGCAGCCATTTGGGTCCCATGATTTTCATTTTTTTCGTAAACGATGTGGTCAACTGACGTAAGTTATTCCGACATTCTCATTTATGTGGACGATATAAAAATTTTCAAAACTATGTCATACGCCAATGATGCAATTGAATTTCAGTCTGACCTGACAAATTTTAATGCTTGGTGTACATAGCATAATTTGATCCTAAACATCTTCAAATGCAAAACAATGTCTTTCACGCGCGTACTCTTCTTATCCGTACTTGTTACAATTACTGTTTTGATGGTTGTATTATTGAAAGTGTTGATACTTTTAAAAATTTATGTATAACCTTCACTTCGAATTTATCGTTCCGTAAACATGTTGAAGGTTGCATTTCTAAAACGAATTCTATGTTTGGATTTGTTAAAAGGTTTCTAAGGATTTTTATGATCCTTTCTAAGGAATTTCATAATCCTTGTGCGTTCATTGTTGGAATATGATGTTGTCATACGGAATTCGTTTTGTAATAACAATTCAGATCGCATATAGAGGGTCTAGAAGAGATTTTTAATGTACGCACCACGTAGGTTCCCTGCTTTCATACTCCCAGCGTATCGCGGTAGATGTAAATTAATAAATATGGAGCCGCTGTTTATTCGTAGAATTGAAATTAGCGCATTGTTTATTCGAGATTTGTTAGTGTCTAAAATCGATTGTTCGGAAATTTTAAGTTTGCTTGATATATATATATATATATACTCAATTATGTGTGCTACGCGATAAAGAGTTCCAAATTAAATTGCCGTTTTATAGGCAAAACTACGGTAAATGTGAGCCGGTTTAAATAAGGTTCTACTAAAAGACAATTAGAACTTCATTCGCATAACGATAATACTTCATAAATACCAAAGCATTCTATTCTCGTCTGATACAAAATTTATTGTGTTATGATCCGTTACAAATATCTGCAAGTTATTAACTTGGATGGTAAACTAATCCGAGAGATTCTCTGTAAGTACTAGGTCTATACACGTATTCGCACAAGATTGAGTAGCAACTCAAAAGGGACTCTAAGCAGAATGATGAATTTGATGGAGTACCATCATTTCTTCACTCGAATAGCATCGCTCTATTCATCGACCAACTAATTATTGTTGGGTGTAACATAAACAAACATTTAAAACACGTTATACAAATGATTTGCCTATGGGTGAATACGGTTCTCATAACCTAGTAACAAATACTTGCTAAATTAACAATATATGCTTATTATTAGTTCTGTCTTTGAATTGAAAAGGACGTGACAAAAAACTTAATTAATGGTGTGATGACGTTAACTATCTACAGCTATAACATGATACAAAACATTAACTTTCATGCGAGATTTAAATCTTCTTGAAAAATTGGTACTCATTTATAATTTAATTAGGAATAAATCATTAAAAATAAAAATGATCTTTTCGTGCTGATGGTTGCAATATTTTTTATAAAAAAAAAAATCCAAGCCAAATTTTTACGAAATTAATTTTTTGATTAAAAAACAGATCAAGGATTTCTACATGTAATTTATTTATATGATAGCCACATGGATCGGTAAATGTGTCATTCGCGTTTAAATGTGTATATATTATGCAACTAAATTTTTGGGGCCAAACATTTGACCAACAATGGTGTGCGGCCCCAAATGTTGCGGTACGTGTAAAGTCAAATTGGTTATAAATATCCAAATTCATTATATTTTCTCAGAGTGTGCAAAACCATTAAATCGCAAATTATGTACACATTACAAAATCGCAATTTATACTACACATAACAATAAAAAATTATCTAATTTCGTGAATCTATCTTCTCTTGTGGATTTACGAAACAAAATCGCAATTTATCACCAAACCGCATTAAAACCACTAAATTTTAATTAAATTAATTATTTCTAGTGCTATAAATTCGGAAAATCCATATCTCATATGATTCACATGCATATCGAACGTACTCACGTCACTATTTAATAGTAAACATACCGAGTATGTATATAATATGCAACATGATTCTACAAATCGATAAATTAAATTTCCGCAGAAAAACAAATTTATAAATAAATCTTAGAATATAAATTATTTGCATTTTACAATACACAATAATATAATTGTAATTATTTTGTATTATTATTGTACAAAAAAATAAAATAAATTAAAAATTAATTTAACTTCTGGTTTCTTTATGTAAATAAATTTTCGCGATGACAAAACGTGTACACGACGAGATTATTTCATTAAAAATCAATTAATTTACAATTTGATATGTGACTGCGGGAAAAAGAATGTCTGTATTAGCAACCGTGCATATTGGTATTCGAGTAGACATGGATCCAATTATGCGGTTCATTACTGATCAATCGGACGGCTTACCTTGGGCATGTCTACAATTCTTATTATGCTGCTCATAATTACACATTGGTTGGAAGCTATTTGGAAAGAAATCCACCTTCATTTTAAAGATGCCACGCGTGTTTATATATGTTGCTAATTGAATGAGCATGTATAAAACATTATACTTTAACAAGAACATTATTAAAAATTGTAAGTTTTCATGCAACCCAAAACAAGTTTGATGTGTGTACAATTCGCGCTTGAAACACGTTAAAAACGGAAATATGTTATCGGATAGCGAAAAATGTATTTCCAAAATTGGTATTAGATATAACTGTAGTCTGGTTAACGAAGTTAATGAACCGAACCACCAAATGCGGTCATAAATCTACCTCTAATATAATCTAATAATGAAACTGTGCAGTCGCGCCCAAAATTATCGTTAAACATAGATAAAATTATTAATTACTGTAACATCAAATAAATTAATAACAACTTATGGCATTGCATTATAAACTATAAATTTATTACGGTTATCAACTAAACTAACATTAAATCGTGACGCAATCGACGTTAACATCTTCACCTTAAAATTCCGTTAGTCAAATGATATATGGACATTACAATTTACTGACAGATGACAATCCAATATAATTTCTTAACATAATTGACAAGCGACACTTGCTTAGTCCGAGTACACGCTATTAAACTGAATATGTTGCTTGCATATTAAATAATTAAAAATATTTTTATCTTCGTGGAAAAAATATTTATTATCATATCGATGTAACAGTTTATTTTATTAATATTAATATAAGACACCATATATTTTATTTACCAACTGCAACAAATATTGATTCCTTTTATATAGAGACGTACATTCAGAATTATGTCTTGAATGACATGAAGCCAAATACTATGCTCCTTTGCATATGTCGATCAATTTACGAAACTACGACCATCATGGTGCAATAAAACTAGTAGAAGCGGACAATTGAAATTGTCCAACAAGCGCTCGATAAAATAGGAAAAGTGCAACAGACGGACGGACAGAGGTGTAAAACCTCTGAAACAACTAAGGTGCTAATATGTACAACAAATTAGCCCAATAGACAAAAAATGAATAGAATCTTAAGCAAATCAAAAAAAATTACAGAAACTAGTTTTGAAATAACACTCGTTTTATTATAGAAAAGAATAATAATTGAATAAGTAGCCTAGAATAATAATCGAAAATTTTAAAAAAAAAGTAGACAGCCGCATCTGTGTGATCTCTATTTTTAGAAAAAGTTGAATACATCGAAAACTACTTGACCTAGAGTTCCCAAATTTTAAATGTGACCTTTTTAGAGTAGTATCTACCTGTGTGCAAATGAGCTCTCTGGTATGTATAGTTTTTGCTGTGATAGTGCCAACAGACAGACGGCCTAAGTCTTTGTATAAGCTTGCTCGCAAGAGCGAGCGCTAAAATGTAGCAAGTGGTCCTCCACAGTAGTCTATGCACTCCATTCTGTAATCGAAGATCATGTTGCAGTATTTTCAGTCTAAATAATTTTATAAATCCGATTGGTTGTGGCAACAGGTTGTGGGTTCCATGATCAAAAACAAACTTGGCACAAAATGAAGTTACAATATATAATTTTATTATGAAAACATTTTAAGTTTTTAATTTCTTGAGTGATAATTTTATCATTTATACAATAAAAATAACTTGAGGTTACAAGTGTGTAATAATATTTATAAGATTTACTTAAAAAAATAAGTAGAATTCATACATGCACGTTTTTAAATTTGACATCTTTAATATTTGTTCCAAATCATCTAATTGTCAATAACTGATTTTAAATGTCGGGGCATATAAGCCCTTCTATGGACTCATGTGGACTTTTATTCCGTTCCAATTCAACTCGCCGCCATAATTCACTTATGTTTTTAGGTGCTTCATCATATTAGTTTAATCAACGCTTGATTAAACGGCCCATAAATGCTCTCTGGGATTCATATACGGACTTTGAGCAGGCCATTTCATAGATTGGAATTGCTGATATTTTAACCATTTTTGCACTACTTTAGCTGTGTGTTTGGGGTCTCCATCTTGTTGAAAAACGATTTCTTCCTCCGGATAAGCACATTCATCCACAAACCCCACTATGTAGCTTTTCTTAAAGAATATTTAAATATTCTTCCTTTCGTATAATGTCATTGATCCTCACTAGTGGACCGAGGTCCCACCAGTTGAAGTATCTCCAGGCCATTACTGATCCGCCACCGTGCTTCACCGTTTTCGTAACATAATGTAAAGAAAGATTCGTGTTTTCATTTGACCGATTCCAGTAGTAGTACTTCCCATCTGACTGAGATTGATTTATTTTCGTTTCCAATCGTCAACAGACCAATTTTTATTAAATTTTGCGAACTTGAGGCGCGCTTTGATATTTTGCTGGATAAGGCTGGTTTTTTCTTCTTTACGTATGTATGCGTGCAAACTTATTTTTCGCAACACCCGCCTAGCTGTTTGAAACTAACGTTTTTGCCCAACTCCTTAGCAACTTTGTTAGGTATTTGTATATAAGTTGGTAGTTATGGTTTTCCATTTTTTCTTTTAAAAGTCGCTCAATTGCACGAGAATCCATGTTATTTAAAAGTGGTGGACGTCCTTTCCAACCATTTGATTTGTCCAAAATTGTTCCTGTTTCTTCCATGGCGTGCTGTTCTATGACAAACATGTAAATGTTTGTCAATGTCTGCTTTCGTAATTTACTCAATCTGTGCCCATCTCATTCTTTTATTGAACCGAACACCTTACGAATCAATTTACATTCAGTGACCACATCTTGTTTTAGTCCAAGCCTCACAACCAAATGTAATATCTGGTCAAATTAATGCCTTGTAAATTTTCGGCTTATTTACCATCTTCCATCAGTTACCACCGATCATAGATGTTTAAATTCTTTACATCTTTCTATTATTGTATTCTACCTAAATAAAACGTTTTGTGAGTTTGCATCTTTGCAATGACACACAGAGAATAGTGTTAGATAGCGATGTTCTTCTTGCAACATTTTTCTGGGAGCACTCTCGTAGTACTCAAATGTTTGTTAATCCGGTTGGACGAAAACCATATTCATGGAGACTATGGTCTTCAAAACTTCGCGGTCTGTTTATTGATAATTTTGCAGACGCCACTTTGGCCTGAACCAAGCAGTCTGTGTGTCATAGTAGACAGATTATAGCTGTATTTTACTCTTGTGCAATGCCTGCAGTACAGAAAATTGAGGATACATCTCGAACATTTAGTGAATGAGTTAATGCACTGTGAATACACTGTGAAATAGTGGTCTGCATCAAATAATTAATATATACAACGATGCTTTTATTACTACTACTTCAAGCTCAATGTACAACTTATGGATATATGAATAGCATTTTAATTGCTCGATGGCAACCAAAATGATTTTTATGTTCAAAATAAAATTGCCGCTGGTACATATTCCAGCATGACACACTAAGATTCTAAGTCAAACACCTAGGACACTACGTCAAAGAGACGATAGTCGACTTCAAGGTCCTTTTTTGCGAAAAACTATGATGTATTGCAATCCAATGAGTGAAGGAAATCAGCAGCACTTTCACAAAAAAGAATATATATAATGTTGATATCTTGCAACTACAGGGTACATTTTTAATTTATTTTTGAACAAACAACAGTTTTCAGTGTACTAAAATCTTAAAAATGTTCCTTATGTTGTTAAATGGGATGACCTCGGAAGTCGATGAACCCGGTATAAAGAGTTTTGTTAAATTTATATGTTATATGAAAGTCGGCCATTATAATGAAATTGGGTTTGTAGAACTAGGTAGTTATTCTAAACTGAGTTTTTGACAATATCCTTAAACCTGTCCTTGCTCTGCAGAACTCCACCGATCTTGATGCTAAATTGTATTTTAGAAGATGTTTTGGGATTTGTTCATTGGACCAAACTCCGTCATTTCGTAACCGCAATAATGATGAAATTTAGATTGAAACATAAATTTTAGAAGAAGTTCTTATTTTGAAGAATGTGCTGAAATTTGAATATTGAGGAAGATTTATACTTAAGAAATCTCTCTATAATTTTTTCAGTTTTTTCGGGCATCATAGTTCTTATCAGGTTGACCAAAAACAATATCTCAAAAACTCCAATGTGTCAATTTAAAATGTAGAATCTATAACGCTTTTCTCAACAGTTCTATTATATATTGGTTAATATACCTGTGAATTTTTTTGAAATATTGGCCACAGATTAAAACGAACTTATTTGCGCAAAAATCATATTATTATAAATAAAATTCTAAATGATAATCTTCCCAAATTTTCAATGCAGATTTGTAAGTTCATTCGTAAGTTCAATCCAAAATCCACATCCAACCCTACGTATCAAATTTCACATTTAAATGCACGGAGAAGCGAGCGAATATCGTCCAGCATGGTCCAGAATTTCGTTCGAAGTACATATTAGAATTATAATATAGTAGATCAAATTCATGTTTGAATTCAAATTCAATCCTAGAAACTAAATTGCATTATTATTATTTATACATATTAGAATTCTGATAGAAATTTCTACATAATTGTTTAGGGAAAGGCAGAGTTCAGGCTAGCATTGACAGGTTTTAGAACATTATCCTAACGTAAGTAAATTTACGTAGTAATCGAAGAATTTCTATTGAATAGTAACCGATAAAGTTCTGCGCGAATTCTGAAATGTAGTGTTGATCTTCAACCATAATAATGATTTTTGCTAATACGGTGTGAAAAGTTGGTACCCTGAACCATAATAAAACGTAAATAATTTCCTCGACAACGTAAATATGCCACTAATACATTTTCTCTTCCATATCTACTTTCTTCAAAAAATGCAAACCTTTCACTCAGGATAAGGTCGAAAGTTGTTTTTATTTCATTCCCAGATTCTTAATTTCTATCACTTTCTAAAATTAGGCGAAAATTATTTCTCTATATAAAAATCCAACAAATATAGAATTTTGACAAGTAAATTTACATCTGTTACTCGCTATCGTGTATACCTAGACGAGAAAAAAACTTTTTGCGTGCAATCAATAATCAACTCAACTAAACTGAAAATATAAAAATGAAACTATCAAGCAATTTTTTTTTTTTGTAAGTTGATTATTAAAATACATTTATTGATAAAACTTTAGTTTTGTTTATGATGATATAGTTTTGTCAAAGAACCGAAGAAATATTTGTATACAAAAAATTATTTCAGACAAATTATATAGTTTTCAGAGAAATTTCAGTCAATGATGTCAATGGCAAAATTACATGGTATTAAAACGACGATTTTGAGTGATAATTTTTTTTTTTTTTTGGAAATTTCACTCAACATACAATTTTTATGTCATTAATTATTTTTACAATGAATAATAGGGGAAGTAAAATATGTATCATGCTGCCCCTGGTACAAATGACAGTAGTAAAACTATATTTTATTTAAAATATATAAATATGATCCAGATACATACAACTAAAATGTGTGTTCATCATTTATGCCTTATCGTGGTAAAGCATGTCATTTTCGAAACATGCGGCGCACCTCTATCCGTTATATTAAAAGCTCGTTTGTTTGTTCCACTTTAATTGATTTATTATTATTTTTTTTTTATTATTTTAACTATATATAGTTGACAGCATTTTATTGCTTTCTTATATGAAGTCTAAGAAAGTATAATAGGTATAACCATATACAAGATGAATTTTAGAATTTTGTTTATTAATTATTTATCTTATCATTTTTATGGCATTAATGCTATTAAGTAATATTCCTCATTTAAGAAATGTTTGATTATTCTGAGTGATGCTAGCCAGAAATTACTTTTACATCGAGATGAGGTGACCAAAACGGTGAAAGTTTGGTTTCGAACTAATGAAACTTTGAATTCTTAAAATTAGAAATTCAGATTACAGTGACCAAACTACAAAAATATTGAAAATACTTTAAACTTACAGCATGTTCAACAAGAGCTGTACGGTCAAAAACTAAGTCAAATTAAAACTACGATTCTTTTTTTTTTTTTTTTTTATTAAAATTTGTTGTATTTCTAGGGCGCTACAAAGTCACTTTTACTGTTAATAATTGCCTGGCTTCTTTTGTTCATACTATATCAACCAATTGTTCTGATACAGTGATGATACATATTTCCATATCTTCTGGACAACTCGCACTAGAGCGCTCAAATTATGTGGTACATTTTCAGCTTAATCTTCATAATTGCCCATAAATTTTGATCGGATTGGAATTAGGTGACTGAGATGGCCAATCCAATGTTGTGATGCCCTTTTTGAGTTTAAATTCCGAACAGAGTATGCTATGGTATTTTTGATCGTTGTCTTTTTGCAAGATCCAGTTAGAGTTCCCCGCTCCGTAGTTTGGTCACTGTAGTGTGATCGATCGTCTCAAATTTTTTACGTTAAAGAATTCAATATTACATTAGTTCGAAACCAAACTTTCAACATCTTGGTAACCTTACCTCGATGTAATTCCTCATTTAAGTTAGGAGTATTCGAAGTCATATCTTAAAATTAGCTGTTCGGTACTGACTGTACAATTAATTAAAATGTATAGACTTAAAAATCATGTAGGCCGGTGTTGAAGATGCGATGTTGTACCTAGAACAAAACCAAAATACAACAATAATTAAAAGCTGAATTATTGTAAACAACTTAAATTCAAACTTATCTTTTCTCTTAAATGTAAAATCACTTTAATATTTGAAATTGCTATACAATTATCACCACTAAGCGCTATGCAATTTAATCCGCGATATGCATAGGCTATTCGTAATTTATGTTTACGTATTGTACAAACAAAATGATATTTCGTTTTGCCTGTCAACAATCTAATATTACTACGTGCGCAACTTATCAAGCTGTCAGGTTGATTGTACGAACATATAAAACGCTATAAATAGTACTGCAATTTTTAGTACTTGTGCAATTTTGTCAATATTACTTCCCGAGTTCAAACACAGATAACGTGTTAATGGTTTATTCAAATTTTGCTCTAATGAATTTCTTATTGTCAATGGGGAGCTTTATTAGCTCAAAATTTGAAAACTCTAACGTTCGGAACAGCTTAATAAAAATCTTTCTCTTTTTCCTGCGACTTTCGAGGCGACAACATCAAAAGGGAAAACAAAGCGAGTATACAACAAGCGATTATTATATTAAGGTGATTAAAATTTATTTATTTTCAATAATAAACACAAATAATAAAAATAATTTTGTAAATAAAGGATTGTGAAATAAAATAAGTAAAATTTTGAGTTTTTATTTAAAATTAAATTTCCAACATCCCGCGACTACTACAAAATTATACAGCCGGAGAATTCGAAGAATACGTAAACCATAGAAATCAAGCCACGCTCACTTTCTAACCATAACTCTAAGAGGTCAAGCCAGCAAATTTACAGGGTTTTCACATTAACATATTTTGACTAACATAATTTTGATTTTTCACAATTTGGTTATTTCTTAAAATTATTCAGTCATTGTAGACTATGAAAATAAATTAGCATGATGATAATTTGTTGTGATTTTTTATAGTTAAAATGGAAGTGCACGTGAATGTTGTTTAAAAAGTGTATCAACATGGTTTTATAAAAAAAAGTGATATTTTTTAAAGGTCGCAGCCCATTGGTATAAACCGCTTAAATAATAGACTTAGGGTTTCCTACTCTTCGAATTAACGTTTGGTGTTTCTTTGGCTTTGACGCATATTTTTATTGTTTCTATTTTTTCGTTTAGGTTATAACAGTAATGTTAATTTGATCGATATATGTAAAACTATATCGTGGGCCGTGACCACATACAATATTTTACTACGTACTTTACAGATTTTGGTAATAACCTGAGAAAACTAATCAATTAACGTTTATCCTTTAAAATTATGAAGAAGCTAAAACATAAAACGATTATATTTTATTTAAATAAGGAGAGCAAAATAATGCTCTCTCTCTCTCTCTCTCTCTCTCTCTCTCTCTCTCTCTCTCTCTCTCTCTCTCTCTCTCTCTCTCTCTCTCTCTCTCCAGCAACCAGGGCCCAGTCATCTTACTTGATTTTATTTGATGAATACGATGATAACGCTGGTTCCGAGAAGTTGCTTTATCTGGCTCGTGATTCATACAAATAGGACAATGCACCATTATTGCTATTTGCATTTCTTTTGGCAACATTCCTACTAATCCGAGGTATTTAAAGTTTTCAACGAGATTCTCCTTGGTGTTGATAAGAATTTAGTTTAGCTGCTGTTTACTTCCAAATCAAGTATTCTTACGTAGCGATCGAGGGCTATGGAACTGTCCTTAATGTCGCTAAGTCTTTGGCCAAGAAGCTCAATATCATCTGAAAATCTAGAGAAACGCTGTCTGAGAAATACTTGAGGGAGAAGGAGAATCGGACATCATACGAATTTAATATCAGAAATAAGGTTTTCCAATGTGGAGGAGTTTAAAATTTTCACCACTTGACGCCTCAATTGTTTGATGCTTTTTTGTAGAAGGTTGCGGACCGCTATACAAAAGTATGAGGAGTGTTCTTCTAATCCAGTCACTCTAGACGAAAGGCTATCATTAACCTTAGTTACGGAAAGTAGCAAGAAATGTTTAAATCTTATTTCGACAAAGTGCACAAACTTTTTATTTTTGATGCAGCTATTTGGCAAGTGGCGACAGCCGTATTCATCGGGCGTACGATAATCGGATAGGCAAATTAACCACATCAGGCACCATCAGGGAAACGACAGCTGCAATTTATGAGAAATTAAAATTTCTTGTTTCGCAAATGTCTACACTGTGACATGGCGTAATATTGCAACGGAATTTAATTCTACTTGGAATCTTCCGAAATGTTTAGGTGCGATTGACGGCAAACAAGTCGTTATTTCAGCAAATTCAACTAGATGACAGAGATGTTTTATACATACATACATATATTATTTATGTCATTTTATTTTATTTTTATTTTTTTTTCCTGAGCTGAGATCATATTGAGACTACATGGAAAATTTAGGGAACAATAATCGATTAGAATTTTTAATATAAATTTTTTCGGATTACAGCATGACAAAGATTTGACTAGAAGTAAAAAATAAATGAGCATTTTTATTGCGCCATAATAGAAATTAAACTATCGAGTATATGTGATTCCAAATCCTTTATAGTACAAACTTATTTATAGTAGATATTTACAATATCCGGCATGCTTGTTATAAAATTAAACGATTTGTCATTTGCGAAGAATATATGACCAATCATCAATTATTAGTCAACGAGACAAAAGAATGTTCTTTTTCTCTTTCATTCATTTGAAAATTGCGAATTAAAAATCATTAGATAGAAACAAGTTCATTAGGCACTTATCGATCAACTCATCGAATTACGTCCTGCAATTATTCGAATCATCGCGATCGAAATACAAAATTTGACAGCAAATATCTTGTTACTGCCAACAAATGAGAAAATAAAATTGAAAATTCCTTTCGAGCCAATTAAAGCAAACTAGATAGTCATGATAAATGCAACAAATAAGAATTGTTTTCAAAATATTTACAGATTCAGAAATTTGCGAAGTTATAAAATTATTATTGGCAAATGTTAAACTATGATGTTTAGACTATGACGAATTTATAAAAATATTTAATACCTACTTCAGTGAGTTCGGCCACGGGATCAAACATGTTTATCTACATATCTTCCGCCCATTCGATGCAATATAATTTTTATTATACCTAAACTCATAAAAATATAAAAAGACATCGTCGGAAATGGATAATCGTAGAAAAAATTCTAGAAAAATTGACGTAAGAAAATCTAATTTAGGTATCATGTTTATATCTACTATCTGACTACTGACTGATGCTATGTGTTTTTAAAAATTAATCTGGTGGAAACAATTTAATATTTTGATTCGTTTCTATGCAAGTTATTAAAAAATTGTTTTGTTTTAATTACAAAATTGATTTATTACTGTTAATTGTTTAATTACTGAACATTTTACTTTGTATACGTACGAGTGTATGCATGTCAATTTTTAACGGTTGACAGACGGAATAAATAAATTTTGCCCGTTTTAACTTTATATCAAACAGAGGCTTTGATGTGGTATTTTGTTTTTACTTTCGCTCGTAAACGTAAACTGTTGCAGTTTAATTATTGGAATCTTTTAAAATATTTAGTAATTTATAAGATAACAAGCTATTAAGATGATTTTTGTTAATTAAGATTTGAACAGCACTAAAATAGCAACTGCCAAGAAACATTACAAGACATTTTTCAATTTACGGGGTAACCTTTAAATATATATTAAATGTTTGCATTGAGTTACGAGTCATTTTTGAAAATTGACTAAGTTGTTTTGCAAGAATTTGTATATTTGGCTTTGATTTGTTACGGTTGATAAATTTTTTATGAATAAGTAGTTCTTGTTATTCCAATTACACACCGCCATCATCCAAAATCCTTTCCTTTAAGCACCATCGAACAAGTCCTTGATATTTTAGCACAATAAATTTAAAGAATTTGTCACCGGAAATTGATTTGGGTATAAAACAATCTATTCTTAACACGCTTATATAAATAAATCTTAAAACTGGTTTTCGAAAGGGTTTATTATTTTAAAATCTTTAAAATTTTATTGAGTTTTATGGTTTTCATACGCAAATAATTTAAACACCTGGGTTGCGATCGTACATAAATACCACCATACCATAACCAACTTTTAAGAGAAATTATATTTTAATTCCTGGAAATTCCATAAGTTTTTTGGGATTTCTTTTATTCTTCTGATTTCTTGAGATCTTCATGAATAGAGCTGCGATAAATAAAGCATTAATAAAGAATGCAGGTATTATTTTGTGTATAGAGCTGTCATTAATTGTTAATTTACGCCAATACAAATAATAAAATGTGCTGCATCACTTAGTTTCAACGTAAAATTAGGTACAAAAATAATCAAACTACTTAATTATATTATAATTGCTCAAAAACTACAATAATAGTTAATTAAAAGTAAACAAATTTTAGCCAATAATGGATTTAATCACACTAGGTAGTGAGCGCAGCTATTTTGATAATGAGTGGACATTAATTTCTGTCAGTTACATATTAGCTATTTTGCCACGGCTATTATACCAAAAAAAAAATTTGGTAAACATTACGTCGAATTTGGATCAATTTGTATGCAGATTTTATAAGATTGTGAGGTTTCTCAATGAAATGAATAAAAAACAAAAAGGTGTTGGTAAACAAATTAGGTGTTGTTAATTCGTTATGTAAATTAATGTTGATATACGTAACGACATGTTGATTAATTTATTAATTTAATTTTAATTTATTTATTCACACATGTCGATTTACTGTATATTTTTTACTAGTATTCGATATGTGAAAATAATTTAAACTTTTATTTTTGATTAACTGATTTTCCACCCTAATTTTTATTTCATCCTTATGGCCTATATACAAATCTTTTGCTTCTCGGTTATACAGAAGATAGTCATGCACGTATATGAGCTGAGTCCGAAAAATAATATACAATGTTTTGATATAAAATGATAGAGACTTACCAAAAGAAACAACCTCTGGCCTTCCCGGGGAATATGGAATTTGGAAAGTATTTTAATAGCATTTTTTGTAAATCGAACTTTTTTGGCCTACTGAAAGAATTATATTGGTGTAAATATTTTCGAAACAAAGTTACATGGGGATACATTTTTCCCTTTAAAAGTTTTTTGTAACAAAAGTTTTCCAAAACTTAAAAGTTACACCAAACGTATTACATCAGCAGAAAAGGAAGGTTAGGAAAAGTATTTATCTTATGATGGTACGACCTGGTTGTAGACACCTAGCGATCGTACGGCACAAGACAACAGGTGTAATAGATTAAATTATTGGTCACAATGCATCTAACATGCGTCTCAAAATTTCCTGAAATTTGATTCTAAAATAATACTTTTCGGCATCCTAAACATTAAAAATTTTATTAATTTAATGTTTCCTATAATGTATCAGAAATGGGTACTGCTGAATTTATAACAACAGCTCATACACCCACAAAACTCGACAATAAGTTTCCATCGAATTACCATCCTGGACAATAAAAAATCGACCATATTGCATCGAATTACATTCCTATTCAAGAAATGGGTCCCTCTAAATTTATTAAAACAGCCAACTTTCAGACCCCCATTTTTAATTATGATTATTTTTATTTTTTATTAGTATCTTATTATTTTTACTTTGTCGGCCTTACTTACGACCTTATACTAACTTTAACGTTCAAAATACGATAAAAGCTATTAGACATTATTTTATTTGTTCAGACATTGGTAAAATAATGAAATTATATTTTGTTTCTTTCACGGTTTGTAACGGCGTAACTGTAACGAATTTTGAAAACCCTGTAGACAGTTTTTTGCTTAAAATTTCATCCTCGATCATTTCCTTCAATATACTCGTATTACATTAGGCGCCAATACCCTGTAACCCTTAAACGTAACTTTGAATGTGATTCTTTGCTTCTTTCTATATAGCCAAGCCTAAACTTGTGTCCGGATGACGGCCCCTTCTAAACACCCTCTTTACACATAACACAAGGACGATATAATAGGTTTATTAGTAGCATGGAAATAGTCATGGTTACAGACACCTGACTGTTAAATTAGTTAGTAAATATGAAATAAGTTGGTTAACAAAGGACAATCAAATAAATCTAATTTTAGATGAAATTAAAAAATTTATTCACAGCTCAAGCAGGATATTGTGTTTTTATCTCTCCCTATTTCTTATAAATTAGAGGTTGAAAGAAAAAATAACACCAAGTTCCATGTTAAACTCGACCCTTTCAAGGGCGCCGTGATGGAAATAATACTAATGCACTGACGGTGAGATTGAACGAGGAACGGCATGGATTTACACTTCCTTACGTTCAAAGACAACTTGTTGCTAGTCGGCTACTCACAAAACGCGTCCAAATCCTTTTGGAGTATAATACATATAATAAGATAATTCACGACGATAATTCATATAGTGAATTACAGATATATGATTACAGATACTTACAGATATCATTTCAAACACTTGACAGTAAGAGATGGGAGGTTCAATTTATCAAGCTTATCAACCAGAATTTAGTAATCAATATTGTCAAAGGCTTTATAAAAATCTGTATAAATCACATCGAGCTGATGACGGGAGATAACATTATAGAACAGATGACCACAGAAAGAGATCTTACCGAGGGTATGGCAATTTTTCTGACTTAAAAATTTGACGAATGAACGAAATTTTTCATGGATCTGGAAGCCAGTACAAAGCCTTTCATTAAATACAAACGTAAGCGGAGGAATTAGGCTTTCAGCGCACTACTTGTTAAGAATCGATGGAATTGCATCGTGTGCCCATCATTCCTGCCATCCAAATGGGCGAAAAAATCGAAAATCTCATCCTCGGAGAAGAATAGTAAACTCCGAAGGATCGCTATAAAATCCAGGATTGAGCGGGAGGGATGGAGGTCCATACACTGATATAAAATATCTGGCAAATAAATTGCATACATTAGAATGCTGGGAAACCGAGGTTCATATATGACATTTGGAAACCACTAACTTTCCGTTTCGAGTTAACGAACTTAGAGAAATTTTTTGGAGTCGCTGTTAAGTCCTTTTCAGTCGGCAAAAATAATCGTTGTATATAAAAGTATATTCTTGACATGAAACTCTCTACGAGCCACGCTGAATCTAGAATAAAATCGATCGTCGTAAATTCTATATAAAGAAAGAAACTTTTGTTGTGACGTTTCTCCAGAATGACGAGCCTAGAATTATACCACGGCTCCCTAAATTGGAAGGAACATAATTACCAATGCCAGCCCAGATGTATTCATTAAGTTCAAGAATAATATTGTTTATCGGTGGCAACCCCGTTGAAGAATACTCCAATCCAAGCTGATGAGGAATTCGTTCAGGAACACATAATCAGCACTCCTGAAATTAAAATTAATAAGAACCATTAGAAAACAAAATCATTTAAATTAGAATTGAGGTTTTCATAACGAATAGCTTTAGATACCGGACAATGGAAAATGTTGGAATACCCCAGACAATCATTGCAGACCAAAATCTCAAAGAGAGTCACATTCGTACAAAAAATTAGATCAAGTAGTTTCCCCCGTATGTTGAGGAACTTCTTTCGTTGCGTAGCAGGTAGCTCTGAATAGCTACTATGGAGGTTACCGGCCTAAGGGTGCGTAAGCAGCCACTACTAGATATAACCTAACCAGTTATCTGGTTTAATTCCTGTTCAAATTTTTGTGTCTAAAGACATACAAATACTCTTCTGTTATTTTGCAGTATTGCGTTTCCTAGTTATTTAGCATAAAATGCCCGTGTTATTTGAGCGCACCTATTTCAATTTTAAAGGCCAAAGTCGCACGACACATTATCATAAAATTATTTTATTACCCATAAATCTGTTATTAATTTCAAGACCAAATTAGGAAGTTGCAACTAAAGATTATATCTAGCGAGTTGTCGTATCAATCTTGTAAAGTATTACGTTTCCACTATTTTTTGTTATGTTTTCCTATCAAATTTCATAATTTATGTATTTTTATGCTCGACAACCATTTGATGATTTGTTTTAGTCAATTCGATCGTTCATGCATCGAGTTAAATGCGCATTAAAATTGAATTCAAAAATGTAGGCTATACCGTCAAAGCTTTTACGGTGAGTAAATTGCAGCTTGTCAAAGTTAATTAAAATAAAATATTCTGAGATTATGATAGCTCGTCACTTACATCAATATTCTTGACCTTCATCTTCATACCTAATGAATAATTTTGCACCTTAAAACAACTCGTAATTAAATTGTAATAACTCTTAGATTCATAATCATTGTTTTTAAGTGTTTTATTGCAGACGTCACCGAACAATAATGTTAATTTCTTTGGTAAACACATCGATTATATGTATTAATCATATTTTTGACACTATCAATCGAGATGGCGTTAGACAATTTCCTGGTACTGGAAAGAAAAGCGTGCGGTAAATATAATTCATTTGGTTAATTTTGCACAGGTGACTTCCTTTTTTAACCACAATGTTGTATGCAATTCAATGTGACCTTACGTCTTAATGTTTATTACTGCCAAATTTTGTTAGCTATTATATAAATGTAGGTATACCTCTTATCTAATTTACATACAACTATAGAAACGAATTTCCAAAAAGGAAAATAATTATCATGAAAGCAACGTACAATTTTATAGGAGCATATTCTTTCGACCGCGCGATAAAAATCGCGAGCATTTTAACATTTTAAAAGAATTTTATAAATTTATTTTTTTATTTTTGTTTATGCATATTTAGCACACATATGAATTTGTATGCAAATTAGATAAAAATAATTCTGCGAATAATGTACTATACCATTATATTTACTATACATTTCATTATGCTTCAAATTAGTATTTCCTTTTTAACTTTTGTATAGTGATATAGGCACATACAGACTACATTGTATACCGCTAGTACAAAAAATAAATTAGATCGATTCTTTTAACCTTTAAGAACGGGTAGGTTTTCTGAAATAGTTTTTTATGTCTATGATAAAAAATTACATAAATTTAAATATATATGTACTGTACATACATAAAATTTTCAAAATAAACTAATAAGGAAAACGCCTTTGAATGTTTTTAGATTGTAATTATGGTAAATATATGTTTACGAGCTTTTCGCACAGAAAGGATGAGGTTGCATTGGCAGTTGGCTGACTAATAATCTTGACCTTCTATATATTTTAATTATATAGTACAAATATTTTGGAAAATCGGATTCTCATTTACCTCATTTAGAAAAAAGTTTCAAAAACTTTCGTTCAACGATGGTAGAATGTAACTGTGCTGTGACTGAAGGTTATAGTACCACAAGCACAATTTCCTTTGTTGCCCATTAGTGACTAGGACGTTTCATTTATAGTAGGATTCTAAAAACTTTGAGATTGATATAGTTAGCCAACTTTTGTGCTATATTGTCAGTTACACTCGTAAATCAGAATTGTTAATCGGAATGGGGTGTAATGTTGATGGATAAAGATTTAACTGAAATTAAAACCCCAAATAAGTTTTAACTGTTTCTTTCGAAAAATATACGAATTTCCTCACAATTTGCGATGAACGTGACTTAAATATTCAAGTCTTAAATAACAATGTTTTAAAATGTATAATGTAAAACCTACAGCGTATCACAGGATCTTTTCTATATGGCCGGTAACTCAGCCTAAATCCTATTTTGTATGGTAAGTGTAATACCCCACGACAGTTTGTGTAATGACACGTTTCGTTGAGCACTTCATAATCAAACGTCGAGAACTCTAAACAAAACACCAACATCGGACAACACCATTACGCACTTGTCAAAATACACACATCCATGTGAAAAACTTTCTTGTACTTCTAACTTCCATTCGAGCAGCACGGACAGTTCAACAAAACAACAAATGAAAACATAACAGAAAATTATTATTATGCGCATTTCGCAACCGCATGGTGTCATTCATTCGCAATTCGCTCAAACATTTTTTTGGTCCTTTGAGGCGGATTTTTGTGTCGCGCCGCAACAAAACATCCTCGTGGGTAAGAAAATTTAGCATTCAGTATTCAGTGCACGTTTTGAATAGTGAAATAGTGATTCAATAGCGCCAAAATAGTGCTAATTATAGAGCTATCATAATGTGCAGCAAACATCGTATATACAACGAGTTGACAAGTTGAATCAGCTGTGGGATTTCGTAAAATACAAGCACCGACAATGTTTACTGTCTGAAAGTTTAGGAATGCTGGTCACTACAATGGTGGTGGGGTTGAATTAATCATCTTAGTTAACCAATCGAGTATCCATTAAAGGAAGGTTATTTCAAGGCTGTCGCATCCTCACGTATAAAAATTTATGCTGGAAATCACAACGCATTCTAGTGCGATTAATTCAAGCTTCTTACATTCGAGGGAATGTCAAATATCGTCCGAGATTGTGCAAAACCATTATTAGCCATTATTTCTCGTAAGCACTGGCGACGCAATTTGTTCAGGCGCTTGTTTATAACGGAGCAACGAGATTTGTTTATGGAATGGTTGGAATGGTAAAAATATATCCTCAATTTTTTGAATCATCCACATCGATCATGAATGAACGAAAGACAAAATTTAAAATGATTTATCAAATTTTATGAAATTCTACAAAATTAAACAAAACATTTTTCAGCCGAATGTGTTATATAATACTTATTGTTTCTTCGAGTACTATCTACTGTAAGTTTCGTGCTTTATGAAATGTCTAATTTCCAAGTATGACTTTTTCCATGACATTTATGCTGTTCTAAATCAATTAAAAGACCTCTTACACTATATAAATTTCTAGGTCAGGGTGAAATTGATGAAAACCAAAATTATGTGTATTTTACCACGCATAAAATCGAAAAGTAATTAAGCAATTTCGTTAAATTAAGACATGAAATGAATTACCTTGCGCATGCATGATCTTATTTTCGCCAACCGCATATAAACAAGACATGTGAATATATCACATTGAACTCTAGGCCTTACATGTAAAAGAAAAGATCATCTTCGCCATGCGATGAGCGAACACCCATTAAGCAGCGCGCGAACACATTATTTAAATTGAAAGCACAGTTCGAACAATACAAATCGAATTATGTAACATAATTAATGAATTCATGTAAAAAGCGTCGTGATTTAATTTTGTTATAATAATGCTATATGTTAATGACACTATGTACTTTATTATTGTGAACAAGATCAGATTACAACATGTACGAGTACATAATTCCTTTTGTTGTGTGTTACACGACAAACAAGTAAACCACAGAAGAACATGTGTAGCAATTTGAGTATGAATAAATCAATTAATTTGGAAATTTTTGTTGTATGGATTTAGTAAAAAGATTAATGTTCAAAGCACCGCAACTATGCACACATTTATGTTAGTAATTGAGTATTTTCCACAACGACCGCAGTTTTCTAATGAAAACTCCTTCACTACTTCACGCTTCTAAAACTCCAAACCTAAAACAATACATATAATTTTTTATGTTTTTTATAAAGACAAAGCCGATCCTTTAGCAGATACATTTGGTGCAACTACTTATATCTAGCTACTCTGGTGAAACTAGCATGAGCAATTGTAAGTATACTTGGTCTAAGCAAAAGCAAAAAAGATCCATGGCTTCGTTTCAATGTTATATGGGAGAAAATTTATTATGAATTTTGTTTATAGGATCGACTCTACAACAAACAATTGGTTTTAGAATGTTTTAACCTTTGTTGAGTACCTCACTCTGTAAAATAGCGAAAATAAATTAATTCAGAATTATGAGCTGTTTATGACCTCCTCTCTAAGCCCGCAAACAAAAAATTTTAGTTCGTTCAGTTTTTGGTATAGGAATTGAAATAAATAACCCAACCGCTGAAAAACTAATTATTGACTAATATTTTGCAGAGTGAAATAGCAGACAACAAGTAATACACTTTTAAGCAATATCAGTTAAAATAAAACTCAAAATATGTACTTGAACTTATGAACAAACAAAAGCAACAAATAATCAAATTTTAGATAATTCTAACAAAGTACAAAAATATTAAAAATTGAGAAAAAACAGTGTGCAGAGAGCTCTGCATCGGATAGTAATACCCGCGAGTATCAGCAATTATCCGCTACCCCCGGATAAAAGCGGATGTATCCACATTAGTTTCTGCCGGATGGATGCGGATTTAGAAATCACATCCGTATTATGGGGATTATCCGCACGATGCGGATTATCCGCATGGTTGCGGATAAACCAATTGTATATTCGAGATTTTCCACAAAGTACATGATATCTGGTAAACAAAACGAGAATTGCAGTTTGCTATGATGCAAGGGGGGATCAAAACTGTCATAACAATCGATTTGACAATTCTCGTCCCCTTGTAGACGTAGAAAGCAACGCTATCGACATTCGATGAAAATCGTCAATAAACATCCTCACGCAAAAATTTTTCTATTTCTGTTAAACTACTTCAGTTAATGTAACAACCATCAATTGTTATTTATTTATCTGGCATCCTTTTCAGGATTTGGCGGCCTCAAATGAGGTTACAATATCATGTTAATCTCAGATTGATGATTGATAAGTTCATTAAATCCTAGCCAGACCCCAAGGCCGTTGGAAGGGGGAGACTGCTGCTGGATGATACGTTATTGCATACTGGCATATCGGGGGGCGGGGTGATCTCGTTTTCCACTTCCATTTTACCAATTGTTTATGTGCTGTTTCCATGCGGCTATCCTAATTTGTACCAAGGCAAAGAATGGTTTGTTGACGTGTATGGTGAAGTGGTTATCACATTTTCTCTCTTTACTACGCGCCGTCACCCCCCCCCCCCCCCCCAACTTGTATAGACTCCTCCTCAAAATTAAACAATCGGTTCCAAAAATAGTGGTGGTCATACCGGTCATGCAATAGGTCCAAAAGAATACAACTTAAACTCTTGTGTGTTCACTGATTGGGACTTTACGTAAAGCAAATAAACAAAGATTTTGCGGATGCAGATGAGTGCGGATGTGGATTTTCGGATGTGGATACGAAAAAACATCCGTGCAGGGCTCTCGGAGTGACTGAACTAGTCAGTATGTTTGTACCATTCCGTGTTGTACAATTCAATTGTTTATTTGAATTTTTATTTTTATTTATTTTCAAACATCAGTACATTGCCAAAGACTTGTACTGCAAAATGACCTCGTAAAACCTGCTTATAAGTTTCTAGGATTATTTGTCAAGGGCCGTAAACGATACCTAAAAACCCAGTCGTAGAAACATACTGACTATTCCGGTACATAACAAAAGACTTTTACTTCATGATGGCTTTTTAGATCTGCTTACCCATGTCTAGGATTACCTGCCCCGCTTATGGTAACTCTGTATTTACTTTGCACCTTTTCAAGAATTTGACCTTTGTTAAACTTTATCAAAATTACCTTATTTGTTGTTTTCATTTGTGGGGTTATAACCATCTTAACTTTTCCTTTTTATGCGCATTCATTTCGTTATAATAACAAATTTGAGGATTGATTTTTGATTTAAACCTCATAGATCTGCAATGAAAGAGTTTTAAAATTATTCTGTTTTTAGTGATGAAGAGACTGAATCTAATTCTTCCACTTTTTTATTTCAAGTTTTGCCTAACTCGAAACTTTATGTTTGTTAATTTCGAGATTTATTTTTATTTTACAAGGTGGGGCCAAATCAACGGGAGAAATTACTTTATCTTTCGTATAGGCAAACGTATTAGTTTTTTAAGCGAATGATTATATGAAGCTTTCTTGGATTGGCTGCTTTCGCTTCTCATGAAACATTTAAACGAGTTTCCTTTCTTGCAATGCCATAATCTCTGGGAGGTTATCATGTGGAGAGAAATCTTTAATGCAACAACATTCGCTTAATAAGAGCGGTAACGGTATGGTACGAACGAGGAGTACGCACATCTATATCATCAGAATAATGCAACATATCTAGATATTGGTTAGCTTTAAGGCTTCTCATGGATATTAAAGGTGGTCTTTCGATGAGAGGGGAGATTTACATACACTTCAAATTAATTATTGGATTCCCCTGCAATTTCAATTAAGAGTAGCTGTGGTAAATGGCACTCTCTCTTGTGAACCAAAGTGGAGATGGCCTTTGCCCACCAAACCTTAACTTCTGATGATCAAGCCATCTTGTTCTACAATTTATGCACGAAAATGTTTTTGTGTGCTGTCGATACCAGTAGTTGTTGGGTTGAGATTGGAAAGATTTTTTCGAAAATTGCAGAATCGTTTTCAATTCTTATCCCCTATTTTTATCTTCAAGGTGTTGATTGTCCCCTTTTGTAATACATGTGTGTGATAAGAAGCGTTCAGCAACTACGCCCCAACGAAAAAATGACCTCAAATTAAAATAAAAACATATCTCAATAATTTACAAGGGAGTGAGCTATTTTGAATAAGCAAAAATTTTCCAAGCCTTTAGGCCTTTTACATTTTTGGGGTGTCTTATACCCCAAAAATATTAAAATATAAAAATGTCCGATATTAGTTTATTGGGGTATTTTTATTGGTATACGTTGTGTTACATAATACAGATTGGAGTCTTTTGGCAACTTGTGATCTGGATCCTCCAAGTTTTGAGGTCAAATAGTACGCAGTTTTGAGGTCAAATAGTAAAGCGACGATGTATCTACCCCTCTCTCTCTCTCGTTCTCTCTAGCTTTCACATCCCATGAAGGGATCTTGTCGCACTATGGTCTTCCATACACCTCGATTGTAGGTCTTGTTCGAATTAGTCACGCCAACGTTGTCGGGGTCTTCTACTACTACGCACACCGGTTGATTGTTGCTGAAACACTTTATTAATCATCCGTTGTTGTGGAGACCTTGCAACGTGGCCGAACCATCTAACTCGATTGGATTTGATTAATCCGATGGTATCGCTTCTGAGTAGTTACTTTATTTCATGATTCATACGAATCTGATATTCGTTGTTCGCAAATTGGTCCAAAGATTGAATGAATGACGAAGGTCATGGTCCAGATCTCGCTTCCGAAAGCCTTCACAGATCTTATGCGTGCTTTATAAAGCGATGTATATCGACCGTCATGGTTTATTTGGCAATTGTTCATAAAATGGTTCTCTCAATAAATTTCTTCCGTTGTTTTAATATTTTCAAGTTCCCAACATTTCGTGAGAGACTAATATATATTGCTAGAGATATAAAGGGTTGTAATTTGTGCCAGTTGTTTGTTATTTAATGTCTCTGAAATAATCCAACGAAGAATGTTTTCATGAGCTGTCAGATTTGATTTTGTAACCTGTGGCCCTATTCTGGCTTTCCCTGGGAATTAGGAAAAATATTTTCATAGCATTTTTGTCTAAATTATATTTTTCTGGCCTACTGAAAAAATAAGTTTAGTGCAAAAATTTTCAAAACCAAGTGAATTGGGAAACTTTTGTTTCACAAAATTTTTATAGGGAAAAATAGTTTCCCATTTAACTTTGTTTCGAAAGAATTAACACCAAACATGTTCCCTCAGTAGGCCAGCAAACTACAATTTAGACAAAAGTACTATGAAAATATTTATCCCAATTCCCTATTCCCATGAAAAGCCAGAATAGGGCAACTGGTAGAATTAACGATAGGTAATGATCACATTCAATTAAAATCCCGGTCCCGCCAGGCTCATGGAACATTACGTCTGTTAACGGTAGGTTTTAATTCCGCTCATTGATGTTTTGGTATTTGTATCTTGGGTTGATGTGAGGTGATCGATGACAGAACTATAGAAAATCGATTTACAATAAGGTGTTCTGCCTTGTTCGTGAGAATATTTTCAAATTCACGCATGCTCTCGAAGTGCCGTCCTTTGTTGAACTTATACCTTCGACTATTGATCGGTGATTCCTTCGGTGGCAGTCCCAAATTTTAAAAGCACGATTCGGTGATGAATGAGGGTAAACTTCTTGACTTCTTGAATTTGATAGAGCTCAACAAGTATATATAAAATTACTTACCTCTCGAATATTTACCAGTGCTGTTTGTAGAAGTCCTGTATTTGGCAGCTGCGATTGGTGTACGTATGCGTAGTGGGTGGAGTCAATATAACTGTGTTTTTCTCCGCTTTGTTGGTATCCTCGACATTTTCATCATTTCTTATCTGGCTGGTGATATTATGGTTAACTGGTCAAATAAAGTAACGTATTGTGAAGCGTATGGCATGTCTTACATGACTTCTTTAAACTTCATCTCGAGACCAAATAAGAATCGCACAGATAATGGAAATAATGGTTGCGCTGCTTCATGAGTTCACGAGTTACTGTTATATATCCATATCTTTAAATTTACTCTATTCATATAAATTTTGGACTGTATCAAACATCGACCATGCTCCAAAGCCAGTGCGCTATTATACACTACACCTATAAAATACTACTATACTGAATACAATTTCTTTCTGAATATGTTAAATGGTTGCAACCTTTCGATAGAAAACCATTTCATATACAATCGGAATTATAAGCATAAGAGAGATGTTAATTTTTCAATCAAGAACGCATTAACATTATTTAATATTGTATAATGTGTCATATGATCACTGACTACAACCATAGTAAAATTAACGTAACTCTTTAAACGCCAGATCAACCAACAAACCTTCTACATATTATCAGGCATTTGCGGTAAGATTCAATATTTCTGAGATAACGAACCGCTTGATTCATATTTATATAACCTAAAATGTCATTACAAGGGCCATTAGTGAATCATTTAAAAAAATTGTGAAAAGTTAAAATGTTGACACAAAAATTCTTTTTTTTTCAGAGTTTCTGTAAGTAAATTCCTTTTTGGTGGGCGAATTGAAAAGAAATTATTTTTGAAGTGAACTTCTTTAGTACCGGGGTGATTTTCAAAATCGATGAAACAAAACGCAAAATTAGAAGCAAAAAGTGAAGAAGCGATATGAAACGAAAGTGTGGCAGTTTTGTTGTTGTTCAGTTTTATTCTGTTCTGTTTTACTTTGATCATCGTCGTCGAATTTTCTGATTTTTTCGGAGACGTTGGTGGATAATGACAACATTGTAGAGATTCCAAATTTCGATATTGTCGTTCAATATAAAAGGCCAAATATAAGGGCAGGTGGCGTTGGAATCTACCATAATGTAAATGATGGAACCCATGTTGTCACCCCACAAATTGACATCAATGCACTTCAACTGGAATCCTTGTCGATTCAGGTTTGTAAAGTGGGAGAAATATGTGCTTGCGAAAGCAGATTAGACCATGACACATTTGTAATTATTGTGGCGATTTACATTTCTCCCAACCAATCGATGGAAAATATTATTCAATTTATCCACGAGAATTTGATAAAGTATACGCCAAAAGTATCGCGGATTCTGAAAAAAAATTATGATACAATTCTAATGATTTTGAGTGGGGATTTTAATGTGAATTTTGCATTAGATACGGCGCTCCCGTTGATTCAATTCCTCAATACAGAATTAAATTTAAAAATGTGCAGCAGTCGTACTGAATCGTCAACGCGATCAAAACTTGTTATCGACGCAGTCTTTCAACGATAGAATTCAAACTAGAGCATTCGTGTCTTATTTTAGTTATCATAAACCACTTGTGTCATTCGTCGAAATAGAAAACACGGAGTCGGAATAATAAAATGTTAAAAAAAACTTCGAAATTTTGTTGATTGTTTTGTATTATGATGAATAAACCCTCTAATTATCCCACTCCTGTTACTGTATTCGTCTCATTCTCTCGCTGCTTAGGTTCCGGAAAGTTTCACTTCTACTGCGTGTGAACTGCACACATTTTTTTTTTATATTTACGAGTATGTTTCTAGCCTACTATAATTTTCAGTATTATATTTTATTTTATTACAAAATCCCATTCTACAGGCATTCCCATACAACAGCAATCCACCTACTGATGAAGAATTTTTTTAACTAAGGTCGTGTTTCAATTGGTTTAAATGCCGCATAAAAAGTTAAAAAGTTAAAAATTTATTCGTGGTAAATATTTTTTAACTTTTTAACTTTTTATCTGTTTCAATTGGTTAAAATTTGGAAAATAACATGGTTGCTTATGTTATGTGTAATTATGAACGTATATAGCAAATTTAAATAAGAAAATATGTAAAATAAATACTATTTAAATATATATTAATTAATTATGGTTAGTTTACATCTAAATTACGATTACATTACGATTTTTCTCAAAATTTGTACATACATGACAAATTTCTGTTTACAAACAAATATTTTTGTCAGCCAAATGTTTTCCACATAAAAATTTTATCAGCTCTTGAAGCAGATAAAAAGTTTAACATTTTTATTCACCACAATTTTTAACTTTTTAACTTTTTTTGCGGTATTTAAACCAATTGAAACACGCTCTAAATCACGAACGGCCAAGGAACGAAAAATCAAAGCAGGATTGCCGTTCAACTAAATATATAACTCCGGCTGGCAAACTCTCACAGTGACAATTTTCATCCAATCGGAAAAACCGATGAAAGCATAGTTTTTATAGATAAAAAATTTAATAAATTTAGTTCAATCAATTTATTTATTTGTAATTTGTACTTAATTTAATTATGGTATAATGAGACTCACTGAAACCGCAGAAACTCAAAATAAATATTAAGTTCGAATGCTAAATTATGTCACCAAATGATTTGCTATAACAAAATGCAGATAATTAATAAAGTACGCCGGTACAAAGATATTGACGTAATAGAATAAATTATCTACAATGATTTACATTCCTTTAGTCGCAAACTTTCTTCTAAGTTATTAGTGAACAACAACGCATTTAAAAACGTCTTAAAACGTTCAGTGTTAATTGATTTTAAAAAAAAAATTGCACACCACATAGGTGTAAATGGGGTTTAAATAGAAAATCCGTGTTCCTCTTGGAGCTATCTAGAATGGCTATTATTGCAGGGGAATTTTATTTTCATCTGCGTGGTTATAAACTAAATTAAAGAACTTGATTTCTCTTTGGATTTTGCACATCATCAGTTTGGTTCGCAAAAATATATATTTTGCAGCACACACAAAAAAAAACGTTTGCTTCTAATTGATTTCTAATTTGAGCTTTATGATATTCGTGTATCAGAACAAATACTATACTCGTATATGTTTTAATGATGGTATAAATTATATAGCTGAGTGTTGCATTTGATTATTTTTATATTGCTAAATAATTATGGAATTTTCCTAACCGCAAATCAGACGATGGTAAAACAATTTACCATATTTTTTGTGTACCGTATATTGACACCGATATATGCGGAAGGTAAAAAATTGTTCTTAGAATTTACTACCACACAGCGCCTAAATAAATAACGAGACCATGCGCACAGTACCCTGAATATGATATGTGGAAAAACCCAAACCGCGCCAATTAACATTTTAATTCATTAATTTTTGCGTTATAACATTAACTGTCACCCGCCACAATTGAAATGTTTAAATCACTACGATTTCTACGAGTTATTTAAATTGATGCGAATTAGTTCAATAAAAATAATTCGTGAGTGCGATGACGTCAAACCATTTTTTGGTATTATTTTGAAATCAAATATCTGTAGGTTTGCAAGTAATAGTTTTATATAGTAAGAGTTAATTGCATGTTTTAATAAAGCAAATTGACATCTTAAATTAGCCTCCTCTAGGCGTTTATTTATTGAGTTAATAATTTGCTGTGTGCGATCCGATATCGGTGAAGGTCAAAATAGCCCTGATAATTTGAAATCACTTCTATTCAGACTAGGTCAAGCAATCGTAAATCTTTATTGAGGTTTTATTAATAGCTAAAGTCGTCTTGAAATCAATGATCTTATAGCTAGAACGAAAAACAATAAAAAGAAAATTGATCATAAAACTAGATAATAAAATTAGATATGGCAAAATCTTTAGAGCAACCTACGTACTTACTTAGACCGCATTGTGTACAATAAGATGTGTACATTACAAACCGCAAATGGAACTTTTAAATAAAATTCAATAATTATCTCATTTTAATTTATTTATAATAAATTTATTAATTGTTTATAACAAAACACAACTATTGGAATATTATACGATTTCCAAACTCGAGCATGCACCGTCGAATCCCTTGTTGGCACAAATGAAAATCTTTGAATGGTGGAGCTAAATTCTCATCCAATATATTTAACATTTCGATGTATTTTAAGAGAGCTTTTCCATTGTCACCCGAATCAAGAAGTCGATTAGCTGTACGAAACATTAAATCGGTGTCCTGTACCGCTTTTAATCCTTTAAATATATTCGTATGTTCTCCGCACTCGGTACACTTGAACATAAAATCATTGGCCTCGACCGGAACCACTATAATATTTTTGCATGCCTTATTTTCGCATTTAAATCGCATCGCTGTTTCATCCATATTCTTAAATAGTGGCCAATTATTTTGGCATGCATCGCATTCGCAATCGAACCAATATTGCGTTTTTAGTGTAATTTTTCGTTCTTCTTTCGGAACTTGAGTAAATATAGGGCCATAATTTTCTGCGACCACTTCACCTGCCCCAATATTTTTAACAGCACGAGCGATTACAGTATTACCGATGTGATATCGCACTAAGCCCGGATCACAGCTATGATTGAACAACGATAGGGTTGGATATAAAGCGGCACCGATAAATGTTGAATTGCCCGAATCTTTAAGACCATTTTGTTGCAGCTCGGATATTTCGTGAGCATTAAACTGCACAATTTGTAAATTACGTAGCATAAGGCCACCTATAAAAATCGATGCTTTATTATTTACAAAAAATTTTTGCTCGTTAAGACACTCGGCTAGGAAGTAAGCCATTATTGTACGTTGAAAATAATCTTCAGCACTTCGATGGTTCTCATGCCGCACGAGATTATAAATTTTTCGATAATCATTATTGTTCAACGGGTCTGTAATGCTGCTGGTTAGGGAATTAAGCTCGGGTTGAATATCGGTGAAATATTTTTCATTTTTTTGTGAAATCATGCGGAGAGCTAAATGGCAGGTAATCGAAGCGCCAGATTGCCATAATATTGGTAATATACCAGCTTCATATTGACTAGCCGTCGATAATGCTTGGCATGACTCCGAACAATATATAATATTAACACTAGTTGGGCATGCTAATGGTGCCAGCGATCGTTTAAAACAATGGGCACAATGACTTTGCGAATACGATTCGAGCAACACCGATACGTGCGGCCGTTCCGAAACAATTATCTCACCAACTTTTATGTTCTCACGCGCCCTAGCAAATCGGCCTTCAACTTCACTAAAGTCGATCGTTACCGCCTTACTTAACACATCTTTCTCATCCACCGATTTATGTTCACCTGTTGTCTCCTTGATCTTATTATTGGTTTGATTTTTAAACTTCTTCGAATTATCTTTCTCATAATCCGAATTACGATGCAGCAATTTAATCATAACTTGAACGTCACGCTCCAATTTAGCACGCTTCTCTTGAGGTAATTGTGATTCATCAATTGCATGTAATGCGTCTCTGTATATAAATTATAAAGAAGAAATCATTAATAAATTTTTAAATTAATTTAATTAGAATAAGATATTGTTTTTACGAGTAAATCACGATTGTGTGTGAAAAGAAGCATACAAAGATTGAAAAGACCCACCACTGCGATTTGTTATTACCGTTTTAGGATTTTTGATTAAGTAACTACAACTACCTTGCTATTACAAATTAGAAAACACTTAATTGACGGTGATCAGATTTCACAACGGGTTCGCTATTATATAAATGCCAATACATCTGGTCACCTGACTTATATTTACCACAATTTGGGTGTCTTTCATATATGTATGTTGTACTATTGAAGGGCGCAGCACGTGCATATAAATTGTTTTTGTTCTGTTATTTAATTAAATGCGAAATGATTTGACATTATAATAAGCCTGAAGAATTATACATATCCATATATGGATTTACAATTAAAATATGAAAAAAGTGTAAGATTTCGTAACACACCACCAACCACAAAATGATGCGCGCAATATATGGTGGATGATCAGCGAATTTATGCACTCACAACGAGGTGCAGTTTCTTTTTTTGAAAAACACAGAACACCAAAATTTATTAATTTTTGATTATTGATTGATTTACAAGAAATTAAATAGGTCTACATGGTTGTATATAACAACAATTAACAACAGCTCAAGAGTTCATGAACCTGTCGATTTTTTATATTTTTATAAGCTCAGTGCTTATGAAAGTGATTTTTTTGTTTTGTAAATTTCAGATACTCATGTGTGGTGTGGGAATTTAATTATTTTTAATTGTTGTGCGTAGCATTAATTAAAACATTTTTTTTGTTAAACATCAAAAGTGCCTGTTAACCTAAGTGGTATATACCATAATATAAATCGCAATTTGGGTAAGGGGCTATTAAGTGTAGGTGACTCGCAAATATACAAAATATTTTTGCACGTGTGCTTTGCAATTTTTATATAGATAGATATTTGTTATACCACCAATATTTATCTTTGTAACAAATAATATCACCTCTTTCACTTTTTTAAAGAAAATTTTTTAAGGTGTGCGATTTTACCTTATTTTATTTTAGGAAACCGAATCTACTCTAATGACGGTTATGGTCATTCTCAACATATTATGCCAGTTCAGAAATTAAAGTAAAATTTTAAATATTAAAATTAAAAATTAATTAAAAATGCAAAAGTTTATTTTAGCATGTATAACAAAGTAGGCCAGCACGTTGATCATCGAAAATAATTTGAAGCTTTTAGCACTGGATCATATTGACTAGCGCTAGCATTAATGTCAAACGGAGTTACAAGTCGGGCACAGAGTTATGATGGTTTGGTTTGTAAAGTGTAGAGTTTCAATAATAACCTGAAAGAGAACAAATTGAAAGGTTGTGAGAGTTACGACATTTGGAAGTTCGCAGTATAAACTTATTTAGGGCTCAGATCTCCGAGCCACGATATTAGAAGTTTGGGATAGATTTCCAACCACGCGTGAGGATTTAGGTTTAACGAGAAGAGTTGGCTCGTTGCGCTCATTAATATCGTAAAAACTGGACTACTCCAAAAATGTGGAGAAGTACATGAAAATGCTCAGATAAATTAAATTTGATTCAATTAAATGTATCCGAGGAATGGATTGATAATTCTTTTGGCAGGCTTACCAGAGGAATAAAAGCCTATAATTACGGGCATTGAGTATTCGGGAATCAAGATTAGTGTAAATTCCACAAAAACAAAATTATTTCAAGGTGTGAAAACAGTATTACGCTACATGGAAAAGGATTATTGAATGGCACTAATAAGCAACGCAATAATGGTAAAAGTAAACAGAATCAATTTGCTTTATGAGCATCTTGATAAAAATTACTCTTGTCCGTAAGTCAAATAGTCTCTGAATAATGTTGAGTTCGGCATGAAGGAATGTGCAATTTTCATTAACTTCGGCGAACTAGTTGCAACCAAAAGTCTAGTGGGAAACATGTACAGACTAAACAAACCACCAACCCCATTTTTGCCACCGAAAATCTGGACACTTAAGTTCCAGCGGCATGAAAATGTTAAGTCGCATTTCATCTGAGGCTAATCTGAATCATTCTGGCAGCAACGGTTTCTCGTGCATAAAAAGTAGGCAGACACGTCAAACATTTAAACAATCCGAAACACATACCAAATCAGTTCTCGGATCCATTTAGCTTTGTATGACAATATGCAGATTGCAGATAGACTCGATACAGGTAAATCGTTATTTCATAACATTTATTAACGATTTTCCTGACAAAGTGTTGGTTTTCTTGTTAAAATCAAAATCCAAAGCCGCGACAAAATTCAAGAAATTGAATAATTTGGTGGAGAAAGAAGCCAGGAAGAGGATATAAAATGGTTGTGAACGGACGATGGATGTGAATACATGAGCCGGTTTTATGATCACAGTTCCATATACGCAGGAGCAATATGGAATTGCCGAAAGAATGAATAGGAAAATTGTTAAGAAAGTGAGATGTTTACTTATCGATGCCAGATAGATATGATCCAATCTGATAACTGTTTTAAAACGAAATTTAATTCAATCTATGACCGATTTTGTATGATGGAGAGCATTTGGATGTATTGCTATTCCGATACTGTTCGCTGTGAACCCATAAAAAGAAATGAATCAAATGGCTGCGGCCGCTGTGGTCGTCACCTGCAGTAAAGGGAGTATTTTTCTTATTTGAGCAGGTTCACAGCAAATTACGGAATAACTTACTACAGAATTTAACATTAAATTTAATATTTGGGGAACGTTATTATTATTCTTTTTACTTGTCTTGAATAAATTCTGAATTTAGGAACGCATTATGCTGGAGTTTCGGAGCTTAGCAATGTACATATTTAACCAAAGGAGCTCTACAGACTACAACAAATAAAATTGGGCCTTCCATCTGTCATTATATTTGCTTATTTATATTGTGGATATGAGGACGCAAAACTAAGGCTCCCAGCATCAACGAATCCCAGTCTTCCAGAACTGTTATATATGCTGAAGACAGATTAATGAATAAATTCCGTATACAGAAAAAAAATCAGGGTTCTATAAATCGGTGTCGTTCTCGCCGTCGTAAATAAATTCTTAACAAACTCGCCGCTGTGACCAAGCGTATTTATTTTAAAATAAACTAACAAATTCAAAAGTATCACTTGAGTATTTACATAAACTCGCGTAAAAATACCGTACAAGTGGCGCAGTGGTTAAAGCTTCGGCACTTGGACCGGGAGGTACTGGGTTCGAATCCCATCAGAGGCAGGATGTAAAGCGAATTTTCTTCATCGATTACGATCGGTGATGATAATAAACACAACTTAGACCCTCTGTTGGAGTGCAGAATTCAGCGCCGACCCACCGTCCATGTCAATGTGCAGGTTGACATGGAGCTTGCAACGTGCAGGTGGTATACTGTAAAAATGTGTGAGTAGGTGAATGGGTGGGTGAGTGCGTGAATGAAAAGGGGAGTATTAATTGACCTTAAAAGAACATTAAATCCATTGGATGATTAATACTTTCTATTAAAAAAAAAAAAAAAAAAAAAAAAAAAAAAAAAAAAAATAAAAATTCATTTAAATTATTTACATTCTGTAAATATCAGAATGTATTGTACAGCCGCAGAGTGTTTTTGTTGTGGCCATACAGGATCGGATTTGTGATAAAAATTGTCTTATATAATCGAAAACCATTATTCCGGTTATAATTTTAGAACACCATCAAGGTCAAGGGCCGAACATGCATCTTCATTGTAAAAATTGAAAAAGCTCCTACGAAAGCTACCACTTCTGGTACACATATGTCCACCACATTTGCATGGCTTAATTTATGAAAAAATAACTTTTATTCCGAATAGTAAACCCGCCTGGTCTGTAGAGATCCAGAATTTTGGTGAAATAAAGTTTTTTTTCTATCAAAACTTGACATTTCCGGTAAAATTAAAAATATAATCTGAACTAGTATTGTTATAATTTAATTTACAATCTTCTTTTTAATCGTATTTTGGTAAATGCTATACACTTTTCAAAATATTTGCAAAAAAACGAAAAAGATCCTATGGAAGCTGCCACTTCCGGTTGATTTCGGCAAAAATTCATTGCGATCTCCCAATTTATGGAAAAAACTTAAGTTTGAAGTTTCATTCCGATCAATCAAGCACAGTAAACATTTCGCCTCTGCACAGCCCATGTTTATTGAAAAACTGTTTCTTGACAAAATTCCCAATTTCTACTGAAATTGTGGAAAACCAGTCTGGACCAATATTGTTGCAAAATTAATTTAAAATCTGATAGTTCATAATCGTTTTTCTCGTAAATGATATACTTTTCAAAATATTTGCAAAAAACGAAAAAGCTCCTATGGAAGCTGCTACACTTCCAGTGGAAAAATGGAAAAGGCTCCTGTGAAAGCTGTCACTTGTGGTGGTCTGATTTCGGCTAAAATTCTCTCAAATCTCCCAATTTCTGGAAAAACCTTAACTATGAAGTTTTATCCAGATCAATCAGTCTAGCTATCAGTCTAGCTTTAAAGAGGTGGAATATTTTTGTTGAAAATGGTTTTTTGTCAAAAATCATGAAACGGTAGTCAAATTTTGGTAAACTGATCGAGAACGGTAGTATTGCAAATTTTATTTAGAATCTTTTAGTTTACAATCGTGATTCATGTAAATGATATGCTTTCTAAAATATTTGAACGAAAAAGCTTCAATGGAAGCTGTCACTTCCAGTGAATTCGTATAAAAAACTTTAGTAAGATGTTTCATCCCGATCACCCGAAGCTAAAACAGCTGGGGGCACGGCACCAAGCACATACGCATCCACACATACACACACAGTGATTTTTTTAGAAACCACTTTTTTTTACTTCGTCGGCATAGCGAATGGTAAATGGAGTACTATACTTTATTTTACTATTCGTAAAAGAAAGTACATAATAGTAAAATTATGGGTATTCGTTTGTATACGTGGGACAGTATGTTGTACGATCACAATTTTCAACTTTCATCTTAGTGATCTCAGTGATCTTTGTGAGTCTATCTTAGTGATCTCTGAGGTCGGTGGCTCACGATATGATCTAAAGTTATAAAAAACGGGTACTTAGAAAAGGTTTATTACAAACAGTTTGAAAAAGGAATATTTCCTTGAATCCTCGTGCTCAACTTTTCTTTCAGTTTTAAAAGGAATTTGGGCTATTGAGGTTGGCAATATAAGTATATAAAGTGCTGTATACAAAGGGTTTCTTGCAACAATTATACGATGTACCTGAAGATAGGTGGTCTGGAATGCCCAAACTTTTACTTGGGCCATTGGGGCAGTAAATCATGCATTCACTAGTTGGAAGTCTGCAAATTTGTTGAATTCTGTACAAATGCATTTAAAACAAATTATTTTAAACTTCATGATATATTATTCTATATATTATAAGGTTTTCTGGAACAATGGCAAGTGGAAACGGCAAAATTGCCGCTTCACCATTAGGTGACTCCGATCATTTTTATGGCAAAGTGAGGTTAGAATTTAAAACTCGAAATCAATTAAAATCTCACGAAATATTGCGAATTCTAAGGTCTCGTCTTTACTCTCGGTGAGTGCATATATAAATAAAGGCAGAGCTAAATGTTTTGATTGTGTAATGTAAAATGTTATCTTAAATGTTCCCTAAAATTCCTACAATTCTCTTACACTCAAAATTTAAATGGAATGAATTAGCATGCCTTAAATGACGTCACAAAGGTTGGACAAACATAACTAAGGACAAAGCATGACTGCGATTAAAGTTTGAATTGAATTATAGATAGCGACCGATCAATACTGCAGCTATACACTTCGACCTTTATGTTCATTATTTTTAGTGTGGTTCGAAAGTGTTATACGTTAATTCACAAATCACTATTTTAACTTTGGAACTCGCTATAAGTTATATCCGTAAGCGGAACACTATTAAAATGAACACAACCGTGTTTTTCATTTCACCGTAGTATAACATATAAGGTATGACTAAAACACATTAAATAAATGTAAATACATTCAAAATTGCCAAATACTCACTTGAAAGCTACCAAAGCGTCATTATGCAATTTCTTAGCTAGCAAACATCGCGCCCTTCGTTCCTTCACCTTATACATAATATTTTTAGGATAACCACATGACACCGACCGTTCAATATCCTTCAGTGCCAAATCATATTTCTCCATGTGGTACAGGGCCGCCGACCGATTAGCAAAAATAATTGCAATTTCCTTTTGATTATCACACGGTATATACAAGTAACTCTTATTATAAAATTCCAGCGCCTTTGACCAGTTCTCCAGCTGAAATTCTTTATTCCCCAAAACCTTGAACTCATTTGATTTATCCAAATTTTTTTGATACACCGCATTTTGATTTAAATCTCGAATTTCCCCATTCAATTCGTCACGTATAAATGTTAGGTTATTTATAAATTCGAAACGTGCTTCATCCGTGATCAGATTGGAAAATTCATTGTATTCATCGATGGTTAATTTTTGTCGCACTTTATCACAAAATTTTTTAAAAAATCCATTATCGGTGGATGATTTTGTATCCATCACTTGTCCAAAAAAAAACTTGTTCGTATGGAAATTTTCACCGACTGTTTTAGGCCCCTTTACTTAAGAAAATTTCACTTTAAACTGTATGAAACTAGTGTAATACACTATGCGAGAGAGAAAATTTTTTGATTTTTCTTCTTTTGTTTTGTAAATTTAGAGATAAAAATAGATTTTCATTTGCTTATGTATACCCATCACAAGAAGATGCCGAATAGAAAATTGAGAAAAATTAATTAAAATTAGAAATTTTATGTTAATTCTAGTCGATATAGTGCATTAACGAATATTTTTTTATTTCTCAAAACACAGATTGTCACATGTTTTGTCACAGCAACATAGAAGATGTTGGTAAAGGTTGGCGGCATAAAAATTCATAAATTTAGATTTTTGCTATTTGGAGAACGGGTTAGACATTTTATTTGGATCTTTAAGAGAAACAATTTAAAATATTTTTCACACATTAAATTGAAGATGATCGTTACAAAACATATGGTGTCATGTTCCATTGCAGCATTCATTATATTTTTATGTGATCTGGTTTTTATATAAACATTTTATATTTTACTTAGAATTTTTACTATTTATTCTAACTATGATTATAAACATAAACAGATGTAAGGCCACGTGCCAGTTACCAGTTACATATTAAGTTAAAGATGATGTACATTGAACTCAAGCATTACAAAATTATATTCAACAGAGACGCAGCTAGCTCGATTTAATTGCACTACAAGAATCTAGGCTAATTGGCAACAAAAATCGGTTTGGAGTTAGTTTTCTGGGCTGGGATGTTGTACCACCACTATTTTCGGATTAGTTTATGTCTCAAATTATTAGAAATCGTAAAAAAGAAATAGAATGATGTTTTATTTGAACAAGCTAAGAACTCATTAGAAAATGTATAATTTTGCAAGTCAAATAGGATGCCATTTTACATTTATTTCAGTGCAAAAATGAAAATCTAATATTTTCAAAAGAAACTAATTTCAAATAGAAAATTATATTTTTGTTAATGGAGTGAAGCGGTGCTGCTCGGCAGAATGTTTACATACTCCAAAACATGCTGCCTGAAATACGAGTACATATACTACTGTGGGCAAAAAAACATAAGACTTTGTTCATAACTTTAAAATTCTTTATTTATTTCTCCAAATCTATTTTGTCCCCCTCAAAGTAATCCCCCCAGGCCTCAATACACTTGTGCCAGCGTTTTTTCCAATCCTCGAAACAGTTGTTAAAATAAATTTCGGGAATAGCCTCCAATGCCCGTAGCGATTCACGTTTAATGTCTTCAGTTGACTCAAAACGGCTTCCCCGGAGCGGTTGTTTGAGTTTGCTGAACAGCCAGAAGTCACACGGAGCTAAATCAGGCGAATACGGTGGTTGCGGAACGATATGGGTGGAATTTTGGCAAAAGAATCACCAATGCAATTGTCGACCCATAATTCCGGCCTTTTTTTACGAATTGCTTCGCGCAAACAACGCATAACACTCAAATAGTATTCCTTGTTGGCAGTTTGGCCGGTCGGAAGGAAATCGGAGTGCACCACACCTCGATAATCGAAGAAAACTATCAACATCACCTTGATTTTTGACTTGCTTTGACGTGGTTTGGTACCAATCAAAAACACTTGTTCGCGACATACAATTATCACCGAAGGCCTTTTGCAACATTTTGAACGTTTCGGCACCACAAAATTGATTCCGCACAAAATTTAATGGAACTTGTTTCTTGAATAATTTCACTCATTGTAAAAATCGCCGAATGCATTTTTGTACTTCAGAGAGACAAGCGTATAGTAAACACTAAGGATTATTTTGATGTGACATTCGGCACAGATGTCACTGACAGTCATACCAACATAGAAAAAAAATATTTGGACGAATGGTTTCCGCGCGAAATTTAAATTAAAAAGTCTTACGTTTTTTTGCCCACAGTAGTACATACCTACATTTATATAAGTCTATACGAAAAAGAGTTACATCGAAAGTTTTGGTATTATCTTGAGCCTCGTATCTTAACGAATGATTTTCAAATTTCAATGCACATTCGAGGTGGATGGTTCACAAAATGTATGTCGGTAAATAAATATTTATATAAAACTGTGTCGAAAATAATGATGGTACAACATCACAGCACTGATCAGCAATTTTTTACACCAATTCGTAACAGATTTTTGATCCATAAACAACAGGATCTGCGTACTAAACGGGGGTAAAATTAGAACATGCTAAAGACACTTTCTATGTCCTCATCCAACAAAATTTCCCAACTCGATTTAAAGATTGTTTTTGGTGACAGATTACCTATACCTTGCACCAAACAACAACGAGATGCGTAGCCCCGAGCTAGCTCTCTGGTTGTAGCCAACACATACTTCACACGTAAGTGAATCCACAAAAGAACGCGGAAATCATACGATGGTGTTACGGTCAATCAAATCAACCACATCCTCGAGTCCAAAAGATAGTTTTCTAGCTCTAGTTTTCAATAATAATAAGACCACCACCAATAACCACCACGTTTAATAACCGATTCATTAAACCGAAACATTAAACAGTCAAGTTACTCGAATCGAAGGAAAAAGCACATGGCTGGATGGGAGTTATCTAGCTTCAATTCAAGAAAAGATTCGCATGAATACGGAAACTCTCAATTAACAAGGCAGTCACACAACGACTACATGGTCGCAAGAAAACACTCCAACCGACTGTGTAGAAAGACGAAACGTGAATGACACAAACAACAAGTGTATTCGCAACGAATCTGGAGAGTTACTAATTGACACAAAAACCGTCCAGACAAATTATTGGTGGCGAAATTATTTGCGAGAATCACGAACAAGGGGAGAATATTACTAATTTGTTCCCTACATAAAAAGGGAGACCGGCTGCCTTGTATAACAACTATCGTGAAATATCTTTGCTCAACACCGGTTACAAGGTTTTGGCCTCTGTAGTTGATCGAGGTACTTAAAGAAGACCTTCTACCGTTGGAAACAGCAGCTCGGCCTGCAGCCAACACATAATACGAGAAAGTGAATGAGTTTAAATACCTGTGATCGATAATAAATGTGCAAAACTCAGAGTCTCTGCTAACCACTATATTAAAGATGGAGAAATATATACAGAATGCGTCTTAATCTCGAGATCAGAAATGATCTGAACAACCTTGATATAATTGGAACAATTAAATCATCAGGGCTGGGATGGCTCGGACACGTTCTACGTTCCCAAACTTTTACCATTCTTGAAATCGGTGGAATTTTCCGCATTCGGAATATAATTTGCTTTAAAATTGTTTAGATAGGCTGCGGGCCAATAGTCGGGTAAAAGTCAATTTTAAGTAAATTTTTCGGTAAATTCATTTATTTTCCAAAAATTCTGTGGGATACTGATCTAAAAATCTGTTCTAAATTCGATTTTTACCATAGTAAATGATTTACCCGACTATTGGCCCGCAGCCATTATACCAATTTTTCTTTATATTATTCGTACTAATTTCCCTATTAAGGGAATAATTTCACATCGATTTACCCACTCGGAATTTTTCTGTTAGTAGGGAAATAAATAATAGAAAACTTGCAAACAAATTTGAAAAAATGATTAAAAATCGATTAATATAAAGAACTTTAAAGCTAATTATATTCCGAATGTGGAAATTTCCACCGATTTCAAGAATAGCGGCCCTGGAGTCGGTACTAATGAAGATATGACCTCGTGGAAGGTCCCGTATTCGGTGGATGAACAACTTTGAACAGGACCAACAGGGCTGAGGATGAGTCGACCAACTTTTTATCAGTAATAAACCAAGCTGCTTAAAAAGAGACCTAAAGAAATTCTTATTTTTGTAAGGGTTTGTGTATTTTTACACCAGAACCCTGGGGATAAAAATGGGGGAGGGGTGCATTTTTCTATTTTGTTGTAGAAATATTGTGTAAATGGCCTCTTTGCTTTCTATACGACTAGAAAAGTCAGGATCAGGATCTTTAAAGTCTTAGTTATCGTGCCTTGCACCCTCTTGTTGTCGATCGGATATTCTGGGAAAATCGCTGTTCTTGATGTCCCAAAATCCAAAAAATTGTCCGTTCAACAACATAAATCCATCGTTTGAAGAATCGTTTGAGTGAAAATGGCAGTATAGGTTTAAAATTGAAAATTGTAATTTAAAATCTTTTAGATTGTAGTCGTTTTCCTCGTATATAAAATATAAGACGAAAAAGCTTGTCTCTTAATTTATGGTAAGTGCTTGATTATGAAGTTTCATCCGGATTAGTTAATCCACCTCGACAGTAGAGAGGACACAGAAACTTATTTTGCACAGCACCACACACACACACACAGACACACACACAAAATTTTTGAAAACAGTTTTTCGGCAATGTAATGAATGGTAAATTTGCAAAACTTTCGAGGTCGAAAATTTTCATGATTACTATACTTTATTTCATGTCGTAAAATAAAGTAAAACCAGTGTTTGTCAAATATCGTCATTTCCGCTAAAAATTGGCAGAACACGTTGTTGATGGAATACTTGATCAATCATACGTTGTTGTGGAGACCTTATAATGTGGCCCAGCCTCACTTCCTCCCGCGATATTTCAAAACGCAATATGGTACGAAACGCGATATGGTACAAAACGCGATATTTCAAAACGCGTTATGGTACAGAATGTGCATTGCGAAGCGACAGGAGCGTAGCGACCCGATTTATATCGATCCTATATATTCTCGCTCCTATCGATTTTTAAATTCCTATAAACTGAAATTAAATTTCCCCTTCACTCGACTGATATAACCCGATCCTAAATTCCCGTTTTGTACCATATCGCGTTTTGTACTCTATCGTGTTTTGATAATTTGCGTTTTAAAATATCGCGTTTCAAATGGGACCCTTTCTTGCATATGAAGGGGTGCGGTATAAAATGTTCTTGATCCATGCATTTGGCCTGATTCATTAAATATACAGCGAAAAGCTTCAATGTTCTTATTCTTACCACTTATTCTAGCGTCAAATTGAACGCACAGTCTTATAGAGTTCCTCCGACTACGATTCTAAATACAAACTGAGACTTGGTTAATTTACACAGAGAAACGAGTTTCTCTGAGATTCCTATATAGACACAAAAGTCTATATAGCCTATAAGTTCTCGTAGTTGATGTTGCCATATGCTTGCCCAAAGTAGTTGATGTATATTGTTATATTGTACTCCCAGCATTTTTTCAAATCCATCTTCATGATAGCTGACAGATAGTGATAGCTGATTCGAAGCTCGGCAATGAAGCTTGATCTATTAAAGCTTCGAAATTCCATCAAACTAAGTAGTCTTTTGTGTTTGTCTATTGAATTTAGATGTTGTTTGCTTATGTGGAAACCACGTACTTGACACACATCTAAGTTGAAAATTATTGCCAGATCAGTGACGCGTTGGCTTTTACTAGTGAGGTGCAAAGCTATTAGGACCGATGTGTGATGTATTCTCGGCACGTGCATGTGCACATTAATAATCGTGATAGGGCGGAAGTCGATGATATGTTTCTTGCACATGGATGAAAAAGCCTATACCAAAAATTAAACTCCATTCTGATGGCCGTTGTAATGAAGAGTGTAACCATTGGTGCTGTCAGTCAGATTCGACAGTATGACGGATGAAATGTTACACAACATATTAAGTTACACAAAAATATTTACATGTACATTCAAATCATTCTAATCCATTTTTTATAAACGTTATATTCATTTCTGCTTAGATTGAAAACTGCGATCCATAAAATCATATATACCTGCTATTAAAATTATAAAAGATCATTAGGTTAAAACAGAAACTGCCGAAATCGACACCGCAATAAAAACCAAAACTAAAAATCTCGCACAAAAAACGCGCTGTTTGTTGCATAATTGGTACTCCAATTATAACAATTTCTTGTCTTCTTCGCGTTTTCTCCTCGAAATAATTGATATAGACATGACCCAAGTAAGGTTTATTAAATAATCATTAAAAAAATTAAAATAAAATGATCGCAAAATAAATCTTAATTTTTTTGTTGTCTTAAAACTTTCGAGACGTAGAAATATAATTTAGTTTTAGAGGTGCGATCACAAATTGGTGGATTAAAATTTTACCACGATAAAAAAGTAAACCACACACGAAACCATATAAATTACCCATAACTGCCAAAACAAAAAATTGTTAATTTTATTATTAGGTTAATTAATAACATTTTCTAGCACTTAAAGTACGAAGCGCTTTAATACATTTAGATCTTTCACTTGGGGCCTTAATTTAATTTATAATTACAAACTGTGTGTTCTTCGATTTAAAGTGTAACCGCAGTGCCATAATTAAATTATATATCGCTAACAATTTTTTTTTGGAAAATCTAATTGATCAACACGAAATGGTCCTTGAAAAATTTAAAGTAAAATTAAGTCATTAAAAAAATATTAACCACATTGGTAAAAAAAATTGACCATGGTTTTGATGAAAATTTAGATAAATGATGTAAGTACTCGTTACAGTTTAAATGAATTACTGGATGATGTCTGTTTTGTTGAATAGAACAAACCAATTGTATTTTACCTCTCAGAAGAGTACGTTGAAATTAAGGGATTTTTCATGGGATCATAAATTAGAATCACACTTGCTTGATGTAAATAATTCCAATTTATGATCCTTTCTTATTGAGAGTTATAAATTAATCAGAGGTTCAGCACCTGACGCTTGGCACGCCAATATAAATAAGTTAAATTAATCGCTGGCTGCCAATAGAATTGGATGTTGTTTTTCACTAACCAGCAGCCATACATAATTTGAAAATGTTTAATCTTTTTCAGAATTTAAAGCCAGCCACAGACACACGCAAAATCTATTGGCACCAGTCAAATCTGATTTTTTTTTTATACATTGACACGTCTCTAGTTAAAATACAGTTCCTCTCTCAGTGGAAAAACTAGTATTGACTATCATCAAAACTGGAGCAACTGATGCTTTAGTATTAAATCCAGATCACAAAGCAGCTCACATGTATCAAAAAGAGTTATAGACGGAAGCTACTTTTCAATACTTTTAGTCTGGCGGCAGGCTTAATTTCACCAGCCTGAAATACTAACTTTGAAATTATACCACCATGTGCATAAAATGAAAGCTTTTAATCTGCCATGACTGTTGCAAAATAATCACCCTATTCCATCAGTATACTATAGCCATATCTCCACTTGTATACTGATGTGAACGATTAATTGACATTGATATTTGAAATCCTCAGGGGATCAACACTTTGTTTATTAAAATCATTGACTACAACAATAAGGTAAAAAAAATCAGTTTCAACTCCTGGTAAGATTCGAACTATCCAAACAGATAAACCGTCCAAACAATCGAGTGCGCATGTAATAAGAATGTATAGTGATCATGAATATTTTAAACTCGAGAATGATTAACCAAAGAGTAATTTAAAAAATTGCAATATTTTTTTGGAATGATGTCTGACCTGTGTACTGGTTAGTTGTGAGCATCATATCTCTCTCGATAATCTCGACATTTTAATGAAAGTGGATAAATTAATATACCGAAGCAATTTTTAAATTGGTGCGACCTAGGTAGTCCTGAGGAAACCTTCATCAGTTCTATGAATCAAACCACGTGAACTTGATTTGAGAATTAATTAAAAATTATTTATTGAGCCAATTATAACTATAATAAAGTTGGTAATGGTTTAAGGCTCGTTTTTATTTTAAATAAAATAAAACAATTTTTACTGGACTGAGCTTTCGATGTCTCATCGACATCATTTTCAAAGCTAATCACCAATTTAGAAGAATTTAGTCATAGCATATAAAGGGTGATTTTTTTGTGGTTAGGATTTTCATGCATTAGTATTTGACAGATCACGCGGGATTTCAGACAAGGTGTCAAAGAGAAAGATGCTCAGTATGCTTTGACATTTCATAATGAATAGACTTACTAACGAGCAACGCTTGCAAATAATTGAATTATATTACAAAAATCAGTGTTCGGTTCGAAAAGTGTTTCGCGATTTACGTCCGATTTATGGTCTACATAATCGACCAAGTGAGCAAACAATTAATGCGATTGTGACCAAGTTTCGCACTCAGTTTACTTTATTGGACATTAAACCAACCACACGAATGCGTACAGTGCGTACAGAAGAGAATATTGCGTCTGTTTCTGAGAGTGTTGCTGAAGACCGTGAAATGTCGATTCGTCGCCGTTCGCAGCAATTGGGTTTGTGTTATTCGATGACATGGAAGATTTTACGCAAAGATCTTGGTGTAAAACCGTATAAAATACAGCTCCTGCAAGAACTGAAGCCGAACGATCTGCCACAACGTCGAATTTTCAGTGAATGGGCCCTAGAAAAGTTGGCAGAAAATCCGCTTTTTTATCGACAAATTTTGTTCAGCGATGAGGCTCATTTCTGGTTGAATGGCTACGTAAATAAGCAAAATTGCCGCATTTGGAGTAAAGAGCAACCAGAAGCCGTTCAAGAACTGCCCATGCATCCCGAAAAATGCACTGTTTGGTGTGGTTTGTACGCTGGTGGAATCATTGGACCGTATTTTTTCAAAGATGCTGTTGGACGCAACGTTACGGTGAATGGCGATCGCTATCGTTCGATGCTAACAAACTTTTTGTTGCCAAAAATGGAAGAACTGAACTTAGTTGACATGTGGTTTCAACAAGATGGCGCTACATGCCACACAGCTCGCGATTCTATGGCCATTTTGAGGGAAAACTTCGGAGAACAATTCATCTCAAGAAATGGCCCGGTAAGTTGGCCACCAAGATCATGCGATTTGACGCCTTTAGACTATTTTTTGTGGGGCTACGTCAAGTCTAAAGTCTACAGAAATAAGCCAGCAACTATTCCAGTTTTGGAAGACAACATTTCCGAAGAAATTCGGGCTATTCCGGCCGAAATGCTCGAAAAAGTTGCCCAAAATTGGACTTTCCGAATGGACCACCTAAGACGCAGCCGCGGTCAACATTTAAATGAAATTATCTTCAAAAAGTAAATGTCATGGACCAATCTAACGTTTCAAATAAAGAACCGATGAGATTTTGCAAATTTTATGCGTTTTTTTTTAAAAAAAAGTTCTCAAGCTCTTAAAAAATCACCCGTTATATATTATCACTATATATTAATTACATTTATTTTGCAGCTCCACATCAGCTCTTCTATTGCTGATGTATTATACTGGACAGCAAGTTCACTTTTTATTAACGATCACTTAGGTTTTATATTAATAAATTTACACATTTGATTTAAATAACTATAAATGCTTTTTATTTTATATTTTAACTGTTTATATATTTTTACATAATAAAAACATTTATTTTTTAAACGGAAATATATATTCCCACAACATGTGTGTCTTGACTATTTCTCCAAGTATTTTTATAAACCATTCACTATGAAATCTAATACAATACTCTTAGCTAATTAGCTTTGAAAATGATGTCGATGAGACATCGAAAGCTCAGTCCTTAAATTGTTTTATTTTATTTAAAATAAAAACGAGCCCTAAACCATTACCAACTTTATTATTGATTTGAGAATATACACAATAGTCACTTGGACAAATCAAAGGTCTTTCTTTATCCGGTTTGATAGAAATTTCGGTTACCTTGCTACTTAAACTATGGAATTATGATACTAGCTTTTTAGACTTTTTCAGTATCTATTATTTGGACTAATTTACGTAAATTTTTCTCGGGAATAGTTTTTGCGTATTTCCTTATTTTTTTTTTTTTTTTTTTTTTTTTTTTATTTTTTACTTTGGTTTTTATCAATTGTAATGGTGTATTTTGATTGTTCCGTATATTGGTCTATTTCAGCACTCTCGAATTAATTACACAACCGTAGGAACAATCAAAATACACCATTACAATTGATAAAAACCAAAGTAAAATATAAAAAAATTCGTGAATTCGAAAAGTTAATTGTTAAAATAGAATATAGATGGAAATGTGAAAGAATCAAAATTTTGTACGCTACGCAGTAATTCGCTAGTAGTAGGTACTACATGGTATTGCTCTATATATATATAGAAAATATTTCAATGTAATAAACAACAGCAGTCGTCGCGACCTGATGAGAAGACTGATTTTTTCAAATCATTAATCTCGTCTGTTCGAAACTGAATGTTGTGATTCTTACACATTAGCCATCTATAAGTCAAAAAAAATTCAAAATTATTTCCTTATTTTTCACAATAAAAACAGCTTTTAATAATAGTTTTTAGAATAGTTTTTACAATTTGCCCAGTAATTAAGTCATAACCTGGAGCTCTTCTGGCACTTAATTTATTATTTATTTCAGTTTTCAGTTCCAATAAGGTTGCATGTCCTAACGCATCGCCTGTAAAGTTGCCGGACCATCATCAATTTCCTTCTAGAGTGATACAATCAGTCCAACGCCTACAACATTTTGATGCCTTTTTTGTAGAACGAGTTATCTTTGTCTTCAAAATAAGCTTCAGTTTCGGCTATCACTTCTCCAAAATCTCTCTCACCAAATCTCTTTCCCTTGAGCTTTTTTTAGGTCTGTAAACAAGTAATAATCGTGGGGGCCTTTTTATTGCGCTTAAATAGCTCCAAACAGAGCACGAAATCTTTACTGCATTGTAGACTTTGATCCATTGTAAGCAAACGTGATAGCCACTTCGAACACAGCTTTCTCATGGACAAATGTTCATGCACAATATGAGCAACACGTTCCATTGATATCTTTACAATGCCAGCTATCTCACGCAACTTCACTTTACCATCTTTCAAAACAATTTCGTTGATTTTTCTATGATTTCTAGAGTCACAGCCTCGTTTGTAGTCAACCATGGTTAACTTCCCTGGTACAGAGTCCGGATAACACTTATCAAACCACTGCTATGCTTGAACGGTATTTTTCCCAACTTTAAAATACCAAAACAACTGTAAATTGTAAACCTAATGATCGAAATGTCATGAAATTTTAACAGATAGAATTATAAATCATATGAGTTTTAAATTTGTGGCACCATCTGTGTGTCGGATCGGAAAATTTCAGGCGATGTAATATGTTAAGATCATCTACCTTGTTTACGCCAATTATATTTTCATTTACTGTTTGTCTCGGCAACGGTGACAAGTTTCTTCCAGATAAGCAGCAAATAGTGAGTCGTTTTATTTGTCGCTTATAACCCAGGATTCGTCATCATTTGTCATAGGTGGCATATACGATTTGGTTCTAACCCCTTCTTTCATCCTTTAGTTATTTCCTTTATTGATTGTTTTAATTTGCTGCCATATTCTGCGTGCTTTCCGTTTCTCTTTTACTAGTTCTCTGACCTCCAGAGGATAGTTGTGTTTCCTTGTGGTGTTGGTATGAGAAATAGGTGAGCTTTACCAAGCTGCTTGTGGGATATTATTATTAAATATTTCTACTCCATCTTCCAGCTGCATCTCTGTTCTAATAATGGTTCGCCGAGATTTGTTCGCTTTTCCACTAATTTGATTTTATTGTTAGGCAAGTTATATTTTGTTCTTATCATTGTACTAAGAGTCATGATCACAAGTGAGTGCTTAGATGAAAATTGAGCAAACCCAAGTGTCCTTCGAGCAATTCTAGACTTTAGAATTATGTTGCATATTTTTTTTCTACATCACAACTATTTTTTTATCAAAATCAAGCCAAAAGAATATTTTATGTGGATTCAACAAAAATATTCTACTCTAAAACTATTTGAAGTGATCTAACAACAGCTTCAAATAATTTTTAGCATTTTTGTTGGTACACAAAATGTTTGTTTGCTAACAAAATTTTCATGAGATTTGGAAAATTGAGTTGTCTCTTTTTATTGGTTGTTTCTGTTCTTAAGTCACCATTTGCTTTTTTAAAACGTGACATAAGTTGGAAATATGATGGGTCCATAAAAACAACTACTAGGGACAAAAGTATAATTACAGCTGGTCCACATGCAGGTCTGAAAACGATAAATAAGCTCAAGAAGATTCTGGTACCTTTAAGAATAAAGAAATGCTCGAATGGACTAAAAAGCTAGTAGCTCTTTGTCTAAGAAGCAAAAGAACTCGAGACGAATGTCTTATGAATAGATTAGATTGCAAATAACAGCCATTAGGTCTTTCAATAAGACGCTGAAGGAGCACGTCGTGGCGTCCATATAGGGCTCAAGAAGGCGGAAGGCCTAGTATGCGATTTGGATTCCAGAGGAACCTAGCCATCCAAAAGAGATACTGGAAATGCTAAGGTTCACCCAAATTTGCCTGACCATTGCAAGGCAGCTGCGACTGCTCTTCTGTTCAAAATAAAACTAGACTTATATTACTTCTTAATAATAACGAATATTTTTCTAATAGACAGTATGGGTTTAGTGAAGGTAGGGGTACAGAACAAGCACTCATTGCCTTTTATAACGATATTTTGGTTGGTGTAAATGATGATTACAGCGTTGCTGCTAACTTTGTTGATCTAACAAAAGCATTTGATACTGTTGACCATGAATTGTTACTTTACAAATCATGGTTTGCTGGTATTCGTGGTATTGCCTTTAACTGGTTCCAATCTTATTTATGTAATAGAACTCAAATTGTTAAAGTTTCTGGCAAATTTAGTACCCATAGATCTATTTCGTGTGTTGTTCCCCAGGGTTCTGTGTTGGGACCAATCTTGTTTCTAATTTATATCAACTCATTATTCGCTTCAAAGTTTAAAAGAAGTATGGTGGGCTTTGCCGATGATGTTGCGATTAATTATAAGAACTATAACCAAAATGATATAGCTCGTAAATGGCTCGATATGCATTACATTACTCTTAGTTTGAAAACTAATGTAACGTTTTTTAAATTATCTGGTAATGATGCTATCAATTTGGACATTATTTATCATTCAACAACTTGTTCTAATTATCGATGCAGGGATACGGCGGCGAATTATTCAGCCTGCTGTAACCTTTGCTACAAAATAGAATCAGTTGATCAATTTAAATATTTAGGGATTACTTTCGACCACAGGCTTAACTTTAAAAAACACATTGAAAATGTGCAAAACTATGTTTATGGATGTAACAGAAATCTGTTCCTGCTTAGAACGCAGGAGACCGTTTCAAGGAAAGCACGCAAACAAATTTGATGTCTGTCTACCCACGTGGGTATTGTCGTAGCTGCCTGGTCTATGGTTCAAACTGTGTCTGTGGCGGAGCTTTGGGGCTGACCTAACCGTAACCTAACCTATTCGCTAGGAGTCTAACCCTTTCGATTGTCAAATACTACAAGCTAAATGGTATTTTCTAGATAGGGATCGAAGAGATTAGAATCGAAAAATTGAACCCGATATTCCAAGGTCCGAGGTAGGTATTCCAAGGTCAATTCTCTAAATCGGGGGTAAAGCCAACTAACCAAAAACATTTGTTTTGGTGAACAAACCTTTCCTTTATATTTTTTATGTTCCCCTTTAAATTAAATAAATAAGTTTTAACATCTCCTTTTGTTTTCGGGTCAAATTTTGATCAAGTTCAGAACAAAAATTTTTTCAAATGTTATGTGGATTGTTAGGATAAATATTAGCTAACTTCATTTCAAAGTGAAGAAATTTTTATGTACGTAATATAAATTCGGCTTCAGGCATTGCAAATCAGTTCAAAATATAGTGCCTTTAGGATTGCGAAGTAAAGAAAATAGATTTTGTTTGTTTACAATAAAATTTTATAAATAGGCAGTTCGTCACGATACCCAATACCAATATGTATATATAAAAAAAATTAGATTCACCTAAAAACTAGTTCGAAACGTCCAGAACTCCCAATATAATACATCTCGTGGGTCTATCAATTCCACCTACAATTCAGTTATACCATTAAGAAGTCAGGCAGAATTGTTATAGATATTAAATAGACGAGTTTAGAGATTTTCCGAGTTTATCTGAAGTATTTCAGGTTCAAAAACAGCTACGCAGTTTAGTTTTAATTTTGGAAAATTATCTGCTCTCGTTTGGCTAATCTCTAGTCTGTCAGCGGCATTGGGCATGATCTACATAGTTACATTTAAATCATTACATCTGATACAAAGTAATCATTTATGAACGTTTTTGTTACGAAACTCACGCAATTAAACTAAACTCTTCACTTGAACTGTACAATTTCGTAATCGAGACACTCATACGTACCTACAAACAACATAAAAAAAAAATTAACACAGTTTACCTACATGCGGTATAAATCTAAACTGTGTCAAATATCAATAAAAAAAAAAATCAAACAAAATTTACCGGCCACTCTAAAATAGAAACAAAAACTAAAAACTATTAATAACAAAAAGTCTAAAAATAAATTTACTTAAAAAAATTCACCGCAGACTTGGAGGAACCAACCGCAGCGCTTTATTTAACATTAAGTTTCTCTTTAGTCTGTCATGTAGTCGTTTGTGTAGATTGCTGCCCGTATAAGCTTTGCATATTACTCATACTCAGCATACAGACTTTTGAAATTTGAATGTAATAAAATCGTTTGGGTGAGAGAGATTTATAAGAGCGAATTACGATTTGCAAATCGCGATAAAATATAACGAAGGTGAAATGAATGGTTCAATGGTAGTTGAGGCGCTTACTCTATAGACAATACTCATATACATATGTAACATAATCTCGCGGTTTATATTCATATATGTAGTGTCAAATAATCGATGAGATAATATTTTTTTGTGTTTTTAATAAAATGCCAAAATTTTGCATAAATTTAACGCGATTTTGATGAAATACCATTATATGCTAATGGGGAAATGGAATTTAATTTAATCAAATCATCTTCATGATCATCATAAATTAAGTCATTTATATACATTACAAGAATATACGAGAAACAATATCATATAGTTAATGGTTAAACATAAATATGGTTTTTGATGATGAATGGGATGATTAATGATTAAAGTATTTAGTAAAAGGTGTGCGATTAAAAGAGGAGAGTTTCAAATTTTGCAATTTTGCGGTTCGGTAACATTACTTGACACTTGACGTATAGTTTCGAATGAATTTAAACATTTGGGATCATCGACCAAGAGTGATATGAATGGATGCTGTGATTTTATTTTGCTAAGTATATTATGGAAAGTTAAGGCTACAAAGAAGATGATCGTTTGACCAAGTTTGTTACCCCTGCACAGAATCAAATAAATATTGTGGCAAATTTTGATTTCCCTCGTGGCATTTGATTTGCATAACGGCATATGCTAAAAATCATCAGCATAATTAAAATACTAAATTCAATTTTACACTGAAGTCTTGTCATGAATCATGTCTAATTAATGTCAACATAATTAATCTATTAAAGCCATCTTTAAGTGTCTATATAGGCACCGTATTTAAAACCATAATTCATAATTTATTACCATTTTTAAAGAAGAAGACAATTAATTTTAAATGTTGTTTTTGTAAAATTAGAAGGTTTAACTCCTACAATAGCGAATAATTTACTCTACGTAGTTTAATAAAAACGAATTTCAAATAACATAAAATTTTATTAAACTATTTCGTTTTGCTTTTCTAATTTAGACATTTAATTTAATAAAAATGAATACAATATTTTAGACTAACTAATTTATTACAATCATGAGCTAATAAATTTTTAGTATTTTGAACTATTATAATATCAGCATTGTTAAATGCAGAACATAATACTTGTATACATACAGGTGTTTTGGGTAATGAAGTAGCTAATGATTCTATGTTTCGAAATATTTAAAATTATGTTATTTTTAATTTTGCCACAAGCACCCTGATTTATTTATTTATTTATATTGAAAAAAAGTCTACAAATTTGACTTGAAACATATTAATTTAAGAATATAAAATATAAAATAAAATAAATCCGTAATGGATTTGAAAATTTGAAATATAAAAGTAAAGTAACAAGTAAAAATCACTTAGAGGCATAAAATTGCCTTAATCTACTTTTAAAATTATCTTTAATTAAACAAAAATCAAATAAATAGTTAATTCTATTGAAACTTTCACACATCGTCTTCAGTTGTTCATTATCGCCAAAGTTGATTCTGTGTTTATCTAATTGGAGGAAGCCATGATCTTTTCATTGTCTACCAGTAACCTTTATTTTAATTGACTTTAGCACATCCGGTGCGTCGATTAGACCTAGTAGGAGATTACCAATAAATGTACTTTTTAGCAATTCTCGTCTATTTTCAAGAGTTGTCAAGTTGTATGTCTTGCACCCGGTCAAATATGGTGGTTGTCGCTGTATATTTACGTAGTATGGTAGATCATGGTCATAAACCCATCCATCTTTCCAGGTCAAGTAGCATATAAACTTCTTTTGAATTTTCTCAATACTGTGGATATGAGCTTCGTAGAACGGACACCACACATTTACAGCATATTCCAGCTGGGATCGAACATAGGCACAATACAGGATCTTAATTGTTTCCACATCAAAATTATCACCCTCCAACGTTTGACAAAACCGCGAGCAATGCACAGCTTTATGTGCTTAGTAAAGCTCATGTTTTCAACGAAAGTAACCCCTAGGTCTTTGTCTCAAGTACTACCTGAAGGAATACACCATTTATCTTGTAGCCTTGTGTAACAGGGTTGGTTTGCACTTTCCAACATTGAGATTCAGAGAATTAAACTCGCACCATAACGCTAGGTTGTCAATATCTTCCTGTAGTTTATTGGCATCGTCAACTGACTCGATGGCTTTGTAGATTTTGAGGTCATCTGCAAACATCAGGATATTGTAATGCTTTATCATTTCGGTAATACCATTTATGAAGATTGTGAAAATTCATGGGCCAACGTGAGAATCGTGTGGTACACCAGAGGTTGCTTGTATTCTATTTGACGTTTTATCTCATATTTCAATATATTGGATTCGATAACTCAAATAAGATTTGAACCAGGCTACGAACTGGCTGGAAAATCCGAACTTGAAAATGTGTTGCGACTAATAGCTGCGTCTACTTCCTCTGATGTGGGATATTCGACAAAGACCTCTTCACCTGGAGGAGCTATTGCTCTAATGGGGGTCACGTTGTCATTCCGATTTAGCAGATTTTGAAAGTAGGTTTGCCATACTGAGATAACATCAGCCACGTTTGTTCTCAATTCTCCATTCCCGTCTTTGATAGCTGTACTACTTGAGTGGAAGTCTTTAGTGAGATTCCTGGCATTAGCAAAACAGTCCCTTGAATTTCCTACTTCCGCTTGGAAGCTGATGTTCTCAACGCATGACCTCATATGATCACTTTTTTTTGTCGAAGGTACATATTTAGTCGTAGCTTGCCTGGCGCGGAGATATTCTGCTTGTGAGCTTCTAGTGTTGTGAGCCAACCATTTGTGACGAAGCTTTCGTTTATTTTCGACGATCAGGCGGCATTGATCATCGAACCAATCATTGCGGGGTCTCGGAGGTCTTCTTCCGATAGTGTTTTGCGTCGCGGTGGTTATGGCTGACTGTATAGTGTGCCACTGCTCCTGGACGTTAAAACGAGCTTCTTCGTTGTTGCTGGGCTGCTCTAGATAGTTAGTGATTGCTGATTGGTAACTCTGTAGTGACGTTTGGTCTTTTAGAACATCAACATTCCATCCACCTTCCCTCATTACTCCACGGTTATTACCCCCGGTCATTAACCCCGCCATTACTCCCGGTTTTGGTAGTTTACCGTGGCTTTAAGCAAAAAGGATGTTCTACGTAATTGTTCAGCTTGACATACAATTTTCATGACGATTGGTGGCATTTTTAGAATCGTCAGTTGTATGGGAAAATATTAGGTTGGGGAAAGTGGAAATCCATTGTTTTTACGTTTATTTCGGGGCTCAAAATATGCACCGTTTTTTCAATATCTCGTTACTGTGACAATTTCATTATGTCGCTTTTTCAAAACGTCTTCGCCAAAAAACTGAGGTAGCTACTTTTCACAAGCATATCTTGTGCGCATTTTTACACTCCCAAGAGCATTTGCCATGAATAAAAAGAGATGAAAATGGTTTGGTACCAGGTCAGAAGTATAAGGCGGATGCATAATAACCTCCCAACTAAGCTCCCAGAGCTTCTGGCGGTTCATCATTAATGCGTGTTGAGCTGGTGGAACACAACGCCTCTTATATTGGCTAATTTTGACCGCTTCTAGTCGATTTCAACCTTCTGTCGGTTCAATTGCTGGAAGTAGAGATTCAAATTGGGCGTTTGGTGATTGGGCAGCAGCTCATAGTAGATGATTCCCTCCGATCAAACACATAGCTAAACCTTCCTGACTGTCGATACTGGTTTGGTCACCGTTTGGGCCGCTTCATAGGCATTCCATCAAGATCGTTTCCGCTTAATATTGTCGTATGTGACTCATTTCTTGTCGCCAGATACCATCCGCTTCAGAAATGGTTCGATTTCATTCTGTTTGGCCAAGGATTCGCAGTGCAAAGTGCATCTTTGATATCTAGATTTCCGGAACAAAATCGATAATACAAAAATTGCGCATGATTGGCTGAGACAGTACCGGCACCATAGACACCATTCATATTTCAGCCGCGTAAACAATAGCGAATTTTCTTTTTGTTTCTCCATCCTTGAAACGTTTGGTGATTGGGCAGCAGCTCATAGTAGATGATTCCCTCCGATCAAACACATAGCTTAACCTTCCTGGCAGTCAATCCTGGTTTGGCCATCATTTGGGCCGCTTCACAGGCCTTCGACCTAGATCGTTTCCAAGTGACATTGTCGTATGTCCCTCATTTCTTGTCGCCAGACACCATCCGCTTCAGAAATCGATAATTGTATTTCGATAATTTTCAGCCGCATAAAATATAGCGAATTTTCTCTTTGTTTACCTTCATCATTGACACGCTATAACTCACAATTGCACCGATCAACCAAAACAATGACAAAATAATATTTTTAATAAATGAATCGCCCTTTCTAACGAGTTAAGTATGGCCATCGAGCAATAAATATATAAGAGAAATCAAGTAGTGCAAATTTTATAAGCCAATTTTTCCGAGGTTAATCTTATTTTATAGTCCTAATATATTTATATACACTAATTTAGTTTTTTTTTCTATATTTAATCCATATATACGTGTCTTATAAATATATCGGCACAGTCATTTTATAGTTCATTTTTCTTGTTAGGCTGATACAGATTGCCAATAGAAAAATAGATTAACATCGGAATCTCTACATGAGTCCTCTTATGTATATTTTGCTTTTTCGTATGGCCCACTGCGACAAATACATCACTAGACATATGCCACTAAAGCCATCTAGCGAAAAAATATTGTATTACTATTTCCCCTACCCATTATATTGCTTAAGAGTGTTTTTCGATTTTGCAGCATCATTTGGCTCGAAAAACCATGTCCCAGCTCCTCGAAAATTGAAAGGTGAAGTACCTGAAATTTTCACAATTTTAAAAAAAATGATAGATCGAATCGACGCGTGACCGAACGTAGCCGGGGGTAATGTCAGGGTGTAATAGCTGGAGGAACCTGCGGGTAATTGGCCAGGATAATTGGTCGGGTGTAATGCGGCGAATATTAATCGGGGCGTAATATCCGGAGGGTAAAGCCCGAGACCCTATAAAAATACATGTTTAAAATCTAAAATTTTAGATTTGTTTAAACTCATGTATTTGTAACCGAAAAAATGGAGGGGTGAATAAGTTGTGATTTTGTTGTGAACATCCGACTTTATTCTACCATGAATGTATATAATCACAGATCTCGGTAAAAACTACGCTATACGAGTAAAATGTTGCCACTTTCAGCACAAATGTTCACCAAATTTCGTAATGATCCATCAATTTATGGATAAAGATTCAGTATGAATTTTCATTCCGAATAATCAATCCGTCAAGACAAGAGAGATGCCAGATTTTGGCGAAATTTTTTTATTAAACTATGACTCGTCATTTCCGGAAAACTTTACAAAAATGCTTTGAAATTTTATTTACAATCTTTTCGGTTTTAATCGTTTTTTTCGTAAATGTTATAAAATTTTAAAAATATTTGCAAAAATAACGAAAACGCGTCTGTGGAAGCTACAACTTTATTATTGGACCTTGAAGACCTCCTTAAAGAATTAATCCGAAATTTTGAGTCCTCGCAATCTATTCCTGGCATTAAAAAACCGTTTTCACCGTTCAATTTTTATCAAAATCGTTCGGTTCTAAAAAAAGAGGGTCCCTTTTTTGGGCCGTATCATTGAAATCCGGTCCCTACCGGATGCCCCCTAAATAAATGTTCCCGTTGGATAAATAGATCCACGCGTATATTCCAAACAAACCGTATGGATTAATCTAACCCAAGAAATATTTAAGAAATTTCCGTCGTACAAATTGTCAGATGAATTGGCTAACTAAGCTGGATCAGTGATTAATTTTATTAGAAAACATAATATGGTAGGTACCTGCCATCACAATTGTGTGGGTAACGAAAAAGAATCATTTTTGTATGTATTTTAGACCCACATACACATTTGTGCATTCCAGTTAAATCATTTTCGTCCGAAAAATAACACTATAACTATAATAATAGTAAAATAAATAAAATGTTATCAGAAATAAATAATTAATATGTTATATAATTTAAATGTTATTAAATTATGTATAATGTTGTATACAAAAATATTTCCGATTTAACTAAAATCTGTTAATACCCGGAAGACATTATAACCTGTCATTTTTCGCGTACACACATTTGTGTGGGTTGGACTTAAATTAAACAAAAAAGTCTGGCCGGTAAAGGGTTATACAAGTTTGGTGCTACCAAAGTTTTAGAATAGGAACAGATTTTTTGACGTAGAAAGTAGTGTCAGCTTTTTTGAAAGCGGAATTAAATAGAACTAATATCTTAGACACGCGCCGTAAATTTCGTTTGGTTCTAATCTCGACTAAATGTCATAATATAATTTTAGATAGATGGTATTTTAAACATTAAAAATGCATTGAATTTCGAATGTTCTTATGCTATAAAAATACTTCTAATCGTCGAGCACTGCCACCTATCAAACTAAACAAATATACTATTTACCTCATTATTAAGACCATTTTCCAATTTTTTTAATCACCTCGAACAAGAACACCAATATAACATAAATTATTTTTAGTTATTTTGACATTTAATTTAAAAATAAATATTTTACAAACAGATTTCTTTCGTCACTTAAACTTTTTGTAATTAAAGAGCAGGTACTTACTTATAAATAAATGGATAATCAAGAAACTGATGCAAACGCCAAATTCTCTCCAAAATTTGTGCGTGAAAAACGTAGAAGCATTTTTGACCCGAGTAAGTTTGTATTTATTTGTTTCTAGTACTTCCACGCATTCACTCTTTGTTATTTTGTGATTTTAGAACTTCCACCGGCTACACCTCATAAGAATATAGATCAAAGGTAAATAAATCAGCTATATTATCAGTAATTAAATATTGTAAATACATTTTTACAGCTACAAAGCAAAATTGGAAAAGGAAATCCAAGAATGGGCTGAAACACTACGCAAAAAATATTTGTGCACCAAGCATCCTCCGCCTCATTTGAAGCAGTTTATTGAAGATGAACCGAAACTAAAATTGACTGAAGCGCAAGAAATTTATTTGTCACAAGCTCCCAATTTTCATCAAATGATTGCTGATCGCAAAGAGTTTGTTAAAACGATCGAGTATTACTTAAACTTGCGGTCTCATATCGTCGAGGATATTGAATATAGGCATAAGTTGTTGAATTCAATTGCGAACAAAGCGGTTCGAGATATTATCAGCAAAGCTATTTATGAATAAGACTTGTTTTTGTATAATTTAACACATTTCATTTAATTTTAAATTTAAGGCCATTTGTATCATTTCATTAGATTTGATTTTATTTATGTATAAATTTCCATTATAAGCTCCTAAAATTTGTGTTAGTAACGAGTAGATGAATAATCGGACTACACTACGTATCGATGGATTCATGATAATTCCGACTTTGACGTATATAATTTGAAAATGCTGTATCTACTCTGTGGTTTGTTAAGAGTTAGCCCGCAGATATGTGTAACTAACTTCTTTATCAAGCCATGTATAACTATGGGAACTCATCTCTGAGGGGTCCTACAGATTTTCTCTGCCTGTGGATTTGTTAGATTTCAGCTCGCGCTCGCTTGTTTTCCAACAATGCCTGCTTATTACCACGGTTGGTTCTACATATTATGTTTATGCTTGTCCTTAGGTGGGATGCTTGTGCGGTGTAATTTTATTATGTATGATAAATACCACCCGCCCACAGGATCCATTTTTTTGTTTATCATATATAGTCAGTGAATCAACCATGAAAATTAAGTTCAACAATCTCTTACTTATGTCTACTTTGGTTCGGTTTAAACCCATTTTATAACCCGCTTTTTATCCCATTAGGGAGGATATAGGTAGGTAGCCACGAACGATGACATCATCTGCATTTACAAGCATTTGGCCTGACTTATTAATATTAGTTCGAAGTTTCTATATACTACTTCCGTTAGTACGTGCTCGAGCGCTAGATTAAACAGCGCAGTCACGAGTGTATCTCCATGTCACATGTTTAGCCCAATTGTCGAAGTCGTTTCATTTCAAGTGAGGTGACTTACAGTCGTGTCACATCGCGCCAAAATTTGTATTGCTGAAGTCGATTCAAACGCCATAAAAACACAAACAATAATTATTTATAAAAAAATAACTACCTTTTACTAGTCTAGTCTTTAACTATACTAGTCACTTCTTCTCATTTGTAAAATTGATGTGACAAGAATGTTATAGTGATACTTGTTGATTAAAATGACTAGGCGTAAAAAACGACTAAATAGAGGTTTTGCACTTCAAATTCACGATTTTGCATTTCAAATTCACGATTTTGCACTTCAAATTCACGGTTTTGCACTTCAAATTTACGATTTTGCAAATCATATTCAATTTTTTTTATTTCAATCTCAACTTTTTACAAGTCAATATCAATTTTTTACAATTCAACCTCAATTTTTTATACTTCATTGTCAATTTTTTGCAAAGCAAATTCGTGTTTTTACAAATCAATTTCAATTAAATGCAGAGCAAATTCAAGTTTTAATATTTCAAATTCGTAAATTTTTTCCAACTTTTTGCAAAACAAATTAAGTGCACCATTCTTAACCGATTATGATGGGATTGGGTATGTTGGATGGAAATGGGATTATCGAATGATTTTTGGAAGAAATTCTGGAAAATCCGTTAAAAAATAAGCGACTTCCGTGCCAGGTGGCCATATTCCAGAATTTCTTCCAAAAATCAGTTAAGAATCCCATTTCCATCCAGCATACTCAATCCCATCAAAATCCGTTAAGAATTGATCGAGTTCCGTGCCAGGTGGCCATATTCCAGAATTTCTTCCAAAAATCAGTTAAGAATCCCATTTCCATCCAACATCCCAATCCCATCATAATCCGTTAAGAATTGATCGAGTTCCGTCCCAGGTGACCATATTCTACAATTTCCTCCAAAAATTCTTTAAGAATCCCATTTCCATCCAACATACCCAATCCCATCATAATCGGTTAAGAATTGGGTGCACTTAATTTGTTTTGCAAAAAGTTGCAAAAAATTTAAGAATTTGAAATATTGAAATTTGAATTTGCTCTGCATTTAATTGAAATTGGTTTGTAAAAACACGAATTTGTTTTGCAAAAAATTGACAATGAAGTATAAAAAATTGAGGTTGAATTGTAAAAAATTGATGTTGACTTGTAAAAAGTTGAGATTGAAATAAAAAAAATTGAATATGATTTGCAAAATCGTGAATTTGAAGTGCAAAATCTTGAATTTGAAGTGCAAAATCGTAAATTTGAAGTGCAAAACCTATAGCAAATATGAAGTAACGTGACTATAGTCGTCTAAAATGACGTGAGGCGACTCTCACAATTGGGGTGGTTATTTCGTACGAGTCAGGTACTCTTCCACTACAATACTTGCTGAAAGTCATATGTAGAGTGATTGAATGATACTCCCAACATATTCTCAGGATCATCGTCAACGTGAACCAATGGTTGGTTTGTTGAGGTGAAAATCACATTGATAGGTACCGATGATATTTTCGACGAAGGAGATGATTCTGGCAAATACAATATTAGCAATCACTTTGTAGGCAATTTTAAACAATTCTATGGATATTTTGTCGCGTTATGGGTCAAATTTCAAATTGTCATACTGAAACACATTGAAGGTCATGGAAGTTTTTTGTTTTGTTAGTTTCCTGGCATTGGTAAAATATTTTGAAGTACCGCTTGTGAGGTAATGTTTTCGATGCAGGGGCGGAAACGTAAAAAACGGCCGGAAATTTTTAACGGATTTAAAATTATCTGCCAACGTACTGGATTAAAACTTAAAATGTTCGATCATGGCTGAGAGGTGAGAGTTTTAGTGGATAAGTAAATATAAGTTATGTAATAATTTATCTATTACGAGATCTTTCGAATTGAATATCTATCGGTAGTAAATTTCCGTACACAAAGGATCGATAATGAAAAGTGGTCGTAAAAATTGTACCGTGAAATTTTTGGTTATTTTGGTTTTTCCGTTCGCCCAAGATCATATTTCATGGACCTTTCCTTTATTTCAGACAAGATGGCGACACTGCTTATTGAAATAAACGTGGGAGATCTTCTACCGCTTGCATATGCCGCAGCGGCTATTATGGCTGATTGGATAGGTAACCACTGCGGCATTTTGATGTTCGGGCGAGGTACGTGATTTTCAGTATATCTGTTTAGATTTTCAGTGGAATTGGTAACTGTGCAGTGAGTCTTCATTTTTAAGGGCATTGATATCCCTTTTCCGGCCAGAAAAAAATTTACTTCAATTTAAATAGGCTGTACACAAATGTGTATGTAAATAACCATAGTTTGTTATGGTTTTTTTTCATGATTCTCTTTCGTACACGATTTTTACGTACACATTTGTGATCGCGGGTCTTAAAAGGAGTATTTAAGTGGACGGTATATTGTTTGGTCTAACGTCACTGGTTATGGTAGTTTTATCTCACAAAACATAACTTCTAAATGTATCTCTTAGGATTCTTCGAATTTTTTCTAATATTTCGAAGGCAAATACGATAGCTCAATTTTGAGTTTCGTCTTGTTATACTTGGGTTATCTTACTTATGATTTTTAAAGAAACATTTTTGATTTTTTTCTTATAAAAAGTACAATTAAACTGTAAAACGAATTTTTTGAATTTTTAGGAAAGTGTCGTAATGTCACGTTGAAATCACGAAAACCTGGTCGCTTGTAGCTGCGTTCTCCACATCAAAATCTGTCAAATACGGTGAAATGAATTTTCCATATTTCTGTGGAACAAGATTATACCCCATCTGTTATTGAAATTTTCAGCTAATGGAGGAGAAATTTATAATATGGTTAGCATCGACGAAATACTGTAAACATTTTTTCAAAAACATAATAAAATTGTTTTAAATTGTAGCATATTTATTTTTAATTATTGAAGTTAATGTTTAAAATATTCTTGATCGATTTAAGTTGCGCGCAACACCATAAAATATTCATAGTTTATAAACTTGATGCAATCTCTCAAGTAGGAGAAATAACGAAAACATTATTCAAATAAACCCCATCTACTATTCAAAATTTAAACTAATTTAGGGGAAATATAATGGAGGTAATCACCAACATTTTACATATACGTTACACACAAAATAGAACAATCCAGGTTAAATGTTAATTAAATTACAGCTTTATTTCTATTTCGGTGTTTTAAATTGAATATTTTTATGTATTAAACTACAAAACATGAAAATTTTGTTTAACTAATTTCGAATTAATTATGGTTATATTTGTTATGGTGCAGTCGATTGAAGTTGGAGAAAATTTATTCGACTTGAAATGAAGGGGAAATTTCGAATATAAAATAAAAATGTAAGCTGAGAAACTAACCTATTATATGCATTTCAATTATAATTTTTTCAGATGTTTAATTTATGATAGAGCAAGTTTAAATAAGACTTTCGTTATTAAAGTTACCTACGTGTTTAATTAAATCAATTTATAAACTCTGAAAATAATGCTATAATTAATAATATAATGTTAAAGTCGATTTTAAGCCTAGACACAAATAAGTGATTTATCCAATATTTTAACCAATTATCATTCAATTTATCCAAGCTGCAATACACATTCCACAGTAAAGTTACCCCGTCCGTAGTGCTGTTGTGTTCATCGCCATCAAAATCCACACCACCCCACGTACTCTACTGAATCTGATTGTGTCAAATTTTGGTTTGTCAAAAATATAAAAAAAATAATAAAAAGCAAAAACAATAAAAATTCGGCGAAAATTGACTTAAAAATTGAAAATCAAACTCAATTCTAAATTAAATCGGAGTCATCCGCATGATAATGGCAACGTACAACAATCAGCATTGGCTGTTATCCCACATAAGGAATAGTTTTATTTCAACCGACGATACGGGCATGTGTGAGGCTGTCATGTTGAGCGAAGATCTACCGAATCAGTATGTTGCGAATTTAAATCAAAAATACTTGAACAAATTCCCGAATAAAGCGGAAGAGTATTTATGCTATCCGGGGCTGTTGGAAAACGACGAGGAAGACGATGCGCTCTCACAGTCGTATGATATCCAAATGGACCAAGACATTGGATTGCATCGTCAGCGCTCGAATACGGCACAGAAACTGGAGAAGATGGATCAAGCACGGCGAAAAGCATCTAAAATTAAAAATATCAAGTGTGATGATAGTGCAGTAAGTGTGGCCAACTCGAGTCTGACACAAAATGATTATTTGTTTGTGAAGAAGGATATGAATATGGAAGATGTGTGTGATGCCGGTGCCGAGCGCCCTAGGCTTCCAGTGAAATCACTGCTCAGTGAACAATTACTAAAGTGCCCTAAACAACCCCAGAATAAATTTATTGAATATGCCCGATTCGATGGAACCGCGCAAACTGGTATCTCTACGAAAACGATGAAAATATTCCTCACGATGCTACCGGAGAAGCTACGAAATTATCCGTTACCTGTATGCGTAACGTCAACGGCCAAAATCCAAGATTTCATCGGTCTCATCTGTTATAAATGTAGTATAGCGTATCCCGATATTCAACTAAATTCCGTTAAAAATTATGGCCTTTATATTACCGAGGAGGATGGTGAGGTGGATATGGACTTCCCGGCATTGGATTTACGTGAACCATGTTCGAAGTTTTGTTTCGCGCATCTAGCCCTAGTCGAACGAAAATACCACGATTCCTTAATCTCCCAATCATCATCACGCTACGACTATGACCGTGCACTGTCGATCACGTCCGAATCAGATCTCAATAAAATGATTGCAGAAACGAAAGCGCAAGATGAACAGCAAAATGAAGCAATGAAAAAAATGTTAGGTCACACAACAATGATGGAAGCGCCGTTGTACCAATCGTATCGTGTATTCATTTTAAACAAATCCCTGTTCAAGGCGGAAATTCAACTCGGAATTTCCGGCGAGAAAGTCGAAATTGATCCGCTCCAACCGAAAAATAATCGATTTTGGTCGAAACAGAAAGCGGTCAGCCACAGCATGGAATCCATCGCATGGTGTGAACTAATCGAATCGAAAACACATCGTGCCACATTTCGTATCGTCTACTCACTCGCCCTAAGCGCACCATTCCAGCATTCGAACGTAATGGGAAATATGCCACCCGAGAGTCCATTACAGTCGTCATCGAGCTTTAAACACTACGATTTTGAAACGGATCCTAACACAGCCAACGAAATAGTCAAAAAAATCTTTAATATTCTTGAACTTAAAACAAGTTCGTGTCGCCGTGATATCTACAAAAGTTTAGGACCCAAGGACAAGAAGAAGCTGCTGAAGTTAAAATAGTTTCAAGTTTTTTTATGTGGCTTGTGGAATTTTTTTTGAGAACTATCAAGTTCTTCTTGTCGTGGTTTGTTTGCGTTTCATGGCAAATAATATGGAGTATACTGGTTTCATTTACGTTTTTTATTCTAAAGACAGGTGAGTTTTTATTGATAAAATATTTACATAATTTAATTAATGTTTTATGTTAAATCCATTTATTTTTCATGTATCATGTGCTAGACACGCAACTGATATAATTTTATTTGATTCATGTTATAATTTTGCGTCTTGGGTGTAGTAGAGACATTTCCATGGATGAATTTTATTGGAAGTATTTTAAACAAAAAGGGGAAATTAATAGTTAAAACGACGGAATTGTCATGCTCCAATATGATGAGATGATTTAATTACCTATTTTAATATTTTTGGTTACATAAATTGTGACATGCTTGCATTACAGATGACATTCTTTCACGCTCTATCACTATTTTGGATACTAAAATTTTAATATTCTGGTTTTAAAGCACACATAATTTATTATGTTTTTCACCACATGTTTCGAGCTTTATTTCATTCTCAGATGAGGTTTCTAAAACTTACACTTAATTTAGAGTTGAATCTCTAAATAAGGATGCTCCATAAATAAAAGACCCCTAAATAAAGAAGATGGCTTTCAATAACTTAGTAATAAAACGGAAAGCGGAGTTTTGAATCTGTCTGGATTCGTTTGATTAACTCAGGGCCCATTTTACCTGCATGTCGAAGGATTGGATCTGATTTCGCACATCAGGAGGTTAAAGGAGTTGTAGATTGACGTTTAGGGTTGTAAATGAAAGTAGGCGGCTAGGTGGGGTGACCGCCAATGAAAGTCAGCCAATCTAACAGCCTACATTTTTTTTTAAGTAATACATACATAATTATTATGAATGCTGCACTCAGATTTCTTCGAGTAACAATAAAGAGTTTGGTTTCAATAATAGCTGTGTTTCTTGATGCTTGATTCGATCCGGTTCAGTTTCATGAAATAACAGTAAGGCGCTTACTAGATTTCAAATCAAAATTTGTGACCTAAAACAAACTTTGGATCCGGTTTTCCATATAAAATTTGAACTGATCCGGATCAATGGGTGTCATGAAACATGGGAAATAAATATATCATGGGCTTCCAGTTTTGCATTGAACATGTATAGCACTAAACAGTTAGTTTTACTGTTTACTTAAGTTACTTCTACCTAGACCTTACAAAAATCCAAAAATTCGTCAAGAAGTCAATTATCACTTTTTTACCAAATTGGTACGAAGTCAGCATAACTATGGAGCTCTGATTTTAAAAAATGGTGATGTCTAAGATTCCTGGTAGGTTTAATGTATACATATTTAGCCTTTGAAAATATGGAATTAATCGGTTTTATTCAGGAGTACGTTGTCGTGATAAGGAAGGACGTGTTCGTAATTCGAATCAGTAATTTTCATTATAAAGATTAAAACTTATTTCTGAATATTTTCAATTCCATCGATGAGTGATTGATAGAAAGGACTTCGCGCATATTTAATTTTAAATTATATGAACACTCATTTCCAATAAATGAGCAATCCGTCAATTACATTCGAAATTACTATTTTCGAAATAAAAGCCAAGCGAGACGATTGGCAAATATCGACCAACGTTAGTGATTGGTCTGCATAACAAATCGTTTAGCCACCAAATGAAATTGGATACATTCTAATGACGGACACTATCAACATTGGTGTCTCGGGCGACATTTTTCATTCGTGTGGCTGCGGTCTAGAAAACAGTTATCAACAAAAGATGAACGATTTTAGCAGCTTCCTTCTATAGATGTTAGCCAAAGATGTAACAACTGTAGATTTAAATGATATGGTAAATCGGTATCATAGGATGGATCGTTGGCATAGTATTTTGGCCTGCAAATAGCCCCATAGGAAAATAATATAGGGGTGTTACATCTTGAGATCTAGGCGGCCAATTAATATTTTTTTTTTTTTATAATTAAATTAATTAATATTTGCTCTTCAATAAATTATTCGATTACTAAAGCGTTCGCGTAAAACATCATTTGTGTCTACGTTTCTGAATCTTGTTTGCCTTCAAATGAAAATCTTTGTGGAAAATTGATTGTGAAGGGTGACGAATTGATGTTTTTGGACTCTCATCCCTAACACTTACATCATCAATATTTTGTTCATCCTCTGCAATAATTTTTCGAATGCCCGAAATTGAAGGAAAAATTTAAAATAATTTTTCTCTGTTTCGAGACCCATTATTTCTCTCGTTCGCTTTGAAGTGTGGTGTTATTCTAAATATTTTGCATATATAGTATGTATAAGGGAATTATCCCAACCTCAATAACTGGTTGTGTATCATTCAGAATGCCAAGATGTATGTCAAAGGCTGTTGTAATCTAGGATGATGAGAGGAATTTTGTATCTTCCGGTTTATAGACCGGTTGGAAACATTTGGCCAACATGATTTCAAGAGCATCCATCTTATGATTTGTATTTATTAAATTTAAAATATGCAGGGAAACCAATTATTTCATGTTTTGATTTAACACACTTGGAAACGTACTATCCATTTTCCTATCAGACACAATTTTTTTTTGCTTTAATCTAAGCCAACCCACACAAATGTGTGTGTAAAAAATGACATTTTGTAATGTCTTTCAGATTTTAACGGATCTTAGTTACATCGGAATTATTTTTGAAAAAAAAACACTATAATTTGATAACATATAAATTATATACTATGGTATTAATTATTTGTTTTTGATAACATTAATTATTTTACTATTATTTGCCGTGTTTCTTGATGCTCGTTGATCCGGATCAGTTCAAATTTTATATGGAAAACCGGATCCAAAGTTTGTTTTAGGTCACAAATTTTGATTTGAAATCTAGTAAGCGTCGTTGTGTTGTTTCATGAAACATGAACTGAACTGAATCAGATCAAGTGTCAAGACACACAGCTATTATAGTTATAGTTATTTTTCGGACGAAAACGATTTAAATGGAATGAACAAATGTGTATGTTGTCTAAAATACATACAAAAATAAATTTTTGTTATGATTCTTTGGATTACCCACACAATTGTGATGGCAGGCAGGAAAAGGGCTATAGATTAATTATGACTCTTTTATCAATACAAGCAATGTATGGTTACTCACTTTATATTTATGTTTGCCGGACTGTACACGTATTTGTTCAGCATTTCTTTGAAAGCCTTTTGTTTCTTGTTCTTCAGGATAATTGGCAAATTTTATTACATTTTGTCGAAACTGTTAAAACAAATAGAAGGTTCCGAAGAAATAAAATTTTGTTGAAAATTGCTACATATCAGTAACCGCATCAGTAAAGTGACTCACCAACTGAACATACATTCAGTAGTAACACATATTGCAATTTCCACGTCAGAGCTCCATAGTGGATTATTGAAAAGTTGAAATCACTCTTTACCAGAATAACGCCGGAAGTAAAAGTTATTTCACAAATAAGAATTTAAATAAATATTAAAAATGATTCTTTACGGTTGCGCTAATACTATCGAGGCGTTGTGGTTGTAATTTACTTGATTTACTCATATACAAGCTGCATTTGTACAAATTTGCCACTGTACTGATACAAAACCAACAACAATTAAAAGCCCTGAACAAAGTCTGAAACGCAGATACCAATATACAACAAACTACAGAAGATGGTGTTGTTTACACTAACAATCCCATGTTAATTTTTTTCTTTCGCATCACTACTTATTAAACTAGTGCGCACATACGATGTACACATGCATTCTAATACAACTATCTATAGTGTAGCTTTTCTGTATTTGTTGCATTAGCATGGCTTTATATTGTTGTTGGTTTTGACTGATATTATGATAATACATATACTGATGAAGGTCAGCGCCACTATAGTGTACGACTATATAGTAAATTAGTAGACTGCCTTAACATAATAACGCCTAAGGATGTTAAGTTTCGACTTTCATGGATTGTTAATATCTTACTACGGTTAGTCGAAGTTGATTGCATTAATTAAATTGTCATACCTGATGATTAGCTTAGATTTTGTTACAGAGTTTGTTGCAATATAAATTCAGTTGGTTTTTGAAGATTTCGATATCTCTAGTTTTGTAGACTGATTGAAAAATCTGTTAAAACATATTTCTTTAGGATTTGGTTATTTAAAGTCTAGGAGTAATCTAACCTTTCATTGCATTTTAGTTTAAAATACTTCCAAAAATGTTTTGGATCAAATTTAATTATATCTTGAAATCGATCTTCCAGTTTTATTGTCTAAGTATAGTAATCGAAAATTTTTTTACTTCAAGATGTTTGCAGATTTACCATTCGCTATATTTTGTTTTTCATATCGCCAAAGTCGAAACGTAATTTTTAAAAAATCTGTGTGCGTGTGCCCGTGTGGTGTTGGCTAAATATTGTTGGTTCTATACATCCCACACAGATTGAGTGATCGGGTGAAACTTTATACTTACACTTTTTCCATAAATTGGGCGATCCCTGTGATTTTTAGCCGAAATCGATCCATCGGAAGCGACAGCTTTCATAGAACCTTGTTCGTATTTTCAAAATATTTTAAAAGTATACCATTTACGAGAAAAACGAAAAAAACTAAAAGATTGTAAATAAAATTTCAAACAAAATTAGTTCAGGTCATTGTTTTAATTTCACTGGAAATGACGAGTTTTGATAAAAAAAACTTTAATTCTCTTGAAAATTCAGCATCTCCAGTCCAGCATCACTAGTCGAGGCGGATTGATTATTCTGAATGAAGAACCATACTTAACTTTTTCCATTAATTATGAGAGCCTTGCGTTTACCGAAAGTGGCAGCTGCCAAGGCGGATTTTTCGAGCTTTGCGATGATCTTGTATAGTTTAGGATTTACTAAAAACGACAAAAAATTAAAAGGTACAATAAATTTAAAGATTAAATTTTCAACAAAGGTTGACTATGTTGGTGGTTTTCTGAAATAAATAGTGATTTTTGATTATATAAGACAGGTTTACCAAAAGTCCGGGGAGTTAATTTTTTTGCTTTAGAAATCAAGTTTTGTGTATTCGAAATATATGTGTACATTCGTGGTAAAACAAAGTCGAGTGTGGGTCACAACATATTCACCACTCCGTTTTTACGAAAATCCTCCGTGTAATTTTTTAAATTTTCTAGCATACTAAGGTGGTATATTACTAAATTGAATTTTTACATCAAACCCTTAAAACGCGATATCATATTTTTTTTTCTACAGTAGATTAAATCAAAATTTCTTCCACCCTCCTTTGCAAGGTTGTTCTGATTTTAGCTGAATCTGTGTATAGAGCTTATTTACAAACATCCGTCATCTAGAGTTACGTCTTATTATATCTTTGAGCAGAAGAAGTTGACACTGCGAAGCATTAAACCATCTTTGAAAAGTTAGTCATCGTACCATCGTTAAAAAGTTAGTCTGGAATCAACATAAGTGAGCCTTAATCGATGATTTTGGAAACTGTTTAAAAAAAGTGGATTATTCTGATTATTAATTTGGGGATGTTTTCAAATTGAGCATCTGAGAGTATACTCTATTGAAAAACATAACCATAGCATCGTCTTGCACCACTGGGTCAGATTTAATTTAATGTGGCTGAATAACTATTGTGATAATGAATAATGCTTGTGATCTTTGTTCTTTAAATTCAGTAATTACTGTAGTGTATTACTAGATTACTTTTTGGTACCCTGATGTTTGTGATGGTTTAATCTGACGTATTTCTTTATTGGCGTTTTGCAATCGAGTAATTCACCGTTCCTCCATGGTTTGTGGTGTGATGGTCAAATCAGAGATCGTGTTCTTTCAAGTTTCATCATAATACTATTTTCATAACTTTTATTAGAAAAATATCACTAATTATGAAAAAGTTAAAAACAGTTTATCAAATTTTCTTTTAACAAATTTTTTTTTATAACTTTCGATTTAGCGCTTTAAAATAAATATATTCCTTACTAACAAATTCAGAAGGGTATTAAAAAAGAACAAAAAACCAAGTAGAATTACAATAAAATGGTCTATTTCAAAATTAAATAGAAATTTTGGTTACATTTCAGACATGCAATATGAAGAGACGAAGGGTTAGAAAATAAATTACTGTAGAGTTTCAACTATGTCTCATGCAGAGATTATCCTTCAGACAAAATTTTACTCACTGTAGATTTCTCTCAACTGGTTGTCGACGTCTTATTTTCTATCTTGCTCCTGTTTATTAGCCTTTGGATCATTGTAAGGTGGTGTTAAATCGGATAAATTCAGGTTCGAACCTTGTGTCAAATATAATTTGTAGTATTCCTCGCTCAAACACGCTCAACAATTTCTTATCGATAGGGCTTATATTCCTCCAAAATTCATAATTATTCAAAGTTGCGCTATTATCCTGTGCAAAGTGCTAATATTTATAATTTGGACTATAGTTATTGAATGAATATTATGTGGACGAGTTTCAATAAAATTAACTATTTGTTTAACTAACGATAATTTTGAAAATAGGTTAAGGTAATTTTATGCCCCCAGTGATTTTATTGTTGTTACTTACTTGTTACTTTACTTTTATATTTTTAATTTTCAAATCCAAAGCGGATTTATTTATTTTTTCAAGACGAATTTGTAGACTTATTTCAATATAAATAAAAATGATCGATTAAGATAAATCCATGACTGTTTCAGAAAACAGTCGCCATCACTTTTCCGCCGAAGAAGCAGCCTTTGCCTTTTTGGGAGGCGATTCCCTCTTGGCAGTCCAATGTTTTGACTATATTTTTGATTCTGGAGTGTAATGGTGTATCCAGGTTTCGTCAACAGTAATTTTCCGGTGCCAAAACTCTGATTTATTGCGCCTAAACTGTTCCAACACACCGTTGGAAACGTTCATTCAAACACGTTTCTGATCGAGAGTGAAGAAACGTGGCACCCAACGCGTGGACAGCTTTCTCTTGCCTAAATCGTGATTGCTGGTTGTCCAGGACCATTTAGTGAAGTTGAGCGATGTTATTGTTGCAATTTTTGGACGTCTCACGTTTAAATTCAGCTACCCAAAATTTCATGGTGGTAAATTATAATGCTGAGTCCCCGCCGTACGCTGTACGCTGTAAAATGGCTTATATTTCGGTGAGTACCATTCAACGCATGCGCAAACATTCGTCCACTTTTGTTGACGAGTGCTGCCATCTTCAGGTTGAGGTCTGAAACTTTTTAGGCAATCCTCGTATAATTATTAAGATTGTGCCTCGAAATTTAAATATGTGCTGTAAAATAATAAGAAAAAGTTATAATATCTAGACACCAAAATGCATTAAACAAAAAAAGCATTTTTATGTCATTTGTCATAAGTTTTAACTCGTAATGCTTACATATTCACCCCCTAATATGTTTATTAGTGGGGTTTAGTCACCACAAAATTCCATACGACTCCAAATGGCAATTTTCATTTGTTTATTTCACCTCAAGGCACTTATAGTGACATAGCAACTGGTTAACTTTTAATAGAAATACCCGATTTGTATAGTCACTTGGAACAACAAACGACACGACTAGCGAAATTGGGGTGGATCTAGCCCTTTTGCACTTGTAGACGTCTAACTTTGTATGTTTCAGTGATAATAAAAAGTTTTAGTTTTATGAGAACTTCTAGTTCAATTGATAGATTACGATCACACTTAAAAAGTGAGAAATGTTACAACCTGGACGTACGTGAGATCAAAAAGTGGTTTAATTGTATGAATTAGAGTATAAAGGCGGGTACCTTTATATATTTTACACTACATTTGAAAGAAATAGTACGCAAATATTTTACAGTTTTATGTTATATCCCTTTTTCGGCCCGCGATCACAATTGTGTATGTAAAAGTCGTGTACGAAAGAGAATCATGAAAAAATAAAACGCCATTACAAACTATGGTTATTTTTATACACACATTTGTGTACGGTGGACTTTAATTGAAGCAAAAAAATTATCTGGCCGGAAAACGGATATGTCATTGGATTTTACAGTAAAATCCCGATTATCCGACATCCAATTAACCGGAACACTCAGTTAATCGGAATTTTAATTTTCTGGAATTTTTTTTTGCTTTTTTCTCACAAGGGAAATAATTTTTTTGTATTATTCGGGGATTTACAGAAAATATACTTTGCTTTACTTCTTCTGTTTTATGTATTATTCTACTTGAATTGAATGTGTAAAGCCCTATTACATAAGCTGCGTTTTTTTTAAACAATCGAGTAGAGTTCGCGTCCAAAATTAAAAATTTAATTTTTTTTAAATTAAATAATTTAGATTTAATAAGAATCCATGTATAACCAAAAAAATCCATCATAAAAGTTGTATGGTTTTCTTGTAATATCCTTGTTCTGTATAGTTCTGAACTACTCCGTTATTATACAGAATTATACAGAACAAGGATATAACAAAAAAACCATACAACTTTTATGGTGGATTTTTTTGGTTATACATGGATTCCTATTAAATCTAAATTATTGAATTTAAAAAAAATTAAATTTTTAATTTTAAATTGGACAAATTTGAAAATAGCTATCGCGAACTCTACTCGATTGTTTAAAAAAATGCAGCTACAGTTAGGTTAGTGAAATATTAAATATAATGTATTAGTATTTAATTTGACGATAGTAGTATATTTACTTTATAATATATATAAAGTTATATGCTACTAAGTGGACCAAAAAAAAATTTTTGACTACCCTTATTGAATGTAAAAATGTTCAGTGCACAATTTTTTTCACCACTACATTCTACCCTTTTCCATACAAATCAAAGATAAAAAAACGGTCGAACTTTTTCCATACAAAAATCGGGTAAAGTCCCTTCTCCTTGTATTCTGTGATAGTAGTTCAATACCTTATTAATAATAAATTAACACTAATTTTAATAAATAAAGAAAAAAAAACTAACTTTAAAAAATCCATAAATAAATATTAATATGGCTTCGACCAGTAAAGAACCAACAAAGAGGAAAATAATTGTGTTATCAATCAGTGATAAAATTAAAATTATTAACAGATTGAATTGAGGTGAATTCGAGAGGCATTGATGAATTTTTATAATATTGGCAGTTCAGCTTTATACGACTTAAAAAGTAAAAAAGAAATATTGTTAGAGTTTGCTTCTAAAATAGAAAATGATAAATTCGCTAAAACTAAGAAAACAATACATAAAGCTAAAGAGAAATGATGGAATGCCAATAACTAGCACCATCATCATAGAAAAAGCTAAAAATTTCTATGACGCTCTAAAAGTAACTGAGCAGTGTTGATTTTCGGACAGTAGGTTAGCACATTTTAAATCAAGACACAGTATTCGAAAATTGGATATTTCAGGTGAAAAGAAATCAGCAGATGAAATCGCAGCAAGCGATTACTGCACAAAAATTAAAGAAATTGTAGAGAAACATCATCTCACTCGTGAACATGTTTTAATGCTGGTGAAACCGGGCTGTTGTGGCGATATTCACCAAATTCTACTGGCTTCAAACATAATAAACAGCGATTAACGATTCTTTGTGGTGCAAATGCATCTGGAACTCATCGGTTGGAAGTATTGGTTCTTGGCAAATATGCTCGACCAAGAGCATTGAAAAATATCAGTGGGTTACCGGTAATATTTATATAAATCCCTGTCGAATGCTTGGATGAACCGAGAAATATTTCATAACTGGTTTAAATCAAATTTTATACCATCACATAAATCGCATTTTCCAACCTTAGATGGCACACACAATCAAAAATGTTAACTATTATTAGACAATTGTAGAACTCATTCTTCAACAAATGAGTTAGTATCAGTTTGTGGAAATTTCGTTGTTATATGTTTACCGCACAATGTGACATCTTAAATTCAACCGATGGATCCGGGCATAAGTCAGAATTTCGAAATTTTGAAATCGTTTCAACAATCTAATAACATCAAAGATGCAATATTTATAGCTGCATTTGTCTGGATTGGATAACACAGAAACTGTGCAAACTTTTACGGATGAACAACTTATCGAAAGTGTTTTAAATCCCAACGGAGCAGAGAACTTAAGCTCAGATTCTGATGAAGACGTACAAGTAGCTGAAAAAGGTCTCACTTGTCAAGAAGCAGAAGCTGGTTTGATGACAATTTTCAAATTTGCAGAACAATGCTCGCAGTATTCTGCTCAAGAAGCTATGCAGATTTATGTCATGCAGAACAATTTTCTTGCGAAAAAAGAGAAGACTACCAAACAGCTAGATATAAGATCGTGGCTTTTAAAAAACCTATGATGTTTGAGGTCCCATAATGATGAGGCCTGAATTTGTTGATATGTTATTATTAAATTTTATAATTGAATTACATAATTTATGAGTTATTTAAAATTTTTGGGTAGGTATATGGGAGTACTCGTATACATAATATGTATGTATGTATTTATTATTTGCAATAAATTCAATGATGTATAAAAAATTGTTTTCTGGTACATTATTTGAAAATAAATAAACGAGAATCCTAAAAAATAATGAAATCAAGCGAAATTCTCGTAAAATTTCTATTTTGAATGAAACGTTCAATTACCCGGAATTTTCGATTATCCGGAATGCTCTCATCCCCAAGCATTCCGGATAACAGGGCTTTTACTGTACTTCTGTTTATTTATTTCATTTAATTTATGTTTATATTTTTATTTATTTCAAAAAAAATAACCAATATTTTCTTATTAGTATCGATAATCTTTTTCACTTTCTTCACGTTGGATTATTTACAGAATGTTCTTCGAAAACTGAAATGTTGCAGCTAATACAAGATTGATTTAAATTTATGTAATTTTGGCAAAACCCGTTATACATTTCATAATTGCAAAAAAAAATTTAAAAAATTGCTTTTCAGAAAAAATGCATGTTAGTAAACTAGTGGCTGCTCATATAGTTCCTATTTATTATGTATGGTGTTTTACGGCGGAAAACATTTAGAAACTCGATGCTCATTGTTCATGATGATGTCTTTAGAGATCAAGGAAGAAACGCATTCTTGAACAAACTTGTTGTCTTCAACAGCTTAATTTCTGTTTATATTTCTTTTAGTTAATTAACTGTAGTTGAAGATTACATGAGAACTTTCGAAGAAATACTTGTTCTGAAAATGTTTTTTTTTTATTTTAAATTTGCAGTAGGTATGTTTAAATGTTTGTGGGGTAATTGCCATTTACTTCCGTAATCGACACATCTTATACATTTTTACTCGGCTATTGACCTTCTACCAAATAAACTAAAAAATTGTGAAAAATTCAAACACATTCGGTTCCTACTTTTATTTGATCTAAATTCATATTTGTTTTCATTACAGAATATGTTTCAATTAACAATTTATACTTCAAATGAGTCACATAATTATGTAAAAAATTAAGCAACTAAAACGAAGATATTTGTGATGAATCCAAACCAATTGCACCTTAAATTATGAAGAAAATAAAAAATTGAACTCACAACTCAAGTCAGCTAATTACAAAAGGACGTTTTAATCCTGTTGATGCAAAAGTTAAGTATGTTTTATTTAATTTTACATAATTTTACTTTCATAATTCGACAAACATATACACACCACATTTATATGCCAACGAATCACAACTATAACTCTACTGAAACGAAACTTATTTTATTTTTAATTGAATCAAAACTTACAAATCATATAAACCAAAATAGTTTTAAAAATAATAAAATGGTTGTTACTTTAATGTTCCTATAGAAATTGTTTTTTTGCAATTAATTTAATTTTTTTATTAGGTACATTTAAAAAAAAACTTATTTTAATTAATTTATTATAAGAAAGAAAACAAATAAAATATTATTGTACAGAAATGTGATACTTAATAATAAAATAATTAAATAATTCTTGCCCGCGACTGCAGTTACAAATACATACTATATAATTTTCATGCTACGTCTTATTTATTTCACTACATTTAAATCGAATAAGTTTTGATTCAATTAAAAAATTTACGAAAACTTAAAACATATGATTTGGTTTCGGGCTCTTTATCCACTCCGATTACTAAATTAAATTTATATTTGCCAATAATTAGCAATAAACCATAAAAGACTCGAAAAATATATAAAATTGCCATAAACTATATTTAATTTTATTTTAATTAATAATAAACTATATACATCTTAATTATAAATACAATAGACATATAAACTTTATAAAAATGCAAGAAACCAAAACAACAGATTAAGTGCCAATACAGCCGTCCATTTTATTTTATTTAATTCCGTTAGCTAATTAATTTTGTTTGGCAAATATAAATTTAATAAAACTTTAAGCATTTTATTAAAATATAATAATAATAATTATTATAATATTAAAAATAATAAAAAACAAATTGTGTTCATTTTTTATCTCATAATTATTTTTTTTTGTCTTACACTTGTAATTTTAATTTTTTATTTTAAATACCTATAATATAATTAATTATAAAGTACATAAAAAAGATTTACATCAAAAAAATATAATAAAAATTATTTTTAGTTTAAGTTTGCATCATTATTGTTATTATTATCGTACAATAATTATATATTTACACTATCTACTTTTATTATTTTTAAAATTAATTATGTATTTTGAAATAATTTAATTTTATAAAATATTATAGCGAGATAGGTTATTTATTGTGATTGTAATGAAATTTTCCGTGCTCCATTTATTATTGATTACAGATTAAGTATAGGTTCAAATTATTGTTTTTAAATGTTTAAATTCTATAATTTTTTTATTTAAATTTAATATTTATTATGACATTAATAAACGATTAAACCTATCCATTTTGATGTTTATTCCCAATGGTCGAAATTTTAAACGTTAGTTGGGTAACGCGGAATATAGCGAAAAGGAATTCTCTCGAAACAACTTTCTCATAATTGTTACAAGTCGAGTTGTCTAACGTATTTATTTATCTACCAATTAGGGGGAATCTTTAAACCAGATCAATTGCTGATGTAAGACCTTAAATAATGACGGTTTTAGAATTTTATCTGATAGTGAGACTAGCTTTCTTGTGCCTATTTTTATTATGTTATTATGATCGTACAATTGATCTGTTATTTTAAAATTAACAAATATGTAACATTAAATGAAAAATTGGTTTATTTTGTGCTGCTATTTACGTCCTAACAGACTGTTTAAAACCTACCATTATTAAAGCTATAGATTTATAATATCTTATTCTTATTTATCGTGGATGTCGGATCGGATCTTGTAGAGAACACAATGTCGCTATCAACATAATTAGTCGACTGGCAACTTATTTACTGGTAAATAGGTCTACTTTTAAATTCAATCTGAGCCAGTAGAGTTAGTCCGGGTACTATACACTATTCATTATTGTGGTTCTCCTAGAAATAGGGATTAGGAAAAATATTTATATAGCATGTATTTTTTGTAGGGGTGGTATGTTTAAAAAATGATGGATTTAATCAGTGTTTTAAACATGTTTTAAACATAAGGCGTTGTTTTAAACTGAAAATGTTTTAAACGTTTCATACACATGTTTTTAATTATTAGGTTTTAAACTATTTAAATATAAAAAAAACGAATTGTTGTTAAATTTTATATCATTTTATTAATTTTATATTAACATGGTGCATCTTCCTAACCCAATTGATGTTTTAATGAAGTGAAAATAAGATTTTTATAAATTCCTACAAGTTTAGCAGCTTTTTCGAAATCGCAGCATCAAATCCTGTCCGGTACTCAGAGCACGTTTACCAACATTTTCCAATATTCCAAATAGGTTTCTATGCAATGTGCCAAAGTGTTCCAGCGTACATCACTTGGTAATTTAACATCACTTGGTAGTTCTACCACCAGCTTGTTTGTATTTTGCAGCTGGATGATGATGGTGTCTATTTTACGATTTGCTTTACATTATAGTATTTTACGATTTACTTTACATGCTGGCGATTCGATATTGTGGGCAAGCAAGTTGAGAAAATGTGCAGAGCAACTATGGCCGTGGGTTTTTATTAGCGCCCGATAGATGTATCCGGAGCACCTAATTTTCTAAGTCAAAACATATATTTATCGTGCCATTTTTGCATATAATTAATTTATTTAACTCTAAACTAAGATTTTTCATTCAACTTTTTAGTTAAAAATCGACATAAAAATATTTTGCTCTATACCTATTTATCGGGGGCCGCTATCGGGAGCGCTATCCATTTCAATTGGAAATTTAAAAAGGCCGTCATTTTGTAAACCCCTGAAACCATTTAGTTGAATGAAAAATCTTAGTTTGAAGTTAAATAAACTAATTATATGAAAAAATATAGCGTTAAGGGAAAATTTTAACATAGAAAATTGGGTGCTCCGGATACATCTATTGGGCGCTAAAAAAACACGGCTGAATTGTTGTTTATAACGTCATACCTAAATAAATGTTATTTGGTTCATTTACAACTTACTTCTTCAAGTTGTTGTCTTTTATATAATATAAGTAATTTGTGGATTCCATAGTACAATCAAAGATAAACATATGTTTATCTTTGGTACAATATAAAATGTTGAAAATAATATTATAATTATTAAATTTAACACGGAGTAATGTAAAGCATACCTCACATTATCTTTATTGAGTTGTTTTTTTTACGGAAAACCTTCCTTGGCGATCGTTAAACGTAAACTTGCAGCTTAGCTCTTCGGTGAAGAGCTCTGAAAGGTTTGCCCTAATGAACTTTTTTAGTTCGTGGTCATCTTGCTTCATAAATAATGATTTCTAAATATAAATAGAAAAACAAAATATAATAGATTGTACCAAATTATCTCGATAAAGATTCATTACCAATTGTTTTACAGCCTCCCAATCTTCAATTAAATCAATATCAAAGTTGAAAAATATGTCTGCATCGTTAAAACGTATTACAAACTTAGCGTTCTCACAATCAACTAAATAACGCCATTTGTATACGCATATATACAAATACGCTACAAACACCATCATTATAATGTGAAGTTTAACTTTCGTTAATTTTAGATGAAATCGAAGGAAAATACTGTAGCTCAATTTTGTCTTTCGTTTTGTTATACTTAAGTATGGACTCACAATGAAGCATTGACGTCATATTTCAACAAAAAACAGTTAGTTAACATAAAATCATTACTATTAGTATTCATATTTAAAAGTTATATGTTTCCTATAAAAAATTTAAGGAAGGAAACAAATTTTTTGGTCTACGCAATGTCTCTTCTGGAGCCTTACCACCGACTCTGCCGGCGTTCGTTGCTGGTTCGCTTTTACATTTTTTGTACCACAAAAATCTAATTTTAAACAATTTGGTTACTAGTAGAAACGAACGACCTCATTTTCAATGACAAGCGATGTTTTCAACGCGTAGTTTTTTATGGCGAACAAAAAGCGAAAATATTTTTTGTGACGTAAAGTTGGAAGTATCTCCTCCCGATATTTCCTCCAACAAATATTTAAACACAAATTGTTTAATAAAAAACGTTTATGTACATACAATTTTTTAATAAAAAAAATAAAATTTATTATTATATTACAAACTATATTTTGAAACACTTTCAAATTTAATGTGATATTAATATTTTTTCGAGCATTCGCTCCTCTTTGTCAACTTTTGTTTCAATCTGATTTGGATTCAATCCGTTCGAGATCTGAATACAACAAAGAAGTTACCCGATTTTTATGTAAACGAACATGGAAAATATTACCCGATGTTAGTTGTAGTGTTAGTGCGTTCTCATCTGAGCTTGCTTTGCAATTATTTGCAATCGATTTTAAATTTCTTATTTTTATAGTATACATCAAAAAAATTCCGTATCGGTATTAAAATTTTATACACACACATAAAAAAATTACAATGCGATTTGCAATCGAAAGTAGTCGAGCATACGTCTTTTTGCATTGTAAGTTTTGCATTCACGAAAAAATGGAAAATTTCCCTTATTTTTGTGGTCCTTCTTTGGAAAATATTATTTCTATTCGAATAGGAATGAAATTTGTGCCAAAAGTAACAGCCAAGCGACTTTTTTATGCTTTTATCGGTTGGTACAAAAATTTAATAAAATCAAATAAAGCATGCGATTTAATTTTATGTCATAACAAATATTTATGAAAATATAAAATGCGTTTTCGACATAAACATGTCTTATTTTTCAGATTAATTGGGCATTGGAGTTCATTTTTTGTGTCGTTGATTTATGTTATTTGGTTCTTTAGCGATAAAAAAACTATAATACATTACTTCTGATTTTTTTAGTAACACGAATTTAAAAATTATTTTTTTTTCAAAAGTTTTTTCTACCACTTTTTAGAAACACGAATTTAAATATGAAAATTGTAATTAATAAATGTACATTTTAATTTAATTATTTGATGTCAAATTTTTTTACTACCACTAGAATAAGAAATCACTAACACAGTCGCACAAGCCAAAAATTTCCCTTTGCAAATAATTGCAATGCATTCAGATGAGAACCAATAGTTACTGAAAACAAATTGTTTATTGTTATGAATATTTTGACATTCCAAAATTTTATTTGTAAATTACTATAAATTATCTTTTTCTCCGTTAAATTTCCATAATCTTTGAAAGGTGTTAATAAATATTCGCGCAATGGGTAGCATCTCCTAAAAGGTGATACTTTTCTCCACATATTTCGGGAAGATCCTTTGAAATTAACGATAATTTATATACTCGACTATCGTGAAGCGTAGACTCAACGGATCCACACACAAAAAAAAAGTTATTGGCCTACCTATAATTAAACTGCAGAGTAACATAAAATTGACGTACAATTAAATTGCTGAGTAACACCCCAAACGCCACGAATGAATGAAGACAATGGTTATAAACATATACAGCATCCCCTCTTTTTAAGTTTAAAATTACAATTCATAGATTTTTTTAAATTAATATTAATATGTAATATAATCCTTGAATCTTGCAGAAAATAGTATAGATCTTCTTGGTCTGTCACTTGGTTGTAAAGTTGAGAGTTCGGAAACTCTTGCTTCGCTAATATATTCTCTCTCCTCTGGTCGTCTGCTCTGAATTCGTAGTATTTTCCAGTATCTCCTCTTGATCAGTTACTTCTTCGGAAGTCGTATAGCTGGTTTGATGAAACTTCTGTTCCTACGACAAATCTGACCGTTGATGTTACAATATATACGAAGAATTGTTTAAATATTCTACGATTTCTCCTTTATGGTATTGTTTTCATTTGGATTTTTTTTCCGAAAACTTCTTTACCAAATTTTAAATCACGGAGTCTTCTGAATAACTTATCATAATGAAATTTTATTCGTTTTTTATTAATTTCGATAAATTCCTTTACATTATCTGCACCTGTTGGTATTAAGTTATTTTTGTTTAGTTGCAGTAAGTTGTCACGTAAATTTCGATTACACAATCTACAAGCAGGATTAATTCCATATTGTTGTGTGTATTTCTTTATTGAAGTAGAGAATGGTACTAATCCCGATTTGAGTGTAGACTTCTTTGCCCGTTGAAGTTGCTTGATGAAATCCCCATTCTGTTGCAAATTGAGTAAATTTTTCATTTATAAAATATTTCAGGTTAACCAATATAAGACAATTTTTTCTTACAACAATTTATTATTCTTTCATCTTTTGTGTTTCTGATTTTACCAATCTCAAATTAATCAGAATATTGATCCACTTTTATTAAAAATAACTTAACGCTATTTCCACATTGAACTTCCATGACATCTAAATTTATACGTTGAAAATGATAGTCTGGAATTTTATGTGTACTTATCTTATCATGACGTTGATTATCTGAATATTTTAAACACGTTTGCCATTTTTAATTATATTTTCAATATCGTTGATAATATTCGGCCAATAAAAAGTTTCTTTTACCAATCGTATTTTCCACTTATACCTTGATGGCCTAAATGTAGCTTATGAAGTATGTCGATTCTAAGATTTTTAAGAATTATGACTCCCCCGTCCCTTTGGACAGTATACTTATACTGTGGTAATGTTTCAAGATCGGATCGATTTTTTCACATTTTTTCGGCCACCCGTTGATTGTATACTCTATAATTCTCTTACACTCTTCATCTATCATTGTTCATCTATCATTGATTGGTTAATTGTTTCTAATGTAGTCTTTAGTACGTATATTATAAGATATGTCTATATCTTCTTCTTTTATAGAATACACAAAAAACGCAAAAACCACACTCTTTCTATGGAAAGAACTACATACATATGTAAACTACACGGAAATCCATACGATGCCAAAGAAAAGTGTCACAAAAATTCCAGTGTGGGTGTGAAGCCCGACTAAAAAGAGAAAAAATCTAAGTGGAACTTAGCTGGAATTTCAAGGCAAATAGAGCAGCTTTCCATAACACTTTTACACTAATAATAATTTCTATTGAAATTATAAAGAAATATTTGTTGTAATTTTTATTCACATATTTAATACATACCTATGTATTTCCTTTTTTGTTTAAATTTTAAAAATTGGCCTATGTGGGTATTGGTATCATAGTTGTGTTTATTAACATTACTGATCGTAATCAATGATGAAAATTCGCTTTGCTTCCTTGCCTCTCTGATGGAATTCGAACCCAGTATCTCCCCGGTCCAAGTGCCGAAGCTTTAACCACTGCACCACTTGCCCGGTCCTATTTTATAATTAAACTAAAAAAAAATTAATGTTACTGTAATAATTAAAAATTATTAAAACAACACGAGAAAATAAAATAAACAAAAACACACTCATGCACAATCGTGTGCGTGTTCACCCGTCGACTTGTCACATGAAACTGAAAAGAGAATAATATAAAAGATTCAATATACACACAAAACTACAAACACATATTACCGCGAAACAGAAAGAGAACGACAATTATTTTTCTCCAAAATCGATATTTTTGTGTCTGAATTTTGTAGCACGGAATTTAGATGGAAGTAAAACAATATTTTCCACACACGAAAAATTGCATACTGTGTTACTGTTATTTGTTATTGTATTTCTATTCATCGTATTTTTTGTTTGTTTTGTTTTTAGTCCATTCCATCTATTTTTTATCACCATCTGCACATTGCATAGCTCCATGCCCGCCTATACTGGCATGGAAGATGGGTCGGTCCATGAGTTTTTCTAAAACTAGTAATCTGTAGATGAAAATTCCTTTTGCATCATGCCCCTGTCGGACCTCTCGATCCAAACGCCAAAGCTTTAACCACTGTGCCATTTGGTCGGTTTTTATTACGTTTATAGTTCTTTTTTAACTATAATTTTCTTTACCGTTTCAGGATTATGCAGATCATTTAATTGTTGTTCAGTTTTTCACATATTCGGCATACATTTATAATTTTAACTAAATCATGGTCATCTTTCATTTGGCATAATTGTTTTCTCAAATATTTATTTCGCACTGAAACCACTAGACAGTCACTAATATGCTCATTTCCCAATGCACCGTAGCAACAATTTTTAACTAATTCTCTCAATCTATTGACAAATTGATCAATTGTTTCGTTTTCATTTTGAGTAGCTGTTTTAAAAGTTACTCTCTCGTATCTCTTGTGAATTCTCGGTACTAAATCGTTTTTTTCTAGCACTTTTGTAGATAAAGATTTGTCTTCGTCATTTAATTATTGTATATTTTAATACAATCTTCAATCCAATAGCAAACAAAAGAATACTTATTTTGACGTCTTTGGCTGCGGAAAATTACATGTTAGGCACGGGATTAAGATGCCTAACATGTGATTTTCCCATGCGATTTTAAAAAAGTGAAATTTTGTTTAATATCGCCTTCCTTCATATTAATTGGTTGTGGAAGCGGTACTTACATATATTGATGCGTAAAAAGCCTTTTGGAATCGGATATTTTCCGCTTTTTCATTATTTTCATTTCATTTTCAAGTTGCGCGTTTTTCATTGACACTTTTTCTAAATGTAGAACTTTTTCTTCCATTTTATTTTTTTAGTTCACCCTTGCCTTTAATATGTCTTTGCACTATTTCACTGTATATTCTCCAAAATGGCGTTTTTTGTAAAAATTGTTCAGTAAAATCATAAATACATGCCCGATAATTTTTGTGGGGCACCTTTTAAAGAAGCAATCGCATTAAAATGCATTATCAAAATCAAAATATTTCATTTGCTATCTACACACATCGACCACAGTTTAAAATTAAAGAACAATATTCGCGTAGCTCAGATTGTTTAAAATTATCATAGTCTTGGCCGAAAATGACCATTTCAAAAAACGACTATTCATCAAAAACGAAAACGTGTCGAAATAATGTATTTTATATCATATACCGATTGAACGATTTTGATAAACATTTTAAGGAGAGCCGATTAAGTGCAAACGGTTCTAATTTCATGAAAATATATTTACTTTTATTTATTTATTTGTGAATGGAGCTAAACCATTTCTCAATAGATCGTGACGATAAATTGGGTATGCATGATTGTAAATGGAATTTATGAATTATTTTAAGAATGACAGATTTTAGTTACAAACTTTTGTCAAAGTTCAAAAACATGCCGACAATTTTGCATCCAGAAGTGCCTTGCTCGTCTACTATACGATATCCTCAAAATATTCTGAAACAAAGTTTTCATAAAGGCAGCTCAATCAGGTACTAGCTGTAATTTGGTTGAGTAGCAATTCGTATACTGAGCACAACCAAGAGGAAAATATTTGATCTGGTAGGAAAGAGTTCAGTTTCTGTTGGACATCACATTAACGAATTAAACTCGTTTTAGAATCACTTTTTAAAGTTCCGTTCCGGTCTGTTTCTGTCTTAGTTGGCCATATTTCAGAACTTTTTGCTCTTTAAACAGCGCACAACTAAGAGTTGCTCTTATTTGTATTTGTTAACATTTTCTAATTTTACTCCGATAATCATTTACTTTATTTATTTTTCAATTTTTAGTTCAGCAACCAGATATCATCCTTGTTTATACGAGTAATTTGTCAAAATTATGCACAGTACAATAATATTTACAGAAGGTTTGCCGCGTACGGCCATGGAGAAAGTTATACTTGTTTTACCCGCCTAATAAAGACGAAAATAAATATTCTCCGAAATTATGAGCAAGGAGCTGTCATATATTCTTCCAATGTTATAATGTTCTTAAAGTCACTAGTCTGCTATGAATGAAGTTCTTGTTAAAATGGTTTGCTTTCAACGAATGTTCTTTTATATAAGTTTTAAAAATTTTTAAAGCCCTTGGTTTGGAAAGGAGCCTTTCGAATTTTTCAAAACTTAAATATTTAAGTCGAGGAATTTTAAATTAATAAATTTCTTCAATTGTAACTGGCTAAGAACTTCACAAGAAACGCGCCATTTGATTGTGGTAGCATGCCTATAAAATATATTCATGTTAGATTCAAATTGTATATTTGCCATGTTTCATGACACCCATAGATCCCGACCAGTTCAAATTGTGTATGGAAAACCTGATCCAAATTTTGTTTTTGATCACAAATTATTATTTAAAATCTAGTAAGCAGCTTTGCGTAATTTTATGATGCATGAACTGAACCGGACGCAGGATCAATAAATACAGCTATTAATGAAGCGAAATACCTGCTGCTACGTAAAAAAATACCTTTTAAATTTTATGTTGGAAATGTCGAAGTGGATTTTCCCAACAGCGAATTATTAATTTTATAATTTATTCAATGATGTTCAATTTAAATATTAAAAATAAAATTTAACAGTAAAATAAATTTATGAAACATTAGGTTACTAAATACATTTTTAATTAAAAACAGAAACTGCCTATTTATAGTAAAATAAAAAGTAATAATATTTTTTTTTGTTTCGTTCAATTACATATTTCAATTGATACATAAAATTATAATTACATTTATAATAAAAAATGCTTTGCATTAAATATACCTAAGAAATTATTTAAAGTTATATGTACTGTAAAAATAAAATAAAATGATAAATGCAAATTTAAAATAAACATAAATATTATTATCATTATTAAAAGAAAAAAAACACAAAAAAACAATAAATAAATAGAATTATAATTATTATTTGGTTTAAATTTAAGAAATTCATGCAATATGTGATATAATATTTAAAAATAAAAAAAATACATCCTAAACATTATTAATTATTATTATTTATCGATTTGCAATTTAATATATTCTGTAAATATTAAAAAATTATTGATATGAATTTTTATTTCAAACATTTTGGTTCTAAATTATTTATTATTATTATTATTATTTTTATTCATTTAAACAACCAGCCACCACCGCCAATTATAAATATTAAATTATATGTATAAAACATTTATTTTATTTTAGTACCCTATTATTATGATAAAAAATGATGCTAAAAATTTTACTAAATTTTTTGTAAATTAATTATATTTCATGTATAAAAAAATAATTTTATTAAATCGGAAATAAGTATGTACCATTATATTGAATGAAAAATGTTGTAAATAATTTTATTTAATTTCATTTATTTTTTCGCATATACATAATTATTACCTAATTACATTGAATTAAATTTAAACGTTAAATAATAATTTTTACAAACAATTATAATTATTGGAGTAAATAAAATTAAATTTAAATTATAATAAATATACAAAATAAAATTATAATAACTATTATAATAATATTATTTAATTTTTGAAATTATGATTACATATTAGTAAAAATCATAATTTTAAACCATAAATAAAAAAAAAATTATAAGATAACTTTTTTTAATAAAAACAATAAATAAACAAAATGCTTTCAATATTTTAGGTGTTTGTCTGAGAACCACTTTACTAGTGAATTCAACTAAATTAGTACTAGTAGATCTCCCAGGTATAGACCCGTGTTGTACAATTGATAAATAACGCGCTAATCTAACTTAGAAGGTGTTACAGACAACTAACTCGAACAATTTTAGAATAAATGCAATGGTTGAGATCCCTCTGTAGCATGAGAAGTCGTTTCATCATTGATTTTACCGCAACGAGTAGTCGTTAACAATTGATGAGAATCGGATTTTAAAATGATATGTAAAAGCAATTGTACGCGGCGGCGATAATCATCATGGAAAGTACTAGAATTAAGAACGGCGTTATTCATCAAGATAGATCATCATAATGAAAGTGATTTACAATTGAAAAAAGCATACATCGTCAGATGTAATAAAAAGAATAATCTCGAACAGCGATTGAAACAGTGCAAGTTAAAAAGTGAAAAGTAAACAGTTCAAAAAGTAGTGAACTAGTGAGCAGTGAACGAATGAAATTTGTGAATATTACTGCAGAAATTAAAGGTGTTTGAAAATAAAGTTTGTAACTTAAATTGCTGAGAATTTTATTTGCAAAATCGAGTGCGAATCTATACGAAATTCGTAGCATTTAATGTAAGAAGTGGAATTTTGCAAATTCCAGCAATGGTTAAAAACCTAAACACCTATACATCACAGCAGTTGAGGAAAAAGCTGTGGAGCCTCGGGATTTCAACGGAAGGCAATAAGAATGAGCTGCGTTCGCGACTGCAGAGTCAAGGAAGAGGATGCTGAAACAGGAGAAAGGTGATCGTCGAATCATCACCGACAACACGACCATCATAGATGCTGCCAGCTACTCCAATCGTTGAGCAGCAAGTTAAGCTCTACGAAGAAGAAATAAAAAATGAGGGAACCAGAGCGATGGATCAAAAGAAAGTACCCATTTCAGTACAGCCGCCTACTCCCAGAACAACAGATATCAACCTTGGGCGTGGAGTATTCAAATATGATGAAGACGCGTTACTTTATATGAATGAAATGAGGGTAGATCAGGCTGCCAAGTTTGGCCAACAAAGTGCCAAATTCGATAAATTCTGAATAGAACAAAACCTCAAATAGACCAGGAAGCTGCATCCAAGCAGCAAATAGGTGAAAATCGACGACCAGCTCAATGAGTTTTAAAATAAAATTAAACACGTCGAGGTCCGCCTCGAAACACATCAGCTATTCGAATGACCAGCTAAATCAAACGTTCCCAACCGAACCAGTTGCTGGAAACTCAAGAGGATTTTTAAAGCCTCCAAGATACCACGGCGAGATTCCATTTGAGAATTTTTAAGTGCAGTTTAAGTCGCAGTGCAGCACAATTGTTGGAGAGAAGCTTTGACCGAATCATGCCTGAGATGTAACTAAGATACGAGCAGCCACGCATCAGAGAATTGTGCAAGATACAACTCCAAAACAAGCGGCAACTACGTTGGGAAAGACTGCAAGAACTAGAGAGAGAAATAATAAAATTGAGCGTCGAGCTTGCGGCAATGCATCTGCAGATGTGTTGAACGGACTAACAGTGAACGCGTTTATCAGTACTGTCAAGGACGACCATCTGAAACTTCTTTTAAGAACCAATACTATAGGTAAAGCCATGAATGAAGTATTGGCATTGGCGTTAGAATATGAGGCAGACAGAGCAAGTTTAGACATTGACACAGTAGAGTTGCAAAAGCTTGATTTCGAAGATATTGTGGATATAAAGATTGTAATAAGCGAGGAGTTAAGGAAACTAACACAAAGCTGTTGAAGCCAGAAAAAATTACAACAATTAAGTGTTTAGCCAGGTGATATCAAAAGTCAAAGAAGATCCTTCAGATGCAGGAAGCTATGTCACTACATACGAGGTAGGGTGTATGCAACGAGCCTGATTCTCGAGGTAAGCAACATGAAACCTGACCAGCGGACCTGACAGTGGGAATACAGAAAACTACGGGTTTAAGACGAAAACGCTTGGTTTTAGCTGGAGAAGTGCATGTCAGCTTAAAAAGAGTTTAGAGCCAGAAAAAGGAGGGTGCTGGAATTTGACGGGGTAGAGATTGGATCTGATAAAACGGATAATATGAAGTAGCAATCCATTCCGATGATAGAGAGAAAATGGCATTTTCAGTAGGAAACGATCGATTCAATTTATGATAATGTCGATCAGTTAGTGGTAATACCGACATTCCACAGAATAATGGAGCAAGTTCTAAGAGGTTTAAATTGGAAAACATGTCTGGCTTATTTGAATGACATAAGTATACTAGGCTACACATTTCATCAAATATCAAACGTCAACAATCTTAAACAAGTTCTGCAAGCGATCAGGACGACAGGATTGAAATTAAGTGCAATGCAATATAGATTACATATTCAGGGAAGAAGTTTAGTATTTGGGCCACATTGCTTCAAACAACGGTGTGCGAGCGGAGCCAAAGAAGTTAGTATCTGTAATGGATTGGCCTGCACCAAAGAAAATTAGACAATGAAGAAGTTTTCTAGGATTATGCTTATACTATATCGACGATTTGTGCCAAACCATTTGAGAGGAACACGGAATTAAAGATGAAATTAGGCAGCGCTCCTATTTTGGCATATCCAAAGGCAAGTAAGGGCAAGAGCTTGTTGTTTGAATAGATCATGCTGCACTCAAAAGATTGATGCAGTTTAAGAAACCCGACGGACAAGTGGCTATAGATGGATCGATCAACTACAAGCCTACACGACTAAGACTGAACACCGTCGTGGCGTGTTGCAGAAAAATACAGATGGATTATCGAGAAGCCCCTGTATAGTTCTGTGTAAGCAATGAGTAAAACAGAAAGAAAATAATGAAATCCAGGTTGAATTGGAACACGGTTGGGATAAGCAACATTTGAAAGAAGGCTGATGAGTCAATCGGGTCAGTAAGGAAATAGCTGGTGGAAGGTAGACGACCGCGCTCGTACGCAATTCAAAAGCGTAATTGTTAGTATCTCAAATCACAATTGTTAAAAGTTATTGGGCGCTGTGACACTCGTTGTGAATAGAGGGCGGAATAGTAGTAAACAAATTGGGAATCGGTTAACGGCGACAATAATAAATCACAATTTGTGTTACCTCCAAATCGAGTACGAGAAGTGCTATAAGAAACACATTGGGGAAAATCTGGAGCACATTGGAGAATCAATAAAAACTTGAATAAGATAAGACACTGGTTTTATTGGGTCAATTGCCGCAAGGACATTGAAGACTGGTGTAAACCGTAAACAGTGTGAAGTGTGTGCTGCGAGTGAAGGACCGCAAACGCGGGCGAAAGAAAGAATGCAGCATTGTATTGTTGGGGCACCATTCGAGCGAATAGCAATGGACATCGCCGGCACGTTTCCATAAACAAAAGATGTCAATCATTACATACTGGTGTGTATTTACTACTTGAGCAACTGAGTGGAAGCCTATCCTATTATAAAGTAGGAAGCTAGAACAGTAGCAGATAACATTTGTGAACAGTTGGATTTGTTGTTTCGGAGTACCGCAACTACACATGGATCAAGGTAGAAATATCGAGTCGTCCGTGTTTCAAGAACTGTGCAAAAGTTTTAACATAAAAACAACTCATACTACGCTGGAAGAATATCTGCGGACAGAAGTCAATGCCAACCAGGATAACCGGAATCGACGTATACCCGTTAGATTTTTGCCAAAAAAAGATTTAAATTAAATTTCGAAAAGTATTAATTTTTGAAAGTTCAGAAAATTGCAGATGGAGCGAGCATCTATAAGGTTAATTGATTGGAAGTATTCGATTAAGAATCGGCAAGATCTCGCGGAAGGCCGAGCTCTATCGTTCACTCGTTCCACATTTAATAAAACCCAAGAATAGGAATGAAAAATGAGTGGTAATAGACTTGACCGGCTTACAGGCACATAAAGCCATTGGTTAATTTCTTAATAAAACTGTTTGAAGAAAATTGATCTTCACGTCGATTGTGATAATATATATTCTTAAAGGTCTCATTTTGTAACTGATAAATAACCCATAACACGTAATGCATTCTGATTTAGTGATTGAGCAAATCGTGCTGCATTAGGTATTATGGATTAAGTTACCTTAAAATCTCCATCGTCATTGATATAGTATCGCTTTATGTTGCCACAGAAGTAACGCTGGGCCAACAATTTTATGAAAGAATTATTTCGCTTGGATAAACAGAAACCGGACACCAAATCAATCCAAGGAATACCTGGTTGCGGTAAATCTACATGGATTCTAAATTCACACCGTCGTACAATTATCGCACATATTTATTTAAACGTCGAACAAATATGACACTTTATATTGATGAGTATGTAATGATTCATGAGGGACTATTAGGCCTGGTAGGTGAGTGTCGCAAAATGTTTATTCTGGGGGATCAGAACCAAATACCCTATATCCATAGACACTTCGTCAATATGCGCTATTTTGATGCCAATAAATTTACAATCAATTCTCTAAATTTTAATACAATCTTTAGCTGTCAGCTGCTGATGTTGTATACGCGTTACAGCCTCTAGATCCGCAGCTCCAATTTCTTTCCAAACGAGGTCAACTTATCCATCGAACAATGATGTGTTAAAGCAACGATCATAAAATGTCATTATAGAATTACGTTGCTGGAATACAACCCCAGGCTCTCATCGTATAAATCAACAACATAGCCAATTCATCTGACACTATTCTAAAAACGGGTGATTTTAATAGGTGTGAAGTTACTGCCAAAATAACATAATCGCGTCAGATAATTGAAATTGCTTAGCGAACAAACAAACAACAAAAATATGAGCAAAACCTTAAATATATCATGTCAAATTACACAAACATCAGACCCTTCAAAAGAAACACGCTAATATCTCTGAATAGTGAATACTTAAGCCTATCCTTATTAGTGTGTCACATCCTTCTAAATAAAACTGAGCACCTACTGCCAGAACAATCGAAAATATAACGAGAAACATATGAGTGAAATCTCCAATACACTACATCGATTTACTAATTTGGATTGGCCATCACTATTCAGATAATGCCTATATGTCGAAAACTCTGAGATTTCAATAAATCGACGTAACAAATTAAGAATTAAACTCACATTTCTCGTTATTTTTCGAATATTCCAAGGTTAGGTGCCCCAAGTATCAATCGATGTGATTTTAGTTTACAGTTTTAATTGGACCTATCATGATAAAATTGGCGAAATTCTAACCATTAACGTTTCTTCGGAAACTGGGTCCCGTTCATAGGTACCAAGCCATTTCTAATTTGAGTCAAATGTTTGTTATATTAAATGGTCGTAACAGAATTTTAGGCTTGATTTTTATTGATTCCACTGGGCTCCTACTATTGAAAACAACGGACTTAGTTTTTTTTATATATATTTATATTATTTTCCGTTATTAAGATACATACCAAGGTTCTAGTATTTTCAAAAAAAAGATCGTTTAGTGCCTTTTTACACGCATCCTATACTTACCTAAAGAAAACCGTAATTGCTTCATTAAAGCTGTAACACGCGACCCTTCAACATTATGCATCATTAAGCAAATAGTTTAATAAGTTGTACCAAATATTTTTTTGTTAGAATTCACAATCCAAAAAATGAATTAGTCAATAAGTACTCGAATATGTACACGAAGAGCACCCTAGGCTCGCAATATAAATTAGAACAATAAATTATGCAAAACCAAAAATTTTTGCAATAAAAATCTCGTAACTTTGTTGTCATGGTACATCAACAGTCAAAACATGAGCACCAAACTATAAATCGATGTTAAATCAACCAGATTAAATATGACTTTTAAATAAAACATAAACATTTCTTTGTACCCTAAAGGGTTTTACCGACAACTCTATTATTGGATCTGTTAAATTTTTATTATTTTCGTTTTCAATAAAATTTCATTGATCTTTGATCTCGAATATAGTACAAAGCTACATTAAAAATCGAAATGAGCAAATTGCGATCGTTTTATAATAAACTATTTCGGTATAGATCAAATTTGCGATAAAAGATCGCGTAATTCAGCAAAGTAATTTATAGCCAACAGTAATTAAGTTTTGCAACTTTTACAGATCTTCGTTATACATTGTTGAATAATGAATAAATCGCATTATACAGTACATTTTATATTTGTGTCTGTGCTTCCTACCTTTATACTATTTTTTAAAAGTTTTTTCACGTCAATGGTGTTTAACAATTTGAACATTTTTGTGGTTGTATACGCGGTAAATGACCAGAATAATTTAACATTATTAAAATCGCTAAAATGTTGTCAACATAAATTTTGTCACACCCACCTGATTTCATGGTCAAATGCGTTAAGTGTTAAGCTGCTGCATACGTAATAAGATTTCATTCACAAAGTAAAATTATTCTCCAGAATGAATTGATTTACCTACTTATTCGAATGTTTAAAATTTCTATAGAAATGCTTGTGCTTCGGTGTAGGTTACATTTATGACTGACAGTTTCAATTAATTGTAATTCATCATAATGATATAGTTTGCTTTTATTGTTGTGTCTGTTGTTGTGAATTTCCCCTCTCTTTGAGATTATAATCACGTTTATGAATACAAAATACAAATAACCTTGCTTTTAGCTTAAGTCAAATGGACAATGTAAGTCTTCCGGAGATCTATTTTTTGCTATTGTATAATCTGCTTTGTTTATAGATTTGATCGCAGGTTCAACCATTGTGAAAGAATACTACAAATTAACATTTACACCAATCAAGTCTAAATTTTATTTATTTTAATATTTAAATACAACAAGATTTAAAATAACAACAAATGTAGATTTTATAATGATTAGATTAGGTGTTGCAGAAATGAAACATTGTACCACCGTATGGGGCTAAATTAAATAAAATGTTTGCTGCTGTGACGAATATGCAAATACATACATATATAGATTTCATTACCTTAATGATTGTGTGGAAATGGGGATTTAATTTTTTTGGTGAAACCCCCTAGCAATGTATCTAACCTGTTTCAAATCTGATTTGTCAAACGAGCAAATAGAAGTTGATTAATTGAATTACATTTAAATCAACATATGAATTCCGTCCTTTATTCTCGGAATTAGAAAAATTAATTACCTCCTATGTAATAATGAATTTATTTTTAGAAGATCATATGGATATCATCTCATATGGCATATTACCGTGACCATGTATATATTTCTGTGGTTTAAACAAGAATAATCGTAATTAGTGCCAATATTATGGTTCTCGCCTTACCGAAAATTACTCTGCAAATACTAGATTCTATCGGGATTCGAACACGATACCTCTCCACGCAAACGCCGGAGTTGTCAAAATTGTGTCATTTAACTGTTTCACTGTAGTTTCTACCTTCTCTACTCCTATTCTATGGAACTCCATATTTTGGGGGCTTCTATCATATCATGTGTTATTTCCATATCTCTCAAACATGGAAGTACGAGTATGGTCGCCTAGCTGGTGACCTAGACCTAAATCTGTAAATATTTTACAGTTATTAGTTAGCATATTTAGCCGATTATATGCTCGTATCTTGTTTAAAACTTGTTTAGGGAACCTTAAGCACTTTATTTCGCTATTATTGCTATAAGTTCACTAGATACCTATCAGTATATCGCTTGCTGCAGATTGATTAAAGATCGTGAAGCTGTATCTACACTACAATTTGATCGCTATTTAATAATTGTTCAACTAAGGCTTATCATGAATCTTACAAATAAGTTCACTTGCCACACCTTTTTATTCCACAATATTCTTCTCCATCGTTTTCAGGCTTTCCTGGTTAATAATTTTATCATTGCAACTTGGGATTTTGTTTTACTCTATTTCTCTCCCATTCTTTATTTTGGCTCATCTCGTTTTGGAATCTTATTTTGCCCCCCCATTTTTTCATCACTCCTATTTTCCAACTCTTATATATGTTTTTATTTTAGCGATTACCTCTCCCGATGTCTCAATCATTTCTCCAGTCATCAAACCGGGCACATTTTGCAATCTTTAAAAATCCAGGTCTGGTGTCGGCCTTACAACCGCGGTAAAGAAACAAGATTGAAAGAACATCATACCATTTTCATCAAATTAACCGTTTTAAGAATTGGTCACCATATTTTGTCTTTGATCTTTAAAGAGTAGTCGATTGCGAAAAACGAGATCAAAACTGTACTAATTCAATAAAAATGGATTCGTCGCTTATTTGGGAATTGCATTTGCACTTTTTCAAAAATCTATGTTGGGAAAAAAATATGATTGGCTTGTTTCATAGAAAGGCATCTAAATTTGAGGACTGCTTGATTCCATGTTATCCTCGTGTGGCTCGGGATTACAAAAAAATAATACTTTGGTTACGGCAGCTGTAAAAGGAAATTAATGATTGTTCACTAATTTGCCAGAGGCGCATAAAAGTAATTTTGCTAGAAAGATTAGAACTATATACACCTAAAAGAGGAAAGGGAAAGTGGCAGAGGAGGATAAGATGACAGGGGAGGGGGGAGAGGAACCTTTCTCCATAGATCTTTATGCGGGAATGATCAAACGAAAACAAGTATGTAATGAGTAATAACTCACCGATTCCCATCATTATGGGTTTGTGAATATATTAGGATTGTTCAAAGTCCTAATATATTTACAAACCCAATTCTAGTTGTCCAGACTACATTCATATATATGTATGTTATACGGTAAAAACCCGAAATCCGTAAATGTCCGAATAACCTTGTTAAAGTTAGCCGAAAGTTGCCAGTCGAAAATAACAAAAATGATAATGCAGATTATGTCTTTGGTTTGATAATCGAAAATAAAAATTCAACAATGTTGATGAATATATTTCAGTCGAAAGTTACGATACCAGCCGAAATTAAAGAAAAATTATTTTTTCCTTCATTTTATTTACTTATTTAAAATGATATTAAAATAAAAGTTTTAGTTGATGATATAAATATTATGTCTACATTTGGTCTGGAAATTGTAAAGAAATTTTGATAGCGATCAATTTGTGAATAAATTCATTGAATAGCCTAACGCTGTTGTTTGACCTTAAATCGCATTGATGCCACTATAGCCAGTTGATATACCCTAATGCCTGTTAACAACAACCCAATTTTGAAGAAATTCTGATGGGGATGCAGGGGTGTAATTTGAAAAAAAGTCCAGCGTCAATTTTTGAAAAATTCATTGAATGGTCCGGCGTTCTTGTTTAACCTTAATTCGCATTGATGCCACTATGACCATTTGAAAGGCCCTAATGTCTGTTAACAACAACCCAATTTTGAAGAAATTCTGATGGGAATACGACCTTATTAAAGTTAGCCGAAAGATGCCAGCCGAAAGATAATGCAGATAGTGTCTTGACTATTTCAACAGAAAGTTAAACTCTCTTTATACTCTCGCTCCTATCGATTTTTAAATTCCTATAAACTGAAATAATTTCCCCTTCACCCGACGGATATAACCCGATCCTAAATTCATCCTAAATTCGAGTTTATGACTGATTTTTGCTGTATTCAAGACACAATCTGCATTATCTTTCGGCTGGAATCTTTCGGCTAACTTTAACAGTATGGGAATACGAAGGTACAATTTGACAAGATTCCCATAGTGCAATTTCTGACAAATTCATTGAATGGCCCGTCGCTCTTGTTTATCCTAAATTCGCATTGATGCCACCATGGCCATTTGATAGGCTCTAATGACTGTTAACAACAATCCAATTTTGAAGAAATTCTGATGGGGATACGAAGGTGCAATTTGACAAGATTCCCATAGTTAAATTTTTGCAAAATACATTGAATGGCCTGGCGCTCTTATTTAATTTAAATTCGCATTGATGCCACTATAGCCACTATAGGTTCTAATGCCTGTTAACAACAGTCTAATTTTGAAAAAATTCTGATGAGATACAGGGGTGTAATTTGAAAAAAAATTCTATAGTTCAATTTCTGAAAAATTCATTTAATGGCCTGATGCTCTTATTTAATCTTAATTCGCATTAATGCCACCCTGGCCATTTGATAGGCCCTAATGCTTGTTAACAACAGTCTAATTTTAAAGAAATTCTGATGGGGATACAGGGGTGTAATTTGAAAAAAATTTACGTAGCTCAATTTCTAAAAAAATCATTGAATGGCCTGGTGCTCTTATTTAATCTAAATTCGCATTGATGCCACCACGGCCATTTGATAGGCCTTAATGCTTGTTAACAACAGTTCAATTTAAAGAAAATGTTGATGGGGGGGGGGGGGGGGGGGATACAGGGGTTTAATTTGAAAAAAAAAAATCATAGTTCAATTTCTGAAAAATTCATTGAATCAACCGGCGCTCTTATTTAATCTAAATTCGCATTGATGCCACTATGGCCATTTGATAGGCTCTAATGCCTGTTAACAATAGTCTAACTTTGAAGAAATTCTGATGAGGATACAGGGGTGTAACTTGACAAAATTTCATAGTTCAATTTCTGAAAAATTCATTGAATGGCCCGGTGCCCATACTGTTAAAGTTAGCCGAAAGTTTCCAGCCGAAAGATAATGCAGATAGTGTCTTGAATACAACAAATGTCAGTCATGAACTCGAATTTAGGATCGGGTTATATCATTCGGGTGAAGAGGAAATTATTTCAGTTTATAGGAATTTAAAAATCGATAGAAGCGAAAGTATAAAGAAAGTTTAACTTTCGACTGAAATAGTCAAGACACTATCTGCATTATCTTTCGGCTGACAACTTTCGGCTAACTTTAACAAGGTGTAAATATGATCGTACTGTAAAAGAGTTTGGAAAACATCTATAGGATTTGATTTTTTGTCCTGGCTATTGATCACATAGACTCTGGTTACGCGATAATATTTAAATTACCCGACCAAGCGGCACAGGAGTACGTTCACGATATTTACATTGTTACAATATTGTTAACAATGACAGCTCAAAATCGTTTATGAAACTACATTGTAACAATGAACACGTGCCTTTTTCGTTCACAAACTCTACATTGTTACAAACGTCATTCTCAACCCAACTCGAGACTGCCTCTACAAATGTCATTTTTAATGGTGTAGGTATCAGAAGCAACATGATGATTGTGTAGGTTTGAAAAATAATTTAAAGAACAAAATTCAATTTTTAATATATTTATTTTAAATAAATTTGTGTTTTATGGATACACTGATTATTTAGATGCTCCATAACACTATATTTAGTTCGTACTATTCGTATATTTTTTAGTTACGATTCGTACTTTATGGAAAAAATTGTCCTCTAGGCAAATCGAACTTTACAAAATCATAATCTTTCATAATAGATCGTTAGGAATCTTAAGAGGTCTAATAGTATTGTGAACGAATGCCGCATCTGTGATGTTTAAATTGCGACACGAGTTTTTTTAGCAGCTGCCTCAACTGCTTGATGTTCTTCAATCTATAAATAAAAAATTTATTCTAGTCTTGTATTTTATAAAGGCCGCTCGGTCTTACCGGTTTGGCGAGTTTGCGGCAACGTCATCTCTCAACACGGATTATACCATCTGTAATAAGTGCTTTGCCGACATCGACATGAGTGGCAGGATCGGATAGTGTAGCGTAGGTCAAAGCAGCAATTTTATACTCAACATTTAAGTTTAAAGTCTTGTTTAGAACATCTTGGGCAAACGAACGACATGCCTCAGTCTTGTCGTCTGCATTGGGCGGGAGTACGGCTAATGCAAGAACATATTCCTGTGCATATGGTTTGTCAGATTATAAGGCAGGTGGTAAATGAGCTAAACGACTGGCGGGTAATGTCTGAAAAACAACATTTTAAAGTTAGTCTCCAATTCCGATTCCTTCGACATTAATCTAATTGAAAATAATTAATTTTAAAAAAATACTACAATTCAAAACAATCTGCCACACAATTGCTTCTCCGTTAGAAATTTATATTGAAAATTCACAACAAACCCCGTATCACAATAAAACATTGCAGTCTCTTAAAATTCATAATTTATTTTGTCTACGCAAATCTAAAAATGTTTAGTGCAATCCCAGTTTTAACAATAAATTTCTTTATCTTCTTAATTCTGTGGTTATGTTTTTAACAATGTTTTGACACTTGGGACAATATCATAGTTAACTATTACGTCATTTCTACAATGACAGTTGTTACGATATTGTAACAATGTAAATATCGTGAACATACTCCAGTGGTTAAAGCTTTGGCATTTGGATTGGGAGGTACTGGGTTGGAATCCCGATAGAGGCATGATTCAAAGAGATTTTTTATCGTCTGATTACGATCGGTGATATAAATGAACAAAACTATGCAGTGAAAAACTCATGGACAGACCCTTCGTCTTATGCAGAGCTATGCAATGTGCAGATGGTTCTACGTAAATCGGACCTATAGAAAGGCGAACTGCAAAAAAATTGGGTGTGATTCGGCGCCAGAACAGATTGCAAAGATTAAATCATCAAAGAAGAAAAAAATATTTAAATTAACTAAATTTAAATATCACTAATTTCGGAGATGTGTTCGTGTAAAGATTATACGCCATAGACAGATTCAAGTTGAATGAGTTTTATGCCGAATTTTGAAAATATTGGAATAAAATCGATATGACGTTGTATATCCAATATGCCACACACTAAAGACTTAATTTTAACTTTAGTTTACAATATAGAAAAGTAAAATCTATCTTTGTGCATCTGTCTATATCCCATCTAAAGGCCAGGGGACTTACCTTCCGCATAGAAGATATAAAGCTTTTCGCGTATTTTGAAAATTATAACGATTTGTACAAATATTGTTAGTGAAAAACGGCTGAATTAGTGAGTGGATGCTTATATTTTGAAGATCGAAACAGATTGAATTAAAATCTATCTATCTCTAATCAATTATAGGCGTAAAAGTATTATTTTGACATTTTATGAATCTCATTCGTCCGTTCGAGAAACATGAATTTGTATTTGAATGAATTTCACAGAAAATTTGTCAGTCTCTATAAAATAACATCTGATACTAGGTAGTCAGCTTTTCTAGTTTCTTCAGAATAACATAATAAGATGGAAAGATACGATTGTCTTATACTTTAAGACATCGAAAAACTACGTCATATGCACAATACAATACTTTTAACAACAAAAGTTCCCCGCAATCTGTTTATGGAAAAATACATTTGATTTAAAAAATTTCAAGTACATTGTCCGAATAAAAGATTGAAGACCTTGAGCAGCCGGTTTCAGGAATTTGGCAAAACTAAATTTAAACCTTAATTTCGTAATGCAAAATTAAACTCATCCAAATACAAATACAAACAAGAAATTACTTGCAGTTTTATTCAACGAGTTAAATATTGTAAAGAGACTGTGATGAATATTTCGTTTATATTTAACGCAACAAAGATGACTTGACAAAAATAGACGTATGATGGTCTAAAGAAAAGTGTTGAAGAGTGTATTGAACCATTTATTTTTCAATGCAATGAACAATTCCCACTCTTGCCTAGGACAAAAGATATAGGATTTCATGACCACACCATGCGAGTTTTTATACGCGGGGGAATTTTACAAATAATGACTTGTTGATGATTTTCTAAGACATTGTTTTATTGGTTTTTGAAGAAACTGAAATATTACAAAAATACGATTAGCACTCATTAATATTCAAGTGAAGTACGCATTAAGCTTTTGTGTTTTTCTGTCATACGCGATGGTCTGCGACTCATCTTAGAATTATTTACTTATGTACATAATCCAACCGACATTGTTTGTATGAACGATACAGAGAAATTTGGTAAATATTAAAATTACTTCTTAATTAATTTAAGAGCATTATTTGGTTTGTGTAAACCCAAACATGTTGTTATTAACCGATCATGCTAAGTTTACTAAATCTTGAGACATAAGCAATGGATGCATATAATTATTTTCGATGGTTCAATATTCGTCATGCTTTGTTGTTTTGAATTAGCATTCCAGGAAACTATGTTTTAACCTGATTTTACTTAGTAAAGATGACTGCGATTTGAATCACACGGGGTTCGCTCTGTGCTATATTATGCGAGTGCTGTCTTTACTTATAAAGCGTTTTTCATTTCGAGGTATAGAACTTCGAATTTAAATATAGGGTGGCCTATTTACGATATTCGTGTTACACTTACGTTATTCGTGTTATGACATAAAATTAGTTTAATGTTTGACATTTACGAAATGGGTCGTGTCTTCTACTCAAACTGTAAAAAATTTAAAAAAGCGAGTTCATGAAACTGGATTTATTGGATAAAGGAACACGTTCTGTTTCTCAGAACGTGTCTGAGCCTATATCAACATCAACACGCCATCGTGCTCAAGATTTGAACATTTCACGCAGTTCTGTGATGAGAACTTTGCATAAAGACCTTGGTATAAAGGAGTACAAAGTTCGATTAGTGCAGGAGAAGGCAAAATGACCATCATCCGCAACGTCTTCGGCTCGCTAATTGGGCTGTGGAACGCTTAAAAGAAAATGAAATTTTTTTTTACCGTAAATCATCTTTTCAGGTGAAGCTCATTTCCACCTCGGAGAAAATCCACCCGTATAAGCATGAATAAGGCGATGCATCCACAAAGAGCAACTATTTGGTGTGTATTTTAGACCGGCGGCATCATTGGTTCATTTTTTTCGAAACTAAGCCGCCTTTACAGTCAATGGGGAGCGTAACCGAGCCATGATAAACGAGTTTTTGTTGCCCAGAACTCAAGAGGAGAACACACACGACATTTGGTTTCAACAGGACCTGACAACTTGCCACACAGTAAACGCAATAATCGGTCTTTTGTATACTGTCTTCGGGGATCGAATAACCAACCACAACAAAGATGTCAATTGGTCACCACGCAGCTGCGATTTTACTCTGTTAGACTTTTTTGCGGGGAGGCTTTGCGCGTGGGAAACAATATCTTCTGCCAAAGGCATTTGGAATGAGTTCTTTCTAATTGATAAAATTGCAAATAGAGACCTCTTGCTCAAAATATTTGTATTTATTTACAATTTTATTTAAAATTCTGATTATAATACTTTTTATATGGGTCTAGGGTAGGGCTTTACTTCCGTATATTATCCCCTTCTGCCAATACCTCCTGCCATTACCTTCTGCTCAGCTAGTCGACGGTACATTATTCTTGGCAATTACTTTCCGTTTCTCCATCATTACTCCTCGACCATTTACTCCTCCGCTCATTATTCCGTTCTCCATGCCATTACCCCAGCCTTTTCTCCTCGGGCATTATCGTTCCGCAATAACTTTCCGGTTATTACTTGTCAGACATAAGCTGTCATTATTCCTTACTATTGTAGAATTAGATGTCTCTAATCTTTCTTGAATTTATCGACATAGCATGAAAATGTGATTGTGTTTGTTGAATTAAATTTTGAAATGTGGATTAACAGAGTACTGAACTAAAGTAGATCAGTTCTTAACCTATAATTTTTATGTTAGGAATGTGGCGTTGCAGATCATTATGCTATTTGGCATCAAAACTTTATTGTGATTTGAAAGAAGTTTTGGAATACTTTCAGTTACAAACATATCAAATATCAGCACGTTGATTGGTTAAGAAAAATCTTCGACAAAGTAAATAAAGTAAACATAACTATGACCCCCTGTCGGGGTTGCAAAACTCATGGTCTGACTCATCTGTGCAACGTGTAGATGGTGATAAATTCGGACCTATAGCTGTGTGACCTCAAATTGACTGGCAACGGCGTAAAAGTAAGGACGGGAAAGGGAACCTCGAATGATTTGGGAGAGCCTCGGCCCCAGAACAGATTGCAAAGATAATAAAAAAAAACGAAAAAGTAAATTAGGACATAAATAGGCCATTCACAGAATCGAAATTGGTTCCAAAATTACAAAAGTAACTAGTATTGTTGCCAACTTCGTTAGACATAGATAATTTTGCAACCGCTCAGAATGAAATTTATTATGTCAGATGAACTATATCTCAAGTTTTGTATGCAGTTCTGTAATATTGCCAAGTTCTTCGGGAATGAGCACTCCTCTCGAATATATGTAGTTGAAATGAGTAAAATCTGATTTTCTTACATAATTTTATAATCATTTTCTATTAGTGGCGAACTGTAACAGAACTAGACAATTTCGTGAGCGAATACTTTTTACACCTAGTATAGCCGTAGGCACTTAGCGAAACACAGTTACACTTAATAAACACATTTTATTAAACACTTGTTTTTCTATTTTTCCAAAAGCACTTTGCCAAAAGCACTTTGCCACAAATGTGGTTAATAATGTTTTAAAGTTGCTGTGAATTTGAGAATTTTTAAACTGGTAGCTTAGACATCATGTTACAAAATAATCGGAAGGGTTGCCAACAGGATTGCGAAGAGGCCGTTCATTCTTCGATAAAAAATGGACTAAATTATATGCTTGTGTTATCCGGAAAAGCTTCCGCAATTTTTTTTTTTGAAATAAAACGCATTAAAATCAATTAAATAATCAACAATTGTATTTGTGACGTAAGTTCGATTTATGACATTTAAAGTTTGAAAATAATTTCTTCTAATTGTTGTCTGTGACTGGCTCTTAGATGATCCATTCTATGGGTCCAATTTTCGAGCATTCTTTCGAGCATTTCGGCCTATATTCCGTTAATTACGCGTGTTATGTTTGCTTCTAATGCAGGAATCGATTGTGGTTTATCGACATAAACAAGTGATTTCAGATACTCCCATAAAAAGTAATCTAACGGCGTCAGATCGCAAGATTTTGGAGGCCAATTCACGGATCCGTTTCTTGATATGTTCTCATTAAAATTTTCTTTCAATAAATCGATGGTTTGGCCGGCTTTGTAGCACGTTGCACTATCTTTTTGAAAGCACAATTTGGTTATACCAATATTTGAATTTTTGGTAATAAAAATTCATTGATCATTGCTCTGTATTTTGTGCCATTGAAGTTTACACGCTGTCCTTCCGCATTTTTAAAGATATGCCACCTGTCCATTAACCGTACCAAACAGTGCATTTTTCAGAATGCATTGGAAGCCTTTGAATCTCTTGTGAGTGTTTATCATCCTAAATACGACAATTCCGTCACGTTTCCAGTCAGCCAAAAATGAGCTTCATCGGTGAACACTCGATAAGAAACGGTTCATTTTGGAGCTGTTCCAACGCCCATAAACCAAATCGATGACGCAAAGGAAGGCCAACCGGCTTCAATTCTTGAACAAGCTGTATATTGTGTGCCTTCAAACCAAGATCTCTCTTCAAAATACGCCACAATGTCCCATACGAGAGACCCTGAGCTTGAGAAGGGCGACGAATTGATTGATTGCGTTCTTCTCGTACACTTTCAACTACAGCAGCAATATTCACATTAGATCGACTTGTACGCACTCTAGTCGGTTGACGAATATCCAATAATGAAAAAGTGGTTCGAAATTTATTGATTGTTTAGCGAATAACGCATTCAGTTGGACGATTATGAACCCCATAAAATGGTCGAAGAGCACGAAAACAATTTTTCACTGAACATTAATTTTTGAAATAGATTTCCACAATTTGTAAACGTTGTTCACGCGTAAGTCTATTCATGATGAAATGTCAGTGCATACTGACTTGAACACAAATGCCATATGAACAAGACCATGAATCTAAATGAGAATCCCAATTGGAAAAAGTACCTCCTATTGGATCACTCTTAGTAGCCGAGTGATAATTACCCTTATGTTTTCGACAAAATGTGTCGGTAATTTGAACCCGGAATGGGATTTGAAATTTAAGGGTACTGATAATAAACGCAGCACTCTGGAATCTGAAAATCTGTTTTACTCTGGTAATGTAGAAAAGTGTTCCATCTGGTTTAAGTTTAAGATTATCTTTGCATAATTTTCCAATGTATTGGTATTGACAAAACAATGAAAATATTATTTCTTTCTCCAGTTGTTTTGAAATTTTGTTAGAGTTGGTACACACTGTTGAAGTCGAAGGATATGCATTTTCTAATTTTTCAGTTATGCGTGTACATTTTTGTTTTAGATTTTAACGTTCTTTGTCCTTTTTATTTAACATAAGTCGATTTATAAAATCATCCAATTCAAAATTATCATAATTGCTACGTATAGATTCAATAAAAAAACTAACATTTCAACATGTGTCCTAGGGCTTCCATTAATTATGTGACACTAAATGGCCTGTTCCACACGCGATTATTTTTGATTTTAATTTCTCTATTTATGTTAAAGCTACTTTACCGAAAAAAATTTGTCGAAAAATGAGTCGTAATTTAAACCGGTTTCATAGGTGAACGGAGAAAGAGACAAAAAAGAAGTACATACTTCAAAAGAAGTAAGTTTGGAATGGGCCTATACAATACAAACTTTATTTTTTGATTCTATCCTCTCTCACAGTTGTATTTCTATTTTGTGGAATATAATAAAACTTCGTATTACGTTATCTAAAAGGCGCATTCCTTTAAATTCGCACTAAATATTTTTCAACATGGATAGGAAAAATTCAATTAATGAATTAAGAAAATTAATTAGACTTAAATTGTTCATAATTTATTAATTTATTATATAATAATTTAGATGTTTCTTAAGTTAACAGTTAGTTTCTTAACTAGTGCCCTCTAGTTCCCGCAAAAAAAATAATGTTGTCACAGGCCAGTACTATAGAGAAGGCACTGGTAGAGTCCACATGAGTATCTAAGTGGATTGACATATCCGACGATTTTTCTGCGCCAAACATCACGTTACACATTCAACCAATAAGAAAGAACTTCTTTCTGATTCTTTCTTTTCGGCGCGACGACACAGCATACATAGAATAAATTTTTTTTTAACATCATTTGTTTTTTTAAATTCTATTTACGATTTGACATTATGCGCCAAGTTTAATTATTTATTTAATTATTTACCTACAAAACAAAAAAAGTATGTGTCAAAATATTGTTTATGTACGAGTATGTATGTGTGAAAAAACTGCGCCGAAAAATCATTGAATATATAAATCACCGGATCCGCTCGAAACGCGATATTTCAAAACGCGATATTCGAAACGAGATGTGGTACAAAACGCAATATTTCAAAATGCGATATTTCAAAACTCGATATTTTACAAAACGCGATATGGTACAAAATGCGATATTTCAAAACGTGATATTTCAAAACGCGTTATGGTACAGAATGTACATTGCGAAGCGACGGGAGCGTTGCGACCCGATTTATACCGATCCTATATACTCTCGCTCCTATCGATTTTTAAATTCCTATACATTGAAATTATATTTCCCCTTCACCCGACTGATATAACCCGATCCTAAATTCCCGTTTGTACCATATCGCGTTTTGTACCATATCGTGTTTTGAAATATCACGTTTTAAAATATCGCGTTTTGTACATATGGCGTTTTGTACTCTATCGTGTTTTGAAATATCGCATTTTAAAATATCGCGTTTCAAATGGGATCCGTAAATCATCGATAATACAGCGTTCATCTAATTTCCTGCGGCAAGTAGCCTCGCCGAAAAATCGTGGGATATGTAAATTCACCTTCTATGTGAAAATAGATATGTCAGAGAATCAATATATTCTCTCGATAAGAGTGCCAAGTAAGTCACCTGCGAAGATCGCTTATCCCTTTAGTATGCCGATAGTATTTCGTGATCTTTATGCTGATGGCATGTAACTAAATCTCACTTCACGTTCTATTTGCCCACCTCAATTGATATAAAAAGTCAGGGAGATATTAGAACATTTTCGGGAATAAAATCTGTGAAGACTCTTTTATGATCATCGTATGACATTGTAACAGAATTTCTTGTATATAAGCATGTGTCAACTTAATCTAATAGAATCGATTATTAAATGTGTGATCTTTTATCCCCACAGAATGGCATTGGCATTTCGTGTGTTTTGTATCTATGTGGCCAAATGTAAATGTCGTATATCCCTGTGTTAATATATATGAATAAAGTGTGAGTAATATATATAAATAAATTTAGGATATTAAAATCTAGTTTATATGAATAATTATTTAATTTTGCAAAAATAATTTTGATGGTAAACCACAAAAATATGTAAATTTAATTAAAATTGCATAAATGAATGTTATTTAAAAAAAATTGGATTATAGATTCAGATGCTGTGACATTGCACAAAACATATTTATTAGTTTGGTATTTTTAAATCTTTTTATTTCATCGAAAATGTATAGAAGAAACACATATTTCATAAAGACACATTCCTGCATTGACCGCAGACTAGAATTAATAATAACTTACCGTTTTACAAGAATCCGATTACAAATTGGCCTTAATTATCCATTACAAAATCTTAATACTATATCGTATAATTTAGCAAAAATGAATAATTAGACTGCCCCTCGCAAAACTGGACTAATATATTACGTAAACGTCCCGAATGGACTATATTGGATGGCTACAACTTTAATCGTAAATCATGCAACTTATCAAAATTTCTGCTGTTCAATCAAGGTATCTATATAAAGGAACTTCAATAGCATATCTTTTCGGCTTAAAAAATTTCGGCTGATATGTTTTGTTTGATGAGCATAAAGCAACTAATTTTCATTGATTACTTTCGACCGAGAAATCTTAGACAATATTTACATTATCAACAATTTTTACTTTCGGCTGGGAACTTTCGGCTAAGTTTAATAAGGTACGAATTGATTCGTAAGACAGTGAAAACCTAAAAACTTCCCAAACCTAAATAACCATTTTCTGTCAGTATTTCTTCATTTTATTGATGTTCACTTCAGTTGAAGACGTTGCGATGGCCGACCAGAGCGAGGAAAATCTTCCACGCTTGACCTCTTTTGAATGCACTGAACCTCTCATTTAGCGTAAGGCTTGTGTAACATTTTCGGCTCACCCGAAATTAAGCGGGATTTTTAAATGATCATTTTACCTAAATGTGAAATTTTATTAATTCCTTACGGTTATGAAAAATTTGAAAATATTTTTGACGATGTAGCAGATACACAAGTACATATCGCTAACTTTGAATCTGTGGGCAATGAGTTATAGAGTTAAGCCTCCTGATCATAGCCTAAAGGACAACTAAGCCTTACAGATTAAAGTCAGAGTGAAAAGAAAGTTTTACCACATAATAATAATTTAATGATTTAGAATTTGGTTTTCAGGCCTATTTCCACTATTATAAAAAAATTTTACTTGAAAACCTATGTACATAATAGTATCGAACATAATAGTATCGAAAACTAAGTTTGAAATTTCAGTTGAACTTGATTTTGAAAGATTACTATTTACATCTTTCTCATTTCTAATTGAATATGGGTTTTGAATGCAGCTTCAGTTCCGATTTTAAAAAACAAAAAATCCAATAAAAATGTTCTACTCTTCTGATTCAATCCCGAATTAGGTTAAATACAAAAAACATTAACAATTTTATTATATAACTTCCGCAATGGTAGTACGCAATTTTTTTCTCTTCAGATTAAGATTAAGGCGTCAAGGAAGTGGTAAAATACGCATTTGAAAATAAATCTGCGAATTAAACAAATAAAAATATGTTTTGTTTTTAAGTACGGCCTTCAACAAAAGTAACATTATCAAACCCTTTTTGCGGGTAATCCATCATGATTAATTTATTTACTAGGCGCCCTTGAATATATACATATATATGTAAGTACGAAACGTGCAGCTTAATTAATTTTAGTCGGTGGAAAATCCCGTGGAAACGTCAATACCGTATCAATATGGAATCTTACCGCCAAATTCTTAACAAAAATGCGATGTCATTCACCGCAGCAAAGGTACAATATTAAATCAGCACGCATTAACGATACAAAAGTCATCAAAACTTAAATTTCTTAACAAATCAAATTTTCATCTTTAGTAATGACCCCCCCAAAAAAAAGCGCGCTATGAAACTGTATAAGAAAACAATTAGTCAAGCAGTGCGATTAAATAATTTTGATTACATTTTTTTTTTATAAATTCTAAATAGAGTTAATCACTAAACATTGTTATTCGGTTCGGTTAAATAAAAAAACCGCACAAAAAAAATAAAATAAACTACCGAAATGCCTCATGTGTTGTTGCCGCTCGCTCATATCATAATTCTACACAAATGATATATGACTAAATCTCATCAACATCAACGTAATCGTCATCACCGTCATCAAATACGAAAAATGATGATTCTAATTGGTATTCAAACCAAGAGTGTTTGCTATATAAGAATTCAACTTTTTTCAATTCAAATCATAAATTAATTTCATTTCAATTGTGAAGCGTCTTTGAGAAGATAAATAGAATTTTTAACATATAATAAAGACATAATGAAAGTGAGTGTTTGTGTGCCTAAAGTTCTAATAATTAGTTTTTGTGAAAATGTCTAATTTTGTATTATCGTGTGTATTTGTAGGTGTTTGTGGTACTACTGTGCTGTTTAATCGCAACAACGGTAGCGTTACCGGTTGATAATGGAGATAATTCACCGGTCGTGATTACTGTCGAAAATGTAGATGATGCCAAACTAATTGAGAGCGATGATTTAGTTGGAGCAGAATCTGCACATCATGGTGGTGGATGGAGGAGACGTGGACATGGGCATGGGCATGGACGTGGATTCGGTGGTGGTTACGGCGGTGGATTTGGAGGAGGATATGGTGGTGGATTTGGAGGCGGTTATGGTGGTGGATTTGGAGGTGGATTCGGCGGGGGATACGGTGGTGGATTCGGTGGTGGATATGGGGGTGGATATGGTGGCGGACACCACCGACATGGATGGCACGGATAGAAATCTATAGTTTCACCTATAGAATTATTATACAATGCTGGCTTCAAACTGTGGTTCACTTATACAAAAAACAAATCCTACCTGATACTTCATTTTTGAAGTGCACATTAATTAAAAAGTAAAATAAAACCGTTTGTACATTTTAATTTATTTGTTTTAATTTGCATCACAGTTATTAATCTATTGTGCCATGCTCGTCTTATATAAATCCATATAAGATATTGGAATCTGAATCATTCAGATTAAGTGTGTCATACGAAAAGATTATCCTCTGCTTTAGGTTTAAAAGATTATCTACCAAATTTTCTTTTTAGTTATTCCAAAAATGTGTTTCCATAAAAAAATTTGTTTGTAAATGGTAATGGACACAATACTACATTTCACCTTAACCCAAAAATTTTATTTGGCACGTATATTGAACTATTAGTTTCTTTGTTAGGCGCTTAACTTATTTGCAAAGATTTCACCAGCTTGATTATTTTTTCGCATTAGCATTTTAGGACAATAAATTCATAGAGGATACAACGGCTCTTTTTAAAGCTAAATAAGTGATAAATCTATTATTAGACTTAATATTCAAGACCGTTTCGTGACGAGTACATACTAATACCAGCTTATAGCCTAGGCCCCTAAAGAACAACGTATATTTTCATGGAGAACTGATATAACAGGATCACAGGTCGTTTGTGGAGTATAACATGATGAGTTGTGGTGTGCTCAACAAATATGTGAGTTATATTTTAATATGAGTATCTTATCACTTTAAAGGTATATTCGTTTAGGCTTATAATAACACTACTATAACAAGTTTGCTAAGACGGGTCGGGAGAAAAAGTGTTCATTCTAAAACGGTTGTTTCGATATTAATTAACTTCAAATGAACTGTAAGCCAGAAGACAAAATTAAAATGTAGATTAAAAATGGCGGCATTCTGGTAACTTGCTTGCTTTGACGATCGGCTACACATAAACCATTTTCTTGATTAAATATGAATGTTCGACCAAGTTCTTACACGGGGACTCTCGGGTGACGCCGAGCCCACTATATATTCTTTCTTACACATAACACAACCAAAGGATTGGATAGGATAAATAAGTGGAACAGAATCGCACCGGTTACTGACACCTAGGTATAGCCGATAGGTATAGTAACACAAAGACAGCACAATATTAATCTATTCGATTAAGGAAAAATATTTAATAGATTTAATGGATAACGATGATATTGGTCTTCAACAATTCAGCGACATAAGAAAAAATGTTATTATTTTACATGCATCTGAGGCAACCCAAGAAACATTTTCTGAGAAAAAATTAAAGCAACCACACTTCATTGGAACGCTGAACTAAATAGTATGAGAAAAGCCCTCACATAATCCAGGCATACAATAAGACATCGTAGGTGTATTAGTAAATAGCCGCCGTGTTGCGATTTCATGTCAATTATACTCTGTCCGTAACGTTGTGTACTAATGAAAGTGATATAAATTGGAGCCTATAGGTAGCAAGCACGTATAGCAATTTCGTACTTCAAATTATTTTTTCTCTAATCGTTATCAAAACAAATTTATTTTATACTATTAAAGTTAGCAGAAAGTCGCCGACCGAAAAGTCGATAGTGCAAATAGTGTCTCGACTACTTCAGCCAAAAGTTATAAAAATGTGTGCATTTCACTCCCACGAAATTTCTCAAACATAAAACTTGACCTGGAAAAGTTTTCAGCGATAACCATCGTCAAACCAACGTTTTCCAGACATAACACTTAAAACATTAAGTTTTTATAAATTTTTGAAGTTTGCACGTGTATTGCATTCCCGCCAATTTTCCTGAATTCCCAACATTCTACCAGTTTTCGGCTGATTTTGAACATTTTTCCGGGTTATTTTATAGGTTAGTTACTTTCGGCTTTGGAATATTTCAACTTAATATATAATTTTTTAATTTTCGGCTGAAGTAGTCGAGACACTATTTGCTTTATCGAATTTTCACTTTCGGCCAACTTTAACAGCCTCTTTTTTACCAACGTATTTAAAGGATTTTGCAGATTTTACAGATTTTTTTCTGCTGAATTTTTGTGTTTACTTATGATCAACATTTTTAAGTTTCAAATAATTTTTTATATGCTTTAACTTATTTCGGTGACAAATAATTCTAAAAATCTAAATGTAAGTTTAATGTTTGCAAATTACGGCAAATTATTTTCACCATAATATTATTCGCATGATAGTTACGTCACAAAGCATTAAGAAATTGTAACGTACATACGAGTTTAGTAGTGGCGATATCTATCTATAAATGCACCACTGAATTAATTGCAACAGCTGGTATTGTTCAGATGTTCAGTTTTCTGAATAACAATATAGTTTTGTTAATGTCACTTATCCCAATAATATCAATATCTGTCAAATTATAAACAGGTCAAAGATTTTTTGGCTGTGATGCGATTTTTTGGCTGTGCGCGTCTACGCATATTTCAGAATTGTCTACCTGTTGATATCGAAAATAGTATAGATTTTTGAGTAGGCAATGCCAAGAATTTCGATAATTCGTAGAAAATGTAGATATTGCTTCATTTTGTTATTTTTTCTAGTAACTTTTCGTACGAAGTCGTTATCTTATAGTTTTTCAGTTTAAATTGGGGTTTATCTATATTTTAGAAATAAAAATTTAACAAATCTGTGAGATTACTACATTTAAATTTATTAAAGGTATTTTAAATCAAATTTAAAATTTTAATTCGCATTACCATCTATCATCATACAATTATAAATTATCATAACTTATCATACGAACTGGAGCTTCTGAGGTAATTTTTTTTTGTTTTTTTTTTTTTTTTTTAAATAGAAAGTGGATTTGTCTTGATCATTGTCAAGTGGATTTAATGTCCTTTGAAGGCCAATTAATACCCCCCTTTTAATTCACGCACACACTACCCATTCACATAATTACAGTTTACCACCTGCACATTACAAGCTCTCTGTCAACCTACACACTGACATGGACGGTGGGTCGGTAATTAATTCTGTACCTCAACTCTCTCAGAATCTTAGTTGTATTTATTAACATCACCGATCGTAATCGATGACGAAAATTCTGTTTGCATTCAGCTTCTGGTGGGACTCGATCTCAGTACCTTCCAGTCCAAGTGCCGAGGCTTTAACCACTGTATCACTTGTCCGGTTAAAGAGCTTTTCATAGTAATTGAAGTATTTTTGCTGAAACAAGTGTTGCTTTAAAGAAATTAACAATTTTAATGCTGGTTGAAATCGCGCTACATCCTTGCGTCTCGTAACAAGATCAAATAAATGTCATATGTAATGTGCTTTCATCAGTTTGATCAATATTTAACGCCGTGCGATCGTAATCCGGCTATAGGTTTAAAAAAAATCACTGTGCAATGTCATCTGTCACGAATATTATCGGAATGAATACTTCATTCTCAATTTTAATGTCCATTCCTTGTGCAACACACCATAGATGGAGTTACTAGAAAACTTATTGATAAATCAGCAATTTGATTCATTTTAGTATTTTTAGTTATGTTTCGGTTCAAATTAAACAAAAAATTGATGCGCCAAGATATAGGCTATCCGACGATTCAGCATCTAAAGCTGAACTGAACTGATTGTTTTTTGTGGTTTTATCAGATTGAGTTTGTTTGATAAATGATTAATCTTTTCATGAACATCATTTTGTTCCGGTCAGATGAGGTTTACATTTAGTCCGAGATTCGTCAATTTAGTATCAATCGACGTTTGTTTCTCGTGATCCTTTTTCACTGGAGCTACATTGCTTGAAATATCCAGTGAACCTTCGCAGTAGGCACATGACATTCACATTTTGATAACTCTGTGTTTAGTTTAAAAATGTAACACAGGGATGTGTGATTTTTTTTGAAATTGTTGTTAATCGGATATAAATACAAGCAACATCTGTTTCCCCAATCATTTCATTTTCAGAGCAGAATAACACATATTGTGTGTAAAAATGTTACGATTAAATTTCGAAATCGGTAAACACGCCAATAAAAATTTCAAAAACCATGACTCTCACAAACAAATCGATTTTTAATTGTGTGAACGTTTTGAAATTTTTTTAATTTCGCACAGTTACCAATTTCGATATTTAACTGTAACATATATGTAAATGTGCCTCATTACCATTACAAAATTTGGACTCAAATGTTTCCAATGTGAAGAAAGAATGAAGATTTCCATTCTGAAATGACTCCATTAACAAAGAAATCATGGAATTTTGCTTATTGTTGACTTCTGTCAATTAAAATTTTGACATTGTCTATATTCTCTACATTGTCGACATCATTTTTTAATTCTCTACATATATGCAGACAGCACGTGTATAAAATTAATTAACTATGCGGTTTAGAAAATACAGTACATCACTGATTTTTGGCCTTAATTTATTACAAATTTAGACATCGTAATGAAAATGAAGTTTAAAAAAACAAATTGTTTACAAGTTTTGTTAAGTTAACAAAAAGTTTTAATATCTATCCCAAAAATATGATTGTGAAAATTTAATATTAGTAATTGATCCAAGAAAGCCTCCTTTATTTTCACGTTTGTGTTTTTAAGGTATTACAGGTATACATTGTGATTCTACAAATATCATATTGATAATAAAAATTATTAATTTTCTATAACTATTCTTCTTTCTTAGTAGTAGTGTGGAGCAGTCAAAACTTCAACACAAAATATGTATTTTGTTTAATTAAAAATAATGAATCTAAGGCTGTTTCCCAAACATCGACCTGTTTGTGGACACCGACTTATTCATATATGTAAGTCACCTCGCGAGGAGACTTATTTGAATAAGTATGTCTACGCAAAAATGTCTCCAAAATTATGTCTTGACAAAATGTAATACATGCAGTTTTTTTCAAATGTAGTGGCAACGAACAACAAGTGAAGAATTTTTTTCTTCCATATAGACAACTAAGTGCATCTGACGGCAAGAAAATTAAACTTGATGGGTATATTTTTGTATCTTAATTTTTATTTTCAGAAAGTATGCCGTGCTAAAATTTCATGGAAAAAAAACACTCAATGCTTATGTTTCATGCACTAGATGTCACATTCCCAACGTTAACAGTCGTCAATAATATGAAATTGTGTTTTTTTTTGTTATTACGTCACAAATAAGTACAATGAAAAGGAAAATCTTGACTGACTTATTCAAGATGGCGTCAAATAAGCCAATAAGTCTGTAATAAGTCGGTGTTTGGGAAAGGGCCTAAAACTAACTTTACTTAAATTACCTCTACACATATTTATTTCAAACAAAACTATCATCAAGGCTAACAAATTTTCTTTAAAAGTTACGTCATTTATAGTAAAGTAGAACACTTGAACATTCTCAAAACATTGTCGGTCATTTGCATTCGTTCAAACGTTTGAAAAAATCAGTTTGGTTTTGAAACTGTTGCAGTATGTAAATTTAAAGTGAAAATTTGACGTAAATCAAAATGCGGCACACAGGGCACAGATTATTAATTACCCAGTACAGTTAATCAATAAAAATTGTAATTAATTTATAAAACTAAAATTCTTGCAATGAGTACTACCAAAGTCAATACTTCAATAAAAATTTGTTGGTTGTGACTGCCATGACTACCTATTCGCATATCCCGTACTAAGACTTAATTTATTGCTCAAATTATAAATACCTTCAAATATCGTTAAAAATTTCAAGAGTATCGTCTTGAAGTACAACGCGTTAATGCTTTACAATCATAAAATAAAGAGAGAAGAAAAACTTGCAACATCAATATCGGGGTACAATTATTATCAATATGAAGATGCGGAAATCTAAATATAATAAACTTGTGTGCTATTGTGTAGCAATAAACATTGTTATACTTATGCTTATTTCAAAAAAGTGTAACAAAATTATCTTATATAGAATTCACACATCACACACTTTCGTTTTCAATTAAATTTAATTTTAATTATTCCATATACATACGTTTTGTAATTTTAAAATTTTAATTAGTTCTGCGAACCAACCATATTCTCGTACATAAAGAAAACAATCCAAACATTGTAACAAATCTCTTAATGATTAATTAATATTAAGAGAATAGTTGCTTGCACATTTGACCGATTACACATTTTAATGATTAGGTAATTTATTTTGGATGTTTGCTTTTGTTTTCAGGGTGCTTGTGGGTGCGTTAGTTTGACACTCTGTGAGATCTGAGTGTTACCAGATTAAATCTGACGAACGAAAGTGCTTTGATACCATGATTAATGCGAGCGTTAAACAATTATTTTTTTGTATTATTACTAAGCAGAGAACTTCATTAAGGAGATATAGATTGATTATGTGAGTGATTGATAAAAAATAATGTCTTTTCATCGTAAAACGTGTCTGATGTGATTGTGGATTAACGGGTTATACTGGTCGAAAACGCTTGTTTTAATAGGCATATTAGGTGAATGCCATGTCTATACGATTTTTTAACGATGAACTGGTGAATATGTTTAACTTAAAAGTTCGTCTTAAAATCAAATGCAATGTCGTCTTAATATATAAGCAAGTGAAGTTTGTCGTACGTAACAATAAAATTTCATTTTAAACGTAGATTAACAGTGATTATTAAATTTTGTATATTATCAGTTCAATTTAGAACATGATGACCTGCATCAGTTAGATTACATTTTAAATTAAATAATATCAAAAATCTAAAATGTTAATTTCTTTATAATTATGCGAATAAAGAACGATTTTATATATTTCTCACACATACATCGAGAAGATATTTAGGTTACTATGGCTGGAATGGGTGTTTCTACTTTGCACTAGACCCGATCCAATTAATAGACATGAATTTTGCGAAAAGTCTATTATTGTCTGATCGAACTGAACTGTATACGTTTTAGTATATAGGGAAAATGTAAAGCAGTTTCGTGGTACATATTTGGTAATTTTTCGGTGATTTCCTTTAGCATCGGGTACCTTGAGGTAGCGATCCCAAAACCTTTTCAATTCTCCGAATTAAAAATAAAAGAAGATTGGCGATTTTTTTCATTTTTGGGATCACTGCACTTTAAATCGTCGAGAAAAGTGGTTTTGGACCATAACTTGGTCTTACAAACCGAAATTATTCTAAATTTCCGAAATACAAATGACACAAAATCAAAATTTTATTGCGAACATTTTTGTTTGGTTTTTTATGTCTTTGAAAATTATGGGAAGAGACGGAGTACACTATGTCAACGTCCTATTTAAATTAATCTTAGGATCAAATTAGTAGTATGTATTTTATAAACATTATTGTGGTCATTATTTTTCGTTCATTGGTTGGCAAGCACAGTTTCACAGCGTTTAGAAATTGTTAAAATTTATTACAAAAAAAATGAATTTATAGAGCTACGTTTCGCACATTACGTGAAATTTATGGTCAACATCAGAACTTACTATTCGTAAAGTAATTCTAAAATTGGAGGCAAATGGTAGTGATTGTGATGTTAAGATTGCACCTTCTTCAAACATGTAAACGTAGTCCTGAAAATATCGATGCTGTGGCCTGTGAACCAACGTGTGGATGAAAATCGAGAATAATCTATTAGTAGTCGTTCTCAAGAATTTGGGTTTTCTTATGGCAGCACATGGAATATTCTTCATAATGATTTGCATATCGAGGCGTATAAAATTAAGTTCTCAAGACCTTAAACCGAATGACCATTTATTTCGTATAAATTTAGCAGATTGGCCTTTAGAGTAACTTGTAACATATCCACTATAAATATCAGAAAATGGCAAATAAATAATTCTTTCCTGTGCATGTTAATAAATTAAATTCGTCATTTATAACGCACCTTGTCTTAATTTGGACAAATAGTTTGCGATTACCAACCTTTACAGTAAATCCTTTGCTTAAACTACTTTTCTCAATATCCTTTTCTTAGACACTTCTCTCTTCCAAAAGGTCACTCGTACTGAACTGGCACCTCCGGAGTTATAGCTGGCTTCAGTTCAGATTTATACTCATATATAGCAACATGATCAAAGTAGTATTATTAAATGTGGCATGTTTCCAAGAAAAATTTCGAGAAAAGATTATAAATTATTCAATTTTATCATCCGATAATCTTTTACCACTAATCTACATAGATTTTGAATTCACTACCCTTGATTTCTAAATTGTGGACTTAAACTTACTGGAATTTTATTAGTTTCCTTTGTAGTGATTTCCTTAGTAAAAACTCTCATCTATAATATAAATCATTATTCTCGCTTGAATTTCTGAAAGTTAACAAGGTCAACCCTTGCTGAAAATTTAAGCTTTAAATTTATTTGCAGTTTTAATTCCTTGCCCTTGTAAATCCTCCATACTTATCTTGCTTAAGGATGCAGCTGATAAACATCCTGATGTACATGCTTCCTAAGAAAGACTGGTCTGTAATAATTTAAAACCTATAAGGAAGTTTAGAACCACATTGTTTCATTCGTATTTCGATTAAAAAATAAACTGCAAGGCCAACTATTTGATGGAAAGGGTCATAATTAGATATTTAACTAACTGTGTTTTCTGTAAAGAATTATAGAATAACCCTCTAATGCCGCAATTTTTTTTCGGGGCGAAAAAATTACAACAAAGTAATTTTAATGCCATAAACACAAATCCAATTTCAGAAATTAAATTTGGCACAATCCTGACCTTGTACAGGCAAAAATCAAAATCCGTATACAGGCGGATCAGGATCGAATGTTAACAAAAAATTACGGTTTGTAGTGGAATTAAGAATACATATTTATTGTTAGAAAATAATACTTTACAGCATGTTAATGGTTATGGAATTCAAAAAAACAATTTTTAGTGGTTGAATTGCATAAATTTAAATTACATTTTTTGCAAAATGATTGGGTTTCAGATTTACAGTTTGTCATTATGCACATCTTTTTGCCCGATCTATCTAAAAATATACTCCAATGCCCTGTTTGGTCGTATCTGAAATTGTCTATACGTACATGTATGACTTTTTTGGTTTGGCTGGAGGCGGCGATTCCGAAAAAGTTGGTTGACCACGTTTCGCTGGTTGGACAGTGCCCATCACACATAGGGCTTCTGCTACTTCAGTACGAAAGTCAGGAAGCTGTTTTTTAGTGTTTCCTGGAAGACGATGATACAAAACGTAGGCATTGACCATCGCTAAATCCAATAGGTGAAAAAAAAATTCGGTTTGTCTATTTCCTAGTCTTCATTCGAATGCCACTAGTCTTCATTCGAATGCCTGTCCATTAAATCGACCCCACCCATGTGCTGGTTGTATTCCTTAATGATAGCGGGACAATCGATTTCAATATTTTTTTTATTTATTCGATCCCATCGTATGGCTTTTTGAGGTGATTGCTCCAATTGTCGCGACAAAAATGGCTTGGTCGAAGAATCGTATAAAAATTACTAATAATATTTTATTGTTGAAAGTCCCGTTTTTCCCACAAATAATTATTTCGTCAGTTTTTGTCAAAAATTCACTTTGGAAAAACGAAACGAAATAGAATATTACTGAAAAAACCAATGAATAAAGCGGAATTGCGATTACAGTTTTAGTGTTTGTTTTTGTTAAAAAAAATATACATGTGTGTATTAGAACGGTTTAGTTTAAGTCCGTCTTGAGGCGGACTAGAGCATTAGAGGGTTAATTTTAAGTGAACTAAAAAATAAATTATAATTTTCAAAATATTTGCAAAAAAAAAACGAAAAATCATTCTGCTACACGGATGTTCCAATTATATGGAAAAGTTTAAGAATGAAGTTTCATCTCGATTATTTAATCCGTCTGGTCTGTAGATATGCCAAACTGAGTGTGTAAAGCTGATATGTATTCCTAGGAAACGGAAAGAGGTATTTATCACATCTTTCCTCTTTTGGGTAATCAACGGATTACTGTCAGAATTAGAGAGAGGGAATGCGTTACAGTGATAGCAGTCTTTGATATGCCATTAAGGAGGTTGTGCAAAATGCTGTTTTGAATAAAATGGTGGTCAAAAACGAATTGAAAATGGTCATTTTGTTGTGAAAAATTGGGACCAATTTTAACACATCTTGAATGAGAAAAAACTGCAATAAAGTGGCGTTTTTCTAAAAATTCCTATAATCGATAAAATGAATTAAAAATGGCATTTTAGCATAAAAATGGCATATGTTATTTAATCCGATTGCTCTGCAATTTCAGAATTGGTTCTGATACAGCAACTCAACCACTTTAAGATCTCCTAAATCTCTATCATAATATGGGAGATGGACTGAAATACTCACATACGGTTGATCGCAGCAGACTACAGTTTGTGCACTATCGTCCAGCTTGGTAACGTCAGTGAAAAATTCCACTAAACTTTCGTGCTTTTCCAGAGTTGTATGGTAATGCAATCTGTTTGAACTTGTTTGGATATATAAAGATATACAAACAAGATTAGCTATCTGCTGTTTTAACGGCGGGAGATATCGCATAGCCGTATTGGCACCATTAGCCTTTAAAAAATATCGACCGAAATAAAATGGAACATATTGTATAAAGCTCACGTAGGTATTCTTGGTGCCCCTTAATAAGTAACATGCCTTTTTCTACATCATATAGTTATGTTAAAAAATTTGTAGTTTTTGGTGTTAGTTGTGTTGTCATATCATAAAGGTTGATTTGCCTCTATAAAGTCTATTAGGGCTTATTTTGTTGTTTAGAGATATGCCTAATCTTTGTTTTAGTTTTTCCATTTTGGAAAGACAAAATGTGACTTGACAGATAAATGTATGAAACTCACCGGTTTTATACCAGTAGACAATTTTCGTCTACTTTTTAATCGAGAATTTTCGCCTACGAATTTCCAGAATGCTATAATTTAAATTTTCGATTGGGATGACGTATTTTGGCTGAAAGTCGTTGACGATTTTATTCGATTGATTTTCAAAAATACACGCCCTGTAGCCATATTCTTGAAATCGGTGGAAATTTCCCCAATCAGAATAAATTTGCTTTGAAATTTTCCAAATTATCCGAATTATCCGGCTACTTTAATCATTTTTCCAAATTTGTTATCAAGTTTACTAATATTGGGCGCTTTCAGGGCACCCAACAGTTGGACACATGTTGAGTAAAATCGCGGCCAACGCTATGAAAATGTTTAGCACTATGAATTTTTCAAATCATACTGGCGATGATTTTACTAATCATGATAGGAGATCTGAAAGCGCCCATTGTCTCTCTACTAAAGGAATAATTTCGAATCGATTTACCCAGTCGGAGTTTTTCCTTTAGTAGGGGGAAAAAATTATGTTTCTTAATTTAAAAAGAAATAAATTAAAAAAAAACCGATTAAAGTAGCCAGCGACAAATTCGAATAATATGGAGAATTTCAAAGCAAATTGTATTCAGAATGGGGAAATTGCCACCGATTCCAAGAATACGACTCTAGGAACATCCCTTTATTAGTAAAAGTGAGTTGAATAGTTTGTTGTTTCTTATAGTCTATAGCTTATATTCCTATAGCTTATTGTTTCTTAGTTTTTATATACGAGCTATACTAATTTGAATATGATCGAGTGTCTCTAGTATGGACTATTAATTAGATGCGAAAGCTCATAATTGTTAAATGTACAGAACTTTGAAAACATTAATATTTGCATGTCAGTATATTTTATTGTTTATTTTTAATTAAAAACTATTAACTGAAAGACCTCTGTTTTAGTGTGAATTGCTTTACTTGCTAAGGCTATTAGCGGATGGTTGAAATTAGAAAGAATATAATGCTACATCGAAAGATCTGTTTAATTGCACATCTCATTTTCATTTTGTTTTATGACTACACTTAATAATTATTTCAAAATAATTATCTAATTTTAAGCGTTTCTACTCGGAGGGAATTATATTTGTGGTAAGATACTCGTATAACCTACATAAAGCAGAAACACTTAAATTATTTATGATTCCATAAAGTGCGCTCTCGGCGAAAATGCCACCAATAACATTTTTAGATTGTATCTCTGCTATACATAATACAATTAGTCGTTTCGCTTTCTGTGGAGATCATCAAAATTTTGTTGTGTATATAAGAAGTAAAAGAAATTCTAAACAAAATAAGGTAAACACTTAAGTATCATCTCTGCTCGACACGAAGTACTCAAATCCAAGGTTCATGCATGAAAATCGTTACACCGTATAATCATTATCTTGATTAATTGCATTACACCTTGAAAATATTTTGCTTGCGGGTGAATGATCTCGCAGTTCCCACACGTGCGACTTATTGACTTTCAGTTTTACATTATAATTTTATATGTCATAATTGCGATGATTATATAACTTTTATGTAACGATATTATGTCTCGCATAAACTAGTAAAAATATTATTAATAAAATTACTACACTACAAGTTCTCAGGGCGAATCATAAATTCTTGTTATTAAATGCGGCGTTGAGAATATGTACTCAAAATATCAAAAGATCACGAGTTCATGTTTTTAGCTTGTTACATAAAGTGGCAATAAACTGGTACTGTTTTATTGTTGGAAACGAATGAAGGAAAGTAGAAGATCGGAATATTCGTATAATGTCAATAATTAAAAATTAAATTAAATATTTACAAGTTCTTTTATTTTTTTACAAATGCTTCATATAAATATATATATAAAGTTGTATATCAGGTAATTTGAAACTATTTCGATTCGAAGTGAATGGTGCGTGTGGGAATTAAATCAAATTTTAGGCTATTATAAATATCTACCATTTCCAGCCTGAGCTTCGACCGCCTCCATAGCCACCTCCATAGCCGCCTCCGTAGCCACCTCCATAACCACCACTTGATCCTCCAAATCCACCGGATGACCATCCTCGTGATCCACCGCCGAATCCACCGGAGGACCATCCTTTACCACCTCCAAATCCACCGCTATAACCACCTCCATATCCGCCTAATCCGCCGCCGCTCCATCCTCCATGGCCTCCTCCCAAACCACCACCTCCGTAACCACCTCCATATCCACCACCATATCCGCCGCCTAATCCGCCGCCGCCGCCGCTCCATCCACCATGACCGCCTCCGAGACCACCTCCTCCGTATCCACCACTGCTAATAATGATGGCACCGCCTCCGTGGCCACCGCCAAATCCACCACCGCCATGTCCACCACCCCCATATCCACCACCACCGCCGTATCCACCACCTCCATATCCGCCGCCACCATGTCCACCGCCGAAACCACCGCCTCCTCCCAAGAAGCCACGTTTAACACGGCTCACTTCTGTTTCTTCAGCGGCCAATGCGGTTACAACCAAGCAACATGCTAACACTACGAATCTCTGTACAGATTAAATAAATTAAAAAATAAATAAATAAATTTTCGAATTAAAGCAACAAATCTTGTAACACTCACATTCATTGTTTCAATATTAATAATTTATCTTAATGTTTAAGATAAGATGTTTTACTATCCAAATGGTATATGGTTATGATTTAAATTCAAAACATACCAATTCTTTTATATATTTTGTGAACGGCATCGTATCCATCCCCGTTCATCGTACGAATATACATAAAATGCGTTATTATGTAGTGTGGTTTCGCTCGCTATTATACAATCGAGAATTGTAAATTCACACAAAATTAGTATATCGGGATGATGATGACGGATTATTGCTGAGTGTGTGTGTGTGTTTGGATGGGAAATGGTAATCATGGCCATTCAATTCTAAATTTCAATGCTACTTTACTCGTTCGTTGTAAAATTATTTAATTTGCAATTTCACTTCATGGTATCAATATAAATTTTCATAGAGCCACACAGACATAACATTAAACATTTATTATTTTTTATTATTATTAAACGCGAGTTATATAAAAAAAAAAATCGTTTTTTTTTGTATAAAATCTTTGATGTTGAAAAATGTTGGTCAAAAAACGAATAAAAAATAAATTTTGCTATAAGAATTTCAATTTTGTTGTTATTTTGATTATTGACAAATCTTCCAATTACTTCCGGTTAACTAACAACCAAATAATTTACATTATTGACTTACAATTGTAAAAATTGCGTTCTGCCATTTAGCCGCAATGAATCGAAATTATGTTTGTCTCCTCCATATGTATCAAGCGTATTTGCGGTTCGCGGTTCTTACGAAATCGCATATAAATTTACTGCGTTGATTTGCATATCTATATTGCAACATTATTGGTGGTGTGTTATTTGTGGCAATGTCACGGCTACGATGATGTTATCGTCTTCGGTGTTGTTCTTGATTTTTTTTTTGATGATAAACCGGCTTTGCATTTGACTTTTAATGATGAAGACTTCATTCTAATTGGTTTGATTTTAGGTTTGGGAATAGAGATATTTTGGCATTTCGATTTTTCACAAATTTTGTTACAGTTCACTATTTTTTGGTCCATAAAACGCTGGAAATGTGAACTAATGAATAAAAATGATATTTAGTGGGTTCAATGACCGAATCGCCAGAGAAAGTTATTTAATATAAAATTTTATAACATTTTTGGAAAATGCTCTTTGGCTGGGTTAACTAAAATTTTGAAAATGCAAATTGGTTTTGATTATTTTGAAATGAAACATGATCTCGTTAACATTTTAGTAAGAAAAATCGAGGAAATACATTATAATTACGACTTTAAGAAACGATCAACATCCGACCTTATTATGATATAATCTTAATTTGTATGACTGTGACTAAATTACTCGATCAATGTTAATTAATATTCTATATACCAAATCAGAGTTGGAATAGTTCATGATCAAACTTTCGATTTGTTTCGTTATGATCAAGTTTGTGATCATTCAGTCTAAATTACTTTACACAATCGACTTGTCACGTAATGAACTAAACGGTCATGGAATTAATTCAATATACAATGAAGTAATTATGTGATTGATCGTTCCGATAAATATATGATCAGATGTTGTGTGATGCATTGTTGATTTTTATGACAACCGTCATAAAATGTTTCATAATATCGGAAATCGTGTAATTCATCTTGAATATTTAAATTGCAAATTGGGATTTCAGCTGATTAGCGCAAAAACAAATTCATCAGGCATAATATGATGATCTGTGTACCATTTTAATATTGTTCCACTTTTCGGTCGACTGAAGTTTTATTAATTTTTATGTTTCGTTTGGAATTTAAAAATGACACTTAGTCTTCGCAATTTATTAATCTCAACAGTTGTTACATATTATTGAAATATTTTGACTTTCACCGACCAAATAAAATAGGTAAAAAATAATCCAGCTTTATGAACCGCGCTAATATTTGAATGGGAAATATCTGATGTATATACGAGTAAGAGATATGGTTCATAAACAATTGGCTTTGTTTTACCAAAATAACTGTTTCCTTTATCGTTTGGGTCCCAGGAGATATTGAAAAAACACTGTCAAAGAATCCCAAAAAGCGCAAGCTTTCTCTAAATGAGAGAGGAAGATGAAATGAAAAGGCAATCTATTGAGACAAACCTATTGTAAAATGCACTCTCTCTCTCTCTTTCTCTCTGGCACGGGAATCGAACCCGGGCCTTCTGCCCCGAATAGCGACGCAAAGTGAGACCTACCTGTAATTATTACAATAACATTTCATTGTTTATAAAAAATAATCACATATCAATTTAGTCTTTGAGATTGCAAGAAGTTTCTACGTTTTTAATCAACAAAATGTCACTCAGTTGCAGCTATAATTTATCAATTTTGTAATTTTAGAATAGTTTTGGAAAATTGAATATCCTCGGCTAATGTCATACAGCTAAACATAGACTGAATGTCCTTGTATTTTTCTTTGGGAATTACTCCAGGAGTATTAGGCATTACCACCAAAATAAGTTTGTTTACGATTATCCTTGGTCTTCGGATAGCATCCACCATCAATGATATACATTAAATCTCGATGATCCGGGATGAGCGGGACCGGGGGTCTCCCGGATAATCAAAAATCCGGGTTAATCGAATTTATCGTTATTATAATATATAGAGTAAAAACTCAAGGAAATTTATCGCAGTTTTGCACATATATTTATATTTTAATATGTAATAAATATAAAAATCACGTTAATTACATTATTATAAAAAATATGTAACATAAAATCAAAATATGTAATTACGAATTTATATACATATGTATGCAAATACCATTTCATTTATAAATTCTGTTTGAAATGATAAAAAAATTAAAATACTATCAAAAAAATTAGCTTTCATCAGCTACGGAAAAGACAAATTTAAATTTTACTGAAAAATTCCCGGTTAATCAGATGAAATCCCGGTTAACCAAAAGACTAAAAAAAAATTGGATGCGTACGAAAAATCCCGGATAATAGAGGTTCACGGATAATCGGATCCCGGATAATCGAGATTCAAATAGTTTCATATGATTCAGATTCCTGATAGCATCTTTTACATTTAACTCAGTAACTGCTGTGAATTGTACGAAGCTAAAATTAAGTCCTAGTCCTGTCTTGTTATAATTGAGAAAATCTTTTGGATGCATCTGCATTAGTTTTACTTTTAACCCTTTCACACCTGATATAAACCTAACCCTCTAAACAAATATTTTGAATGATTTTTATGTTGTTTGGCCTTCATTTAAGACAATTATTTAGGAAAAATTTAGCCTCACCTCCTAGACCCTAGAACTGAGCATGTACATTGAAATGTACAAATCTGGTGAAAGGTTGTAAGCGGCACCATAATAAAAGAGTTATCGTAGTAGTCAATTTATAAGCAAAAGTTGTAATAAATTTAAATTAAAAAAAAGTGTTATAAAATATTTTTATTGCTTTCATTCATTTTATTTAAATACAAAGCTTTTGCACGACAAATAGTAAAATTAATTATCAAAAATTAAAAATAAATTATAAATCACAAAACTAATTCAATAAATAAATTAAAAATTTCAGTTAATATTTCTAGACTCGGCGAGTGTGAAACTGTACGAAGCAATTCCGATCGTAAATTATGTTACACTTTTTGCAATAGAAATGGGTTCGACCTTTGCAACCAACGAATTTGCATCGTGTCGCTTCCTTTTTCTTATCCACATACGGCAAATGGGTCATGTTATCGTACTGAATATCCTGTACTGGACGAGCCTCGAATCTAGTTCAGATATTAGGCTCTGTATGTTGTATATTATTTTCTTCTTGAGCAGGGCGCCCTCGTTTTCGGCTAGGTTCCGTTATACTTACTAAATAGTATGCAATTTCCAATCTGAACTCCAACAAACCTTAAATTTCCTTTTGAAGATGACTTTTGACATTTTTTTTTCTTCTATATTCTATCCAACTGGCAGAAATTGCAAAATCTAAAAAGTGGTCTATAACTCACAAGCTCCACTTTTTTGATTTACAATAATAAAAGTCCGATAATACGATAAAGACTGGTCAAATACATCTACACTACCGCTCAAAAGTGTTTAGGCACTGTCAAGAACAGCATAAAACATATAAAAACTCAGTAAAAATATGAAAATATTTATTTTTTAGGTACATACACACATTTATTAATGGCAATATACTAAATAACTGTCAAAATTAAAATGCTCATTTTAAATTTTACTTTCATTTATGTGACCACCCCTTGATTGAACAATCGCAGCGCACAGTCGAGTCATTCTCGCAATAAGTTTTGCCAGAGTTTCTGGGGTTATTGATTTCCAAATTGAATGAAGTTTGTTCCACATAAGATTACCTGATGTTGGAGCTGATTGCTGTACTTCCCGGTCTAATTCTTCCTATAGTAACCCAATAGGGTTCAAGTCAATGCTCTGGGGAAGCCTTTCCATAATTTTAATTGTTTCTTCATCCTCTAAATGGTGAAGATAGCCTTTACATAATTTACATGAATGTTTTGGATCATTATCTTGTTGAAAGATAAAACTTTGACTCAAAAGTCGAATTCCTGAAGGTATTGAGTGGTTCTCCAAAATTTATTGGTATCCTTTTTTTCTTTTTGTCAATTTTCACAACATCGCCTACACTAGGACCAGCAAAATAGTCCCAAATCATCACTGAAAAACCTCCATGCTTTACGGTAGCGGCAATACACTCTTTACTGGCACGTTGACCTACCGATCTTCTCACGAATATCCGTCTTCGGGAACCGAAAATTCAAATTTGGACTCATCCGTCCATAAAACCTTGTTGCAATCTTCTATCGTTCAATGTTGGTGTTCACGGGCCCAGTTAAGACGCATTATTAATTTCGGCACTTAAAATATCTTCATCCTTATAGGCCCCATACACCACACAATCATGCATGCGCAATCATGTGGTCGTGCATGCTGATTGACAGTGTATGGTATTGATTGAGTGATTGCGCGTGCGGATTGTGTGATTGTAGATTTTTTTGATATTTTTGTTGTGTGTACATGCAAAACTGCGTAGTATATGTTCAATTTGCTCAGTCGTGTGTATAAATTCGAGAGGGCATAATAAGAAAACGTCAAAATTTATAAATAAAGAGTTTTGGACTGAATTTCTGGAACTTTATAAAAGTTTACCAGCACTATGGATGGTCAAAAGTCCAGATTACAGCAACAGAATTTTAAAAATTTTTACTTATGAGGAAATGGTGAAAAAATTAAAAGAAATTGAAGAAAATGCAAATCGTGACATGGTTGTACGAAAAATTAATACATTTCGTAGTAATTATAGACGCGATTTAAAGAAAGAAAATCAAAGCAAAAAATCGGGCGCTGGTGCCGAAGATATCTTCGAATCGTCTCTCTGGTATTTTGATTTACTCAGTTTCCTCGAAGAGCAGGAAGGAGTTTTGGAAGGGAGATCGACAATTGAGGATACAGAAACCCAAAATGTAAGTAATTTTTTTTTTATTTTATAAATAAAATTTACAATTTTTATTTAAGATAGATGAAATTGTAGATTTACAATTTTTTCGTAAACTTTATTTTGCCATGGTACGGAACCTAACGTATTAAAATATTCGCAAAATTTATTTCGGATGTCTTTTGCTTCGTTACTTCCATTTCGTGCCCGTGTACAGGCAATACTATCCAGTTGATCATTATCGCAACGCCAGTCGGCTTTAACAATTTGTGTTCGATTGATGTCTTCTTTATCGAAACCGTTGTCTAAATAAATGCTTTCTTTTTTTTTCTTAGGTAATTATGCAAATGGCAACAAGCCAATGTTATTGTAGTTACCTTTTCTGGATGTAAGTTTATGGGTTTAAGCAAAATCCTAAATCTTGAAGCTAAAATTCAGAAAACGTTTTCGACAATTCGTCGAGCACGAGATAACCTATAATTAAAAATAATTTCCTCCTCCTTCATGGTAATATGACTAAACGGTTTCATAATATTTTCTATTAAAGGAAACGCATCATTACTAACAAACACAAATGGCATATTTTGATTTCAAAAAATTTTGTTTTTTGAAAACACCACCGTCAGAAGCTCTTCCATTTACTCCAACGTCCACCATCATAAATTCATAATTTGCATTTGTAAGTGCCATAAGTATTATTGAGAAATTTCCTTTATAATTGAAATAGTAGGAGCCAGAATGAGGTGGCTTGGTTATGGTAATGTGTTTCCCTTCAATGGATCCAATGCAATTGGGAAAGTTCCATAATCTATCAAATGATTTTGCCTCTTTCTTCCATTCATCTGGATTTGTGGGTAGCTAAAAATGCAAATAATTTTTAGACAAATTACAAATAAAATTAATTTATATTAAATATTGTAATATTTTTTTTAATTTCAGTCTGACGGTGCAAGAAAAAATGATGGTCCAGCAAAAAAGAAAACAAAAATTACCGATGAAGACAATTTAATTAAATTGGCTTGCGACCACCTTAAAGAAAGCAATAATGATGGGATAAGCAAAGGATGGGCTTCACAATATGCTGAAATGACAAAACATCAACAAATTTTTGCAAGAAAAATTATTTCAGATGTTCTATTTCATGGATGTTTAGGGCATTTAAATGAACACATGACTCGAGAAATACAAAATGTGTTAGTTCATTCAGAAACGAGAACATCAACACCTCTGTGGACCGAAAGCAATTCGTCTTCATTGCCAAGTGCCATGCCAACACAGCGTGTAATATATTTGAATTCACTGGAAGTCTCGAATTTGGAACATGAAGATCAATTAAATGTTCAAACATCGAATAATTATTCAAACGCTCAGCAATTTTTCAATATTTTTGAAGTTTGATTTAAAAACAAATAAATGTACATATACCATATGTACGTACAAATATAAATAGAATACATCTTTTATTTACTTACTTTAATATTATCTTTCAACACCGTACTAATCGCTTCGCATGTTTCCATCACAATCTTTCCAATTGTTTGTGGTGCAATGGCGGTTAAGAATTTAAGCTCCTCAAACGTTTCTCCAGTTGCAAGAAAACGTAATGTTAATGACAAACGATCATTTGGAGAAATAGGTTCTCTCATTTTAGTAGTTTGTTTAATAATCAATGGTTGAACCTTTTCTAATAATTCCAAATAATTGGGTTTACTCATTCGAAGAAAATTATTATAATCCTTAATCGACTTGTTTTCTAATTCTTTTAGTAATTTCGAATGTCCATATTCACTACGTTTTTTATACCACTGCTTCATCCAAAATTGTCTATTTCTTCTTTTAGTTTTTTTCCTCCGCATCGCTAATCCAATTAAAATCGCCACGCAAGCCTCTTCAGACATACTTTAAAACCGATGAATGTGCAAAATGCATTATCGACGTCAATTTCATTTTGTTCTATTTCGATCCGAGTTTTCTTCGCAGGCTTTGTGATTGCGTTGCTGATCCATTCATGGTCACCTTCAAAATTAAACGTCATCACTAAAAACCGATTCATCGCTTTCCATTAGGATAGCAAGTATTTTCTCGTCAGTTAGTTTTGTCGCCATTTTGAGTTTTTACTTTTGTTTACAAATTAAATAGTATGCTTTTTCATATGTAAATATAAGTATACATATATGTAAATGAATATTTTTCATAATTTTTTTATTACCCATCCAGACAAATTTCAGTCACAACACAAACAAAACTTACCCAGATTTTACCGAATTAAATTTGTTACTTCAAATCTAGTTAAGCTTAGTAGTAAGCAAGACACAGACACTTCAATACTAAAAAAACGTTGCAACGAATGAATCTTTATATAGTAAATAGGTCTAACGGGACTTTCGAAAACAAATTTTCCCCAAGTTGTGCTAAAGTGTTTTGTGTGGCGTTTTAACGGACAATGGCAATACCTGGGCCTTTCGAGAGAAAAACTTTCCACAAGTTGTGGGGGGGGGGTGTCGGGGGTTTGGTGTGGAATTATAAAGGATAACGGAAATATCTGGGTTAAATTATAGAAAACTTCTGATTTGATTATTACAATCTTTGGTACGATTTGTACATTATAATGAACAAATCCAATATTGTACATTATAATGTACAAATGCATAAAACAAAATTGTACATTATAATGTACATGCTTTTAACTTGCAATTTTCTACTCTTTTAATTTTGATAATTATAAAGTTACCAAAATATATTTAATATCACTAAATTAATCCCGTTACACGCTTAGTACAACATTTCAAAACTTGTTACTGTTATAATACACATTTAATGAAGATCATGTTTGTCATGCGTCAAAAATTATTGCAACTAATATAAATTTTTTATAATTTTACTGTTAATCTTTAAATTAACACTTTTTTATCGTGTTTTTCATAATAACGATGAACATTATTTAAAAACAGTGCTAAGTAGAATAGCATAAGTTATTGGCGAATTTTTATTTTAAGGTTTTAATATGATGTACATTTTAATGTACATCAGTAGTGAAAAGGTTAAGTGGCCATTGTGATAGACCATGGCTCTTAAATGTCATAAGAGATACAGAGCTATGATATTCAATGTGATTAAGATGTCGCTCAGTTACGCTATGGACTGCATCTACCTTGAATTCGCGGATGTCCTGGTACAGAAAACGTTAGATTCAACTGTGAATTTGATTATTTTCACAAAATGTCAACAACGCTAGAAACGTTATACGGCTACGATTCTATAGAACACAGGAATCTGATCACAGAATAATTCTTCTCACACGAGGATTATAGTTCAAAACAGCTTTCCAGCGCTGGCGATGTTGTTTGCGAAAAAGCGAGCGGACAGCCACTTTGGTTCTCATACCAAATTGAGCAATATGTAAAACTGTTTATGTGGCAATAACCTGTTGAACAAACTAATTTTATTTTATAGAAAAAGATGCACTTCCTTTCGGCAGATTAAACATGTTTTGCAAATCGTATGAAATAATTTCCACATTCTAATCGAGTTTAGCCTAGTCCTTATGTGTCTTTTGCGTTCCTTGGCGCTTCCATTGAGTTCTTTGTGTTTTAAATATTCTGGGTTACGATAGGTTGTACTATTCTGTATTAAAGAGTTTTCTGTATGTATATGTATGGTATTTAATTTTATCTGAATCATTCTTAAATTTAAACAATTTATGGAAAGTCCAGCCTCCAGATATTGTCTTTGCGCATCAGCTCTCAAGTAACTCGAATCATTGCAAGTGTATGATTCAACGTGTGCTCGTCAAATTTTGTTTTAAAAAAATAGTAGATTGTTCGCTGAAATATGGATAATGTGTTTAGAAAAAACGATCGTCCACCTCTTACCTATTGTCGTTTTTCGCTTAACTGGTACCATAGTCACATATTTTGTATAATATATTATTTTTTCTACGTCAGACAATACCTCAAAAGCACTGTTGATTTGTTTTCTGGTTGACTCCAGAAAAAATGTTGAACAAATATAAGCACTGGCTTTGTCACATTTTGGTGCTTTTACGTATTTGGCAGAAACCATTTTGCCTTTCGCGTAGTCCTACATCCCAGTTTTTATGGATATAGGACATTTAAAGAAAAACTGTCATAATTATTTTATTCTGATATTTTGTCCTAATTAAAAACTTATAGATATTAAGTTGCTATAGAAAATTGTACTACTTTGTGGTAAAACATGATATAGGACAATTAAACATAAAACAAAACAAACAAAAAAAAACATAAAATTGTAGTCTATAAGACAACAGTATAAGAAAATATCTTGGAAACTATAAATACAAAAATTCTGATAAGAGATTCCGAAAGAGCATAGTCAAATTAGTAGGACTATACATTTAAAATTCATTTTTGTTAAAAATGGTGTGTAGGACACTTTAATACTCACACGACGAAATGTTGCTACTGTACTACTTTAAATATTCGGTAAACCTCTCGTGTAAAGGATGAACAGAATAGCTCCAAATACGCTACCTTGTGGTATACCTGCTGATATTATTTGAAGTTCAGTGTACTCATTTTCAAGTTTGACTCGAAAGTGTCATTTGCGATGTAATGTTAAGAATTTGATAAAATTGCTTATTTAATTCTCGGTATAGTTTAAGTTCAACCATTGACACAAAACTTTGTTGAACGCTTGGGCGACATCTAAGAAAATGCTGGGCATTTCTGCTTATTCCCAAGTGCATCCTCATTGAGTTGACATCCGTTATTCTGTGAACTTGTTCAACTGTAAAGTGATTTTCTCTAAACCCAAATTGGTGTTGTGAAATTAAACATCTATGCCACTTTTTCAAAAATTATGATTGGACGTAGTGATATACTTCCATAAGATTTTTTGTAGTTTGCTGGTTTACCTGGTTTAGGAATTCTGATTACTTTCGGGACCTTCATTTGACATGAATTATATCTCAGTTCCAAGGCTGCATTAGTTAAACTACTGAAATTACTATTGATATCAGTTTTTAGTTCCAATAAGGACACATGTCTTATGTTAAGTATATCTACTATGTTTACGACCGTTGTATTTTCATTTTCTGTTTGGCTCGGCAACGGTTGAAAAATTTGTTCCAAATGGGCAGCAAATATAAAGACTTTCTGCTGTTACTCTTATAGCCACATGCATTTTTGGTTATTTTTAACCCCTTCGTTCCCTTCTTTCCAAAGAGAGTAATCGTCATCTTTTAGTTACTTTATTAGTTGTTTTAGTTTGTTGCACCTAAAATTGAGGATAATTAGGTGTTGTAGAGTACGAGTCTTTTGCTAGAGTATACGATCTTTCCGTTTCTCTTTAACAAGTTTTCTAACCTCAAGAGGATATTTATGGCTCCTTATGGAGTTGCTTTGAGGAACAAGTGATCTGTCACAAGCTGTTGGATAGTATTATTGAATACTTCTGATTCATCTTCCAGATGAATCTCTGTTATAATTGGTTTGCGAAAATTGCTTCGCTCTCCCACTAAGTTCTTAAATAAATCTCAATTGATTTTGTTGTTTGTCAATTTAAGCAAATTACCTTATTTTACTATCATTGTACTCAGAGTTATGATCACAGGTGAGTGGTTAGATGATAGTCATTGACTATTTCGGATACACGTGTAATCGTCTCAAACTCGTTTTGTTACAAAGAAGTCAAGAAGATATCAATATGTTGTTTTACCACCAGAGAGAAATTCACTGTTGTTCTTGCGAGTTGCATTAAAAAAATCTTTTCCTACCGAGGTTTCAAGTCTGGATCCTCAGTAGGTGGGTATTCTTTCTTTTAAAATCACCGCCTATAACAAAATTTGGTCCTAAGGATTAAAAAAGCCGCCTGTAGTCTTCTGTTTTTAACTGATACCGTGGGATACAGTAGCTACATCTGGGATCTCTATTATTGATTGATTCAACTTTAATCGTTTTAACTTGCATAACTTCTCTTTCAATTCTGGGTTCTTCGTAATGTTTAATATTATCTATGTTTATTCTTAATTCGATTTTTTTTTAATTTGAAGGTCAGAACAAACCTGACATTGGGTGATCTTAAGGCAACCCCTGAATGACCACATACTATACGGGGTTCATGATTTTGGAAGTTATATTAAAATATTGTGAATTTATGACTCTACTAGATGGAAAATCCGTAAGAATCACAACAATCAGTTTCGAACGGATGAGATTATTGATTTGAAAAATCAGTCTTCTTATCATATCGCGACGACTGATGTTGTAATACTTACATAGGAATATTGTCTATATATAGATGTTGTGTTGTGTCGTGACCAGATATCGAGGCTTCTAAAAGAAATATTACTGAAATATTCACACAGATATTTGGAATGAAGCCGGTGTTTAATTTAATTTAATTAAAAAGGCAAAGTTCATAAACCATATTCGGTGTAAATAGTTTGTGTGGTCTACTGATAATATTTGATCTGTCAATTTTTTTAAAGAAAACAGGTCATTTACATTTTACAAAAATTTGGAAACCACGAAAAGTAGAAAAAAAATATTTACCGTTTGACTTGAAAGTCAAAGGCTACTCCGTCAATATCCATTAAACGACACAAAGGCCATTGCAGTGCATCAACAAATTGTTTCATTTCATCTGCATTTTTGTCTAAGCTCACCACAAATGCACTCATCGCATCGTTCAAAAGCTTCACCGCGCGAAGAGGCAAAATTCAAAGCCCATGTACATTGAATGACGATTGTGCAATTAACTTCATTGAAGCTATTCGTCATTGGTATTCTTATATCAAGAACATCCCATTAATAACCTTCTTTATGCGTAAATATTTAAATTAATCAAGAACAATACTTCATATTCAAACATTATAGAAGTCGGATATTTTAAAAGAATTTTCAGGGATGGTGGAATTTCCACAATTCAAAAATTTCCCACGGGATCACAGAATTTTCATATTTTTTGTCCAAGGATATAAAACCAAAATATGTTTTCCAATTAGTAACTGATTTATTGATCTTCAATTCTCAAAGCTTATTCTAGGGAATATAAAAAAATTTAACTGAAATATCGTTTTATTTTACATGTTTGATACATTGAGTGCAACATTTATTTTTACTGTGTTAATCATTGGTATTTACTAAAAATTAATAAAAATTCTATTTTCAATGGGCACGATTACCATTTGCTCCAACCTCCCTTTCCACCACCATAACCACCTCCATATCCACCTCCGTATCCACCTCCGTGTCCACCTCCGTATCCACCACCATATCCACCACTTCCTCCAAAACCACCACCACCATGTCCGCTTGATCCACCTCCGAATCCGCCTAAAGAACCTCCAAAGCCACCTAATGAGCCACCGTGTCCGCCTGATCCGCTGCCGAAGGAACTAGTAAAGCTTGTGGCACTAACTCCACCTCCATGTCCGCCTCCAAATCCTCCTAATCCACCACTACCTAATCCGCCTCCTAATCCACCACCGTGTCCACCACCGAATCCCCCACCGAATCCACCCCCATGGCCACCACCGAATCCACCACCTAATCCATTTCCACTACTCCATGCACCTCCTCCAAAACTGCGACCTTGACCGCCACCGCTGAAACTGCCCCCACGGTGTCCGCCGCTGCTGATTATTCCGCTGGTGAATCCACCACTTCCTTTGCCCAAACCTCCTCCAAACCCTCCGCCTCCGAACCCACCGCCTCCATATCCGCCCCCTCCGAATCCACCACCTCCTAGACTGCCACCTCCAAATCCACTACCACCATGTCCGCTAGAGCTCACACTAGCCCATCCTCCACCACCGCCCAAACTTTGGCCTCCGCCACCGCCATAACCTCCACGTTTGACACGTTCTAGATTTTCACCATCGTATTCGACTGCGAGTATGTTTGCAACCAAGCAACATGTCAGTATCACAAAACTCTAAAATGCAGTTCCATTTAATTAAAGTAGAACAACAAAATCAGATTAATAAACCAAAAGATTAAATAATTTTGTAATTAACGGAAATAAGATGTATAAAATACACAACACTCACTTTCATTATTTATTTAATATATTTTTTTTTTATTACGATTTTTATCTCACAAGACGTGTATGTGCTGTGCTGCTGTGTGCAAATACGTTCACTGCTATCCAAATTAAATTAAGCTATGATGTAAATTGTACAATTTAATTCGTTTATATACCAAACTCAAGAAAGAATTTTACATATCCGTTATTTATCATTCTTAGAAAAAATTCTATATTTGCTATGAGTTTTGAACCCATCAGGATGATAATTTTATAATTTTTATTTCCCGCAGGTATTTCATGGTCAATCAATTCTAATCTCATAAAACAAAAAAAAAACTTCATAAATAAATATAATTCATCAGTCTTTATGATTGCTGCGGTCGATCTTCATCATCATAATCGCGGAATACAATTTATAAATCCTTGGACATGAAAAGCAAAATAATAACAATGGAACTAAATCTAACGTTCTAGCACTAATTGTGCAGTACCAAGTGTGTAATTTAAATTAGTTTTACAAAACTTTCGTTTTCTTTACGATGAGGCTACAATGTAAAAGAATTAATGTGCCAAAATGTTAAGATGAATGTTTTGGTTTCAATAACTTAGATTTTATTTATTTCATTTTTGGTAACAAATTTTATAAACATTTTTGTCAGAAATTTCAGATTAGGTTTCCCCAGTAACATATCTCTACAATTTCTGTTCTTATGTGGATAATTTTAATGAACCGGATATTTGGATTGTTGACATTGCTTAGTGTGATTTCGATACAGTTATTGATTTGGTTAAGAATTAAAAATTCATCAACTGGAACTGTACAGTATTTATGTTGTCAGTGTTGTCACATTTTGCTTAACCTTGAACTGCGAGTATATTGTTTGTTTTACTAGTAATATAAGGTTTGTTTTTAAATGTTTGCGAATCAGAACAAAGTAATTAATTGGAATGTCGCACTGCCAAATTTTTATTATCCGTTGAAATTTTTATAAAAATGGTGACTTTTTAATTACCGTTCCAACAACTCATAGACAACATCGACAACTACTTGTAATTTCGTCAGCAGGATTGAATGATCTTCATATTTTTACCTTATGGTAGTTCATAACAATTACATATAGATGTCTCTATTGTTTATACTAAAATAAGCATGATATTTACATCTTAACTGAAAACTTCGTTCAGAGCTATCAATAGCTGATTAAACGTACTGTCGAAGTTGATAAATCTTAACTTAGCTAAACAATTTTAATTAAAAAGCAAACACGGTTTTGATTTGCAATATCTATGAACGACTAGTATGAACTAATAATTACTATTTTTTTGTAAATCGGAAATTTACAGAATAATTTGGCGAGAAGCACACAGTCTATATTACTGACTAAACTGAATTACCGTTGGTTTGTACTATAGTGATTTATATTCGTTACTGTATCCATAAAGCGTACTAATGCTTGTCTGACCCACGTTGATTTTTACGACTAAATTATGAAATAAACTAAATTATTCAGTAGTTCACAATACGCATTCATAGGTGGCAGTAAAATCAAAAAACAAGTTGTGCCTGTATATTCGAAATACTAAATTGTCGAGTTTTCGTGGATAAAGGAAATATTAAATTAAATTAAAATAATGGAAGATGAGATGGAAGTTGCATTATTTTACATTAATACTAAATAATGACATTTGACACTAAGACTGTGTGCCAAACATAAGGTAAATCGTTTACTACGGTAAAAACCAGTTTGCCATACAGTTTTTAAAAATTAATTGAATTTACCGAAAAAATTACTTAAAATTGACTTTTACCACAAACGTAATATATACAGACGAATTATTGCGAAAGAAAGTTTGGTCGAATACTGTGGCTCCACTTTTCATATTACATTATTTTTTGTAATCTAATCGAGGAACCCCATAACCCTGCCATCTATATATAACTACATAGCAGAAACAGCCTAATAAAACGTTCGTATTTTTTTCGCACCTAAACTACATACACATCACATAGTAATAAAACTTTATGAATGAAGGAAACAATAACAAAACAACACGATGATCATACTGTCGGCTTATTAAAAACGAGCTCTCTTATTCACGGTTTAGTTGTTTTGTGTGTATGTAGTATGGATAATGAATATTTACCCTGGAGATATATTCGACGCGACCGACGTGACTAAGTAAAAATAAAAAGTTAAACTATGAGAATTTATACTAAAGCAATTATACTCGACGCGACTCAGACGTGATAACAAAAAAGTTGATTCAACTTTAACTTTTTGTTGCTGTTTAGTACTAAAGTGACATCTTACAGAAATTTTATGAAATAATTAACCAATTTTATTTTATTTTTGTTACCATTTTGACCTTTTGAAAAAACAACTGCGCGTTTTTCTTTCAAGTACTAACTTTTAATATTTTAAATTTTTATTATTTCGCAAAAAATGAAATAAATATAAAATAAATAAAAAGAAAGTCAAAAGTTAAATAAATGTCAAAAACGTGAATTCATATATTGAGTTTATCTTGGGTATACACGTAAGCGCGTTTTTGACATTTCGAAGCTTCTGAGTAACGTCGAGTATATCTCCAGCATTATAAAAAATAAAATATGCATGTATATCACAACACACGGGTAGAGTAGTGAAGCACGTGGAGCTTGGCCATGTGCGCTATACATGTACAGAGAAAAATAGATTTTAAATAAATTTCGTAAAATAGATACATAATTCTTTTTTCTATAATGTTGCTGCATGTAGTTTTTTGTTTCTATATATAGTTGTGTTGTATGTGGATATGTAGTTTAAATTTTTTACGAACTACTCAGACATATTTTATGGCTTCCTGAATTAAAAAAGGCCGAAATGGGACCTTTTTTAAGTCATATTTATAACAAATTTTCTGACTTAACAAAGGTGTTTTACAAAAACAAATTTAATTTAAAAATGACACAGGGAAGGCATATTTTAAGTCATTTTAAAAATACATTTTATAATTCATTTTCAAAATGACTGAAAATAGCCATATTTTATTTTACATTATAAACATAAAATTTACATTTGTTTTTGATAGACATAGAAATGCATGCGTTATAAGTGGACTTTTATGCCATTTATAAATACACATTTTATGCTTTTTATAAATACACTTCTTAAATCATTTTCAAAATGGCTTATGATATGCATCATATGCATATGTTTTTTTTATTTCATTTTCATTACAGATTTTAAGTCAATTTTAAAATGAAATAAAACGCTGGTTTTAAGTCCGGAAAAATACAATTTTTAAGTCAGCCTTTTTTTAATTCGGGGAGTCATATTTTATATAGTTTTCACTTTTCGTCCTTCGTTTGTTTCCCATTTGATATTTTTGCGAACCATAATTTGCAGGAATATAATGTATTAAAATGTTAACTCGCACAATAACGATTATAAAGTATACGTTATATTATTTATCATAGATCATCGTTTTTTATTTTTAATACAATTTTCATTGAGAATTCTTCTTTTTCCACGTATGTACCTATATTTATTGATTGTTGATAATCAATAGAGTTAAATATGTGTGAAGACAAATGCGCTTCTATTATGTTTGTAAAAACGTGTAAAAATGAGCAATACATCATAATGCCGAGATGCTTTAGTCGGTCTCGGTAATTATATTAATATTTACATATAAATGATAATCAAAAAATATGTGTCAAACACATAGCGATCCTACGGCACGACACGATTCAATTCTGATCTACTGCAAGGAAGGATAAAGGTTTAGTATAGGTTTAATCGAGATTAATGATGATATTGGTCTTCAATAATTGCTTCATTAAATCAGTACCTAAGAAAAAAAATATATATTTTGGATGTATCTAAAGATTTCCTGAAATTGAATACTAAAATTAATACTTTTCTTATTAATCATAAAGAGCAACAACATATTCATATTTGAGGCTTGTAATTGACTCCAGCTTTAAATGGAATTTACATAAAGATAAATTAAAGAAATGCATTATACTATATACTCGTATATTTGCGATAAAAATAACGCGAAACAATTTACCCAAACCAATCCTCAGTATGATGTACATATCATCCATATATTCACATATAGTGTATTTAAACCCAATATGGAGTGGGGCACCAGAATATGTGCTAAACCGCATTTTTAACCACTTGAGTGGTTTGCTCGAGCGTGACTCGGACGCGTAGTTCGATTGTGTTTTGATTTGCCCGAGTCTTGCTCGCGCAAAGCTTGTATTGAAACAATAATTGAAAAATAAAAATTTTGTATTATTTTCTAAAGAAATGTAAAAAAAAACCTAACAATTTATGGACACACTTTCTCACAAAAAGCCGTCACTTAAGTGGTTAAGTTCTCATGATTTGTTTATAATAATTAAATAAAAAAGTATTTCTGTAAAATATTAAATATCTGCGTATTGTTCGATGAACTCTGCAGTGAAACAATAAAAAAAACTGTTAGCCTATTTTGAAATAAAACAAAATTATGGCCTATTCATCGAAGAATATAAGTAAAAATTAGTAACATATACTAATTTTTAGTTATACCAGTTCTTCTATACTTAAGGTTTTATCTAAAATAATTGGTGGAATACAAAACAATCAGTTACTTTTCATCATAGAAAAATACGAATGGATAATATTTGTTTCTTGTTTTAAACTGGTTTTCGGCTAATTGTTTGATTGGTATTTGCCTTTTTATGCGAAGCTGTTTGCAAAATTGCCAAGAGTTATTTGCAAATGGTAGTAAGCAAAAGTTATTTGACAACATAGTAAGGATTTAGCCGCTTTATTTCTAAGGTACACAATCAATTAAATTTCGGATTAATGAGCAAATGATTAGTTCATTGGAACCAATCCAGATCCCAGGGCATCTGAAAGAGGCATATTGCTACTGGATGAGGAATACTAGCATGCCCGGAGGATGAATTTATTTCCTTCCATTTACTGACCAAAACAACGATTGTTTGACTTTGTTGGGGTACATTGTAAAATTGTTTCTCTCTGCCATGCCAACCAAACATTGAAGTTATTCTAAGTCCGAAGGATTTTACACATTCACTTGAAAGCTAAATTTTTGTTTTATATTAATGCTGTGTGCAATCAACTACATTGACTTAACTAAATTCAAACTAGAAGTCCCTGAAATTTAAAGACAGATATCACTAAATTAAAATATTTATTCTGTGTAGTTTATTTGTTAATGTACATGTACAGAAATTTTAAAATCATCCGGAGTACACCATAATAAAATTATGACAATTCTAATCTAATATGTAATCAAAAAGTAATCAAAAAGTAACCACCTAAACTTAATTGCATCAGTCGCGTGCTGAACAATAGCAGAAGCTTCAATATTTGTTTAGTCAAGGCAAATGGCATAAGTTGTTCATTCTAACAACTTTTGAATTCATTAACCACCCACCAAGAATTTTTTCCACATATTAATGTAGTTTCAATTTTCTGAATAATAAATCCTTTTTTGCAGTATTCTACAACCAATGAAAAGATATACACCTAAATTAACGCCTACTTTCGCAATTTATTATATCGCAGATGAGGAGTAATTAGAATAGAAACGCCAGCTAAGGGGCCAATGTTCCAGATTTTCTAATGCCATTCTTGTGTTATTCACTTTCACTTGGCAACAAACGAAAAAAGTTTTTGTCCGGGTTGAATTAGTTAATACCAATCTTTACGATCATTGAGTTATATAGATTTTAATTTAGTTATTATTTAATAAAATATTAATCATTCGATTATGTTGTTATTCGAAATAGTAGATAAATAGCTGAGGATGATGATTTATTAATTTATATAGTTATAATAAATGTTGAAAACAATTATGTCGCTAGCAAAAGCTTGCTGTTTTACATTCTATTTCATTGTCCTAACAACTCAGTTACTATTGACTATTTAGAAGTCTGAAACTGGGTCCATTTCAGGATATGATAAAAACGATGATCTATGGATAAATAATATATCGAAAACTTTAAATTCGTTTTAAGGAAAATTGTGCGAGTTAACATTTTAATACATTTATATTGGTGTACGAGAAAAATTTCGTGGTTTTTTCGGGGTAGATCGCTTTACATTCATAAGTCCCAGTAAACATTGAACGTATCAGGCAACCTTGTATGCATTTGAAAGGTGACATTTTAACTTGCACTTTGACATACAAAACATTAAAATCGGTGAAATGAATAAAAAGTTACATTTTAAACATATAGATAAATAATGAAAAAATTCGTTTACTTTTACAATTTTATTACGACAAAATTAAAAACGCGGCTCAGGCTTGCGAACAAATTGTGCATGGAGAAGGTGCTTTATCAAAATGAGCAGCAAAGAAATCTCGCTTTCAACCTGGAAATATGGATGTGAAAGATGCCCCTCGCTCTAGTCGACCAACCAGTGGTAAATTCGATGAAATCATGCAGAAAATTGAAGAAGACCAGCATATAAGCAGCCATGCCATTGGTAAAGAACACAATATTGATCACAAAACAGGTTTAAACCATTTGAAAATGGCTGGATACAAAAAAAGCTTGACGTTTGGGTACCTCATGAATTAACAGTTAAAAATTTAATGAACCGGATTTCTATCTGCGAAACGCGAAAAGGAATCGTGCATTATGAGATGCTGCCACCTGTTGATGACATATCAGATATATCTGAAATTTTTTTTAATTTGGATGTACCTTTGCAAGAAGCTTCAATGCGGTATATTGTGGGCTACGTAGCGTTCAAAATTTTGAGTAAAATTAAATGTGCCCGTTGTGAAAACATGTTTATCAAAACTGATGAAACTTTAGAGGCTCCGACAGAATATTTGATTAGCAATAAAAATTATGACGATGAAAAAAAGAAGAATCTTAAAGCACTGATTATTATTTCAAAATTTGCAAAGAACAAATTTATTTATTTTCCCGGATGTTTTCAGAACGTGCAAATATGAAAGATTTGAAGAGGAATATTGTCCAACTTTGTATTGTTAATACCAGCAGGTGTTACAAAGATTTGTATGTCGAACAAAATCCATGCCATGAGCATAACAAGGCAGCCTTAAACTTCATGATTTTAGTTTTAATCAGAAAACACTGTACTTGGTTAGCTGAAAAACACATACAAAAAAATTAAAAACCGTACGAAATCCTAATTGACGAATACTATTGCCTTAGACAAGCAAATTAGATTTTTCATTTGAACTAAAAAATGAAAACAAAACAAACTTCTGATAATTCCAATGTCATCGTTGTATCTGTGATTTTTCGATAAACTGCGTATACGTATACGCAAAAAACAAAATATTTTTGATTGTATGCAACTATTTACAGAAAATGAAATCGCAGTTTAAATTTTTACGTTTACATAAGATGAAATATCTGTTTTAGGTTGTATCAGCTATTGCAAAACAAATGAACTGTTTTATTTGAAAGTGGTATAAGTCCACTTTTCAAAAAAATTGAGTTAACGGTAATTTTAGGAAGATATAGACACCTTCTCTCCATATTTATAATCATTCATTCAATAGAGTACGGTTTTCTTATAAAGTAAGCAAAAGAATTTTGGCTAAAAAATGTTATCGCAAAAACTTTTTTTTTTGAAAGTGGAATAAATCCATTCCTAATAATTATAATGGGCAAAAATTCGCTCGTTAAAATGAATTATTCATTTTTTAGTGATCGAACAGTGTTATTTGTAATACTGATCAGTAAGAATAATGAAAAGCAACAAAAAATATTTTGTTTTGCTATTCACTTATGAAGAATAATGTAGAAAGAAGCTATATTCAGTATTCGATCGATCAATGAAGAAAATAATATAAATATTTTATGTATTCACTACTACAATGAATGTTCGCTTTATTGATTGTTAAAGCAAAAGAGTACAGTAAACCCTCGATTTAACGGACTTCAATTTAACGGACGCTCGAGTTAACGGACCTCGATTTAACGGACAATTTTTTTTATTTTCCACTTTTTGGTTATCAATTATGATGGGATTGGGTATGTTGAATGGAAATGAGATTCTTAAATGATTTTGGGAAGAAATTTTGGATTATGGCCATCTGGGACGGAACTTGATCAATTCTTAACCGATTTTGATGGGATTGGGTATGTCGAATGGAAAAAGAACTCTTAAATTATTTATTTAAGAAATTCTGGAATATAGCAATAAAACTCGGTAATTTAAAGTAGGGCGGAACTCGATAATAAGCAGCCGTTTTTCTTGAAGCAAACGGCTAATGATGCTAACATGTTTCCGGTAAGGCTGGATGCTTTAACATCTATCGCCAGTACTTAATCCACCCATGAGCGGCAGATCAACTATTTATGCTCCCCAAAAATCATGTTATGCATCCTACACAAAAGGCTCGGATAAATTTATATTATTCTTATCTACAACCACCTCGAAAACTGTTCACGGGAGCATGGAATATATTGCCTTCTAAGATCATAAGATCTTCAGAACCAACCAAGCGAAAATTTACACTTTAGAGGTGCTTGTAATACAAGAGTGCATAATCCATATGGCCATATTCCAGAACTTTTTCCAAAAATTATTTGATAATCTCATTTCATCCACAATACCCAATTTCTGTCCTAGGAGGTCATATTCCAGAACTTCTTCCAATAATCGTTTAAAAATTCCATTTCAATCCAACATACCCAATCCTATCATAATCGGTTAGAATTGAACAGGTTCCGTCGCAGGTAATCATATTCCAGAACTTTTTCCAAAAATCATTTAAGAATCCCATTTCCATCCAGCAAACCCAATCAGATCATAATCGGCTAAGAAATGTATCAGTTCCGTCCCAGATGGCCATATTCCAGAATTTCTTCTAAAAACTGTTTGTGCATCTCATTTCCGTCCAACAAACAAGATTCCTTGATAATCGGTTGAGATAAACGAGTTCTGCTCTAGGTTGCCATATTCCAGAACAAGTGTAAAATCTATAGTCGATTAAATTTAAAAACATTCGGATTTAACGGACATTCGTATTTTATGGACCACCCAATTAGTCCGTTAAATCGACGTTTTTCTGTAGTAAATCCCGTTCGCTCACACAAACAAAAAATCATCAATCCTTTTAATTTTTTTTATTCGCTCACTATTCGTTTATTACTGATTTACTATTTACGTTTAATACTACTTCTCATTTTAATTATTTAAGATATTTTTTTACATTAAAAAATTCATTTTAGTGAAGCTAATGTCTATAAAAATATGAACATAAATTTATTCTTGTTTTTATTTCTTATAATATGTTATTTTTGAAAGTGGTATAAGTCCATTTGGACCAAAAAAACACGTTTATTTTTTAAATATTTTCCATAATTATTATTTCATAATAAAATTTAAAAAAATGTAAAAGTGTTAACAACATTACGAATTGATTAACGTTTGCCAATATTTTTAAATTAATTCAAATGCAAACCCTTAAATATCTCGATACATGAAAAAATGGACTTATACCACTTTCAAAAATAACAGTTCAAATAATTATATACAAATAATTATATAATGAAATGTACCGCACATGGGTTGTTATTTTATTTTTAAATTTTATTAAAATTTATTTTAATTTTAATAAAACTTTATTATTGAAATTTTTATTTTATTTGTTTTATTGTTATTGAATTTGATTAAATAAATTAATTATAATTTAACTAGTAAAATTGCTGGTTTCTTTCTCTTTATCTAGTGGTATACCAAGTGAAATTTATTGTATATGGACGATTTATTGTATACGGAAACGTCCCCATACATATGTTTGATGTACATTTTCTTCTAGGGATTAAAAATTCAAATTTAATGTCAAATAACCTCACTCTCTTGAATAACCTCATCGCAATTCTTTTTCAATACCCTACCTGTTTAACCCTTTGCCTGACCACCATTAATATTAAAACTTACTAGTCGGACGTTCTGTGCATATCGTTCATAATTTTTCTCGTTATCAATTAGCATCAAATCAAAATATGTAGTTGAAATGTATGTATTAAGACTAAATACAAAATATACCAAAGCATATGTTGTTATTATTTCTGTACAAAATTTATAACTGTTTTTACAGTTAGTAAATATAGGTACATTAATTATTTTTATCAGTTAGTAATGTTCTCAGTCTCAAACAAAATTTTGTAGTAAAAAATAAGGCAAAGTGTATCATCATCACATATGAAGCGCAGGACAGTCAAAGGGTTAACTCATCGTATAGTTAATTGATTATAATAATGGTTGCACAACAAATTCGATATTAAACAAAAAATTATTTAACATAACAATTAAAACTAATTTCAAGTAAAACAACGTGCATACCATGTGTCAGTTTTTGTGTGTATGTGTGTCGAACTAACTGCCGATATTATTTTGTTCGATTCATGGTTTTTATTTTTCGTATACATATAGCTAATACTAATAGTAATTTTTTTTACAATAAATTTTCTTATTGATCCATGGTAGGTATGAAAATAAACAATATGAATATAATTTAAAACAACCAATGAATGGAATAACGAAAATAAAAACAAATAAAAAATAATAATTTACAGTTTTCACTTATAAAATTGTTTTTCAGTTTTTTGTGTATCTGCATACGTAAAAATTGTGATGTTTTCGACTATGTTGATGGTAGTGCCATCTACTAGTAAGTAGATGTCAAATGAATATCAAAATAGCTAATGGGGTTCCTCGATGTAGTTTAAATTTTTCTCACCACACAATTGGCGCAATTATCAGTCAATTTGATAAAACCATGTCTTTATTCGCCAATAATTCGTCTGGATATATTGAGTTTGTGCTTTTACCTTAAGTTTGGCATACAGCCTAAATTGAAAAGTTACCTCGCGACGAGACTTTTCGCTTGCAACCTGGCGGCGAATAGCGTAAGATCACCTCAAAAAATTTAGTTCATAGTGTAGACGAAAAAATCGACCTAACGCACACAACATAAGTCTAACATTAAGTCCCAAACTGCGGACTAAGGCTACGAACCAATAATCGGGTAAATCGTTTACTTTCGTAAAAATTGGATCTAGAACAACAGAATAAATGAATTTACTGAAAAGTTTACTTATGCTGATTTCGATTGAACGAAAAATGTTGAGGGTTAAAATGGTACTCCAACTGCTGTCAAAATGTTCGATTGAATGAAAAAAATTACCACGAGGGTAATATTTTGTTACACCCAGGGTAATTTTCTCTACTCCAGGTTTTTTGATCGAGTAACCCGTTTTTTGTTGTTGTCATACGACATTTTTTTCTATACTTGTCAAAAACAAAATATTTTCAAGCAATGTTAATTCGTTGTTCATCGTAAAGATTTTTTGACATTTAAAAGTTTTGTAGTTCATTTCTGTTCCATTGATACCAAAGGAAGATATAAAACGAGGGTACTATTTTTGGAGTATGAAAATATCAATCGAAATCAACATTAGAATTGATTTTTACCCGACTATTATGGTAAGTAGCCTAAATTTGTAATTATCCACCATCGATAGTAAATACTTTGAAAATTGATAAAACTCAAATTAAATTAAGGAATTATAATAATATTTCAGTGCATTATGTTTTACGCCATCTATTGAGACTTGGTACAAAATAACATGATATTAGTTCAATGTGTAATTTATAAAATTTGTATCAGGCATAACGTATTAGAGTTTTTAACGCTATGTGTCTGACAACGACTGACAACGACTTTAAACTTTTTTATTTTTCAACAAACTAAATTGGTTATTAGTTCATACTAGTCATCGATAGATGTCTCTAATATTCATCAGATCTAACCTGCAGCATTAGTTCAGATTTATCAATCTACAATTAGAAATGTCTTGGAAATTTATAAATAATTTATTAAGCAAATTTAAAATGAAAATCAGAAACGGTTAGCTTTGTGCCATCTATATAAACAGCTGGTATAAATTAACCATCAATTTAGTTAGTAGGAAATTAAGACTAAAAAAAATCGGCGCTAGACACGCAGTATAAACGCTAACTTCAGATTAAACACAAATTTAAGACATTTGTATTTTGGAAATGTTCGTTTGATAACCATAATTAACAGTGCCATTACTATGAAAAGGGTAAAATAATCTAACCATCTATATTTTGCTGGCATCTGCTTACATTTGGCCAAACTAAGAAAAAGCTGGAGTTGAATCAAACTTTAAATGTTCTATTCAGTGAACTTACTGATAAATTAAATTAAAAGTGCAGTTAAATAACAAAACATTACAGACATTTAATATCAAATTGATTCTAGGGCACCTGATCCTGATGTATTTATTCCTTAAATTTAGTAAGCTAATTAAATGTCAACTATGGATAATGAAAATGGATGATAAAATCGGGTCATCATATCAAAAAATATAAAAATTCTTTGTGGCTCAAGGCTATGGTTGATTGGTTGACAATTGCCCAATAGCTATAGACAGTAATCTTTTCAGACCAGTGGCACTATTCTGGTTTTCCCTGGGAATAGGGAATTGGGAAAAATATTTTCATAGCATTTTTGTCTAAATTATATTTTTCTGGCCTACTGTTGGAATTAGTTTGGTGTAAAATTTTTTGAAAAAACGATATATTGGGAATTATTTTTCCCTATAAAAATTTTGTGGAACAAAAATTTCCCTATCAACTTTGTTTCGAAAATATTTACACCAAACTAGTTCCAACAGTAGGCCAGAAATATATAATTTAGACAAAAATGCTATGAAAATATTTTTCCCAATTCCTTATTCCCAGGGAAAACCAGAATAGTGCCACAGCTAACGTAAGATAAAGGAAAAATAATGAGAAAATTTAGTGTATAATGTCCTTTTCTAGATTGTCGACGTTGTTTACATTGTCGACGTCAGGGACGCAAACATCGCTATGTAATTTACGTACTTGATTACGTACCTCGCCAAACCCTAAGCTTCATACTATTCGTGTAAGGTTTTCATTCCCTCTGATTTAGTAGTATTATTTAAGAACACACCCCCGGAACTGATTTTGAATCCTATGTTTGATATTTTCATGATGTAATCTTAGTTCCATTTCCCTTCGATTAAGAAATTACTTAGTTCTGTTATAGAACAAGACGCGTCATAACGGCTAAATCGCAGTACGCCTAAACAAATTCTCCGAAATCATGATCTATTGAAGTCGTCTCTTGACACTCAAAAATCACCCCTCTCCAATTCTTTTATCAAAATCGGTAGTGCTGAATTTTCTTTAAATAAAAATTAAATTTCGGAATTTAGAAATTATCATAATCTATTCTTAACTCACGGAACTTTCACAAATTTTGCTAAAAATCGTTCGACACGAAATAATAAACCCTAAATAAATTCGGAAAATTTGAATGCGTCGCAATCCATTCCTGGCGTTAGAAGCGATTTCGAAAATCAAAGATGCGGACATTAACAGTTATGAGAACATGAAAATTTTAATATAATAGTTTTTACTGCAATGTCGTAGGATAAAATTTATCCATTATTGATTCGTCACATAATCATACACCCAATGCAGCGAAGTACTGATTTTCAGGAAGGCCAGACCTCGAGTTTTCATAAACCTCATAAATTAAATTAAATTAAATTAATCCTTTTGTAGAGAGCTTCAAGTTTTGGTTCATTTTTGAAATTGCGGTTATTTCGCCGCTCATAGCTCTAATATCGTAGGTCAGAAACGTGAGTGACAGCTATTCAGTTGTAAATTCCCGGTGAATAAAATGAGTTGTTTTCATTTCGCTGAATGGGTCAATTTTCGGTTGCATTTTTACCAAAAATTCATCTTTTCCAAAATCACATTCGACGTTTGATGCAGTTTAACAATAAGGTTATATACAAGGATTGGGTACGGTTAGTATATACTCAGTCCTTGTATGCCTCTCAAATATTTCCAAATACATAATTCAATTTTAATTAACGCATTAATTAAGCAGAAATGAAGGGCATTGATAAATTTATTGGCGAATGAGACATAAAATTTCCAGGTAGCCGACAAGTTTTTTGCGCGTAAATAGATCTCATTCATTTGCGATTGTCGTTTACGTTAAACATGTTAAAATTGCTTGAAAGTGTTAGAAAATATGAGTGGTTTGTTTATATGCCAATTGTCATTTGCGAGTTGTCATTGTGGTTTTATTTGTTTCACAAGAGGCGCTTTACATAAAATTTACTATCACCAATTAAAGAATGACGAATGTCACTAAGGTTGGATGTTGCTGTAGATAAATCAGTAAACAAATCGTAAAATTGAAAAAGTTTATTTAAGATGAGACATGTTATAACACTACACCCTACGCTTGGTGATTTTTGATTTTTGGAAATGTTGAACTTTAAGTAATCGGCTAATTTATATTTACATTTTGTGTCCATCTATAATTTTTCTGTATTTATTGTCGAAATAATTTCCTTGACTCACTGTGAAAATGTTACCCGATTTCTATTTTCAAATTTAGGAATAGGTCTAGTTGGTGGCTGCCAAATGTGTTATATGGATAGATTACAATTGAACCGGTGCATTGTTCTGCAGTACGCCTGTGGACATACAGAAAATGTTAGTGTAGGCTCTCATGATAACGAGACCTTTAATTTTAAAATTAGTCAGAAGAGAATATTCCGAATTCCAAAAGACTATCAAAAAAAACATTCCTTTCCGCAGAATCCAGTCTAATTTTTTTGTACTGGTGATAGTCATAATTCTATATATCGAGTAGATCCTTGCCGTGCACAGTCGAAAGCTCCTTGCAACAACCAACATGTTTTAGTGTAGCGTGTGAATAGTTTCGCCATCTATCTATTATTGGCTTTTGACATATTTGAAGATTGTTGTAGGCTATCTTGATCATTTGTATCAATTCGTTTAGTTCTATGTGTCCAGCCATTTGGATGTACCAGTTGAAATATCGAAAAATATGTATGAAAATAAATAAAGAAATCATAATAATTAGTACATATTACTGACACTAAGATTTGATGCATTGCAAATCGTCGTTTAAAGGAGATGGAAAATAAGGTAAGGGAAGTAGAAGCCCGCTTTGAAACACATACCTTGCGAACTTTCGTAGATGGCCAACTTAATAAAACGTTTTTAACAGAAGTGCGGTTCCAAGCTGAATTTCAGCACAATTATTATGTCTGAAAACTGTATCCGCACAAGAAAGGAGCTATGAGTATGAAACATGAATTAGGTAGATCTAAGATATGGACATTCACACGTAAGAGAATTATGCAAAATTGAAATCTAAATTGGCAATGTGCTTCCCGAGAAACGCTACAACAAAACTCGCGAGAAGAACAGAGAGTGAGAATGCAGAAAACCACAAAGTGTACAAGACCAAAAGTAAATACTGAGTCCAAGATCAACAAGTCAGAGACTGCGAGTAGAGAGTCCATGGTAAGAGCGCTCGAAGTACGAATTGGCTTATCGAGTGTAGAAAAGATCTTTATAAAAAGCGCACCCCAAGATTCCATTACGTTTGGTGAGAATAAATATGGCGGTGAATGTACAAAGATCGAATCGTAAAAGAAAGCAACATCACGAGCGCCAAATATAAATCATGTGTACGTCCCTTAAGCTAGCAGAACCCATACAGCAGAACATTATAAGATATTATGGATAATTATAGGCTAATTAAATGCCACATTAAAAAATTGTATGCGCCATCCCTTCCAACTAAAATGCGGGTTCTGCTAACTTTAGAAAATGTTAGCAGAATCCATATTAAAAAATGATTTAAAAACATTTGGAAAATTAAAGGTTAATTTTAGGCTAATAAAATGCCCTATTTAAATTTTTTTTATTCCGCTCGATCTAGAAAATGCAAAAGGCTTTATCATTTCAAAGCTAACAGAACCCAAATCGAAAATCGGACCAAAATCGAAATTAGAACTCAAAACCAAATCTATTGATAAATAAATAATGTTAAGCTCATAATAATTTAATCAAATGCCCCATTGAAAAATTTTGGGCTCCACCCGTGTGGGCAAAAACGGCTGGAGCCCAAAATTTTTCAGTTCATTTAATCTAAAACCAGCAGAAACCAAATCGAAAATCGGACCAAAACCGAAATTAGAACGCAAAACAAGATCAACTGACAAACAATTTTAGGCTCACAATGTGCTAATCAAATGCCCCATTGAAAAATTTTGGGCTCCACCCGTTTTTGCCCAGAATTCAGGTCATTTAATCTAAAGCCAGCAGAACCCAAATCGAAAATCGAAATTAGAACGCAAAACAAGATATATTGATAAACAAATAATTTTAGGCTCACTATCTCCGATTTGATTAGCCTTAGAGAGCCTAAAATTGTTTGTCAATTAATCTTGTTTTGCGTTTTAATTTCGGTTAGGTTCCTATTTCCGATTTGGGTTGTGCTGGCTTTAGATTAAATGACCTGAAATCTGGCCAAAAACGGGTGGAACCCAAAATTTTTTAATGGAGCATTTGATTAGCCCATAGTGAGCCTAAAATTATTTATTTATCAATAGATATTGATTGCAATAGATCTATTAGATCTAATTTCGATTTTGGTCCAATTTTCGATTTGGTTTCTGCTAGCTTTGAAATGATAAAGCCTTTTGCATTTTCTAGATCGAGCAGAACAAAAAAATTTAAATAGGGCATTTAATTAGCATAAAATTAACCTATAATTTTCCAATTGCTTTTAAATCATTTTTTGTTATGGGTTCTGCTAACTTTTTCTAAAGCTAGCAGAATGTTAGTAGATAACGTGTTCGTCCAATACTGATTGTAAATTAAAATTTTAAAATGAAATTTTATGTGGAGGGAAATATAAGCATAACAAAAGCAATTGTAACCGTCGTGTCATGAAAAATACTGCAATTAACAACAGCGGCAATCATCTAGACAGGGGAATTGATGACGTATTATGTTCGCGAATATAACTACAAGCTAAGTAATTTACAATTGCAATACGCATACATCTGCAGATATAATATATAGAAACCTCACTAAGAACTAGTAAGAATCGTCGCTCAAATCGAAGCATGTATCAATTCAGACCTCTAACAATAAAACAAGAAAATCAGCAGACCCAAATGAAATGATACTAACACCAGGTCACTTTTGGTGGAAGATTCATTAATGGCCATACTCAGAACCAAACCTGCTAATGGGAAATAAAACTTCTCTGTAGCGCTGAAAATTTGTTCAAAAAATTGTACAAGATTTATGGAGCAAGACTTCAGAGGCGATGTAAATGGTGAACGTTCCATTTACCTTGTAAACTGTTTGTTACATCACGTGTGCTTTATCACATTTGGTGATATAAATTGTCGTAGATTACCAATATCACATCAATATGTATACATACACCATTACTCAATGACAGAATTCTGATTTGAGCCGCTATAACAGACCGGAACCAACGAGAATGTATTACAAGCCATATTGTTGTGAATACATACACAATTTTCGGTCGACTATATCATGGTATTGTGTATAAATAAAGAAGAAAAAATTTCGTAAATAAAAACGAAACAATGTGTAAACGAAAAATAAAATAAAAATTTGTAAAGCTTTACATTAACAAGTCTGTAATTATTATCCTTATACAGTATACTATCGTTTCTTCGTTTATTAGAAATTTAGAACTAAAATTGTTACTTAAAAGGAAAATAGTCATTTATAATTTTATTTCATTAATAAATGCACCACATTTATTTCAAGATTGCTGAGCATTACAAACATATGGGCTTATTTCTTCATTTTAAAAAATTACAGCACCAAACAGAAATTGCATAACCTTTCTCCTTCACATCAATATCCACACTAAACAAAATAAAAAATAAAATTTTAAATTATAATGAAATCTAGCTCCACCTCTTCCACTTCTATTTTACATTTTTCTTCTATTTGTTATTGTTTTTACTTCTATTTAATGTGTGCGTATATCATGTTGTCGTATATATATTACAAAATTTTGTGAACTTTTCCTGTATTTTTATACTAATACAAATGAATAGATGACCGAAATATTTGATAGGATCGGTGTATACTCGAGTACAGTTCGGCTTGTAGAATACATTTTCGTTGGTTCCGAACAGACTAACACAGAATACAGAACAATCGATCACTAAGGTATAAGCAGAGACAACCTAAAAGAGATATTTCATCCTATATAAATGTAAAAATTTAACCTGCGATTTCATTTTCAGTAAAATGCCGCATATAATCAAAAATATTTAGATTTTTTGCGTATACGTATACGCAGTTTAACGAAAAATCACAGATACAACGATGACATTGGAATTATCAGAAGTTTGTTTTGTTTTCTTTTTTTAGTTCAAATGAAAAATCTAATTTGATTGTCTGTGGTATAAGTATGAAAGTCATATCAACAGAAAGCCAAAGCAATGCAGTAAAAGATCAATCAAGCCCGAGAGTATGTTCAGCCGTCTGATGAACAGACCACTTGAAATAATCATGGCATAACAACAACATGTCATGTAGAGTTACTGAAAGGGATGAGATGGGATAAGATTATCATCTTCCATGACCATTTCATTTGTTGTGACGTCACATTAGTAATTTATTAACGGTTCCTATTCTTAATTCAATTCTTTTGAAACTAAATCTAACCGCAGTTTTAATTTGTTTTAATTAAAAAGCACAAAATACACTTACTTCGGAACAAATGAAAACAACATCAAAGCATCTATTTGACCACTTCGAGCAGTAAAATAAGTGAAATTTGACTAACAAAGTGTCAACGCTGTTTTACATTATAATAGTTGGGGTGAATGACTAACTCGATGTATTAATTTACAGCCGTATTTCGATACTTGAGTCGTTTATCGTGTTCTTAAGAACTAGACAAATCTATTATTTGTATGAACAATTTACCAGTTATCATGCCAATAAGTATCTTGGTTTCGTGTAAATGAGTTACTTGAAGCAACAAGCGAGTCGACTAGCGGAATAAGGCTATTAGGCTCTGTCATGACTGAGTTGGAGTTGAGATAAAGACAGGCGACACACATTATACAGTTAAGCAATGGGTTCGTACATCTCCATATGAACCTAATTTAAGAATCAAGACGGGGACAATCCACCCCGCAAGCAAGACATCGCGTAGTTAGAGGCATTGCTAGGATAAAGATAGACAACCATTTAAGAACGCGATACATTAGATGTGCCAGATTGGACATTACATCAAAGACTGCAAAGAGCGTTAGAGAATTCCCAAGAATCCCTATTCTTGTTTAAAGTGTGCGAAAATGTGCAAAATATTTAGACACTAAGCGAAAAATGTTTGCCTCATTTAATAAATTAGGGTTTGCAAACTCACTTTCTAAATGTTGCGAAGCGAAAGGTGGCATAAAAGACCCCAAATTCACACAAATACTTAAATTTATATTTATATATAAATAGTTACTTTAATTACTTATAATATTTATCAAATATATTTATTTTTGGTTGTTTATTTCCAGAACAACAAAATTTATTTTGTTATTTTTGAAACGTCAAAATTTAGTCAATTATAAACTGGTCGAATTAATAAGCGTCGCGCCATCTAAATGCAAACATTATAAATGCAAAAATAATTTAATTGAGTTAATTAAGTGAAATTAAGATCACGACATTGTGGTTCTTGAATTTGTTGTTTATTAAAATTGTCGAGTGTGAATTACTTATATAGTTAAGTTAAATGTGTTTCCTCAAAATCAATTGCGTTGTTTAATTGACACATCAAAGGTGCCTAAATAATTAAATTAAATGGGCGCATATAGTTCAAGGCGAATTAGCGCAGTACCAATGCATTCTATTGTACATCCTAATACGGTGGTAGTAAAGACAAGTGTTTCCTAAGTAACTACCACTTGATTTAAAAACCCATGTACTAAAATGATCCAATGTGGAGAAGTTCTCTCACTAAGTTTGAGAAGTTCTCATTCTTGGAATGTAGAATTTGAACTGCCCATAAATGTTGTAAAAATATTAGTTTTCGATCGTTTTCCACATTCAAATATATTAATGCTCAGTTTAATGCAAGAAAAACATTACATGATAGGAACCAAGCACAAAATTTATCTACATAAAAAATCTATAAAGAAAAATATTTTTGTTTATGGAAAACTGTTTGCAACTAAAACTGCTACAAATTTTTTTTGGAGATAAAACCAAAAATAAAAAAGTCTATATAAAGAAAATTCTCAATAAAATAAATTTTTCTCACATATAAATAAAAAAATGTTTTTTTTATTTTTATAATAATTAATTTTCACAATATCCTTCTTATATGGTAAGTACATATTTTTTTAATGTAAAGCAGTTAGTCATATGTTTTTCTAGCAGACTGTTAGAAATTATATCGATTTTTTTTTTATAGATAAATTTTGTGCTTGGTTCCTATCCGGAATTCAAAAGTTCAAATACCAAATTTTGAAGTTCCGTTTTTATGTAGTATTTCTTCTTGAATTGAATTACCAATACAAATTCAAGAGAACAAATTATATAGCGAGTTATCACAGATACGGTTTACAGATACCACCTATATACGAAAAGGTAGGCTAAACCAAAATTATCGGTGACTTTAGCCATCTTCCGGTCAAGCGGTTGGATGCCGATTATATAGACTATAGATATATTTGCCGAGGTATTTGCTCTAATAATGACAGTTTAAAAAGTATAGAAGTTGAATTGAACATAAGTGCTACGAAATGTACAGCCTAGTTAGGAACGTTAGTTAATTATTTGGGTTGGTTTGTTTCAAACAATTGTGTACAAACTAATCCGAAGAAGTTAGGAGAAGTGACCAATTACCCACCACCAAATATATAAACTACACGGGAGGTTATCTCGGATTATATTCTTACTTTTAACAGTTTTAAAATCAACCTTTTGTTTGAAAAAGAGACAATTATTAGGTTTTCCAGGAAACGCCGTTCTTCAACTTTAGCAACCGCAGACAGGCAGAAGCGAAGTTTCATTGGTAAAGAATCCAGCAACGAATAGATAGATGCAATGTTATCGCAGAAGCATGAGAATTAAGAACATGTCGACCCTTATCTTATGACAGCCGATCCTTAAATAAAACTTCTTTATGATCTATGTTAATGAACTGTTCCCATAGCGCTACTCTTGAAGGTCTAACACCGCTGTTGAGAAAAAGTATATGTTAGCTAGTAGCCTCAGCAACAAACAACAAATTGTGCTATCAACGGCCGTTTACGAGATAATTTGTAAAAAACCCAGTAGGAGAAATGGAGTATACCTGCATTAATTAACCATTAGCCATGTTAAGAGAACGAGTTTATTGGGTCGAATTAACCTAAGAAATGAGTATAGTTTTCGGTACATATATAGTAACAATTTTGAACCTATAATTAGAATGATACAAATATGACATGTGATCACTGTAGGAAGACTGAATTTGCTTATGGTGATGAACTAATAATCAAAACAATAAAATTAATGTACAAAATGTTTTTATTTTCGTGAAACTTATACCTCATTTGAGGTATGGTAAGTAATTTTGTCTGTAAAACAGACAGGTAGTTTGGTCATGTGGATGTGTGAATATATACATATGTAAATTAAATTATTGAATGTTCGTAAATATGACTCTACCATTTTCCGTATCCGCCACTTGAACCACTTCCGTATCCACCACCGAAGCTACCACCTCCCAAGCTTCCACCACCGTGGCTACCGCCGAAGCTACCACCTCCGATTCCACCACCATGGCCGCCACCGATTCCACTTCCTCCGATTATTCCGCTGCTATATCCACCGCTGCTGTGGCCACCGCCGAATCCACCACCTAATCCACCACTGCTATATCCTCCATGTCCACCGCCTAAGCCACCGCTGCTAAATCCACCATGTCCGCCGCCTAAGCCACCGCTGCTAAATCCCCCATGTCCGCCGCTTAATCCACCACTGCTGAAACCGCCATGTCCGCCGCCTAATCCGCCGCTACTGAATCCACCATGTCCGCCGCCTAAACCGCCGCTGCTGAATCCACCATGTCCGCCGCCTAAACCGCCGCTGCTGAATCCACCATGTCCGCCGCCTAAACCGCCGCTGCTAAATCCACCATGTCCACCACCTAATCCTCCTCCTAATCCACCGCCAAATTTGCCACCGCCGAGTCCACCACTGCTGAACCCACCACCGCCATGACCGCCGCCAAATCCGCCACTTCCACCTCCAAATCCACCACCGCCATATCCACCGCCGCCGCCATGACCACCACCAAATCCACCGCCTAATCCACCTCCTAATCCACCACCGCCATGTCCACCGCTTCCTCCGAATCCACCACCACTGCTATAAATTCCACGTTTAGCACGTTCGGCATCTTCAATTTCGGAATCAGCAGCTAATGCTTTTGCAACCAAGCAGCACGCTAACACCATAAAAATCTAAACACAATTAAATTAAGAAAGGCAACATAAATAAATCGTTAATCAACAAAATCTTGAAACAGATTTTTGGTTTTATTAAAACACTTACTTTCATTGTATTTTTAGTTTTTGTTTAACTATCTCTTATGATGTTTATTGTACAAGTTTTATGAACTTATGATGGCTTATTTTGGAAAATCAGAGCTTTATATATTATTAAGACATCCCCATAAAACTGTAACAAAAATGTTACATTCACATATTATGTATATTATATCGGGATGATGAGGTTGCAGTAGGAAGTGGTAATAAAGCAACACTTTCACGGTCGTCAATTCTAAATTCGGCTTCTGTTACTAGTTTACAGTGTATAAGACGTAACATAAGAAGAAACTAATTATGCTGCATCAGCATGTGCATGCTTGATAAGTCCTCGTTCATGAAACTTCATACGTTCATAGTTTTAGGTGATGGGTTAGACCTCATCAATTTTTAAAAGGTATATACATCGTGACCTGGATTGTTCTTATTTCATACGAAAAACGAAAGCATTTTGATTTCTTGTTTATTCTGTTAATGGCCCTAATGCATTACAGTTAAATATAAAATTGTTACTCTTTCATGAAAATTATGGACCAATTACTCAAATAACACTTATTCTGTACTTTTATTATGCTTCGCAAATGCTAAAGTAATTTGCTTAAATTTTTTTTAATGATCTAATTACCAATTACCGCTAAAAGGTAACGCTAAAAGTATAACACCGCGGGTACGGGTGCGGTAAAACCCAAGCTACTTGCCTTGAGGGGGAAATACCCATGGCAAAGCTTGAAGCGTCTGTTCTCCATGTTAGGGGCGGCTTTTTCTAGTGTCTGTTCTCCATGTTAGGGGCGGCTGTAAAAAACCTGGCAGTAGGTATAAAATGCTAAGGGAAGGAACCCAGAATCTATATATTCAATGGAGTTAACCAACCAAAACAAAGATACGGTGCAGGGAATCGGATGCCCAGTACCGGCGACTCTCGGGAGTGAGCAAGCGGGCTCCCAGTCGTCGAGATCTAGCGACCGCAATGATGTAGTGATTCAAAGCTTGGTTACTACATCATATACAGCTACAAGCAATACCACTGAAGTTGTCAGTCTGGCGGGTGGTTCATCCAGTACGGCTGACGGAAGTAAAATGACCTTTATAGAATTGAACAATCCTTTCTTAAAAAGAGGTATGGAGACAAGATCACCTATAAAACCGTCTACCGCAAGTTCTGTTAAACGATCATTTTCAACTTCAATGTTGAATATGGAACCAAAAGTGGTAGACGACCCGATAAATAAACTCCCAGAAATACACAGCAGCGATACAAGCCTTAAAGAGAGCACTAAACGCAATGTTCATTTGACACAAACTGGCATCGATTGCTATATTACAGTAAAACGGAAAAGGGATAGTCCAAAAGCAGATAAACTTACTGATAAGTAAGAAATAGAACGTTGAAAAATTCAAACTACCGCTAAACAACCGATTTGAAACGTTCATCGAAAAGGATGCGGAAGAGAGGCAAATTGTAAATGCAAATACTCAAGAACAGGCAAATCGAAACTACAAGCCACCTCCAATCTACTTACGCGAAATCGATACACACAAGGTAGTGCAAGAACTCAAATCAAGCGTGTTAACAAATGGAAAAACATTTCACGTAACAAATTTACTTCGAGGCAATATACACGAAGTAAAAATTCAAACACATGAGGTCAACGACTATAGAGAGGTCATTAATTTTTACGATGTTCACAACAGAAATTATTATACATACCGATTGAAGTCTTCAAAGGGTCTTTCAGTCGTTATTAAAGGCATCGATGTTCAAGTTGAAACAACCGAAATCCAGGCTGCGCTTGTTGAAGATGGATTTAAGATACAGAACGTATATAGAATCATGAACCGCTTGAAGCAACCACAACCAATGGTCAAAGTTGAACTGGATCCATCCGAAAGCATTTTGAAAAAGGGAGAAGTTCATCCAATATATAAACTAAAATACCTCATACACAGACGTATAACTGTTGAAGAACCAAAGAAAAGGTCCGGACCAATACAGTGTTTAAACTGTCAAGAATACGGTCACTCAAGGACATATTGCAAGTTGATATCAGTGTGCGTCGTATGCGGCGAACTACACAAAACCAAAAGTTGCCCAAAACCAAAGAACTCTTCAACTGAAAGGAAATGCAGCAATTGCGGTGGAAACCACACTGCAAACTACCGAGGATGCCCAGTCTACATAAATATTAGTCAATTGTCACGTCCCAGGAGGCAGTATAAAACTACAGCAGATGCGCAGAACAATATACCTCCGCATACGCCAAATGACTCTCGTTCGCACAGAACACCAACCAGCAAACCAACATACGCAAGCGTTCGTCAAGGTGAATCCTCAAATGTTGAACCTACCTTGAATAACTGCATGCAAATGATGATGCAATTAATGACAACAATGCAAAATATGCTATAAGCAATGTTACAAAATCAAACCACTATGATCCAGAATCTAGAATGTCTCCGATAAACTATCTGAAGATATGCCACTGGAACGCAAACGGTATAAGCCAACACAAACTTGAATTAGAACATTTCCTAGCTAAACACGAAATTGATCTTATGTTAGTTTCTGAAACCCACTTAACGGATAAACACAATTTCAGAATTAATGGTTACGAAGTTTATGACGGATGTGAAGTTTGTCCTAACTTGTCCTAAACCAACAACAATGTATATAATTAAATTTAACAGTGTAATTTGAGTGTACGTATTAAAGCAATGAAAATTAGTCTGGGACTAGTACTTCTATTAAAAGGTCCACCAACTTGTCATTACTAATAGTTTCTGTACCCTATTAGCTAATTTATGACGAAAAACAAAGTTCCGCCGATCGTGAAAATTCCCACTATTCGAGTATACGTGACACGGGAAAAGTATTGGTTCTGTTGAAAAGAAGAAAATTTTTTTAGCCTTAGGGTTTAAAACGTCCGCAAATTTATTGATCTATTAAAGTTTTGGACTCCTATGTCTATCTACCGAGCGAGTATGATGACCCGCTGATCGTGGCGGTTCCCGCTATTCGAATATAGGTTACACGGGAAAAGTATTGGTTCTGTTGAAAAGAAGAAAATTTTTTTAGCCTTACGGTTTAAAACGTCCGCCAATTTATTGATCTATAAAAGTTTTGGACTCTTATGTCTATCTACCGAGAGAGTATGATGACCCGCTGATCGTGGGAATTCCCGCTATTCGAATATATGTGACACGGGAAAAGTATTGGTTCTATTGAAAAGAAAAAATTATTTATTGGCCTTAGGGAACGTCCGCCAATTTATTGATTTATAAAAGTTTTGGACTCCTATGTCTATCTACCGAGCGAGTATAATGACCCGCTGATCGTGGGAATTCCCGCTATTCGAATATAAGTGACACGGGAAAAGTATTGGTTCTGTTGAAAAGAAGAAATTATTTATTGGCCTTACGGAACGTCCGCCAATTTATTGATCTATAAAAGTTTTGGACTCCTATGTCTATCTTCCGAGCGAGTATAATGACCCGCTGATCGTGGTAATTCCCGCTATTCGAATATAAGTGACACGGGAAAAGTATTGGTTCTGTTGAAAAGAAGAAATTATTTATTGGCCTTACGGTTTAAAACGTCTACCAATTTATTGATCTATAAAAGTTTTTGACTCCTATGTCTATCTACCGCGCGAGTATGATGACCCGCTGATCGTGGGAATTCCCGCTATTCGAATATATGTAACACGGGAAAAGAATTGGTTCTGTTGAAAAGAAGAAAACTTTTTTAGCCTTAAAATTTTCTTCTTTTCAACAGAACCAATACTTTTCCCGTGTCACTTATATTCGAATAGCAGGAATTCCCACGATCAGCGGGTCATCATACTCGCGCGGTAGATAGACATAGGAGTCAAAAACTTTTATAGATCAATAAATTGGTAGACGTTTTAAACCGTAAGGCCAATAAATAATTTCTTCTTTTGAACAGAACCAATACTTTTCCCGTGTCACTTATATTCGAATAGCGGGAATTCCCACGATCAGCGGGTCATCATACTCGCTCGGAAGATAGACATAAGAGTCCAAAACTTTTATAGATCAATAAATTTGCGAACGTTTTAAACCGCAAGGCTAAAAAATTTTTCTTCTTTTCAACAGAACCAATACTTTTCCCGTGTCACATATATTCGAATAGCGGGAATTTCCACGATCAGCGGGTCATCATACTCGCTCGGTAGATAGACATAGGAGTCCAAAACTTTTATAGATCAATAAATTGGCGGACGTTTTAAACCGTAATTCTAAAAAAAATTTCTTCTTTTCAACAGAACCAATACTTTTCCCGTGTCACATATATTTGAATAGTGGGAATTCTCACGATCAGCGGGTCATCATACTCGCTCGGTAGATAGACATAGGAGTCCAAAACTTTTATAGATCAATAAATTTGCGGGCGTTTTAAACCGTAAGGCTAAAAAAATTTTCTGCTTTTCAACAGCACCAATACTTTTCCCGTGTCACATATATTCGAATAGCGGGAACTCCCACGATCAGCGGGTCATCATACTCTCTTGGTAGATAGACATAGGAGTCCAGATCTTTTATAGATCAACAAGCTGTCGGAAAAATTTATGAAGTACTTCTTTATAATTGTAATGAAAATTTACTTTCAAAATTTTTGATATTCCATATTTAATTTAAAATGTAGTGGTAGTTGGTATTCTTTTTTTAAATTGAACTGAGAATATAATTTAATAATAATTTACACTGTTAAATTACTTTTAGAAAGAAATTTTGTGTTTAGGACAGTTTAGGACAAACTTCACATGATTATATAGTCGTGTGAAGTTTGTCCTAAATTTGTCCTAAAATTTGTTGTTGGTTTAGGACAATTTAGGACAAACTTCACACGAATAAAAAACACTGCTCCTTTAAATAAACGAGTTATGTTTTAACGAGTTTACATTTTTTGGCAATAGAAAAAGATAAATTTATTCTAGAAAAATTTATGTTTGTGTAATTTTTAATTTCGCGATGCTTGGACTCAAAGCGCATGCACCAAAATAATCTTAAGGGACCTGACAAATGGTTCTCTGCTGTTTGACTCATCGGTTGCATAAGTGCTAGTATTTGGTGAATTATCGTAGGTTGAGCTTGAAGCTATCGGTTTATATGAAGTTTCGTGTAATAATATAAGTAATTCTGTAAAATATAAATTAACATTATAGATCATATTTAACTTTGTATTATATTTACGATGCAACGTAATATAGTATTCAATCAAATATTATATTTAGTAATTAATATCTGTATATGTAATCACATGGGTCAAACGATTTTGAAAATTTATTGCTGAAATAGTATTTAAGTATTCAGACTGAAAGATTTTTTTTTAAATTGATAAAAATTTATCTATGAAATTTAATTGTAAAGTTGCTTTGTAAACTAAAGTCTGGGTGTCGAATTCAATTTTCTTCAATAATACACTAAAATTTCTTTCTTGAAATATAAGATTAAAATTACAATTACAACATATGTATTTTTAAGAGTATATTTTTAAAGTTTGTTAAAACTCGATTTGAGTATTATGGATACGTTAATGTAATGATTTTGTGCTGTGTTAATTATTATGTTAAGCTAGGCGGCAACACGGGATGTCAAGAACTGGTTTCCATCTTCGTTTCTTTTTTCCTTTACTCTAAATGGGAAGACACGATGATTGAAATGAACTTCATGACATCCCGTGTGGGCGCGTATAATTGATTTGGTTATACATATGGAAATAAAATATGGGTTGATTTTAGTTAGAAATATTTTCATACATTTTGTTTACGCCATTCGTCCAGCTTGCCGCGAAATAAAATTTTGAAACCAAGTTCCTCTACACTGCTGAATATAGTATTTATATCATCTACGTTCATGTACGGCAATGCTTCGGATGAAATATTTAATCCTTTAAGAACATAAGGTCTCAATTAATATAAGCAATTTAATGAATTAAATAATAGCAAAAACAATACTTATTAATTTTTCATGCAAATTAAACAACCCCCAACTTTGAAAAATGGTGTACAATTCATCAGGAACGGAAGTTTCTATACTGGCATTCCAAATAATATTCTCAATTTGCGTTGGATCATTTGTACCCGAATTACCCAAATCAAACACATAATCATAATTGGAAGAATCCATTTTGTGATGTTGTTTTATTCGGAATGCACCTTCTGAGATTATTATATATATCACATATATAACATATATAACATATATAATATATATAAAATATATAACTTATATTATATAACATATATTATATATATATATATATGTTATATATATGTTATATATATATATATATATATATATATATATATATATATATATATATATATATATATATATATATATATATATATATAAATAAAAGTTTCAACACGAACTGAGGAAAACGATGGAAATAAAATACAATTTGGGATATCTTCCTTTTTAAGTATTATTGTACGACTACCTAGAAAAGTATTCTTCAAATCGTGATATTATAAAACATGAAATCAAGCATTGTAATCTTAAATGGCGAAGTAGAAATAAAAAAATAAACAAATCTTGAATTTATTCTGATATTGAGTGTTATAATCTAAAATAAAGCATTATACATTTAATTTATAGATCTAATTTGAGACAATCTATACTAGGATTGAGAATATAATCCTCAAATTGAGAATCAATACAAATGGTAAAATTTACCGTTGGTTGTGTTATTAAGCTTATTAAGCATCGATTTTGAATTAAATTCTTTATTTTATTGTAACTATATGAATAAATATTATATGAAAATATAATAATTGTATTTCATTTATAATTAAAAATTAAATTTAATTTATAATTTAAACAGACTTCTAATAATTATAATTTATAATTGTACATATTATATATTATATGTACATATATCCGTACTAAACTGTTTCACGGTCCAACAAGATTTGGAACACATCCCAAGACAATTATGTACATTCTACTAAACAAAGGTTGTAAGACATAAATATAAATTCATGTTACTAAAAGTTCTGAATATATTTCATCCTCGGTTATACTATGAAATGTAATTTTATGTAATATATTTACAGTCAACTCTGTCTGCTTCAAAGTTCCAAGAGACGGAAAAAAAATTCGAGATAGAAAGAGGATTGGGTTTAATTCAATGTACGTATGTATAATTAAAATTGCAGGGCTCTAACTCACATAACTGTTTATTTTTGTCCCTTCAATAATTTTACTTAAATCGGGGGATCCATTTTTTGACCTGACTACGTCATTAAATTTGCTTTCATATAGGGAGGCAAATCAGAAAACTGATAACAAAATCTGGGGATACAGTTTGATGCTGCAGCTATACCTATCATCTACACCCGAAAAATTTCGCCGTTTGTATTAACTCCGTATTATCTTAAGCAATTATGATGGGATTGGGTATGTTAGATGGAAATGGGATTTTTAAACGATTTTTGGAAGACGCTCTGCAATATGACCAATTGAGGTGGAACTCGGTATTTTCTAAACCGATTATGATGGGATTGTGTATGTTTTATTGAAATGGGATTCTTAAATGAGTTTTAGAAGAAGTTCTGGAATATGGCTACCTGGGGCGGTACTTTGTATTTTCTGAACGGATTAACGTTCGCCAGAAAGCTCGATATATCGAATAAGCTGTTTTATTCCAGAAATATTGTACGTATTCACGTCATATATCCGTACACGTGGTACAGACACCCAGTTTATGTGTTGTTATTTTTAGCGCTCGCTCTTGCGAGCAAGCTTATACAAAGACTTAGGCCGTCTGTCTGTTGGCACTATCACAGTAAAAACTATACATACCAGAGAGCTTGCACACAGATAGCTACTACTCTAAAAAGGTCACATTTAAAAATTGGGAACTCTAGGTCAAGTAGTTTCCGCGATATTCAACTTTTTCTAAAAATAGAGGTCACACAGATACGGCTGTCTACTTTTTTTTTAAATTTTCAATTATTATTCTAGGCCAGAAAAAATATTCTTGTACTATTATTACTTATTGCTTAGCAACAAATACAACATACTGGAATCATGAGCTTTTCGTTTCGAAAAAACAACGGAAAGATATATTTTTAGCGCTCGCTTCTAGCATTCAATCATCATCGTCAATTTCAACTACATTGTAAGTAACTTAAATTTAAATTTAATTTTTTTCCTATTTTATCGAGCGCTTGTCGGACAATTTCAATTGTCCGCTTCTACTAGTTCATTGTTCTTACTAGTTAGTATTACAAGTAACGCTGGTCGATCAGTAAAGAGTGAATAATACAATTTAACGATGTGAATTTTTAAACTCTGAACAAAATAGATTCGCCGATTTAAGTAAATTTATTGCAAACAAAAAAGGAAATTATAATAAGGGATTCTCGAATTAAGTAAAACTATTGGAAACAAAAAAGGAATTAAAAAAGTGAGGTCATACGTACAATGTTTCTGGAAGGAAATAACCTACGCGGTACATGTAGAATTCTGGCTAACGTTAATCGGTTACGAAAATACATGGTTCCGTCCCAGGTGGTCATATTCCAGAACTTATCTCAAAAATCGTTTAAGAATCCCATTTCCATCTAACATACCCAATCCCATATAATCACTTAAGATCATACGGAGTCGATACGGCGAAATTTTTCAGATGTAGATGATAGGTATAGCTGCTGCCCCCGATTTTGTTATCAGTTTTCTGAATTGCCTCCTAGTTATAAAACGTGATAAGTGTTTGTGTAATTCTTAAATCATAATTATTAAACTCAAATCATGTATCACATACACAAAAAAATGTTTATACATATTTTTGAAACTTTAAATCATCATACTGCGATCTTTTAAGTACATTTGCTCGGATTTGAGATTAAAAGCATTAAAAATTAATCTTAAATTAAAAATAATATTTCAAGTATTCCATTTTCTCAATTTCGTACACTAAATTTCTGTTTGACTTGATCATAAATTAGGCACAATTTCATAAAACACGTGAAAATATTATTTGGTGCATACAATTCTTAATTCAAAAGTTGTAAATCCGAACCTAAAACAAATCGGTGCATTTTACGAGTATTTCAAATTAAGAATATTATTTTCAATTTATAAAGCCTTAATTGTGAAGAAAATTTACTGTTTGGGTTTAAATTCATACATTTAATTCATAAATCTTCACCATATGTTCTTGAAATTTTAAAAATTTTAAATTTGTGCATTTAAGAATGCACTATTCATAATATTAGATTACGATTTCTCTCAGTGTATGCTCCGAAATATACCTCGACGATTCGCCATTATATATTTTAACGCCTCAAAATAAAAATATTAACTCCAAAGATGTTTATAATGATCTGAATGAATATATCAATCGTCGCCTAGTACCTCGGATATGTTATTAGCAACTATTTTATGTATGAGTAGTACAGCAATGTCTTCATCGACCACACTGAAGCTGCTAAACGTCAAAGTCAAACATTTTGATTTAAAAGGAATATTATACAGATATATTTATATATTTATTTTTAAATTTATTATATTTTAAATATAATAAATTTAAAAATAAAAGTAAATTTTGACTTAATACCAACAATTTTGAGTTTAAATTCGAACAACGAACGGTTGAAATTAAACAAATTATATAAAAAATTAAGCAAATTTACATGCCAATTTCATCAACTATTGTTGAAAATAATGTTTAAATTGTTTTAATTTAATCCTAAATATGTTTAAAAAGTGTTTAAATTGTAATTTATATTGTTTAAATGTAAACACATTTTGTTAATAATTCAACAATATTCAAAATATTATTAATAACTTTTTTGTTTAAATTCTCTCCTTCAAAAGTTGATGTTTATACAGGAAGTTAAATATTTTTGACGCGTTTAAAATTACTACAATAATTGAGTGTAATTAGTTACATCAATTATTGAAGTAAAATTCAACTAAAATTTTTTAGAGTGTACATATGTAAATTAAATTTTTGAATGTTCGTAAATATGACTCTATCATTTTCCGTATCCACCATGGCCGCCACCGAATCCACCTCCTCCGATTGTTCCGCCGCTATATCCACCGCTGCTGTATCCACTGCTGCTGTGGCCACTGCTGAATCCACCACTGCTATATCCTCCATGTCCGCCGCCTAAACCACCGCTGCTAAATCCACCATGTCCGCCGCCTAAACCACCGCTGCTAAATCCACCATGTCCGCCGCCTAAACCACCGCTGCTAAATCCACCATGTCCGCCGCCTAATCCACCACCGCTGAACCCACCACCGCCATGACCACCGCCAAATCCACCACTTACACCTCCAAATCCACCGCCTAATCCACCTCCTAATCCACCACCGCCATGTCCACCGCTTCCTCCGAATCCACCACCACTGCTATAAATTCCACGTTTAGCACGTTCGGCACCTTCAATTTCGGAATCAGCAGCTAATGCTTTTGCAACCAAGCAGCACGCTAACACCATAAAAATCTAAACACAATTAAATTAAGAGAGGCAACATAAATAAATCGTTCATCAACAAAATCTTGAAACAGATTTTTGGTTTTATTAAAACACTTACTTTCATTGTATTTTTAGTTTTGGTTTAACTATCTTTTAAGATGTTTATTGTACAAGTTTTATGAACTTATGATGACTTATTTCGGAAAATCAGAGCTTTATATATTATTATACCCCATAAAACTGTGACAAAAATGTTACATTAACATATTATGTATATTATATCGGGATGATGAGGTTGCAGTAGGAAGTGGTAGTAAAGCAACACCTTCACGGTCGTCGGCTTCTGTTACTAGTTTACAGTTACTAGTTTACTAGTTTACAGTGTATAAGACGTAACATAAGAAGAAACTAATTATGCTACATCAGCATGTGCATGCTTGATAAGTCCTCGTTCATGAAACTTCATACGTTCATAGTTTTAGGGGATGGGTTAGACCTCATGAATTTTTAAAAGGTATACATCGTGACCTGGATTGTTCTTATTTCATACGAAAAACGAAAGCATTTTGATTTCTTGTTTATTCTGTTAATGGCCCTAATGCATAACAGTTAAATATAAAATTGTTACTCTTTCATGAAAATTATGGACCAATTACTCAAATAACACTTATTCTGTACTTTTATTATGCTTCGCAAATGCTAAAGTAATTTGCTTAAATTTGTTTTAATGATCTAATTACCAAGTACAGTTAAATTGTTTGACATGTTCCTTTCATTACATATGTTCGCTCGTTTACGCTATAGAACATGATTGTGTGTGAATTGTTTGACTCATTTTGGGTTTGGACAATCAAATTGCAAAATTTATCTGAGTTTTTACATTCTAAGGTGATTTTAATGTATGTACAATAATCGTTTTACAAGCCGGTTGGAAATTTAAAAAAATGAGACATGGCAGTGCCAACGTTTATTTTGTTTTAGGTAAACGTATAAAACATGTGTACATTTCTCTATTTGAAAATATGAATGAACCTCAATATTTGTAAGCTAAATTGTCTTGTCTAAACTTTGTTATTTGGGCATGCCGCAATATTTTCATTCGCATATTTATAAGCAATTGCAAAAATCCATTGAACTGAATTGAATTTGCATATATGCAAATGATTTGAACAAATTCGGGGCCGTCCAAATTTGCAATAGAATGAATTGCTGAATTAATTATCTTATTATACTGTTGCGATTTGTGAACGGTTTGAGATAAATCTTTAATAAATCCGATGTACCAAAACTCGATTAAGGCAATAAAATAAACTTGTTTTGCCATATACATATTGTTACGATTTTGCCTTGTCACTCAAGGTTCGAATCACTGGATTGTGAATAAATACAACTGCTTCAAATTTGAACTCACACAATTTATTTACACAACACAATTTATTATACAACACAAAATAACAATTAATTATTACAATTATAACACAATTTTTAATTATCACTTTAATAATCGCTTTAATAATCACTTTAATAATCACTTTAATAATCTTTCTATACAGTGATACAGTGAAGGTTAACACTGTATCACGTTTAAAATAATACTCAGTATTCCACGTCAACGCGCGCCTTTATATACCAAAATATTTGTTTCTAGAATAATCCTAAATGCGCATCGAGCAAATATGTTAGTATAGAAATGACGCCTAAATGTTGAGTATAAATATCATAAATGCAATTGAACAATTAATGAAATTAACTTATTCTATTCTAATCTAGGTGTCACCGTAACACTACCACCCACCTAAGCCTGTTCGGATCCAGATCACCTCCTTTGGTTTACCTTTCCGTCCTTTCTGTATGCGATAAACCACGTCGTTCAACTTTTTAATGACAGTGTAAGGTCCTTCCCATGTGGGTTGCAACTTCGGTGATAATCCCTTCTGCCGTTGCGGGTTGTGAAGCCATACCAATTGTCCTTCCTCGAAGCCTTGATTATTTTGCTCGTATGTCATATCGAGCTTTCATTCGATCACTTGATATTCGAATTTTCTCCCGTACAAATTGATGTATTTCATTGAATTCCTCTTTCATCCGGTCGACGTAATCCTGTCCGCATAGAGCTGCTGATGGAACAGCCTCAAACTTTAAATCTCCTGGTAATCGCAGATTGTTCCCAAATATGGTTTTAGCTGGTGTCACTCCTGTTGTGTCATGTACCGCTGATCGGTAGGCCATCAGGCACATCGGTATATGTCGATCCCAGTTGCGTTGGTTCCTTTCCACAACCTTTGCTAGATATTCCTCCAATGTGCCATTGAATCTTTCCACCATACCGTCCGACTATGGGTGTAAAGGCGTCGTTCTTGTTTTATTGATTCCAAGCATCTGACATATCTCCTGAAATACCTCCTATTCGAAATTCCTTCCTTGATCCGTGTGAATTTCCATCGGTACACCAAATCTGCTAATCCAATTGTTAACCACGGCATCAGCTATTGTTGTTGTCTCCTGATTGGGTATGGGGTACACCTCCGGCCATTTGCTGAAATAATCCATTATTACTAGCACATATTTATTTCCGCTCTCGGTGGTCGGAAATGGCCCCGCCATGTCCATTGCAATTCTCTCAAATGGTGCCCCGACATTATATTGTTTCATGGTTCCACGGCTTTTTCGTGCTGGTCCCTTTACTGCCGCACATTGGTCACATCTTCGACACCATTCTACTACTGACTGTCTACATCCGGACCAGTAGAAACGTTGGCGAATTTTGGCTAATGTTTTATTAATCCCTAGGTGACCTCCACTTGCTCCTCCATGATACTCTTTGAGGATTTCCGCTATCCGATCTTTTGGCACCACTACCAACAATTGTTTTACTTTACCATGCGTGCTTTCCCACTTTCGTTTTAAACATCCATTTTCTATGTGGAGGCTATCCCATTGAGCGCAATATGCTTTTACAATGGGAGTTTTGTCAGCTATCTCACTCCATGTGGGCCGGTGTTCCTTTTCTTTATATTTCATGATGGATGTCAGATCAGCATCCCGTAATTGCTCCTTCTTGATCATTTCATCAGTCCATTGCTCCTCAGGTAGCGATTGCATGAGCCGTATTTCGACGATGTTTTCCTTGACCTCCACATGCCGACAATTCTTGCAATTTTCCGCGGGACTTGGTCTTCTTAATAACGCGTCGGCATTTCCATGTGCGCTTTCCTTCCAATGTTCAATATTGGCTTCATCTGTCAAGCTATCACCGCCTCTTTTTACTCTCGAAACTTGGATGGACGTTATGGGGCAATCGGTTGTGGGAGTCAGCTTTTGCTCCTTCAAGCTGTCTCTTTTTAACGACTCCAATGTCGTCCGACCCTCCTTTCTTGCCTCTCTCTGCTGTTCGTTTGGTCTACGCTTCATAGGAGATGGCGATATTCCTCGTTTCTTCTTAATCTCCCAACAGTCTCGTGAGATGTGACCCATTCTATTACATACCCAGCATTTACTCCTGCTACTTCCATATCTAAACCTTGGTGTAGCCCGCTCGGTGTCCATTCTGGAATCGATCTCCACTCGGCGAATTTCCATTGCTGGTTTGACGATGGCCTGAACAGTTTCGTTTGTTAACGCATACGCGATGGTTTCTGTAAAAGTTGTCTTAGGTGACAACATCACCGCTCTGCGTGTCTCAGGATCTCGAATACCGTCAATGAATGCATCTATTTTAATTCGCTCCATGTAATCGGTCGACATATTTCAATGGGCTAAATGCGCGAGCCGCTCAATTGCCGATGAAAATTCCTGTAGCGATTATCCTCCTCTTTGGTATCGACTCTTCAATTCCATGCGATAGATTTCTCGCTTGTGGTCACTTCCGTATTTTCGATCTAACGCCTTCATAATTCCGATGTAAACGTTCCGTTCTTGCTCGGGAATGATTTGTAATGTTTCTGCCGCTTCGCCTTTAAGAGCCACAATTAACGCTCCAACACGTTGTTCTTCATTCCACTGATTCTGCTAAATCGTGGTTTCGAATTGGAACTTAAAAATACTGAAGGATGTTGTTCCATCAAATGTTGGTATTTTTAACTTAACTGCGTTAACCGTCTGAATAACTTGACCTGTTGTTCCATTCGTCTTGACATCTTTGAGCTCCTTCTCGAGACGTTTAAAATCTTGTTCAACCGATTCAAATTTTTGTTGAACTGTCCCTTTAACATTTTGAATTTCTGCGTGTACTTCTGTTTGCAGTTTTTCCACTTTACCGTGTAGTGTAGAAGATAACTCCAGAAACCTCTAGTCCATTTTCTTTTAGCCATCTTCTATTTGGTTTTTAATGTCCGCTCCTTGTTGCTCCATCTGCTCTTTCATTTTCTGGTTCGATTGTTTAATGTCCGCCCTTTGTTGCTCCACTTGTAACATCTGCTGTTTCATTTGATGTTTAATGTCCGCCCCTTGTTGCGTCAACTGTTGTCCCATCAGATTCATAGCAGCCATCAACTGCAATAAATCGAAACTTCCAGATGGGTTTTGTGTTGTTTCGAGCACCGTTTGCACGTCATTTTTTTTCTTGTCCACACCGGTCTCATCCGTTTTTTCCTCCTCGAAATCATACACGTCTGGATTTAAACCTTCCTTCTCCATGGCCTCACGTAGTCGCTCCACCAAACTAGCTTTTGTGCCTTCACTGGCCAAACCTCGCCGTGTCAGTTGCTCCTTTAATTGCGCAAGCTTTAATCCGTAGAGAATCATTTTCCTTATTATTCACAATCCCACCGCGGTCACCAATTGTTACGATTTTGCCTTGTCACTCAAGGTTCGAATCACTGGATTGTGAATAAATACAACTGCTTCAAATTTGAACTCACACAATTTATTTACACAACACAAAATTCACAATTAATTATTATAATTATAACACACTTTTTAATTATTACTTTAATAATCGCTTTAATAATCACTTTAATAATCTTTCTATTTAACCTTCACTGTATCACGTTTAAAATAAGACTCAGCATTCCACGTCAATGCGCGCCTTTATATACCAAAATATTTGTTTCTAGAATAATCCTAAATGCACATCGAGCAAATATGTTAGTATAGAAATGACGCCTAAATGTTGAGTATAAATCATAAATGCAATTGAACAATTAATGAAATTAACTTATTCTATTCTAATCTAGGTGTCACCGTAACAATATTGAAAAATTAGAGACCAAATCAATGTACGACGAAATACTACGAATTTTAGTTGCGTAGTCGTGGGTTAAAATCTCAAAATTTATTACCGGAAAATCAGAACCATTCACTCTATATAAAAGTACTCGTTCGTATACTATTAAAGGGTCTTTGCTATCTTGGTTGAAAATATAATATGTAATACCAAAAATTAATATGCTTCAGGCGAAAGTCGCCAGTTCAAAGTATTTTTTATACCAAAAATATCTCGTTCGTTGCTTTATTAAAATATTCATGTTTTTATTTAATATATTTTGTAACATGCATTTCAATCGGATCCCATTTGTAATACGATATTTTAAAACGCGAATTATCAAAACGCGATATTTCAAAACGCGATAATTCAAAACGCTATACGGTACAAAACGCGATATGGTACAAAACGTGATACTTATTTCAAAATGCGATATTTCAAAACGCGATAGAGTACAAAACGCGAGATGGTACAAAACGGGAGTTTAGAATCGGGTTATATCAGGCGGGTGAAGGGGAAATTTACTTTCTGTTTATAGCAATTTAAAAATCGATAGGAGCGAGAGTATATTTGATTGGTATCAATCGGGTCGCTGCGCTTCCGTCGCTTCGCAATGCACATTCTGTACCATAATACGTTTTGTCATATCTCGTTTCGAAATATCGCGTTTTAAAATATCGCGTTTCGATTGAACCCGATTTCAATCATCAGCTGCTCAAATTACAAATTTTTATGGTTGTAGATTTCAAATATTTTCATGGGAAGTTGAATGGAAAATCCGAATGTTCAGAAGTGATTTAGGTCATAGTTTTGTACAGATTTTGTCCAAATACCAAATGTTGGGGACCAGAAAACGTAAAAATGAAGTGAAATTTTAGCCAGAACTCCAAAAAAGAATTAGGAGAAGTTGGTGGAAATTTTGTTTGCATGTATGTATGTTGTGTAAAGCACTTAAAACATTAAATATTTATTTATTTTACTAGCTTACCCGGCGAACTTCGTACCGCCTCAAAATCAATAAATGTTATGTTTAAAGTTATTATAGCTTAATTAAATTGAGTTTTTTATTAAGATAAAATGAATTTCTTTCTCTCTCTCTGGCACTATATCCCATCAAGAGATTTGGCCGCCTCAAATGAGGTTTCATAATCATATTTTCATTTCGCATAATGAGTGATTAATTCATTGATCCTAAACCACCCGTGCAATTTTTTCCTTGTCACTACCGGGAATTGAACCCGAGACCTTCGGGGCGGATAAAATGAATACTCCAAATTAATTAAATTCAATCAAAATGAAATATATTTTAATTACATTGAAATGAATGTAATTCACGTGGCAGCAAGGCTTTCGTTTTATTGAATTGATTCGAAATGATTCGCGTAGCATTGTTGCACTACTTCCTTTTAAACTATTTCTTGAGTAGGTTGCAATAGGGTCGATTCCCTTCAGTAAAACATCTTGTGATATACGACATTTTTTGTTTTATTGTCAGGTGCGAGAACGAACAAAGCGCATGGTTTACCGACACGTGAACATGCTATGTACAATTGGCCGTGAGAGAAACATTCATTTTCTAGATTCAGGTCACAAACACTCAAGGATGGGCCTTGTGATTTGTTGATCGTCATGGCGAATGCAAGACCAATCGGAAATGGAATTCGTTTAAACTCGAATGGCATATCGGTTGGAATCATCAGAATTCTCGGAATGAGAACTTCCTCACCTTTGAACTTTCCTTGAGATTTCTCAAAATAAAACGTGTTCCGTTTTATAGTTTTGGTTGATTCAGGTTTCGTAGCATGATGATTACCGGCAACACACCAACTTTCAGTTGTAAATTGTGTGGTGGCAAGCCAGCCAGATCCAATGAGTTTAAAAATTCAGTTGGACAGTTGGTCGATTCGTCTTTGTTTGTCACACAGTCGATAGATTTGAAGGAATGAAGTGGACCGACGATTAGATTTTGAATTGTGAAATTTAAGTGATCCCCATTTTTGTTCTTTGCCGCAAGAATTACTCGTTCACTCACCCAATTGTGATTTTTGTGGTTAGTAATATTGTTCAGGAACACTTTGTTGATGAGCTCGTCCTTCGTTGAAACAAAATTCAAAAGTTCTGAGGAAACGAAATCAATCTGTTCGATTCGTCGACCGGAACACGAAGTTTCATCACATAGCGCCACGCAGAGTCGATGATTTCATCGACAGCGGTCAATCTTGGAATCACTGGTATTTTTTGACGGAAATTGCCGGACAGTTAAATCATTGCGCCTCCAAAACATCTTGAGTCATTGCGTAGATCTTTCATAGTTCGATTGAATGCTTCAAATGCGCATTTGTGCGCCATTGTACATTCATAATCGATGATGATTTTACTTGCTACCAAAACTTTCGCCATTGCTGAATGTTTCGCAATATTGCAAGTCGGGTTTTCAGCCGATAGAAGATCTAACGACAATTTCAACGCTGAGCAACTGCTACAGCAATATTGGATCTCGCACGAACAGTGGTCAAAATCAATGATATGAGGAATGCTTTCCCAGTTCCACTGGGCGCATCGAAGAAAAATAATCCTACATTTCCATCAAGAATTATATAGATAAGTAGATGAAATAAAAAAAATTAGCCTCCAGTCGGATTCGTATCCAGTACCTTGCAGTCCAAGCGCCGAAGCTTTAACCACTGCACCACTCGTCACATACTAACTACACCTACAAAATTCATATAAAAAAATGTTTTTTTATTAGATTTTTGGGACATCCCTTTTGAGTTTTTCCGACTTTTCTTTTTTCCTAAACCACCACTGTATTGAGACGAACAAAATAAAAAAAAACAAAATGAACTAAATGTATGAGAAAATGAATTTTCTTGATAAATTTTTATTTGGTGAATTTTTCCGATGTTTTAATAGTTATTATGCTATTCGGAACGGAGTCAAACTCAACAAAAGAAAGATCATAAAAATCGGTCCAGCCGTTCTTCAGTTATAAATGGTGTAACTAACCCGACTTTGTTTTATATATATAGATAAGTAGATGAAATAGAAAAAAAAATTGGATAAAAAATAAAATGGTAAATGTGCATGCAGCCTCCAGTCGGATTCGTATCCAGTACCTTGCGGTCCAAGCGCCGAAGCTTTAACCACTGCACCACTCGTCACATACAAACTACACCTACAAAATTCATATAAAAAAAGGTTTTTTTTATTAGATTTTTGGGGCTTCCCTTTTGAGCTTTTCCGACTTTTCTTTTTTCCTAAACCACCACTGTATTGAGACGAACAAAATAAAAAAAAACAAAATGTACTAAATATATGAGAAAATGAATTTTCTTGATAACTTTTTTGTTGGTGAATTTTTCCAATGTTTTAATAGTTATTATGCTATTCGGAACGGAGTCAAATCCAACAAAACAAAAATCATAAAAATCGGTCCAGCCGTTCTTGAGTTATAAATGGTGTAACTAACACGACTTTGTTTTATTTATATAGATATAGATTATTTATTTCATGTTATTTGTATTAAATTTTCATTTATCCGCCATGTACTATGACGGATGCCTTGTGTGTTTGCCTTTGCTTGTACTCGTTTTGGGTTACTCATCGTATTGTTTCCGTTCTTTCCTTGTTTGTTCATTTACATATTTATATGTTGTTTATCAAGAATTATGGTAGAACAACCGGGTGGCGATTTAGAGTTGTGCCAATAGTTCCGTTGATGTTGCGAGATATTGCGTACGTTTGCGATATATAGTATACGATTAGAATACTAAAGTCATGACGAGTTAGCAGTAAAGTTATGACGATCCATGAAGCTCAAGGACTAACTTCGACAAATGTGAAAAAACCAAATGCTTCAAATCGTAAAACAAACCGAAAAATCCAAGAGAATATTGATGTGAAATTTACTATCAAAATATAAACAAAATGGAAACAAAAAAAAATCGCAGTTTTATAACTTTGTCTTAAAATCAAACTACATATTTAGGTAATTTCTGAAACTTCATTAAAACCCAGCATACTGATAGCAGTACATTCTAAACTTTGGTGTGGCCCTGTAACCTTAGAACCACTACCTCAATAAATAGTGATCATTAAGCAACCTAAATTATATTTTACCATGCAATATAACAACAGATGCCGATTTTTTATTTATGGATGCCATGCTTGGTTATAATTTGAACCAAATAAACTAAATTGCTAATAATCGTGATAGATTACGATAGATTTTACGATAGATTTTATTTATTTATTTATTATTAATAATAATCATAAAAGTGTAAATGACAACTAATGGATTTAATGTCCTTTAAAAGTTCGACATTCACACTTATGAATGGTACAAAACATATACAGCATATAGTGAGTGTCATAGTGACTAAAACTACATTACGCATAATAAACAATAAAATACAAATATATAACAATATAATTAAATTTAATTAATTAATGATGATTGGTTTTATTATTCACAAATAATCTTTAACTGATGATAGCAGATGAGATTTTATCATTCGTTTAAACATAAAAATATGTACAGCATTCCTAATATTTTCAGGTAATTTATTATAAATATATGGCCCAATAAATGTTAATGATTTTCTGCCATATTCCGTTTTAATTTGGGGGCACTTCAACTGACAAGAACCTCTGGTTGAATAGCCATAGATTATTGGATATTGGCTTCAACAACGGAATTGACACTTAAAATTTCTGAATCAGTACAACATTTTGTCATAAATGTATTTGACTTAATTAATTTAATTGGGAGTTCGAAACTCATACAACCAATCAAATACAGGTTCAAAAAAACAAACCGTGGGTTCAAAAAAACAAACCCAAATTTACCTAAAATCCATCACCTGAGGAAATAACTCTAAATTCTAATGATTCAAATGAAAATGTTAACAAACTTAATGACATTATGCTGTGAGGCTTCGATCTTTATATATTTATTTATTTAAAGAAATCCATTTTGTAATATACATGTATGATTTCAGATTATTTACAGTTATAGTTTAAACAAAAATTATATTAAAACAACAAAAAACTTTAAAACAGAAAAAAATATAAACCGAATTTTGGTTTAAACAATAAAAAATTTAAAAAATAGTCTTTAAGGATATTTTAAAGTTGTCCTTTGATAGATTGAAATCAAATAGGTGGTCGATTAAGTTGAAAGATTTAGACATCCTATTATAATGGAGTTGTTTTTTCCATAGTTAGTAGAATGGTTTTCAAGTGCTAAAAATTCATGGTTTCGAAATGTTGTGCATTGCACGTGAATTGATATGTTTTCCAAGATGGAAGCTGAATCAACGTGACCAAGCAAAACGTTACCAATAAAAGCCGCATCCAAAAGAAGTCGTCTATTTTCAAGCGTGCATATTTTGTAATCCGTGCCTCTTGTTGTGTATGGAGGTAAGCGAACAACGTTTTAATGGAATGGTAAGTTGTGGTCGTAACCCCAGTCACTTTTCTTTAACAAAACAATCAGGAGCTTCTTTTGAATGCTTTCAATTCTTTTTATGTGTACAGCATAGTAAGGATTCCAGACCGTTACAGCGTATTCCAGTTGAGATCGAACATAAGCGAAATAGAGTAAACATAAGGTTTGAATATCCTTAAATTCACTTGTCCATCTTTTAACAAATACGAACGTGGCATTTGCTTTCGCAATACAATTTTCAATATGCCTATTGAAACTGGCGTTTTCAACAAATGTAACACCTAAGTCTATAATCTCATTGCCTCTTTGCAGTACTTCGTTGTTGACTTTGTATGAAGTAATAACCGGATTTCTTTTACGATGGAAAGACATGATTTTGCATTTCTTAATATTTAAGTATAGTAAGTTCCGATCACACCACTCACTTAATCTATCTAAGTCTTTTGGTACGAAAAATGTTCACATCATCTACAAATATGAGCACGTCTGATTTTTTGATTATCTCGGTTATTCGGGTTATGAAAACAATAAAAATCCAAGGCCCGAGATGTGATCCTTGGGGAACACCAGATGTAACTTTAATAACGTTTGATTTCTCATTTCCCATTATTACAAATTGGCACCGGTTTGATAGATATGATTTAAACCAATTTATGTAATTGAGAGAAAACCCAAAATTGAATAAACTCAGGAGTGCTTTATGATGACAGATAGAATCAAATGCTTTACTAAAATCTGTGTATCTATGAGTTGTAAACCCAAAAGTACTCATCGTTAGTGTTTCGATGATAGACTGGTTAACTTAGAAAGTCGTAAGTCGAAAGCGTTTGCCAAAATGTTGAAAAGCGGGTTAGAAGCGGAAAAAACTACGTTTCTACAACTAATGAATTTGAAATTTATTTCAAATCAAAATACAGGTCGTATCTTAATCAAATTCAAGAAAAAATCAAATAAAATCCAAAACAATTTTGGAAATACTTTAGAAATAAACGTGAAATTTAAGAATATATCCTGCAAATATCACCTACAACAATACGAGCTCCTTAAACGCAAAAGATATAGCTGACATAATAACTTCTTGATAACATCAACTCTGAATCTTAAAATGTAGTTTTCGGAGTGTAAGTAGGTATATTCGTCGCTTGCAACATCCAATCTCTCGGTATTGGCTAAATGTTTATTTGGCTTTGGGTGATTGGGAGATTGGGCGGGACAAGGAACTTGTGTAGGAAAGGTTAGTTTACTTAATAAGCCTATAGTTTCGAGTTGGAACTAGTGAGACTCATAGCACCAAGTAATCCAAAATTTCACAGTGCAACTTTTGAAGAAAAAGGTGTTAAACACTGTGGAAGTGGTGCGTTCTGCTAACACTTGGAAGGTGCATATGATCAACGCAAGATTAAAACAACACTAGACCAGGTTGTGACGTTCACGCGCTTCGCTGAATTATGAATCTAAGGATCATGCAGCATCCACGCAAGGAGACGAGAGTATGAACAAGGAATGGAAATTGCATGCCCAAAGCAAAAATAGAACACAATAAAAAAAAAATATTTTCAACCAGGCCGTGTTTTCTTTTTTGTTGTTGTCGCACTACTGTTGATGCGACTTGAAATAATTTATTGTTGCTCTTGCCGCTGTTGTTGTAGCTTTAGTTGTTGTTGTGGCCGCTACGAATTTCGCGTGGGGCACTATCGCCTTAGTAGGGACAAATATTAACTCATATAGTTCATGTGGTGTTACATCCCCCAGAATAACCCAAAATTTCATATTTTTGTTTTTATTTCTATTAATATTTCGGTCGTCGGGATCACCAATATAACAGTTTTTATTATTTATTATAATTATATCATTATTAGTTAAATATAACTATTAAATAATTTAATTAAACTATTTTTTTATTTTTTTATCCGCCATTTGTAAGGGCAGTGTTGTTTTGTATTCGTTTGAAATCGTATTCGTAAGAAAGGTGGTAAACAACAAGGGTGGCGATTTAAAAACGAGCCACGTTTTATGTTGTTTACCAGTTATTCGTAATAAATCAACCGGGTGGCGATTTAGGGTTGTGCCAGTATTTCCGTTGAGATTGCCATTTTTTTTGTGGAACGCAGATACATTTAGCCCTGCAATATTAGGTTTAAAACAGCTTGTAGTAGTAATATATGTACGGGATATTAACATTTCTACTGATTCTTGTGAGGTAAAGTATAAAAATGTTCGAAAAACACTGTTCGTTTAAATAAACGAGTTATGTTTTAGAATTTTCCACATGTTGATAAATTTTTCGCATCCTATAACTAAATTTGCTCATCTCCATAAAGCTATATGCACGATATATAACATTTTTACTTAAAGTATCGAGTAAAAGTATATTAATTTGCGCAAAGAATAATATCGGGTGGTCAAATAAGAGTTTCACCATTAGAGTGGCGAATAAAATTTAAATTAAAAAAAAGATTGTTTCGTATTGCTTCATCTGTTATCTGCAATAATTAATAGATTTTATCATTGCAAGCAGGTCTGTCACAATGCAGGTTATTGTGAGTCATCTGTGTTAATACGAGGCTGCCGTGGCGGATGGCGGGGCTTCAATCCATAACGAGGCTTTGTTGTGAGCGCTTTATCGGTCTAAACCCGAAAGTTTGTTGAGCTTATAATCGACAGCACGAACTTAAAATTGCAACTCGATCCCGAATCAGACTGAACGGTTATCCCCGAAAGCAACTGGAAGCTGCTAGGATCGCAACTTAATTAATATATGTACTTTAGTTGGTCTGGACGATACTGGTTTGGTGACATATTCGAAATGATGGTAGTTGTTGAATTATTGTGCTGGTTTCTGACAGGTCAAAATTAGTCTTTTTATTATTAAATGCATTAAAACTCAACACACTGAATAACTGAGCTACCGGAGTATCAAAGTAAAGTTGTGTACTGTAACTCAATTTTGTAAGCAATTCGGTGGCTGCTGCTTCATGTATTTCATTGCTACTAGCAACTGAGGTAATTATTTCATTAGTTGGGATATCGGAGCACAATACCTTAAGATTGCCGATAAAGACACTCTATTTTCAGAACTTGTTCTTCTATATTTTCCTGAGACGTTTTACGTTTTTACCAAAATAAATACTTTTCACCATACTACCATGACTAAAATTATTATAGGGAGCTCTTCTTTGGCAAAACGTTTGTATCCAAAAAATTAAAATCTGGAAGGATCACTTCTATTCTGCTTGAATCTGTAAAAACAAAATTGTTGTAAATATGAAAACTCGTGAGACATTGTTTAGCGCAACCAGCTGATATGACGAACGATGGGAAGACCAACGCTAACACGCCCGGATGTTATAAGAATGGGAAAGTTTGATACAGACCAAGGTAACCTAAAAAGTCGCAGTAGCGATGCTTCAGATGCAGGAAGTTAAGTCATTACAAATATATTTTTGGCAGGTAAAATATGAAGGTTTGATGAATAGCACTACTCTCAACTGCGCAAAGTGGTCAAGTGGTTAAATTGTATTAAATCAAAAGTAATATCAACAATTATATTAGATGTTCCTTTCACTTCTAAAATGCAATGTATAGCGTCCGAATCACCATTTATGTAGACAAAGAAGATACTTTATTTATGGCAATGTAATTTTCGTTTCAGCCGATAACCTTTTGCAATCGCAGTTTTTTAATTCCGCGCTCATGAAACTTCTAACCTTATGAGCAAAAAAGTGACCCGCAAAAATAAATGGCAATCAGGTAGATATCACTTCCCAACCAGCTCAAATAACTTCCCACTACACTGAAAAAAATTTTGTGTATTTTTTTTACGAATATCATTCGTTAACTCGAATTCCTACTATTAATGTAAAAATCTTTATATAAACGTAGAAAATAAAATAAACAAAACAAATTCTACAACTGCATGCATTAATAGTAAGAATCGCAGTTCGTAAATTTATAGTTCAATTAATAGCTTTTTTGTATTGTTGCATTATATTTATATTTGTTGTTAAAGGATACTTTCAATTGTAAAATTGTGTTAAAAGTATTTGTACGAATAGGTTCGCAATAATGAATTTTTATTCCTTAAAAATATGAAATTATACGTAGTAAAGATACAATAGCGAAATTCGAAAATTATGGTATACGAGTATCTTGATATTCATATCGATGTTAACTTTTACGAATTTTATTATTAATATTACAAATTATAATATATAGTAGCTAATTATGACAAATATATAAAAAATTTATAGAACATGTTTAAAAATATTTATTAAACATAGAAGACTGTAACGAACACACAATTATTTACATAGTCTCTTTTTATCATTAATGACTTGAACATGTAGAAGTTGTATGCAATATAATATTTATTAATTACTGGTAGTTCATTGAAGATGTAATTCATAACATATTCATCGAAACGATTCATCTTTTTTTAAATTCGTCTTCTGTTTACGCACATTTTCTTTGACCATAACTTATCTTCGACTCTCTTTATAATTTATCCATCCACAATTATAAAATAATCAAGAAGCACGCGCATGATTAAACTTTAGAACTATATTCGGAAAGTGTGCCTTTTTACGATATAAGTTGAGGATATATTCACATACCACAACCACGAGTAGAACTTTAGGCTTTGTAACCAATGTATTTTAGAGTGTGCAGATAAATTGCCGTTTTGAAAAATGCTGTTTTAAAAAATCCTGTCTTATTTTGAGAAATACAGTTTTGAAATATGTATTTGAGAAGATATCGTTCTATACACCACCCCAACGTTAAATAAAAATTAATTTGTTTGTACTCGTTTTGAAATTTCATCAAATGTTTACGCACTATCCACGAATTAGTTCGTATTATAGATAACGATAGAAAAATATTCATAATATATAAGAAAAGTCCGTATATCTACGAATTAGTTCGTATTATAGATGACGGTAGAAAAATATTCATAATATATAAGAAAAGTCCGTATATCAACGAATTAGTTCGTATTATAGATGACGATAGAAAAATATTCATAATATATAAGAAAAGTCCGTATATCTACGAATTAGTTCGTATCATAGATGACGATAGAAAAATATTCATAATATATAAGAAAAGTCCGTATATCTACGAATTAGTTCGTATTATAGATGACGATAGAAAAATATTCATAATATATACAAAAAGTTCGTCATATTTATATTTTATACGTATTATATTTCATAAAACGGTCATTTAGTTCATTCGTTCTTAAAATTTGTTGCAAGTTTGTTGTGTCTTGGCGGTAAATTAAAAAGAAATAATTTATTGAAATCATAGTGTTTTATTTCGTTTTCATAATTAATTATAAAATAAAAACAACTATTATTTTGTTTGTGTAATAAAATAGTGATAATTTTAGTTGCATATCAGATAAGTATTATATTTAAAGGTATTTTTTTGGATCATCCGCATAGAACAGCATTCATTTTTATTTCACTACGTAGTCACAAAAATTTATTTATTTATAGGCATTTATTATTAAATAATTCTTAAATAATTTTATAGATCCGAAAGTTGACGCTGCTTTGCTTGCTTAAAAAGCACATTAACTACGACGATGTATCAGCTAATGAGTTCGGGAGTATTTGGCAAGATTGTAGCCGATACAAAATTAAGGAAATACAACACAACCTAACATCTCTTCAAAATATTTTAATAAATGAGGAAAAATCAATTAATGAAAAATAAATGAATAAAATCAATTAAAAGGGTTTCGATAAAGGTAAATCAAATTCAGAAATTAACGTGAAAGTCAATTCAATATGTAAATATATAATTCAAACAGTACATTTATTGTAACTCTTTTTTACTTTTAGACGATGCCGCTCTTCAGCTTTTTTGGTGCTTCCATTGATTCCTAACTTCTATTCAAAAGGAATAATAAAAAGGATGATACCGGACGGGAATCAATAATTTACACAGGATTTTCCAGGAAAATTAGATGAAGAAAAATTAGAATGCATTTAGCCATTTTGTACTGGGTATAGGAAACGTGGTGCAGTGTGAAAAATATTTTATGTTCATTTTTTAACAAATCTTACCATATTATAAAACAAAACAAAAATCCTCTAAAGCCAGTCTGATATTACAAGAGCTTACAAGTTACAGTACTGTTGGTTTATATTTTTTATTATCCTAACTGATTATTTTTACTATTTTAATGCTGAGCTGATAGACATTTTAACTTATTTTGTATTATTCAAAGTATATTATTAAAATTGTATTTGTAGGAAACATTGAATAAATTTCTATGTTTCTATTATTTTATTAAGTTACATAATTACAGTTACATAATTAAGTAATAAATCATAAGGTGAAGCAAAACTGAAATTTACAATTAAAAAAATAAAAATATGAATCAAATAAAACTAATAAAAATACAAAAATAGTTAAAATTAATTAATTATTTGAATATAAGTGTAATGGTAATAGCTGTTTTGAATAATTTTTGATTTATTATTTTACTTAGTATTAATTATGCATTAAATTATATTTTACTGTGAATATTTTGTAAAGATATTATAAGTTTTAAAATATGATTTAATAAATAAAACATTCTCGTCTTATGAAATTAAGAAAAACATAATTGTGCTTATTATTCATGAACTGCATCTTATATTTGAATAATCGTCATCAATATATTTACGAAAATAGTTGTTTTATTTATGAATTACTTCACAATATATGGGCATTGTCAACTTACATATAACATTAGTTTCGTAAATATCAGTATTGATACGTATATAAAATGAATTTATTTAGTTACATGTATGAATTAAACGTTAATAAAAATTTTAATTTCCAAAATGTTATGAAAAATTTCGTGCTATCTATGAATTTAATCTTTCAACAAATCATCATTTTTTACTATTTTACAATGCCTTACGTTAATAATAAGAAATTATTCATCCATAAACGCTTGCAATTGCATTAAAATTATAAACTTTTTCGTATCGTATATGAATCAAATCATAAATAGTACAGACTAATTCGTAGCTACAACAATTTATTAATTTGTCAGTTTTATGTTATTAATGAACGTAATTCGTAATATTATAGAACTCCTGCATTGGCGCTGTTTTCACGTATTTTTCGTACTATTAATGCAGCTTTTGTCTCTATAGATGCAGGATTTTTTTGAGTGTATAGTTGCCAATGATAGGTTCAACGGGTTTGATCAGTTGTTAACAGTAAATATTTAAATTGATCATCTAGGTCCAGCCAAAAATATACACCACATTTGTTGGAAGTGTACTCGTTAATAAAATATGATGTAGATTTACTACTTCTGACTGTTAAAATATAACATAAGTAAACATCTCATAATTGAGAATGTGAATGTCTTATCGTGAGAATAAAGTATTTTAATTTTTTGAAATATTGTCGAGTCATTTTATAAAAAACTTACAGTTTTTGACCCCGACTAGACCGGCTCGGCTGCCTTATGGATGAAGTAATCGTAATAATCATGAAGTGTAAAATGATTAATATTAATTTTTTTTACGAACTCCTTGTATTCCATAAGCATTTTCACGATAGCTTAAAATCATTTATCGTGTGTTCGGCTCTGTGTCATTCGATTTCAAGACCAAACGTCGATTAATAAAACTCACAAAAATTATTAATTTGACTTAATATTTCAAAAAATTTACGTTCACCGGTGTTCGACCTTAGCGCACATCTATCAATAAAATATAATTATTTGATTGCGTTTGAACTTTCACTTAGCCAATCGCTTATTATTTAAATATTAAAACAAATAATTTAATTAAACTGTACACGATTATATTTGTGCTTTTTAAATATTATTAACAATTACAATGAATAGGCCAGTGTTGCTGTGTCTTCAATGAAATAAGAGCAGCAGTGTTGGATTTATTAACAATTAACTAGAATCATATTAGTCTTTTCACCATTTCCATCCACCACCTCGTGAACCTCCTCCGTAACCACCGCCGCCGCCGTATCCACCTCCATATCCACCACCGAATCCACCTCCACCGCCTCCACTGCGCCATCCACCTCCACCGCTACGGAATCCACCACCACCACCGCTTCGCCATCCACCACCACCACCGCCGCTACGCCATCCACCACCACCACCTCCATATCCACCGCCGAATCCTCCTCCACCTCCTCCAATGCGCCATCCGCCACCACCTCCACCACTGCGCCATCCACCACCACCACCGCCGCTTCGCCATCCTCCACCACCTCCTCCGTATCCACCACCTCCGTATCCGCCACCTCCGAATCCGCCACCTCCGAATCCACCTCCCCCATGTCCACCACCACCGCCACCGCCATAAATGCCACGTTTAACACGTTCGGCATTTTCGCCTTCAGCATCAACAGCCAGCGCTGTTGCAATCACACAACATGCCAATACCACATAAACCTAAATTAAATAACGAACAAAATAAAACAATAAGTCATAATAAATAAATTTAATTATAATATTGTATTCCTTAACACTCACTTTCATTATTATCGTTTTATGTGCTTTACCGTCTTAAAACGTTTTCGATATACGTTCTATGAACTTATGATGTTTTAACTCGGAGAATTGTTGGTTTATATATCGTTAGCGCATCCCCAGAATAGTTGCTTTATAATAAAGAATAACATTGGATATTTTTACGGGATGATGTGTTGTGTATGCATACTTAGGAAGTGGTATTCATGGCCATTTAATTCTTAACTCAACACGATGAAACAAAACAAAAAACAAACTTAGCTACCTTGGCTATCTATTCGTATGTTAAGAAAATCTAATTATAAACTATAATTTATTATTGTGATCGCAAAGACATCAATAATTACCAAAAATGTAAGGTGAAAATCATTATTCTAAATTTTCGGGCTTATTGAGGTGAGTGACCGAAGAAAACAGAAGATAGCTGTTGATATTTAGTGTGTTAGTTAGTGTATTGATATTTTATGTAAACATTTTGTGATCGATAATGGTATCAAAAATTTGGATATAGAAATTTTATTAACCGCACTCAGTGGCTAAAGGTCAATTTTCCAACTCTAAAGAGGTATCTTTGTAATCAGATCTATCTCAGATTTGTCGATCAGTTTGCGATAGAGTCTTTGAAAAATAATTGACAAATTTACTTAAAATTGTTTTTTACCTTAAGATTGGCACACAGCCTTAGATAAATAAATAGATTTTTACTGTTAATATTACACGACACCGCACGTTTTATGTGTGGTAACTTCATTTTATATGATCAACAACTAAGCAGTGTGAATGTGACGTTAATAGACCAAAATGATTTTTAAATTCGCGGTTATTTCATTGGCAATCTTTACAGTTGAAATATAAGAACATTTGTGAACAGATTTATCATTGCTCAGCTTGAGATCGACGAAAAACTAATCTTTGGGAACATCACTTAAAAGAAGGTAACCTTATTATTCTTTTGCGATGGAATCCATATTTGTTTTCTTGTGATTATTCTAGATACAAAATGCCGCTATAAAAACCTCTTCTTGCTGAATACGCGCATCCAACTGTTAAAGTAGGCGCTGGCTTACTGGATTTCGGAAGGATTTTGTTTGAATGGATTTGCCCTACCTTTTTGCAATATTGGGAGTAACACTAAAAAGGGTTGTCTGAAAATTATAAGAAGGCCTGACAAACAATACGTACAAAAATACAAAATTAGAATTTTGAAAGAACAGATTTTTGAACTTGATATCTGCACTAAATTCATTTTCGACTCGTTTGTCGTTTTTAAATAATTTTTTTATTAATTTTAATTAAATGTTTAAACTTTAATAAATGTGAAATTTAGGGTTATTCTGGATTGATAGCCAGATGGTATTGATGTTTAATAAATGTGTAATTTGTTATAATAAATGTATCGCAACAGAAACTTAACCGATTGGGCGCAGAATTAAATTTAAATTTTCCGCAGAACACGAAAAATCAGTCGTTTTAGCCCACTTATCACTAACCAAAGAATTCTTCATAGGCCTTTTAGGCGCTCTGACCTTAAAAAGTTCAGTAAAACTGCAAGAAAATTGAAAAATCAGCTAGAAGGATAAAAGTTCAATCATAATTATAAATTTGAAATACTTTGTCCACCCGATAGTTATTCTCTTCAAACTTTCTCATCGGCAAAAAAGTTTGTTCTCGCTTGTAGCATAAATCATGGGAACCTGATTCTTGAAATACGATATTTTATTACAGTATCATATTCGACGACCAGGTGTACAGGAACTTAAATAAATGTAATGTGAGGGCCTGAGTCAACGTTGACCCCTACCACTGAAACAAATGAGAACCTATTTTGAAATTGCAAAAACTTAATATTTCAATGCCGAATTTAATATATCCATATACATATACTTCTACCCCTTGGTACAATTTCCTTCCGCAATTTCTCAAGAGCATTAAGAAGTAACAGCTTAAAAACAGCTCATAAATCGATACTTCCAACATTGAAATATTTAATTTTTGCAATTTTAAAAGAATTTCTTCTTTTTTTCGACTTGTACTTCAAAAAAACGGGAGGCATTTGGATGTCATATCCAAAAAGTCAAACGGTACATATTACGTAAGGTCTTAAATTGATACATCATATTTGACATTAAAATATTTAATTTTTGCAGCATCTTCAAAGAATTTTTCCTTTGCACTAGATAAATTGGAGGTGGTATTCATGCACTTATTTCTTAAGGTCATAAATCGATACATCATATCCAACACTAAACTGTTTAGTTCTAGCAATTTTAAAAGAATTTTTCAAGGGGTTGTTTATGGTTTTAAGGGAAAGGTCAAAATTAGAAGTTATCTTAAATTGAGCTCATAAATAGCTCCTAACTCTACAATAAAAATTTAAAATTATTTGTTTTTGGTAGGTAGGCCTCCTCTCACTACATTTATTTAAGTTCCTGCAAACCTGTCATATGTAGAATTTGTTTCTCTGAAAGTTTCTGTCACCTGTAAATTAAGTTTTAATTTAATTTCAATATAGCGTCAGTTGGTGAGTTATTTTCACAATCAAGTATGCCAGCTCCAAGTTGTAACAACCAATCATTATAATCTTGTTTTACGCATCTCATGTTCCCTATACTAAGCTCTGCTTCTTCAGATCTTGATTTTGCTAGTTTTGAAAATACTTCAAGCTTTACTGGACCATAGCAGACCGCTTTTTTTGTAGAACATTAGTTAAAAATGCCGAAGATCATCTCTAGCAACTTATCAGACGTATTGAGAAAACGACTGGAAACTAGATGGCAATGTTATTGATTTCACAAATTACTGGTTTTTAGAGTCGCGATTCATATGTTTCATTAAAGCTTTTCGAATTCATTGTAGATCGGTTGACTGTGATCTTATGATGCGCGAACTCGAGCGTGAAGTACGTACATCGTACTGATTTTGAAAAAAAAAAAAAAAAAAAAAATGTAAGTCAAAATGAAACCACAATATAAAATTATAAACACTGAAAACAGACGAGTGAGAAGAGTGTAAACATCATAATTCAAATCATTCATTATAACAGAAAGAGATGAAAACAGGCGCCATATTTTTCATATTGGATTCAATTTGCAGGGAAGATAGCAATAAACAGAGCTGGAAAATAATCTTTACAATACAAAATAAAACACACTATTCACGTAAATGAAAATTAAATTTTAATTTTTATTAAAATAATGAGTAATATGTACTAAACAAAAACAGTTCAGTTAGCGTTCAGGTAGTCTAACAGCGCAGTAAAAGCACTTGTTTGGTCCGTAATTAAATTATGTTGAGGAGGATCTGATATTTGAAGAACCATGTATCACTATAGTATCGATAATCGCTATTGCTTGGAAGTATATGGCTTCAATAGTTTGCTTACGGGTTTGTCTACGGCGGGAAAATTGTGGTAATTCCGTTGCCGAAATTCGGAATTCGTATTCAATGACGCATCTTCCATTAATATTATGTTCTGGAAAGACTGTCTCTCGTACTGCTACAATCTTCTTTAAAACGTTTACCGAATTTGCTTTCTTTTGCTGCCTAGCTGGACTGAGTATGAGAAATTAAAGCAGATTAGTATATATCAATTGAAAACCAATTTGAAACCGAAAAGCTGATAAGAGTAGACAAATGGTCAACTATGGAATCGACTGAAAAATTTGCTGCTCTATCCAAGTCAATTCTAAAGATGAACAGATCCACTGGCTTTTATTTAAAAAAAAAATAACTATTCGCTTTTGTTTGATTTGACTCTCTTGCGCCATCGAATTTACATTAATTTTATTATTATAAAAAACAACAAGGCTTCTGGTAAAGATAAAATTTCTTGCGAAATGGTCGACTCAATCGGGGAAATCCGTGAAGAGTGGAAAATGGCTGGCCTGTGCACTCAGACTCCGGTGACACCAGTTATAAGATTTTGTCCAAAGTATATCGGTAGCAAAATAATCGATCAAAATAATCGATATACAGTGAGTGCATCTTAAACGAACTAGTTGGGCTTCGATCAAAAAGATCAACGGCCGATCAGACATTATTATATAAGAAAAATATTCACAGTTTTCTTCGCACAGTCTATAATCACGGGCGTACTACGGCATACATAGGAACACGTTATGGGACGTTTTGTCTTGCCTAAGTATTCATTCAAAAGTGTCGGTGCGGCTGCGAATCACTGATGCATGACTTGAATTGCAAGGTAAAATCCAAAGCAAATTATCCAAGGCTTCCTGCTATTAAAATAAGCAGCTCATCAGATCGGCATTCAAATCATCGAAGCTAACACCAAATGAATATGGGTATCACAAGAAAACAAATACATTGAGAATTTATTTCTGAGGAGTCGCAATAAAGAAGATAAATGAATCTAAATTTTTTAGATTGACGCTAACTGAGAAAAATTTAGTTTCTGTTGATAAAGCATCCAGTATCGCTTTCGATCATTCTAAGGAAACATTAAAATCAGTAAGATTCGCAAGATTAGCGCTAATAAACCGCAAAATTTATAAGAAGCTGATTTAACTAGCTTGTTGTAATTTAGCCTTAAATTTATCTTTTATCTCCGATCGAACTAAATTTCTGATGCTCACCAAAAAAGAACGCGAACAACTCTTTGTTGAAAATTTAATTTTTTAATTTAATGAGATAAACGAAGAAAACTCACATGGAATCTGTCACTTTCAGTGAACTGATTTGAGCCAGAAATCACTGAACCTTAAAAATTTATAAGAAAAGCTGAAACCTCATGTTGTCTTTTGGCTCAGTCGTTCCATGTGGGCGTTATCATAGTGATTTCTATTCTTTAGCCATGGATGATCACTCGAGTTCTGATGCAAAATTTGGAATAGGCTGCGCATCGTATAATTTAAGATAATCTCGTAGTTATTTATATAATTTTTTTATAGAACCGTAGATTTAGAAGAAATCCCTGTACACTTCAACCTTTAGATCTATTCAAGATTCCTATCACGTACAGTAAGAAATTAGCAAAATATCGGTATTTTGGCAAAATAATGGGTTTGTTGGGGTTGTTTAGTTTATAGGCTTTCACAAACCTGAATCTTTTAAGAGTGAGGGTTTCACTTGTATACAATATAAGTTCGAATGTTTCCCTCGCTACAGTGATATAATGGTTCCAAGTAACCATTATATGGCGCTGCCCTTGTCATGTACCACGTCGGAGTACAGTCTAGATGCCTGATGTCGCAACTATAAAAACTTTTTGATTTGTCTCGAGCTGATCTCGAGCGATGTTTCATAAGTCCTTATTCCACCAATAACCCAGTGTGGCAGGTAGATAAAGGAAGTTTAGGGGCGCAGCATATCGTTCTCACCGATAATTTTTAAGATTGCAGTTTCCCATGACTTTAACGTCGATCTGTAAATGTCCCAGTAAAGAATGAGCCCCAGGTGAGTATTACTTCATAAATGAAAGGTTTAATCATCAATTTATATCTTTTAAGCTGATTCTTTTCTATTGAGTAGGTTTAGTTTAGATAAATTCTTAATATCAAAGAATTTTTTATTAAATACCAATATGTGGAAATAATATCCTCAGGTTGGTATACAATCAAATGAGTGACTGCATGAAAACCGAGATTTTGAACCGGATTATTATACGGTTTTGATGCATTCATACACTAAATAAATTGCCAACGCTAATGAATGTGTCCGTTGATGTTAACGTATTAAGGCGAGTGGGATATTCGGACAAAATGCAAAGTCTTTATGTGCCTTAAATTGGTGTACTAATTGGTAGACGAACAAGGTAACATCAGAATTGAATTGTTAACAAAATATCATAAATTACGTTGAAACATGGGAACGGCGAAGTTTTAATTTTCTTGGTGCATTAAACAGCGAAGACAGTTCGGAGTACCCGATCGAAATGAAGTACTGCCACATTTTCATCACTGCCAACGGCAAACGGCGAGAATTGGATTCTTAATTTATTAACGAGGCTCGTATCCGAAAGGCCCTTAATCGAAAGTGTGTCTTCCATATTTATCATTTCTGATCGGGTTGCTAAATTTTATGTGTCCACCCGTATTTATGTATATATAAAAAAATATTATTTTGACCCACAATAATTTTGTTTGTATATAAACAAAGAAAAATTATGTTTCTGGTCTTACCTTTAACTTTTTGTAATCACATAATTATAATTATTTAACACAAAAATTCGATTTGCCCTTGCAATGGGTTGGTTAACGACCGTTGTTATTTCTAATTCGTTAGCGTAACGTTTTAGCGCAACTAAAACGAATCGCTTGCATAAATTTTGGAATAAGAATTTTAAAATGAAAAGTGTACCGTCTAAAATTGCCGTTTTCGTTACGCCAAAGCGTGAAGCGTTTTTGTTTTATAAAAGCGAAATATCGTATTTCTACGAAATAGTTTTATACTAGCAGTTATCGGTCCAAAATGACGGAAGTATTTCTTAGAACTCTGTTGTAATTAGTTCGTTTCCATAAAGAATTTACAAAAATTCAGTTCGAATCCATTCAATGTTACCAGTATTCAAAATATCGTAGCTTTAATAAAAACAAACTGCCACATTCGGTATGATGGCTTCAGCCAATGGCCGGCCAGCAATGTTATTATTTCTACATATTGGTATTTAAAGACAAATTCTATGACATCCAAAATGTATCTAAGGTAGTGGATGCAATGCTTTTATTAGAATAATATGTGGACATTTATATCCCGAATGCAGAAGTTTCGCTTGTTAAAATATTCATTTCGATCGGATGTTCTCGCTTGTTGTTTAAACATCAAACTAATAAATATATTGCGCTACTACTGATATTATCAACGGACCTGACTAAATTTTATAAAGCGTTTAGATATCATTGTTATTTCAAAAAGTAAAAACACGGTCAACTTAAAAGTAGCCGATGACGTAGACGTTAACATTTAATCATCCTATTTTGATTGTCAAACGACAATTTCAAAGGTGTACTGTACTAGAAAGGAGAGTAATTATATAAATCTTTATATAGCTTATGCTTGGTTACATAAGTCTTAATCACTTCTGAAGAGGACGTCGCCGTTGTTGGTTATTTTGTTTTCAAATAGATTAGATGGGAGATGAACTCCTGATACTCATCTATTTTTACCGTCTCTGTTGTAGGAGGCTGTTCAACTTTAATGTATAGGAGGCAACAATTATTGTCAATTTTTATTTGCTTCTTACAGAAACCAAGGTAGAAATACATAGTGTACAAATCCAACAGTTGATTTAATCGCAAAGAAAATCGTCAATCATTATTCCAAGATGACTGCAAAGTAAACTACAAAAAAAAAATTGCTTCAATTAGTAATGAGATTAATAAATTATTTAATCTAAGAAGGCGACGAAAATTCCAATTGAATTTGTGTTATTCTTCATAGATCTCGGTAAACTTTGCCTGAAATTGTTGTTTTGTTTTTCCCCGAAAAAAAGTTAGGAACACAAAAATGAACATAGAAAACACTTTGGTTGGCCATTACTGACCGGACAACGAAACCGGTGCGGACGAACATATATACAGACAGACAGACAAAATTTTAAAAACTCAAAAACAGTCATTTATTTCAAGATTATAGACAGACACACCATTTTAAAAAAACAGTTTCTTTGTCAAAATTCCGTTGGAAAATTTTATAATTTTTTTATTTTTATTAAAAGAATTGCAGAGTTAGAATAGCACCATACGTTAAAACCGAGAAAGCTGTAATGGAAGGTGCTTCTTCCGGTGGTTCAATTTACCCCAAAATTCATTGAGACCACTCCTTGACGTTTCATTCACAGTCAATTCATCTGGCCTGTAGAAAGAACACAAACAAAGATACATGTCGACAAAGCAAACACATCAATAACCTCGTTACAATGAAACGTGCACAATCAAGAAGTAACTACTCAGATTCTATTTATTCAAGATGCGGACCGTTAACTGCGCGAATGATGATGCTGTGAGATTGCTAACCGTGACGGCTCCAACGTTAAACTCATGGAACTCTGCAAACTTAAAAGTTATCGAAAAAGGCAAAATCCCACGCTCCAAATTTTCTTCATCTATCTACCATACTGCAGAAATGACACACAAATACGAAAAAAAATCATCGCCTATTGGTGAAGGAGCTACGGAACGAGGAGTGTTACTATCGACGAAAGATAAGGCAAACGAAGTTTTTACGATTAACCACTTTTAATTAACTCAAAAACTCTGGCAAAAACTTTGGAAGATGTCAAATCTTACGCTATTCCCGCCAGAATGAGACAGCATTTGAGAGGAACTATCACGTTAGTTTGAGGGAATTTCCGGCAATGTTTTGCTATTGTTCCATCTGCTGTGGAACTCAAACAACAGTCAAGCTTAAAGCTTGTATTCACAAAACAGCTACAATTTTAAGAAACTGAGTTTAGTAGAGAGCATAGATGTACTGATTAAGACTATAATAATTGGTTGTTACAACGAGGAGCTGGAACACTTAATTGTGGGAACAACGTACCACCTGACACTATTGAAATTTTCAGAAACTTAATTTTTGGTAATTTGCTGACAGAAACATCTGGAAAAACATATTCTTCATATTACATCCTTTCTTTGTCGACAATTAAATTATTTGCCTTTCTTTATTAACAAAGGCGACTATATTTAAATAAAGAAGACGTTACTACAGAAGATTAACTTTCTATTATAATATTTGAATGTTAGAACTATAGGCATGCTACTTTCGGATCTCAACAGTAAATAACGATTATGCAACAGTAAATGATTAGTTATGAAAAGTATGAAAGATAACGTGATTGAGGCGGAAATGTTCACTGGATCTCATAAGGATTTAATTCTAAGGATCGATTTTTTAAATTCCGACCTGAAGCTACCTTTTAAACTTAAATGTCGATAATTTCCTTCTCCTATGACCATAAACACCTCTCAAGATCAATCAATGAGCAAAGTTAGAATATACCTGGCGGAGTTTATAAAATAAAAATCGATTCCTTACAGAGTCGGGAGACTGAAGATCAGGTGAAAAGTATGTCGTAATCAGAAGAGCGCCACAAGGATTAGAAGGCCCCCGTGCCTTGACTCCAGGCAATGGAGTGTTTTGTGCAAAATACCAAGTGAGGATATAGTAGGAATGTATTATGTGTATAACTTAGTTTTTTTTAATTTTCTAAGAGATGGAGTAACTTTAGTACTAAACATTCTTTTTCAATGACACCTACGGCGTTTTAAAGTGTTGACATTCCTCATTAAAATTTAGTTTGTCATTATTCGTGGAAGCGTAAACAACATATTTTCAATCCCGTTTAAACATGTCGAATTTCGTACTAGCAAACAGCATTTGCGGGAAGCATTACTTTTTTGCTTTAATCAAAAGTTAAAAGCTGTTGAAAGTTTTCGTTTGCTTCAAGAAAGTTATGGTGAACATGCACCAACTCAACAAACTTGCGAACACCGGTTTAAACGATTCGAAAGTGGTGATTTCGATGTCAGTGACAAAGAACCTTCTGGTAAACCAAAAAAATTCGAAAATGAAGAATCGGAAGCATATTTAAGGAATAAGTCAGCATAAAGAAGAAGAACTTGCAGCCATAAACAAACGTTTACATGCCATAAAAATGATTCGAAAAGTAGGAAAAATGGGTACCACATGAACTGACTAAGCCAACATTGGAAATCGTTTAATGGTTTGCAATTCTTTGTAGGCAAGACACCGAAGATGGCATTTTGTCTGAAATTGTCAAGTGTCTCAAACTACCATAACCCTAAAAGCAAAAAATCATGGGTTCATCTAGTCGAACCATCCCCATCAACAGCAAAATGAAACATTCATGGAAGTAAGGTTATGTTGTGCATTTAGTGGGATTAGAAAGGAGCTCATAGTATAGAGCTGCTAAAACCCAAACGAAACTATTACTGGTGGACGTTACCAACAACAATTGATAGATTTGAGCCATGCATTGAACGAAAATCGTCCGATTCCAGTCAACAAACTTAGCATAAAACATAAATGGGAAATTGTACTGCATGCTCTCTATTCACCCATCAGATCACTATTTATTCCGAACAATGCAAAGCGATCTTCAAGGCCAGCATTTCAGAACCCACGATGGAATCCATAAATTGCCAGAAAGATGGTCATAAGTTATAGATAGCGATAGAAAATATTTTGATTAAAATAAAATTTACCATTTCTTAGAAATAAACGTGTTTTTCTGCAAAAAAAAAATCCAAACAACTAAGTTATATACTCCCAATAGAATGGGTCGGTCAGACTCATTCAACATTAATTTGAAACTGTTGGTTTCAGCTAATATAACATAATGGAATCTAGACGATCGTTCCTGACAGACCGTTTCCTTTAGTGAGTATAACCAAGCAGAGTGAACGTAGAATCCAAATTAGCACTATCGAACAGAAAGCCTCTCTGGTTAATTTTATTTGTACATGTCTTCCGATGTATGGAGGCAAACTTTGGCGAAACGAACAGAAAAATAGTGGGCGGAAACTGCACATGTTGCGGGTTTTCGAGAGAGTTGTAGCTCACGCAGGTAATAGTTGTTGAACAGTATCCCTCATCATCTTTATGCATGAAAACGCTCCCATCATCAGTGTTGTGCGTCTACGCGTAATTTGGACTCGTCGACTTGTTGGTGTCGAAAATAGTGCAGAAAATTCATTTTGACTTAGACAATATCGACAATTCGTAGAGTATGTATAATATACGCAGACAAGGTAGATTATTTATTTTTTGTCGTTTTCCCGCATTGTTTTTGCAGTACGAGTTTGCCATTTCACAGTTTTCTAGTTTAAATTGCAAATTTTAACTGAAAAACCGTGACATGGCACTGCTAAAGTTATAAATCAATTTTTCACAAAACAAATAAGTGGGATTTGTATATGTTTAAAATAATTCAAGATATTCTAATTTTTAAATTTTTTATTTGCAATGCGATATACTTTTCACTTAAGAAACTCTAGCGCCACATATTACATGCACTAGGTACTGGACATATGGGTAACTTTTTTCTTATCATAGAAATTATATTTTTGGTCAGTTTTTAGACATTACCATTTGGTAATTTCTTTTCGAAAACATAATAATTTCGATAAAATGCTCGAACTAAATTGCACTATTAAAAAGTTTATTTCGAAATTGCCAAAGTCACCTGAAAAAAACAGAAATACTAACAAATCAAAAACCACCATCTTGGTTCAAAATCCGTTTCTTACGTAAAAGTGCAGCATTAAGATATGGCGGTCACGCGAATGGGTATGAGTGTGACAGCTGTTACTAATCCTTTCATAAATTTGTGGTTAAACATTGTATTGCGTGGCGATGATTTTATTCACTAAAATACCGTTTAAGCCAAGGTTTAGCTACAGTGGGTCACAGCCAAAATGATGCAAGCAATTTTTATTTTTTTTAAACTAAATATCCAAAAAACAATAATAACTATCTACTTTTAATTAACATTTTTTATAAGCTTCAGTAGTAATTGTTAATTTCATAAAACAAAACAAACAAAAAATTTCAATTTATAACAAAAAAGTAACAAAAAACAAAATTTCTACGTAAAAACATGTCACAGCTAAAATGATGCACTCTCTTTGTTTTGACAATGGCCGTACTTTTCCTACATAAAACAAAATTTTCAACGAAAACAATTTTGAGTATCAGTTTTAAGCAACTTTTTGTGCAATTATAGTCAATATTGTGCGTCAATATAGGCAAATAAGTGAAATTTTGTAATAATTGAAAAAAATGGGTCGCCTCAGAAGTATTGAAATGTGTGAATTAGTTATTAAACACTTTAAAGATGGCAAAATATACAAAAAATTGCAGAAATGGTGAAAACAAGTTCTCTATCATATTATCGAACGCTTCATTTATCAACACCGTGTTGAAAATAAGCTTAGAAAAGGATACAATAAAATATTTTCCAGAAAAGATTTCGATGGACTGTCCGAAAAATGAAAGAAAACCACAATTAAGTGATCCAAAGTGGGCCGAGGAGGCTGAAAATATTAACATAAAAAATGTCATCCAGAAACAATACGCAGAATATTAAGAGGACCAAATTTTCATGGCAGAACAATGCGGAAAAAGCCATACATCAGTGAAGTTAATCTTAAGGCTATAATTAAATTAGCCCAAGACCATAAAAGCAGAGATGAAACATTCTGGAACACTGTTTTATTTGCTGATGAAAGCAAATTTAACCTTTTTAGATCAAATGGAAGAAACTACGTATGGAGAAAGACTAATACGGAGATAGCAGCTAAAAATTTACGAAGCACTGTTAAACACTTATATAGCCTATAGGCTTATATAGCCTCTTCCGGGGATGAAAATTTAGAGTTTATCGAAAGCTATTTGAACAAAAATATATATTTAGACATACTAAAAAGAAATATGGAGGAGAGTGCTGAAAAGTAATATATTAAAGATCATTTTCGATTCTACCAGGACAATGATCCGAAACACAAATCTTGAATTGTTCAAAGTTGGCTCATTTGGAATACTCCTCATGTCATGAAAACGCTTGCCCAATCACCAGACATCAAAGTTATTGAAATCTTATGGTCTAAACTTGAAAACGAAATCAGAAAATATGAGCTTAATAAGGTAGCGGGCATAAAAAAGCATTGTTAGAAGAGTGGAGTAAAATAACTCCAGAGTACACGAAAAAACTCGTAGATTCGATGCCAAAAAGGCTCAAAGCGGTTCTAAAACAAAATGGATATTCTACCAAATATTAATAAATTAATTATACAATGTGATAATATCAGTTACAAACATATGAATTAATTTTTTAAAAATTTTTTAAAACTGCATCATTTTAGCTGTGACATGTTTTTACGTAGCAATTTTGATTTTTGTTACTATTTTGTTATAAATTGAATTTTTATATACGTTTTGTTTTATGAAATTTACAATTAATACTGAAGTTTATAATAAATCTAAATTATAAATAGATATTTATAATTGTTTATTGGATATTTACTTTAAAAAAAATAAAAATTGCTTGCATCATTTTGGCTGTGAGCCACTGTACGTATAAAGTTCTAATTTTTAGCATTGGTTTTTGACTTTTTTCGGATATTATAAAATTGTACTATTAACACAACAAAGGTATATGCAAGAGATATCCATATTTTCTTATCATTTCGTTTTCCAAAGAGTAAGGCATTGCCATATAAAAAGTAGGGTTCAAATATTTCAAATGTGAGGTAGATAAGAAGCTCCAAGGAGCCCGGCTTGTATACATCAATAAAAAAATCAAAGAATGTTGCTGATTGCTAACTGAAACAATAATTTTCGACATTATCTACATTATGTTGACATCATTTTCTTAATTGTCTCCCTAAATTCTCTACACATGTAGAATAAAACACAACTTTCTTTTCACTCTTGTATTGGCTGTGTGAATATGAGTCCGCCCTTTCCCAATAGGTACCGAGTACTGTTTATACGTGTACTATAAATGGGCAATACTGGTATTCTATAGAATTTGATGTCAACTTCAAATGCAGTATACGCAATTTGGTTGAAGTGTAAATAACAATAGTATTGTTAACTCCTTGAAAATACCGAATTTCATTTGCGGGAAGTTTTATTACATAATTTGATTGCAAAAAAAAATTGCAGTGGAGATTTATCGTTTGCTTGTGGAAATTTGCTGTGATGATACTCATGCAAATGGTTTCGAAGATTTAAAAGTGATGATTTTGGCATTGCATATAAAGGCATTAAAAACCACTCAAAAAATTTCAAGAAAATTTAAATTTGAAAATTTGAAATTTCTTCTCAAACACAATCAAAAATAGCTGTATCCTTAAATGTTGAACGATCAACTGTTGCAAAACGTTTACAAGCAATCGGAATGGTTCAAAAAGCCGTCAACCTTGTTCCACATGAATTAAAAGAAAGAGACCTTAGACGTCAAAGAACCATTTGTAAAATACTTATTCAAAGACAACAAGAAAAAGGTGTTTTAAATCGAATAATTACTGGAAAATGGATTTGCTATGAGAACCCCAAGGATCAGAAAAGTATACTATGAACTACTGGAATCAGGTGAAACCATCGGCGATGTCTATCGATGACAACTAATACGTTTGAAGCGAGCTATAAATAAAATGGAAAAGAATAGGTAAATGAATAGGCACACCAAATTAATTTTTCAGTACGACAGTGCAAAACCACATGTTGCAAACGTTATGAAAATTAAATAAATAAAAATAAAAAAATAAATAAAAGGACAGGACTAGGAAGTTCTACTCCATACCCGCCGTATTTATTAGTTCAGATTACTATTTATTCCGGTCGATGTAGTCATCCCTTTCTGAACAGCGGTTTAGCAGAATATTGGATTATTGATTGGATCGCCTTCAATGACTAGGATTTCTTCAGTAAGGGAATCCGTAAATTGCTTGAAAGATGGGGCAAAGTTGTAGCTGCCAGAAGGAGCATACTTTCAAGCAAATGTGGTTTATTTTAATAAAAAAAGTTCGGAGTAATATACACACACGCAATATGATGTAAATCCTAACGCTGGTTCTACGTAGTAAAATAGCAAAGATAACCCGGGGCTGCGATTTGTACTATAGTTTAGATATGAAGTCTATCCACAGATACACACGTAATGCATTCACACCATTTTACCGATCCGAATCCCTAACGCTTAAATAAAGCAATTAAATTTAAAAAATGTTATGGTCGATAATTGGTCTAAATTGTAGATAGCCAATCCTTTGCAAATTACAAAATCTATACTTTTAAATACAAGTCTAATTTACAAAAACATTACGTTATTATAATATTAATTAACAATATCACGTATAACCAATTGATGTATAATTAAATTAATCACGGTTACGGAAATTATGGTAAAAAAATTGTGTGTTCAATAAATTGCCTTCTAAAAAAAATTACTACTAATCGGTGTTCAATTGAATATCGGCTTCTTTCTAATAACTCTTCAATAATGTATACGAGTACTTTCAAATATAATAAATAAAAGTAATTATTTGAAACAATCTGTATAATTATACGTTATGAATCATTTCGGTTAGAACATGATCGTTCGATATTTTAGTTAGCAGATCCAGTGTGCATGTCGCACTAAATTTACTTTTGTGGTAGACCGTGATGAAATCACTTCAAAGTAAAGTGCACACCATTATCGGTTGGTATTGAACTCATTAATTTAGAATAGATTAGACTTAATGGTTTAGTTGTTTGTTTTATTTATAAATAAAGGCATTGTTTATAAAATTATTGTGCGGCGGATTATGCAACGAACCGCACATTATGAATACAAAGTAGCGCTTGTAAGAGGTGTGATGTTAAAAATTTATTTTTATTACGAGTGGTCTAATAAACGATGTTAGCCTCCTGTGGTGACCTCAAATTTGGTTTCAAAGATGATTATGCTTGAACGTTAAATTGTAATTTTTGTTTAACATTTACAATTTGTTTCCTGTACTCGAGTGTAGAAAAAAGTCGTCTTAATTATTAATTAGAATTTTGTAGTATTAAACATTAAGATACATTTTGGAGGACTTAGGCTCTTGTATAATCTCAACACATCTACAACCATGGGGTAGAGCTAATGAAACCAGTTTTTTTCAAGCTGTGTCTAACTTAAAAATAATCAAGCATGATTTTTAATTTTGATTTACTAAATTGATGTACCGCGTCATTAAAGGATTTAAAAATTCCCAACTAATTGACCCGAACAATATTTAGACACAACAAAAGATAAAAAATTAATCTTTAAAAGTATATACGAATAGTTTATAATGAAAATAAAAGTTTTATGAACTTTGATCATAGTAAAGTAATTTTTTTTTCGAACAGAGGAAATGATGGATTACCGCACTTAAGATATAAATACTAATTTCGACTTTTAAATTTTATTACAAAATTATAAAATCACATTGCAGAGGATTTTAGAACAAATACAAGAGGTTTAAACATATTTGATACAAATGTCCATTAGAATCGCATAATTTGTTTCGGTTTTTTGATATAGAGCTGTTTTTATCTTCCGTGATATCCACCTCCATGACCACCTCCGTGTCCACCGCCTCCGAATCCACGGCCGCCACCGCCAAATCCACCACCTCCAAATCCACCACCACCATGACCGCCGCCTCCGAAACCTCCATGGCCACCACCTCCGAAACCTCCACGGCCACCGCCGAATCCGCCACCACCGAATCCGCCACCACCATATCCGCCCGATTCAGCTACATCAAGCGATTCATTTTGGTCATCAATTGCTGCATTATCATTTTCAAATCCAACTTTACGTTCGACTTCTGCTGGTAATGCAACGGCAACTGCAGCCACACAAAACAAAACTACAAAAATCTAAATATGAAACAAAATCAAAGAATTATTATTTATCCATTTTATGATCACTTTACAATCTAATCCACTAAAGTAAACTCACTTTCATTGTTAACTATATTTATTTATTATTTAGCTTATCCTGATCAACTTGTTTCAAGTAATACATTTTAGTCCAGCATTGCAACATCTTATATACTCTGCCAGAAGACAGAATTTCGGTGTTTTAGAATGATGATCGATTTTTTGTTGTTGCCCACCTTAATAATCAAATCGGTGATTTTTAGTTTTTAGTTAGAACGAATATCGCAATATATATATATATATATATATATATATATATATATATATATATAACTTGTTGTTGTAATTTTTTAATAATTCTTCATCAACATTTATAATAATTCGCAATTATAACCAGAGCCAACAACAATTTTTATGCAAACCTATCTAATGGTATATATATGTTATATTTGGATATACCGAGGTACGAAGGCAAGAGCGAGAATTACTAAGAACGATTTATTAAAGATTTGTGGTCAGAAAACAAGAAACACGTGCGTTTAGTTTTGTTTCTTGTATCTGTAGAGTAATTGATAGTTAACCAAACCGCAAAAAATTGTTACAAGATTATTTTTGGGTAATGCGTAAATGACCACAACTTGAATTTTACTATTTACAGCCGGTTTATTATTATAATATAATCTTAAATCTTGATATGCTTCACTTTCAAATTTGACATCAAAATTTGCGTCAATAGCCTGTCATCATCATCAGTTGCGCCTTTATGTTTCGTGTCGTTTCTAGTTTAGACACGTTTAATTGATTGTGGTAACACTCATGTTCACGAGGATTGGTCAATTCTACAAATAAAATAGATAATGTCCTGAATTGTTTTTGAATCTGAATACTAAACCAGTTAATTTGTAATAGTTTCTAAATATCAATACCTGTCTTATTCACTCTAGTTCCGAAACCAGCTTAAATGTCTAACGCATAGGTTTCCTCCCGGCTTGAATTGGTTGACTCAATTAACTAGTAAACATCTTACCGAAGATGTTTCCCGAAGAACTAATGTAGTCTTTCGCGCAGTTCAATTGTTTTACAGAATTGTTTGACGGGGTTTTGTTGTTGTCTTTGATAATAACCACATCTCCAATTTTGACATCATTTTGTTCCATTTAGTGCATTTGCCGATGGAAAGAAAATAAATTTGAGGTGTCAATTTGTTAAACACGCGTTGGTGATTCATTCTTTAATGGAGGTTTTAAAAACTAACTTCTGACACGTAATTTAATTTTTTTGATTGAACTTTATACCGATTGCATCAAATCCTAAAAATTGTCTAAAACGGTTTGAACACAAGATATTTTAACAGACGGCAAGCCCTAGAATTTAACTAAACTACTACTATTTTTAACAAAAATTGTTAACACCTACAGTTCGATGCAGTTTAACATACTCCATAGTAATTGATTTTGTTGAATCGTTTAACGTAAATTGCTAATTGATTGACGTAATAAAAATCATATATAGAAATATCAACATTTTTAGTTTTACATTTATTTAGTTTTTTCTTGTCAGAAGTCATTTAATTAAATGTTATCTTTTATACCATTCTCCGCAATTACCATAGCCACGCTGAAAGAAACCAAAGCCACAAAATATAGGGCTGCCACTATAATAGCCATTTCCTCTATAATAGCTGTTACCTCTGTAGCCACCATCCCCATGGCCAAGTCCACCCCTACGTCCACCTCCGCTATATCCACCAAAACTGCCATACACACCGCCGCCATATCCACCACCGCCATGATCCCCACCATTGCCACGACCCCCACCACCACCACCACCACCACCACCACGACCACCACTACCGCCACGCCCACCACCACCGTGACCTCCACCGCCATGGCCACCGGCACCATGTCCACCACCGCCATGACCACCTCCACTATGACCCCCACCGCCATGTCCACCACCGCCATGACCACCGCCGCCGTGTCCACCGCCACCACCACCATGTCCACCTCCGCCACCTCCGCCCCCACCACGAGCTGATTCGGCTGCTATAAGGTCGTCATTTTGTAATATTGAATCATCTTTTTCATAAACATCTTTATCGTCGATGGCTGCGAATGCCAAATCAGTCACAATCAAACAAAATATAAATACGAAAATCTAAACAACAGAAAACAAAACAAACATCATAACTACTATCAATTAATACAAATCACTATTAATAGTACACAGAGAACTCACTTTCATGTCTATATCGTATATTCCTCGAACCATAATCTATACCTTTTATAGCTATCAGAACACACAGCTTGTGTATGAATGACCAATTCGTTGCTGCAGCTTAGTTTACACTATTAGAGATCTGTAAATTATTTTTAGTTTTTAGTTAAAAATAATACCGTAAACCATGCAACTTGTTGGCGTAAATTTTTTGTTGCGATAATTATTGTATATGATTGAAATAAATTTCACACCTTTAGCCTGTGTCAACAACAATATACAGTGATCGAAAAAAATTTATCAATCCAAAGTAAACGATGATAGCTGTTATAAAATTAATATTCACAGTTTTTAATACTGCGTCAGCAACAGATTTGAAATTGGTACGAAGCAGAAGCACGGTGTTCCGGCGGCTACAAACAGTTCCGTGACAGTAAGATTATCTGTTGAAAATATGTATAGGTGGGACATATCTCGCAGGACTGCTACAGGTCAGATTCGAGAGGATCTCATCAATCGAAACACACAGTCAGCCAACGGGTTGACGTTGCAAACAGCTACTAGATACAGTACATTCATCCTAGGTAACAAAGTAGTGAAAACTAGAATTTTGGATACTAGTTTTCAACACAAGTGGGGTCCTGAGTTTCGGTAATTCCGAGTTGCAACTTCGACTTTGCGTTTCGAAATTAACAACCATCAGGCGAATAATAATTAACCACCGAGAGAAGCTGTCAACAAAAACAAATATAATTATTTCTGGAAAATTTGGGAAAAGCTGTGGAGCACTCAGGGTGTGGGTTTTAGAAGCCAATACAAGGAAACAAAGTGGAAAAGACATTGTAATATCAAATCACGACGGTGTATTTCAGGTGGACAAAATATCCCGCTCTGTCTTATTTTCCTTGAACTACATAATATGTCTATTGCGAGTATACACTATAAAAATTCAAATATCAGACATAATTGCATAATTATTGAAACTATAAGTGGCTTGCTACTTGTCATATTATTGGTAGCAGACAAAAAATTATGTATGAGTACATAACGACTAATAATATTTGAATATTCTCATGGAACTAATCGGTTTCTTAACCAGTCGTGATGACAATGGATATTTAGAACTAAGACATTTCATAACCGCCGATGATGAAATCGGAATTTATGGATGGAAATGGGATTCTAAAATGATTTTTTGATAACGTTCTGGAATATCGCTGGCTGGGATCGAACTCAGCCATTTCATATCTGGTCATGATGAAATTGGGTGTTGCGGATGAAAATGAGGGTTTTACATAATTTTTGGAAGATGTTCTGGAATATGGGTAAGTAGATGGAACTCAGCCATTATTACCCCTTCCTTACCTCATTACTTACCCCTTACCATTCCTCCCTTGAGAACGACAATAATAATCTAAAATGAGTTTTGGAAATTTTTCAGAAATATGGTCGGGGATGAAATACAACCATTTCTTTCTCGATTATAATGAAATTGTGTGTTGTGGATGATGAAGTTCAGGAATATGATCAGCTGGGATGGAACTAAGCCATTTGTATCTGATCATGATGACATTGGGTATAATGGATGGAAATGTGATCAAAAATAATTTTTGCAAGAATTTCTTGAATATGGGCAGCTGGGATGGAACTTAGCCATTTGTTATCCTCTCATAGATATGAATCGGACCTTATAAATAGAAGTAGAATTTTAACATAACTTTTGGAAGAAATGCAGGAATATAACCAGCGCCATTTCTTATCTGATCGTGATAAAACTGCTTGTTGTGAATGGAAATTGGTTTCTAAATTTTTTTGATATAGTTGAATATGGGAAGCTGTGATAGATATTTTTTACCGTGTACTATAAAATTGAGTGCTTTATATGATGCTTTAAACGATTTTTGGAAGGTGGGGATAGAACCAAGCCGTTTCTTACTCTAATATGGGCAGCCTTACTAGATGATGAAATTGGAGATTGTGGATAGAAGTATAATTCTAAAATGATTTTTAAAAGAAGTTTAAAAATATAGTTAGCTGAGATGTAACTTAGTTAACAATTCATCGAAAAATCAAATTTTGACTTTAAAAACAAAAATGCGTATTATTTTATTCAAAATACGAACAAATGTGTAATTTTTATAAAAAATTTGATATTAGGATTGTATCTTAACAGTTTTTCGACAGTACAAGTAATTTTTTCGGGAAAATTTGCAATTTTTCTAGGACAATTTTGAAATTTTAAAATTTTTTTTTTTTTACTTAATTCAAAATAAAATTTGACACTTGGAGAATTGTATAAATTCTAGAAAAGCGGGGGTTTGGGCGCAGTCCCCATCCTCTAAGAAGGCATACAATGAATTAAAATTACATTAAAAAAAAAATTTATATATACTTAATTTAATTTTCGTAACATTTGTGGCACTATCAGAAGAAGCGATGCGTGATAAAAACTCTTTGATCTGTGTCTGCAAGGTTGACGAAGCAATTATTATTAATAAAAATAAAATAAAAAATATTGAAAAAATAAAAAAGTGAAATAATTTCCGAAAAATCGAAAAATTTTCCGGGAAAATTTAATTTTCCCCTCCTAAAAACTGATAGTAACTTTACAGTGGAAAATTTTGTTTCGATGAATTGTGTTTTCGATAAATTGTTTTTTGCAAAATTGTTTTCACGCACATTTGGTTATTGTAAAATTATAGTTTTCATATTTGTTTTTCGATGAATTGTTTATCGCATAATTGTTTGTCGCAGTATTTTCGGGGAATCGTTGTTGAATATGGACAGCTGAGATGTAACATAGCATTTATTAGTTGTTCACTATGAAATTGGTATGCTGGATGGAAATGGGATTCTAAAACGATTTTTGGAAGAAGCTATGGAATATGGCCAGTGCAGATCGAACTACGCCATTTCTTACCCGATCTTGATAAAATTGACTGTTGCAAATGAATATGGGATTCCAAAATGACATTTGGAAGAAGTTCTGGAATATGGGCAGCCTTAATGGAACTAAGACATTTCTTAACCGAAATGGGATTCTAACAAAAAATTTTGCGTAAAGAATCATTATAGAGGTTTCAGTATAAGCATCAGTAAATCGGACAACCCTTAGTTTCAAGTTTATGTAATCCGAGGTAGGTGAACCTAACTTCTATTTCGGAACAACGCACATTGCTGGAAAGATAACTAAAAATGCTATATTCACGCGTGACTTATAACTCTAACGTACATTTACAATATGTACAACAAGAGCGTATATAGCAAAAAACTAAGTAAAAATAAAACTACCATTTTTTTGTTTTTATTATGAAAGTTTATTGTATTTTCTTGGGCGTTACCAACTAATGCATAGTAAAGTCGTCATTACTGTTAAAAATTGTCTGGCTCCTTTTGTCCACACTATCAATTAAATTGTCTGCATACTGTGGTGATAAATTTTTTCATATCTTTCGGACAACTCGCGCTAGATCGCTCAAATGTTTTATGTGGTACATTTTCAGCTTAATCTTCATGAGTGGCCATAAAATTTGACCGGATTGGCATCAGGTGACTGATGATGGCCAATTCAATGTTGTAATGCCTTTTTTGAGTTTAAATTCCGAACAGAGTGCTATGGTGTTTTGGTTTGTTTTCTTCTTGCAAGGTCCAATTAGAGTTCCCCGTTTCAATCCATTTAAGGACAGATGGTAACAAACTACGTGAAAAAATTTTATTCATGAAAAGTGCGTTTAGATTCCGCGTGGAAACGATTAATTTACCAAAACCTTGCTTGGTGAAGCATCCCCATACATTTAGCTTGGTCGGGTGCTTCACAGTTCGGACAATCCTTTTTTTGCTTAGTCGATCAGACACGCCTTGAACATTAAACCCCAAAAGGAAGGAGCCGCCCACTGTAGTCGCTTTCCCATGTACTTTTGTGTTTCCAGTGGTTTGAACAAAGTATTTCCATATGCGTAGCCATGTTCCATAATTCTATTTCATATGGTTGTTTTTGGTCTTTTTCGCCTATTTACCTACAGCTACATCCAGCGTACGCGAAGAATTTCCATCAAATAACTGCATGGTGGCGTCATCCTCCTTTTTTGTAGTCGCAATCATTTATTTCATGTATGTTATCCGCTAAAGAGTTGCAGTTAAATTAATTGTGAACTTTAATTAAATTAAGATATACAATCACCTACATCTGCTGTTTCTGCAATCCATCGAGTCCGATAAAAATTAGGAACAAGCTCTCGCTCGATATGGCTCTCGATTTCAACAGAAACCACTCAGACGACGTTTGCAAAAATTTGGCAATTCTCGAGATAGAAGCAGTGCTCAAACAACACTACTTTCGTGCTCTTTATTCAGACTTAAAAACCCAACCGGAGGTGTACGACGAATTCAAGTTTACGATGAAACTCAAGAACGCGACTTAGCGTTAAGAGCGAATTGCGATGCTGAACGACAATAAAATCAAAGCATTTTCAAAAATCGTCATGATTCAGGAAAGGCATTCCTCAACACATTGTTGGTTTTTATTAGCGAAGACACACTGCACTTCCGTGTGCAATGAGAGGAATTACTGTAGTATTGCTAAAAGGTGGCCGAACGTCCAGGAATGTCTAGTTTACATTAACTACATAATGAATAATTTTGTTTACAGAAATTTACCATTATTTACGTAGAAAAGGTAAACATTATTTTTTACGCCAATTTGCACCACACTAGTGGTCGTCCAATGCACGAGATGTGGAAAATTATTTTGATGAATACACTTCGTCTGGTACTCCATCTACATCAAGGTGTAGATGACCAAATCAATAACTCTGCAACATGTCAATGGTGTGTTCTGTGAAGAACTGGCATGTTTAACATGACATGGTCATTGTCATATATATTCAGCTGATTGTTTACTCTTTTTAAAACAATTAATTGTACATTATTGTTTGAATTAAACTAATGTATTTTGCCTTGTGAGAATTTTTCATCAATTATACCTATCTTAAAAAAATTCTCGATTGTACAATTTTTTAGAAAATCATTTTAATTTAAAATAAAATTTTAGGATTTATCATTCAAATTTTAAAATTTATTCAATGAAAAAGTTCTTATAGATTACATTTATTGTCTCAGATTCGGTTTAATTCGGCACTGCTTAAATGCATTTCATTTAATTGGTTTTTATATAAAAAAAAAACCGGTGGTTTAATGCACAGGTACAATCGACAGTTAGTTTATATAATTTTACTTCAGTAAAATCCTCCACATCCACCATAACCATAGTAGCCTAAATCATCGCAAATTATTAATCCGCCGCCGTAATAACCACCATAGCCATATCCTGGATAACCAAATCCGCCATAACCACGATATCCGTAACCTCCATAGCCTAAACCGCGATAGCCACCACCTCTATAACCCCTATAACCTCCAAATCTACGGCCTCCAATTCCATATAAACCACCTCCAAATCCCCTACGTGATTCAGCACCCTCAAGTTGTTCATTTTGATCGGAACTTACAAAACTCACTGGCAATTTATTATCACTTTCAACAGCATTTTGATAATCAACTCCTGCTGGTAAGGCGACGCTGGCCGCCACCAAACATACTAAAAGTACAAAACCCTAAATGCACGACACAAATGGATTATTTTTATCATTTTTATTATAATTCACTAACGTGACACTCACTTTCATATTTAAGCTGGTGTGCTGAATTTTTGAACTAATCTCAATCAATTTTTTTAAATAATACGTCTCTATCAATAATTGCAATCCATTATATATACTGTAGCAAAATGTACATCGTGTACAATATGCGGATGACCAATTTGTTATTGCTGATTTTATTCATTAGAGTCTCCAACGCTTATTTCTTATTAGAATCGTACCGTAAGTAGTTTTATACGGTTTGTTGTTTTTGGCGTCAACTTTTCGACATGATAATGTTAATAATAATTCGTAATTTTAATTTGTATAAATATCAAAATATACAGTGTACGAATTAAATATTTGTTGGATTGCAAATTTTTTCTTATTCAAAAAATACATCAAGAGTACTTACATCGAATGATCTCTTCGATGTTGGTTTTGGTTAAAAATGTTTTTCGTTAGTTTTAAGCTGCGGATGCCCAATATATGCAATTGGGCCACTGATATAAACCACTCAAGAGCGCCTGTAGCCTATTTAGTCATCCGTGCGCTATCGTCTATAGATGATAATTGATTCTGCATCGAAAAATTCCAATCTCGTAAATTATTTTGTTTATGTAAATTTGGTGGAAAAGTACTACAGCCGACTTTATTTCTGTTGCCCTACTTCACACAGAAAACCAAAACAAAATTATTAGTTTTTCAAGTTCATGAGCCTTCATTATTGTGTCAAGCATTGTACGATGATGATGATTTAAGAATGATATTCTTATATTCTTATAGGTTAGAAATGACATTAACCCTGTACGCTACAAGGTGTTTTTGGTAATACATAATTTACAAGAGCGGGTTTTAGTTTGCATTCAAGTGGTTACACAATTCTATATGTATTTCGGTTATACCTAATTCATCAATGTTGCTTGTATAAGTTAATTGTAATTAACTATTTAAATTGACGTAGGTATAACCAGAGGCAAGGGGTAATAAATTAAATGTTTGTTTTAGTCATTTAGACTAAGATCAAATACTCAAATTGACGTGGGCACTTGAAATTATTTTTCGATGTTTAATTAAAAATGTTATGCTTATACAACATATTTTTTCTTTCTTTAATTTAGAAGTATTGTTCGTATACTAGGCTGGACCATCTAACTCTTGTGAGTGCTACGGCTTAGATATCCACCACCCTATCCAAGTTGTTTCGCGTCTGCAAACATCGTTCGTTTCTACGTTACAAGTGGTTTTCTAATTTTCTTTTAACCTTGTTCATTGCTTGATTCGATTGCCTAAGGAGCTCAACATTTATTATTTTGTTGGGCCAGAAGCACCTCAAAATTATCATCGTATCACTCGCTTCCAGCTTTCGCAACCGTACAGCATCAGTGATTTCACACACGAATTGAACATTGTCATCTTGGTTTTGCGGGATGGGACATCCCGTATAATATATTTCCAATAAATCTACTTTTTGGTAACAAAAATAGGATCGAAACATAAATTTGGTTATTTGTTAATTTGATATTTTTAAAAAAAGTTGTGAAAATAAACGGAGTTCTTAAATATTGTGTATCCGAAAATTATTATTTTTGTTTATTTTTTATTTGAAAAGTTACGGATATTTAAATTACTTTACAAAGTAGCCACTTAATTTACGCTTAAGCATACAACACTTTAAGTCAAAGTCAAAATAAAAATAATAGGAACAGTCAGAAGCTAGTTAAGCTTGTTTCGAATGCACCAACAAAAAATCAATTTATAAAATATTAGAGCGTGAGGTGTTCAGTTGAAAAATAAAAGGATAAAAGAAAATGTAACAAAAAGTAATGCCTCAACCAATCACGACTTAACAGCTAAGTTACACGCCGGTTGCACCACTTCGATTAGTGCTACAATTACCAAAATTGTATAGGCTTCTCGTCACAAATAAACAACTGACCTCTAAAATTTTGGTGATTGTACCGCTCTCCTAAGTGGTCCAAACGGAGCACAACTTAAGCTCTTAAGTTTTGACTGGTTGAAGTTTAACACAAAAAAATTGCTCGAGGTAAAAGTAAGTATGTGGAAAAAATGAAAAAAGGAGTTGATGAAAAAGTGGCACATAAAGCAATGCCACATACTCATATCTATGGACGACGTCTAATTTAGATTTAGAATTTATGAATTAATTACAGCATATTTTTGACTTAAGTTAATGAGATAATATGTACTAGTAGCGAAATAATAAAATTGCAATTATTTAATAATTTTAATTGAAAAATAATAATTTTTCTATTTAGCCGTTTCTAAAAACAATTTTTGTTCTGGAAGGTATAATTTTACACGTGAACGAACGCAAAAAATCTAAAAACGATTTCCGAACTCATCAAAAAATTTTAAACGATTTTTCTCTGTTGTGTTTTTCTTTGATTACTTCAAAACAATGTCAAAAATTTCAAAGAAAAATTTATTTTTCATTAATTTAATATTATTATTAAAAGCTCATCGTGAATGTGGTATGGTAAACTTATTTAATTTTAAAATGAATAAAAATGGCGGTATAAACATTCAGCTCAAAACAAAATATAAAGAATTGTTGTTGTAAAAATCGTCAACTTTTTTTTTTGTATGTGGCGAGGCAAAATAAATTTACGCACGAATCGTCTGTAATTAGATATGTAGGGTGGCAACGCTTATAAGTATTTGGAAACTTGAAAACAGAAATAACTATGAACATAATAAATCATAGCAGAATAAAAATATAACAACCCTTACAAAAAACGTAAAATTAAAATAAATTGTAAGCAGTATGAAAATTAATAACATGTAAAATTTAAAAATACCTTTCTAAATCATTGATGTGCTGAAAACCAAAAAGCCAACACTTTAATTCTTTTAAAAATATTGCCATTGTGCTTTCTGACTTTACTTGACCGGGTTAAAGTTAAATAGATAGGGGAGCATGATACTATAAAATCTACGACAGTATTCCGTCCGAGTAAAATAATAACACATATGTCGTCTTACTTTGAGAAATTTACAACAACAATCCCATATATGTAATTCCAATTTGGAATTTAAACCAACTTTTCTGCTGGTATAGGATTATTATATTCTACCTGTAGTTTTAATGTTCACCACCAGGGCAGTTTTATTGAATACTTTTATTTTTAAATGTTGGTAATAAAAATATAAAAGTGATTTTTGTTATTTTCAAATCGAATTTTTCTTAACAAGACGCAAAATTAGTTATGATTTGTAATAATATTCAATAATGTTCTAGCACATTACTATTTAATTGAATATATTTAGTTGCGTTTTTACGTTGTTTTCAAAATCAAAATGTAATTGTTACCAACTAATAAAAATAAATGAAACAATATCTTTGGTTGTTTTTTTGAGCACAAATTAATTCTATACCAGAATGGCATTAGCTTGTACCAAAGTAAGACCGCAATAGATTTTTAGCTCTCACATCATACTGATCAAAAGATCTTACTTTTACGTAACCACACTTCGCGTAAAAAAATTTCAATACTTTATAAACGGAGCGATAGTGTAGAATTTGAGCTGACGTGAATAATGGAAATGATGTAACCGTTGACTTTTTAAAAAACATGACTCGAGTAACACATTTCTGTAAAGTTATGACAGGATTCAAATTATGAAGATAAATACCACCCCAAGCAGCTAATGCATACTCGATTTTCGAATTGAATAATGCAAAGTAAATAGATTGCGCTGAAGAAGAATACGCTGAGAACATATTAACCTTAGAAGGTAAAATTGGCGAAGTGAAACCCGGACTTTCTTACAAATGTTGCTAACATGCTCATTTCAAATTGCTGTTCAAAATAATACCTAAGTATTTAAAACTGGAAACCTTTTGAAAACATTTAAAATTACAGTCAGAAAGTGAACAAATCAAAGCATGGCTAATGATTATATAATGTATCAATATCAATATTATATATTGCCCACATTGATATTAAATTAAAATACACAAAGAATGATATTAAATTGATATTAAAAATGGAATTTATGTAAATTAATATTGTAATAAAATTGGTCCAAGTACCAAACTCTGCGGTACGATAACAGTGACAGGTAGATCATAATAAGTCTTATTTAATTTTACCGATTGTGACCTACCAGTAAGATAGGATTTCAACAAATCTAAAACTATTCCTTTAATTCCAGCATTCCAAAATTTTTCAAACCAAATTGAATGCTTGATAGTGTCAAAAGCTTTCGTAATATCTATAAACAGTCCTGTAACATTTTGTTATCATTTAAACCACCGTATACTTTGTCCAGAAAACTAATCAAAGCATCTTCAGTATTTAGCTGTTCTCGAAATCTATATTGCGCGTTTTTAAAAAAACCCAGTTTTATCTAAAAAAGAAACTGAAAGGAGCTGAAAGCTGGAAGGAATGAAACAGGTCTGTAATTAGAAATATTTGAAACTTCACCTCCTTTGTGTAAAGGAATTACTATAGACTTCTTTAAATCGGTTGGAAAAACCCTACTACACATACTTAAATTGCAAATGAAGCACATGAATGTTCTTTTACAAGAACAAGGATGGGTCGGAGTTTATAATTTGATTAGAAATAAAAGATCGACAGTCAAAGAGTGTAAAATAAAGTTAAATAAGAAATAAATAAAAAAAAAATAAATAAAATATTCGAAATAAAGAAATTAATATACCTCTAAACATTGTAATAAGTAGTATTTTTATGTTTAAAAATATCAATTTTTGAATCCCATGTATTTTCAATGGCAAGTTATTGAAACTTTGATCCACCACAGCTCAGCCCAGGAAAAATCTGTCGGTGTAATTCCAACGGCTATGTACTTTTCTCATCGAACCCTAAAAGCATGCCAAATATCAATTTTCTACCTGTTACCCTTCTCGAGTTGACAAAAAGCTATGGACATTTGTGCATTATTAATAAGGTAACAACATAATAGTATTACTGACTCAATCAATAAGTTTCAGAAATTTATCATGGAGCTCACTTAGTGAGACAGACTTTTGTGTGGATTTACGGCTTAAATTGTATAGCTCCATGGTAAATTTATGAAACTTATTAATTGAGTCGTCTTTAACGTGAAACCGATGCGAATAACCTGTAACCCTATTCAGTATTACTCTTAAGTAGCAGTCGTATGCGATTTATGACATAAACTCACATAAACGTCTGGAAGCTGTATGGCATTTATGAAACTTGTAGTCACGTTCACGTCGGCGCGTACCACCGTCCACCGGTGGCCCGCACTAAACTATCTCATCGGGCGGCGCGTACCACCGGTTGCCCGCACTAGACTGCCTCATCGGGTGGTCGTACCACCGGTGATACGCCTTTGATTGTGCTATTAGACGGTACGTAACACCAAATATATAGATTTTAGAAAAAATACAAAAAAAAAATTACAAAAAAAATACTGGTAAAATTTTACTGTCAATTTGAACAAACAAAATCTAGTTCGGTTTTATTTTTGCGATATGACACCGCAATATGCATTTTTCATATAACCATCTGCTACACATGAAATAGAAAATTGTATATGGGTAAAATCATCACATTTATTCTATGGTATATAATTCTATTTTTGCAACGCTTATTTATTTATTAATAAGACTCTTGTTAATTTTGAAGGAATTTTTACAACAAAAATATTTCCCTCTGCCTACACTGTAAAAAAATTAAAATTTGTAAAACGTTCGTATTCATAAATACCAATTCTTTTTCGTATCGTATTTGGGAATAGGGCGGCTGGATTAGTTCCCGTCCGATAGAGCTAAGAGCTTTAAGCGCAGCCGCCAATGGGCGAGGAGCAAGAGTTACAGCGCCGTCGTGAACGTGTTAAATTAATGTGTGGATGTAATTTCTGCATTTGTTACATTTGTTTGTGATAACCGTTATTTATTTTATTTATTATTTTATTTATTTGTTTATTTTGATAACCGTTTTTCACTATTATTTAAAGCAGATAAAGCAAATTATTTATAATACTCTTGTTTAGTGGTAAAGTTACCATTATTCCTCAAATGTTCTTTTTAAACATTATTACTAAAGTTTTTAAATTTCTATGACAAATTTAAATACATCGTGTGATCGCCTAAATGTTTACATCTCACAAATACACACAAACATTTTATATTGTTTTTGTTGGTTTAGGATAAACTTAGTACTTCTAACTTGACATCGGTTTCAGGCACTTAAAAAAATTATTGTAAGGAACTAATTGAGAGGACACATTTTCAGACGGATTCAGTGTTGCGTTCGTTCGTTCATTCATTCATTCAAACAATTTTTCGATCCATCATATTGCTCCAAAACGACGTTCTGCATTTCTTCACAACACAAGAGATGGTGGCCCATCAACTCAAGAGATGGTTGCCTAATCTACCTCTTTACGTTACGAAGTAAAGAAATGTTTGGCTGTTGAATGTGTTTTTTTAACACTTGATTTGTTTTGTGTCTTTATCCAACCGTATCTTGACTTTAATGTTCAATAACTCCTGACTCCAACTATTTTACAATATGATTTTGTGGGCTATCGGTTATTCTATAGGTGGCTTTTACGTACAGAGAGTGATATAATTAAGTGAACACATACTGTTTATAATAAACTTGTCTTCCCAGCCTTGAACAATTAAAATAAGTGAGATTAAGATCCGTAGTTTTTATATTTTGAGCAACTCGATTTCGATTTGTAGAACTGAAGAGTTGAAATTTGCTCTCATCTGACTACAGCACATTATTCCAAAACTCAAAGCCTTTATTTCTACATTCCTTAGCAAATTTCAATGTTTTCTTCATATTTGCTTTACTTGCATTTGCTTTACAGCCAATTTTTCTTTTTTCCCGTAACCGTCGACCAATTGTTCGTGTAGAAACTGAAAGATTAGTTACTTCTTTAATTTTGCGAAACGTAAGTTTTGGATTTTTTCTCACTTCTCAGACGATTTGTCTCTCTTCCTTTTTTGATGCCTTTCGTTTCCTTCCTCTTCCGGACAAATTTTTTACATTTCCGAATTCGTTATTCTTTAGATATATTGTTCTCGCGCTAGTGAATGACGGGTTGTATTTTTCAGAGAATTGGCGAAAGAACAACACAATATTACGTTCATTGACAATCCCTTGTCTCAAATCAATTTGCCTCGGCATATTACATGAACTAAAAATTTTTTTTTCTAAAATAATTTTTCTAAAGAAAACAAAAGGAATCATTGGGCACTTTTAGGTCCGCCAACTGTTGGCATCATGATTAGTAAAATCATCGCCAAGTTGATTTGAAAATTTTATAGTGTTCAAAATTTCTATAACGTGTTGGCCGTGATTTTACTCAACATGTTGCCAACTGTTGCGTGACCTGAAAGCGCCCATTGAATACTGGGAACACCTACCTTACCTTAAACCAGAGTTTATTTGGAAAAAACTGGATTAAACATCAAAACAAACAGTGTTAATTTAATTTTGTCGCGTCGAGTCGATTATTGCACATCACCAAAAAAGTGCATACCTACGCAGATATAGACGGAGCGCAACTAATATTATAAACTGTGGTTAAATTTTAAGGGCCGATGTTGATTTTGAATAAAACACAAATTATTTAGGAAATGTCAATTCTTTTTATTATGATAATATGGTACGGTTCAATTATGTATGGGACAAAATATCGGCCAAATGGCCACCGCGACCTCGGCGGCACATCTCCACCCGATGGTCCAAATTTTCGATGACGCTTAGGCATAATTGAGGTTCTTTATTGTGCCGAATTATCTCATCCTTTAGCTCTTAAATTATTGCTGCCTTATCGACGTACACCTTTTCTTTCAAATAACCCCAAAGAAAGAAGTCCAACGGTGTCAAATCACATGATCTTGGCGGCCAATTGACATCGCCACCACGTGAGATAACACGGCCATTGAATTTGTCGCGCAAATGAGCCATTGTTTCGTTAGCTGTGTGGCAACTGACACCGTCCTGTTGAAACTACATATCGTTCACATCCATATTTTCCAATTCGGGCCATAAAAAGTTCGTTATCATCTCACGAAAAGCGAACACCATTCACAGTAACTGCCTGACCGGCCTCATTTTGGAAAAAATACGGCCGATGATGCCGCCAGCCCATAAACCGCACCAAACAGTCCTCTTTGTGGGTGCATTGGTTTTTCGACAATCACTCTTGGATTATGATTCGCCCAAATGCGGCAATTCTGCTTATTGACGAATCCACTGAGGTGAAAATGTGCCTCACTGAAGATGATTTTCTTCGAAAATTGATTATCCACTGTTGCCATTTCTTGCCACCATTCTGACCATTGACGACGTTTGGAATGGTCAAGAGGCTTTTCACACGGCTCTTCAGCCACACTATCGCGAACAGCAGCAATATTTTCTGCAGACCCGGTTTGCTCAAATTTTTGCACGATTTTTTCGATTGTACGCACATTTGGACGATTAAATTGACCGAAAAAATCACGAAGTGCACGATATGCATTTTGATTTGAACGCCCATTTTCATAATATGCCTGAATAACTTTAACGCGTTGCTCAATTATATATCTTTCCATGGTTCAAATTGAGTTAGTCTGAAATTGAGAAATGTCAAATTAAATGCAGAAAAAAGTTGACGTTTAGGTGTGGTTCACATTCAACGTCGGCCCTTAAAATTTAACCACCCTTTATATGCGAATGGCCTGTTCCATACACGGCTTCAAAAGACCGCCTTCACCTTCGCCACTTTCCTCTTTTACTTATAAAATCGATGTTAACCGTGACATAAAAATTTTTGGTGAAGCAGATTTTTGTTTAAATTGTATTTTCGAGAGAGCAGAATAAAACAATTCAAAAAAATTAGGTGTTTTAATATAAAATAATTAAATTACCAAATCTATTACGACTAGTTTGGAGCCAGAAGCTGAAGTCGTGTATGGACCGGGCCAATGAGCGAACAAGGAAATAAGCGAAAACAAAACAAACAGCAGAGATCTTGAAAATTAGGGTATTCTAAAAAATTTCTAAATAATTTTGTCACCCCTCTGTATATGCAAGAATTTACGTTATCTTTTCACTTGAGGTTTTATTTATTGTATAAAATTTTCACCTGTAAAATTACCCATATCACAACCCATAATAACTTGAACTGCTTTTGTAAATAGATGTGGTTTGAAGTAATTTCTATTCATAAAATTATTGTTTAAATTTAAATGGGAACGACAATGGAACCTTGAAATTGAAGGCTTTGAATTTTGTGTCGAGTCATTGTTGTTTTTTTCTCTGTACTTTAATATAAATTATATTTTTTTTTAATTCTTGAACATAAAGTGGAGGCCGTTGAACATATATTACGAGGAATCTACAAATTACAAATTCCGGTTAATGGAATAATTCCGAAAAAATGCGTGAAAGTTGTATCGGATGATTAAAAGTTGAAAATAATAAAATGAAACGACTTGCACAAAATAATGTAAAGCCAAAATTTGGACCAAACTTCAACTGAACGCACACAGTCTGGCTCACAAAACTGTTAAATATGCAATAAAATATGAATCGAAAAGTGGTGGTAAGTTTTGACATTTGTTCATCGTAAACGTCTTAAATTTTATCTTGGTGTGCAATATTAGAGAATCTGAATATTGAAAAAAGGCAAGAAATGTTTTCGTTTCCACGTTTACAAATTATATCACTTCTTAGAGAATTAGGGCACTGCTTGTTTAGTCTTGATTTCAATTAATACTAATTTATTGGAAAAATTTGCAAATCTTAAGATGAATACGCAGAAACTGTCATCAATCCACTATGCTTACACATTATTGCAGTTACCTGAAAACTGATAGTAAATAAAAATATTTAGACTATGGAATGCGCACGTGATATTATGTTTATAGAAGCTTGGGGATTTTGAATAAATCTTTACAACCAGGTGTTAATTTGTTAAACATATAAATTGTATTTGTTTACCGCGGACTCTTGACAAAATATTTATTTTTAACTTTAAGTATTAGTGAATTTACCAGTACACCAGTACATTTCACGAATTATTAAGATCTTATTATTTGTATAGAACAAGTTGCACACAAGTAATTATTTTGTATAAACCAAAGTTAGCTTTATTTATATTTATATACAATTTTCAGTTTAATTTGATGTTGATGAGATAATACGTGATGATTTTGTGCTTAATAGTATTCGATGATTGTCTTGAAATTTGATGTTTATCCTCCGTAGCCTCGTCCGCCACGCCCGTAACCACCACCATAGCCACCACCGCCATAGCCACCACCGCCATAGCCACCACCGCCATATCCACGACCACCTCGTCCATAACCTCCATAGCCTCCGCCACCATATCCCCCGCCACCATATCCTCCGCCGCCATAACCACCTCCACCAAATCCACCTATACCAAACAAGCCTATTCCGCCTCCACCGAATTGAGCTGATTCAGCTCCCACGAGACCTTCATCCTGCTCCTCAATTAAAATAATTTGGTTTTGAGGTGCGTTTTTATTTGCATATTTTTCTGGTAACGCCACAACGGCCACCACCAAACAAAATAAAATTGCAAAAACCTATAAATGAAACAGAACAAAATAATTATTTATATGATTCTTTATAATTCCTAGAGCGCAGCACTCACTTTCATTATTATTTATTTAATATTATTTAAACTTATCTAGAACAAATATTCACAAGTTATATGCGTCAATTCAGAATTGTGACACTTTATATACTGTGGAAAAATATAATTTTGTGTTTGGGTGAGCTGTTTGTTGTTGTAAACTTTTAGCTACTTTATTATTCTGCTAATGTGTTATATTTATATTAGATCGGTGATTTTTAGCTTCTGGTTACTGATTATATTAAGAAGCCAAGGTGCGTCAAAATACGCGTATTTAATATTTAGGTATACACATTAGAAGATTCATAAAACTTCGGTCACTGTTTTCAAAAACACATTATGAAAATAGTCTACATAATCGCTAACGTAAACTTAATTAACTCCAAATAACTTAAATTAAGTAACAATTTTTTGCGAGTACGATATTTTGCGAGTACGATTAGTGTTTTTTGAGTAAGCATGCGTCTTAGCGTTAGTAGTGAACGACCACATACTTGTGTTTTGTAGACGCACGAGTGTTATTTTTAATTGATGCTAATGAATAGTTACACTGCATAAAATTTTATTTAAATCGTTGTTTTAGGTGTATACTTAAAACGTGTCTGAATATTTATTTAAAAGTGATGCAGATTCTAAAATTCGTTTTTAGCAACTTAATTAAAAAAAAAACACTGAATGTTCATTTTAATGATTTTATTAATAATATAATTTTGACTTAATTTATAATGATGACGTCTTAGTTTTATCTAAAGAGCATTTTCGCTTGCACGTTCCTCAATTTTTTCGATTTTTCGCTAATAATTTTTTCACTTGTTAGCAAATTTTAAAAGTACCTGTGGCACTATTCTGGCTTTCCCTGGGAATTGGGAATTGGGAAAAATATTTTCATAACATTTTAGTCTAAATTATATTTTTCTGGCCTACTGAAAGAATTAGTTTGGTGTAAATATTTTCGAAAAAAAAAATATATTGGGACTTATTTTTGCCTATAAAAATTTTGTGGAACAAAAGTTTCCCAATCAACTTTGTTTCGAAAATATTTACACCAAACTAATTCTTTCAGTAGGCCAGAAAAATATAATTTAGACAAAAATGTTATGAAAATACTTTTCCCAATTCCCAATTCCCAGGGAAAGCCAAAATAGTGCCACTGGCAATGTCTTCGAGAGGATTACTGGATGCTATATATTGAAGTAGTATTTTCAATGCGCAGAATTTGTTACAACAATCGAGTAGGTAAGTTTTATCATTTGAATTGAGAACCTACACATTTTTAACCGTGTTACCGCCACTTACCCGTACAGTGTGAGTGTCAACGCAAGCGTTAATTAATAGCAAGAAATATGGTTCAGATGTATTATGCAAAATTTAAAATTTAAAAAAAATTTGGTACACTAAACTGTATTATTTATTGATAGTAAAAAGTGAATGATAATTAAATCATGGAGAACTAAATATATGTAAGCGGTCCCAAGTAGTTCAAATTTTATGAGCCAAAGTTTGTTGCGAGGTTAGTCGTATTGTTTGGTAGTTTTTATAATCATACAGATATCTTAAAAAAATATATCGCTACGACGTTAATATAGATTTCTAATTGAATAATAATTTTTTAGTCCCACGCTCAGCTCTAACGACGTTGTAACAATATCTACTGCAACCTCAACCGATTTTCCACCTTTTTCAAATCCGATGCCGCTGTCTGCACCTATCGCTCAACTGACACTGGCACTCTCTGACGAAACCAACACATTGTCTATTTATTATCACAACGCTAGCGGAATTCGATCAAAATCGCGTGAAATGTTCTTATCGGTGTTGGAAAATGAATATGATGTCATTTACATCACGGAAACATGGTTGACAAGCTCGCACAATTCTGCAGAGTACTTTCCTCCACACTACTATGTCTTCAGACGCGATCGTTGTACGGATCTTGAATCGACAGCGAGAGGTGGCGGAGTTCTGCTAGCTGTCTCGAAAGATATACGTGCGGATATTATTGAACTTGGGAGTAACGAGTTTGAGATTTGCTGTTAAACTTGTTTTCAATGGAAAGCTGGTGTTGATAGTTGCATACCATACTGTTGATAGTTTACATACCATACGGATCCTCCGTTAATATATATGGTGAGCTGTCTTTATTTTTCTCAAACCAACTAGCAGTTGCAGCTTCTGATTTTGATTCTGTGATGATTTTAGGAGATATTAACTTACCGAAAATAAAATGGCTTACTTTTGATGATGAATTTCTGCCATTCAATGGTGATCTAACTGCAGATCTGGTGATGGACTCAATCTGTTCACTCGGGCTAAGACAGATTAATAACATCGAGAACTAGTGCAGCAATATCCTCGATCTGGTGTTCATTCCAGTAGAAGTACACGGCACAATCATTGCTTGTAATGATCTCGGCGGTTTTTCAAGTATTTTTCACATACCACTACATATCCAATTAATATTTGAAAATTGTGTTAATGTTAACGTAAATTTTAATTCAAGTGAGTCTTTCAACTTTAAAAAGGGAAATTATAGTGCTTTAAATGAGTTTCTGGGCAATATTAATAGGGATCAATATATAACGGGTAGTTTAGACGCTCATATTGATCAGTTTTATAAAATAATGAACTTGGCAATTGAACAATTTATTTCCCGTTCATCTGTAGTTTCGTCGATGCGCGAGCCATGGTTTAATAGTCGCCCCTCAGGATTAAAAAATCGGAAATCTAAAGCTCATAAAAATATAAGTTAATCCCATCCGTCGTAAATTATGAAATATTTAGCGCTCTCAGATCTCAATTTAAAATTTTAAATCGTTTCTTGTATTATTTATATATTGTCGAGATCGAATCGAATATTAGAAACAACCCTAAATGTTTCTGGAGTTATATGTTGATTCGAAACGGAATTGTAGAGGTATACCCTCGCAAATGTCTTTCAATTCTTTGACTGCTAGTGATCCACAAAGTATCACTGACATGTTTGCAACAATTTTTGAAAATTTGTGTGTCCCGTCTTCGAGAGGGAATGACGAAATTATTTTTAGTAATAATCCAAACATTCTATTTCAGTTTACTACAGATCACGTTCTGCACGCTCTGTTGAATGTAAATGTGAATATGAGTTGTGGCCCGGACAAAATTCACCCGCTTGTGTTGAATAAGTGTGCTTCGGTCTTGGCTCAGCCGCTGACGGACATCTTCAATTTGAGTTTGAAGAGTGGAGTTTTTCCATCAATTTGGAAATCCAGTTTCATTAAACCAATTTTCAAGAGTGGACGGAGAACGGATATCGAAAATTACCGCGGTATTTCTGTCTTATCGGCTATTCCTAAGTTATTTGAATCGATGGTCAAGGACCGCATCTTTTTCTTAACTAAAAATTCCATCTCAGTAAACCAGCATATGGGTTTTACCCGGACGGTCAACTGTGATAAATCTTGCTTTGTTTACAAATTTTTTGACGCTAGCATTAGAAGGTGGTGATATAGTGTTGAGGTGGTGTTTACTGATTTAAGCAAAGCTTTCGGTAAAATTGATCATGATTTATTGGTAAAAAAACTGGGACAGCTCAACAAGTGTGATGTCCTTCCTTTAAAGTGGATCTTTTCATATTTGACGAACAGAACTCAAAAAGTTTTTTTAAATAATATTTTATCTAGAGACATAAATGTTTTGTCTGGCGTCCCACAAGGTAGCCATATTGGACCTCTATTATTTATTGCATTCATGGATGATGTGAAGCGGTGCTTCAAACATTGTAAGTTTCTGATTTACGCTGATGATATAAAAATCTTTTGTAAGATTAGAAATGATCGCGATATGGTAAATCTACAACAGGAATTAAACGTTTTCTGCAACTGGTGTGGTAAGCTTTGCCTGAATGTTTCTAAATGTTAAGCTATGAATTTTTCTAGAAGACGTTATGGACGTTATGGGCCTGATAATATTTTATTCTTAAATGGCGTTATAATAGAGCGAGTTCGTTTTTTTCTAGAATTAGAGGTTTTGTTTTCACGAGATTTATCGTTTAAGGACCATATTGACAGATGTATTAATAAGGCTTATTCAATGTTAGGGTTTTTAATCCGTTTTTCCAAAAATTTTCATGGAGTATGCGTCAATTGTCTAGATTCCGTACTATAACAATTCCTCTAACAGTATAGAATCAATACAGAAGCGATTTATGTTGTTTGCCTTAAGGCGACGTCCTTGAGAGGTAAACGCTCCTAAATATGTACTTCCACCGTATCTAGGCCGTTGTTTGTTACTGAATATTGAACCATTGTTCGCCCGAAGACAAATTTCTTGCGCAATGTTTGTGCGCGACGTTAAAATGGGCCGAGTTGATTGTTCACATCTACTGTCCTTGTTTTCAATACGTGCCCGAGTGAGATCACTCAGACACCGAGGCTTAGTGATTGATCTGCACTTCCATGAGTGTAATTTTGGTATGTCGGACCCGGTTTGTAATTCTAGCCGTGTATTTAATAATGTATCTATACCGTTCTAAATAATTTATTTATTCAAATTTGATTTATATTAATAAACCTAATTTTAAATGCCAGATGTAAATTAATACTGTTGGTTAAATAAATAAATAAAATTGATTAAAAAATACTACTATAATTAACATTTTTAAAAGGTTCAAAAATACTCGAAGTTTGATTTTTTAAATTAGTTTTATCGATAATTTTAACTAATAAAAACTTCTACTGCTCCTTTGAAATGTAAAATTATAGATGAATTTTGTTCTCCTTTAACGTTACAATTTTCTCTTCTTCTCTTGGAACTCAAACAAAAAAAACGTGGGTCCAACCGAAAAGCCCAATAATAAACAATTTTTACCGAACACAGGACGACTTTTCCAAAATCAGGAATCGGGTTTCCTTGTACTCGAAAAACACATCCAACGATTTTTATTAAAGCCTTCTATTATTTTTCTATTTCTATTATTTGAGATTAAGAAAAAAAAAATTAAAAAGGAACTAGGACCCCAACGAAGGACTCCCTAAATAATGTTTCCCGACATTATAATTTGTTTCTGGTACAAACCCCCATTTCTCTTTCTAAACGAATTTTCAGTATCCCTAACCAGAGAACTCATCACATCGATTCTTCCTAGTATTCGAATACACATTTCAGAAATTTTCAACAAAGCAGCTTAAGGTAAGAAATTCGTCGCTTAAAAAATTAAAAAAGGAATCTGCGCCCCTCTAAAAGACCTTCTACCCAACGTTTCCAAAAATCAGGACCCATAGAAATCGAATCCTGGTACTCTAAAACATCATTCCAGCAATTTTTATTTATTTGAGCTGAGAAAAGCAAATTAAATGTAGGAACCTTGGGCCCCTAAAACGTTATTTCCCGAAATTAGAACACATCACAATTGACTCCTTGTAAATAAAAACCACCTTTCTGCAAATTTCTTTCAAAGTCATTTGAGAAAAAGTCAGGAAAAGGAAGCGGAACCCTATACCTAAATGCATTTTCCCGAAATGAGACCGCATCAAAATCGATTCTTGATACTCCGAAGTTTCCGTAATCGGAATACAATTTGCTATGAAATTCTTTATACTACCAAAGTTTTTTGTCGGCTACTTTAATCATTTTTTTCAAATTTGAATGCAAGTTTTCTATTATTTATTTACCTACCAAGCGAATAATTCCGCATCGTAGGGGGAAAAATTATATTTCTTAAGGCGTAACCAGCGAGTCTGTAAGAAATTTAAGTAACAAAGCGACATCTGAAAAATGTATGTTTATTGACATTACTGACCAGCGAAACCCAAAGTACTTTTCGTTCTGTTTCGTTAAATTTTAATTGTCATTTAGCAATCCGTAACAAGAGCGAAAATTATCGCTCAAACTGAAGGAAACTTCAAAATTGAATACAATTCTAATATAAAAACAATTCTAATATAAATGTCATACCATCGCGTGGCATGGTTGATTACAAAATTTATCAATAATTTATTTATTAATGGATATTATCTATTCAATTTGTTCTGCCGTTTTGTAGGATGTATAGTAAATTGACATTTAAAAATTCAATTGACAATAATCGTGTTACAGATTCGCTGGTCAAACTGTCAAAGATTCTGTAATAAAACATTTTCGTTAAATTCTGTAAGGTTTCGTTACTGACTCTTACAGACTCGCTGGTTATAGCTTTACGCTGAGTGCCTGACGCCGATATTTTTGTCTCAATTTCCGACTAACTAAATTGATCGTTAGTTCACCCACGTATTGTTAGATGTCTCTAATATTTGTTAATCAAAATCTACCCGATATTTAATTCTAAACTGAAAAGTTAGTTCCAATTTATCAATTACCGATTAGAAATGTTATGTATGTAGAATGTTAAATTTAAGTTTATATAACAGATTTTTATTAAACATCAGATGCGGTTTGTTTTGTGCCATTTTTGATCGATTGGTATGAACTAACCATCAAGTTAGTTAGTTGGAAATTTAGACAAAAAAATCGGCATGAGACACACAGCATTAGAGTGTGGTTCAATTGGTTTAAACACCACATAAAAAGATAAAAAGTTAAAAATTGTGGTGAATAAAAATGTCAAATTTCTTATCCGCTTCAAGAGCTGATAAAATTTTTATATAGAAAACATTTGGCTGACCAGAATTTTTTTTTAACTTTTTATGAGGTATTTAAACCAATTGAAACACACGCTTAATTAAAATAAAAATAACTTTAAAATAATGATTGAAATGAATGAAGATGCCCGCGAAAATTTTTAGTAATATAAAGAAGCATTCCGATTACAAAAATTTCCACCGATTTCAAGAGTAGGGCCCTGGGCCTCAATACACGACTTTTTCCAAAATTAGTACTCATCGCAGTTAATTCTCGGTCCTCGAATCTACTCCTATAATCAATTTTCGTCAAAGACGTCTGAGCTATATAAAAAATTGGAAAATGAAACCCGGGTCCAACCGGAATCCTCCTTAAACAATTTTCGTTGAACACTTTGAGAAAAAGTTAAGATTCTAAGTCTATTTACAAAAACTTGTAAAACACGTTTTTTACTTTGTAAATGCCCATAACAGTGTTCCAATTGAACGAGCTGAAAATTTGTTTGCGGATTTTACTAACTCAGTATCTAATGGCACATAATTCTACACTAATGGTTTTTTCAATTTTGAAAGGTTCCAAGCTGGACGGCTTTTTAGTCAATTTAAGCTTGATAGTGGTTGCAACAGTCTTTCAAATTTATTAGTTATGCTTATAAACAACTATAAGAAACGATAGTGGGAAATTACAAAGTTTATTAAATTAACTCTTTATCGTTCTTCCGGTTAATTCACCAAGTAATTTAAACACGTTAAACTAATATTTTCAATTTTATTATAAATAATATTACAAAAAAGTAATTTTGGTAATAAAAATTTTTGTTCAAAACAATTTTAAAATTAATATCGATGTTCGCTGGAAACTTAATAATTATTCTCTCTATCCTCCACGTCCACGGCCACCATCTCCACGGCCATCACCACGGCCATCACCACGGCCATCACCACGGCCATCACCACGACCATCACCACGGCCATCACCACGGCCATCAAAACGGCCATCACCTCCACGGCCACCACCTCCACGGCCACCACCTCCAAAGCCACCACCTCCATAGCCACCACCACCACCACCTCCACGGCCATATCCTCCATTCCCGCCCCGACCGCCTCCATAACCACCACCTCCATAGCCACCGCCATTTCCGCCGCCGTAACCATCACGTCCGCCACCATATCCCCCTCCTCCTCCTCCTCCTCCCCGATGGGCAGATTCAGCTCCTACAAGATCATCTTGGTGATCTTGAAGCTTCGCACTATCACTTTCTATTGTACCTTTATTTTCGAGTGCTGCTGGTAATGCCAAAGCGGCAATAATTAAACAGAATAGAACCACAAAAACCTATAGAGAGAATGGTAAAATTCTTGTTAGTAAAATGATCATTACAAAATTCAGTTATATCAAGAAACTCACCTTCATTTTAAATCACTTTTTATAATTTTATCCAGTTATGTTGATGGTTGATCAAATATTTTTTGAAATAAATTTGATTTCAGATATCAAACACCTTATATAGCCTGCGGAAAATATAAAATCAAGTTGTTTTCGAATATGATTGGTGCTGTTTAGTTTCTGATTAGAATGATACCTTTGTATCCGTACATTACATTACGAGTACACATACTCGTATACAAAGTATTGTTACTATTTTCAAAAAAATTTGTTACAAAATAAACATTAAAAACCGCGAATTCGCAGTCAATATAATAAGTGTTAACAACAACAATGAACAATATTTATTTTATTTATTTCATCGAAAGACAAAAATCTAAGTGTATTTACAATTGTATTTATTTGTTTGTAAACATTAGCGGGCAGTATACTACAGTAATTTACTTTAAGATGCCGAAATTGTTTGCAAGCGGAGAACAACATTTTTGGTTGAATCCGATTCATGTATTCAAGGAAATGTTATCGTGAAGTTTGACGTCGATGACCTTTCTAATGTAATAAAATAGGAGCATCGAACTTTTTCTGATAAATCGGAAGTAAAATTCAAAATATCGTCTAATCATATCTTGATCAATATTACTTAAAATTACCGGCAAGATAAATGTGTTAATCAATAAGCACATGTTAATTTCATGTTTAGAATTTTGTATTTGCATAAACTGTTATTATTATTATTATTATTATGTCACAAGCATACACTCGTACACCTACATTAAAGTAATTGTATATTGAAATTGTATCACCTATGATGACGGCCATTTGAATGTGGTTCCCCGCTCAATAGTTTTATTAAATGTTGCTAAATTGACACAATGAGCATTTTAATTATTATATAGGCACACTACACTAAATACTGATAATGGACTCATTGTTTCTTGACAAATTAAAATATCTAGAAAAATAAATGTCAAAGGACCTTAGGATCATTAACGATATAGTTTGGTAGCCGACTTTATTATCGTAAACATTTCATTGTGTATGTATATCTAAGTGAAGCAGGTCATTATCTCTTAGTTGTCTACAAGGAACCTTTATTTTAATTAAATTTAGTACATCGGATGCGTGATTATTCCTAGTATTAGATTATGTACTTTTTAGTGCGAATTTTCTAGCGTCGCCAAATTGTATGTCTCATACGTAGTTAAACTTATGTTTTACCAGTTAATGATGGTTGTCGCTGAATTGGTTATAAACCCATCCGTCTTTCCAGGTCAAGTAGCGTGTAAACTTCTTTTGAATTTACTCAATACTTTGAATATATTCTTCGTAGTAAGGACACCACACATTTACAGCATATGCCAGCTGAGATCCAACGTAAGAACAATACAGGATCTTAATTGTTTAAAAATCAAAATTTTGGATTCAATGTTTGACAAAACCGGGCATCTAGTTGGCTCTAGCGATGAACAGTTCAATGTGTCAGTAAAGCATTCACTTTCAACGAATGCTACCCCAAGGTGTTAAGTTTCAAGTACTACCTGAAGCAGTACACAATTTATCTTTTAGCCTTGTGTAACTTGGCTTTTTGGTGAAATGATAGAAATTTGCACTTTTCAATGTTGAGACTCACAGAATTAAACTCGTACAATAACGTTAGGTTGTCAATATTTGGCTTTGTCGATTTTGAGGTCATCTGCGAACATTTGGATATTTTAATGCTTTATCACTTCTGTAATACCATTAATAAAGATTGTGAAACTCCATAGGCCAACCTTGAATTTCATATTTCAATTTATTGGTTCCGATGGTCAAAAGAGATTTGAACCATGCTACGAACTGGCTGGAAAATCGTCGAAAAGCTGAAAAGAGTCGAAAGCTTTTAAAGTTCATTTTTGATGGACAGTTTGTTTTTCGCTAGTCCTTATAACACTGCTACAATAAAAACAATGTTTCGCTTCGAACGGCTTCGAGAATTTAAAATAATAAAATTAAAAACTTTTCCTGGTTTGTCGGTCGCGTGATTTTAAATGAAAGATTATTTTTATTTTTTGTATATTATTAAATTAAAATTGAAATGAAAAATGAAATTAAAAATATTTTAATTATATAAAAATTGATTGACTTATTCTAATGCTCTTGGGCATACAACATTTTTTCTTGTTCCTTCTAAATCCAATATTCCAAATTTAAATCAAAAACTTGAAGTGACTGACCTTGTGATTTGTTAATGGTCATAGCAAAAAATAGAAGTATTGGAAATGGTATATTCTTTTAAAACTTAATGGCATAATAGATGGAATTATCAGAATGTGTGGAATTTTTTGCTAACTATTTTTCGGCCGACCCATCTTCCATGTCCAGTATAGGCTGGAATGGAGCTATGCAATGCGCAGATGGTAACTTAAATCGGCCCTATAGCCATACGTCTTCGATTTGGCAGATGATGCGTAAAGTAAGACGGAAAAATAAACCACGAAACAACAGGAAGTGCTTCGGCCCCAAAACAAATGGCATGGATTAAAAAAAAAATGCTCGTTCATTTTTTTTGAATTATTGGCACAATATTTGGGTATACGCTTTCAATTAATTCTTCTTTTGATTCTTTTAGAATACAAAAATTTTGTTGAAATGTAACTAAACCAGTTGCAATATCAGTTTGAATTTTCCATTTCCAATGTCTAATAATTGTTTTAAAAATGTTACCATTTGGCAATTGAACAAACATATTTGATGCTAAAATTAATTTTTGAACGTTTCCCCGTGTTAGATGATTTTAAACACTCATGTCATTCATATAGCTGGAGTTGATCGTATTATAACAGGTAGTGTCTGGTTAAAATCAACTGATAATAATACTGTTGCACCACCGAATGTTGGTTATTGTGTAAAATTAGTAAAGAGTAGAGCCCCGAAAATGACACCCATATCGAATTTTTACCTATAGTCATCACCGTTCGTACCAACAAAGACACTGCCCCCACATCTCGATTTGCGAAACATAAAAGCCCATAAAGTAATCAGTACCTGGGAAATGACCCTCATATTGGCATTGTAGGTAGATAGTATAAGTAGGTAACAAAAATCTCAATCTCGACTTGCGAACAATTAAAGTCTGTAACGTAGTCACACCCCGAAAGTGACATTATAGGAAAACAAAAGTCGTTAACGTGATTAGTACGTAATTAGTAGGTAACAAAACAACACGGTCGTCCCACCATTCAATCCGACTTGCGAAAAATAAAAACTAATAACGTAATCAGTATCCCGGAAACCCTGAAAATGATGGACATATCGACATTTGACGTACATAGATATTAATTACCAAAAATGACTCCACTCCATCTCGCCTTGCATAAAACAAAATTTCTCTATCTCCGATCTTACCGGATTCCACGCTCACGAAAATAACATCATTGGACAAAACCAAAATCATGGGCCGAATTTTTGTTGCAAAACAGTTGCTTGTCAAAAATCGTCATTTCCGCCCCACTTAAATTTTGAAAAACAGATTTGAACCGGTATCGTATATGATATACTTTTCATTATAATTACAATAACCGAAAAAGCTCCCATGGAAGCTACCACTTCGCGGTAAACCTTTTTCGACCAAAAATTACAGAGTCACTCCTCGCATGACCTGATTGGAATCAGTGCAGTTGTTCTTGAGTTTTCAACCGGGAATACTCCTATGGAAGCAACAACTTGTGGTGGACCATTTTCAGCTAAAACACTTCTCATGTCCCAAAGAACATATACACACATTTTTATCAAAATCGGTGCAGCAGTACTTGAATTTTAATGTTACAAAAATACAAACACACACGTCATTTTATATTGTATATATATAGAGATGTTAGAATTTACAAAATTCTGCCGATGTTTCGGATATCATCCACATCCATTATCAAGATGAAACAAAGTTAATTAATATGTAATGGATATGGGTGATATCCGAAACGTCGGCAGAATTTTGTAAATTCTAACATACATATATAATATTCTGCAATAATGGCTGGGTAACTTATTGAAAGAATCTAAAAATCCACACATAAATTTGTGAATCTCAGTAGACATCCTAACTGAAATAGTTGTCTTAGGCTGGGTTATAATCCCATATTGTGATTCGACATTTCGAAACAAATTTTTGCTTTATACCGAAAGTGAATAAAAACATTTTCTTGCATGCTTGAATGTATGAACCGTTCATTTTTATTTTGTATTTCTGCGAAAAGCTACGTCTTGACCTTCATTCATTGGTGGGTGCTCATTCTGTTTTTCGTGCGTCATTTAAATTAAACCATTGCAGATCATTTGTGGACAATTCATTGGCTGTTGTAACGTATTGTGTCAAATTTCCGATTGGCAAACAATGCCAAAGTATATAATAGCAGCGGTTCTAATAACTATTGAGAAAATGTTTTAGGTGATGTAGGTTGTTTTAGTTGTCGCGCTTGTAATTTTTCCAACGCTAATTTACACGGTTATGCATTGTTGCCGTCCGATAGTACTTTCTTATTAAAATTAATAAATGAAAAGTGAAAGGTTAAGAATAATTCAACTACAATTCACACGAAAATTCAATTTAATAATGGTATGAATTTAATTCTTAATAATTGTGAATTCACATTCGACAATAAAATATATAAACAACTTTTTGGTTCACCGATGGGCTCGAACATTAGTCCTGTGGTTGCAAATTTAGTTATGGAGTTCAATCCAGCCTTCTATCTTCTCTTGATTTTTTAATCTTATTCGTAGCGATTCCTAGTGATAAAATTGATTATGTTTTTAGTGTCTTCCACTCATTTAATAATAACACCAAATTCACTGTAGGATTAGAAGCTAACAATAAATTGGTCTTTCCAGATTTGCTGTTAATTCATAATCCTGAAGGTTCAATTTCGAATGATTGGTTGTAAGACAGATATCTTAATTTCGATTCTCATCCCCCAAATTGTTTGACATATATGTTGGTCTGGTCCTGGTTAAACTTTTTTTTGAACTATAGTATGATCGGTTTTGGGAGATCACTGTACACTTTACTATTAAGGCACATAAAAAATGTTAATGACCAACGATTATGGATTTAACAGCGCATTTTTGTTTCTCATGACCCCCTTGGTTAGAAAAATTATACCAATAAATTAATTTTGCAAAGTACTAAAATTTAAACTAATTATTAGGCACTTTCGAATAAACACAATTACAAGAATAACACAAACTAATTTAATTAATATTAACTTTATTAGAAATAATATTATAACATTTATTTTTAATTACAACTAAAAATTCAAAATTCGGTAGAGAACGTTGTCAAAAGCACAAATTTCAGTTCTTGCTTCATTCTAAATATAGTGATTATCTTCCCCAACCTCCATAATGACCTCGTCCATAACCTCCGTACCGCCCGTAACCACCACCGTAACCACCATAGCCGTATCCACGACCGTATCCACCGCCCCAACCACCTCTGCCGCCATATCTACCATATCCTCCATGATGAGCTGATTCAGCTTCTACAAGATCATCACTTGGTGCTTCAATGCTTAGTCTATCATTCTCAATTGTATCTTTATTTTCGACTGCTGCCGGCAATGCCAAAACGGCAACAAGCAGACAGAATAGAACCACAAATACCTGCACAGATTACACAATAAAAATAAATTTTATTACAAAATTATATAATTCACTAACACTGAAGTACGCACCTTCATCTTATTTTATTATTATATTTTATCCAGAAATTATATGTTTATTGAACGAATTAAGCCAAGTTACTTATTCCTTTCTGGATGTACAACATCTTATATACCCTGGCAGAACACAAAACTTGGTGTTTATGGATTAAAAGTTGTTTTTCAATCAAATCGGTATTTTTTTTATTTCTGGTTATAATAACGCGTACATTCATTCAAATATTGTTACCACCAAAACAATTTTTATAATAAATAATTTGTTTACATATTATAATTTATGTCAAAAACAGTGTTGAGCAAAAATAAAGACAAAAAATTCCATTCTGGATTTGCGTTCTATTGCTACATATTGAAACATAAAATAATTTTGTGGCGCACCGCTCCAATCTGGGGTTAATATCCACGCAAAACGTAGACATTCATTAAAGTATTTTTAAACTTTTAATTGGTTCTAAAAGGGATAAATTTGTAAGTGGTAATAGAAAGTCCTACGTATATCATTCCTAAATTTAAAACATCCGTTTCTACAGTAAACAAAATATCTTAAAAATTACGTCATTAAGAAGTTTTATCGAGACCAAGTATAACAATAACACTTAATCTGCATTATACGGCAAGTTGTTTTTTGGTCGAAACATTATTATTATTCAAACCACGTACACCAACAACTTTCTGCAGTCTAACTTTAAATGCCTTTGTGTTAATGGTACGTATTAAAATTTTGTATCAGAAAAGTGTAATGTTCTTTGACAGACACGAACTAGTTGGATTTTTCATTCCTTAAGGAAGTTCCTATTTTGTTGGTTCATTTCACAATTTCTGGCAATATGAAATAATGATATACTCCTATGTTGATTGGTAAGAAGAAAGGGAAATTAATTCTACGTTTTTTACAGAATTTTAAACGTCTCACATATTGTTGTTATTTTGTGTCTCTTTTATACGACGATGTTTAAATGAAAACGAAAAAATTTATTTATTTTAACACTTATCCACAAAATAAGATTCAAAACAAATTGCAGAAAAGCTTATTCAACTCATGCATTTAATACCTAAATTATTTATCAAATTATTTCATTGCACACAAATAATTGGTTGTTTACGTAATTAATTATAAAATACGATAAAAATTTGTAAATAATGTAATTAATGTAAAAGTACTACAATAAATATATTTGGTCAATATTTTTAGAGCGTTATTTACTAAATTAAATTTGTTATTGAACTAAGCCTAAAAATTCGTTTTCAATATGTCTATTAAAACCATCCTAAAACGCTTTTAAAAATATATATATAGGTGTGTTTCTTCGCTAAATTCATTAAACGGCCTTAGCCCGATTATTAAAAATATATGGAGAAAATCACATTCCACCCCGAAATAACAATCTCACATACACAAAACCAATTTTGCTTTTAAAAGCTGTTACAAGAGGAGATTTACCTCACTTTAAATAAAGCGGGTAAAAAATACAATCGCCAGAAAGATAATTGAAAATTTTTAACGACCTTAATGTTTGGTTTAACAAAGGTTGGCAAATAAATGGTATATGGCATTTACATGTACTACCCATCAATATAAGATACAGGAATGCTCATTACCTTACGATTGGAATAAGAGGCCTTTATGAAGAGATTTATGGTGACATATGAGCATAATTCCAATAACCAACCTACCAGAAGCGAATATTAAATCACCTGGGAAGACCTCCTATCCCAATCGTATGGGAATAAGCATTGGTGTGCTCAATACTGATGGTTAATACATGTAAATGCCATATACCGTTTATATGCCAACCTCTGTTACACGAAATATTATGGTCGATAAAATTTTTGCAATTAACTTTCAGGTGATTCTCTTCTTGTAACATCTTTTAAGAGCACAGTTTCCTTTGTGTATGTGAGATTGTTTTTTCGGGATGGAATGTGATTTTCTCTATATATGTATACGCTTCATATACGTATCACTGACTTTCTATCGGCAATTTTCTAAATTAATTTTCGTATTTTTATAGAAATTATGGGTAATCTGTTTTTATTTAAAAAAATTCTTTAATATAAATTAATATATTTAAAAACAAATCAAAACTAGACAAGAGATTATGGATTTAAAAATTGAGTCTATTGCTTAAATTTCAGTAAACCAACACAAGACCAACGCTTATTGGCTGAAAATCTAATATTTAAATTTTTTAGTACTTTGTCTTTTTTTGTAAATGCCTACCTTTTCAACATCATTGTAAAAATTGAAATACTCCCAATGAAGCTCTCACTTCTGATTCACAGATTTTCACAAATTTTCGCAAATATCTTGTAAAGGAAAAATTTTAAGTATAAAGTTTTATTCCGAATAATCAATCCCAAAACTTAAACAATTATCTAAGGTAATTTTGTTTTAAATTGCATTTACGATCTTTTGGATTTTAACCGTCTTTTCGTAAATTATATATACTTTTCAAAATATTGGCAAAAAACGAAAAAACTTTTATAAAGGCTAAATTTAGACCGGAACATATTTGGAGCTTCTAATTAATGAAAATGGTTCAATGTTAAGTTTCATTTCAGTCAATCAATCCGTTTGGGTTGTTCAGAGGCCGAATTTTTGTTGAAAAGCGTATTTTTGTCAAAAATTCTCATTTCTCCATACATTTTTGGAAAACTAACCCGGCCTAGATCTGATATTGTTGCAAATTTAATTTAGAATCTTTTAGTTCTTAGAAAATTTATGGTAATGAGGCACTGCAATTTTTCACGGACGGTTCTAAGCTAGACGGCAAGGTGGGAGCCGGAGTCTTCTGTGAGAAGCTTAATGTTAATATTTCCGTTCGTCTCCCTGACTACTGCACCGTGTACCAGGCTGAAGTGGTGGCGATAGGCGAAGTCGTGTCATGGTTGAAGCATAACGTGGTATAAGGGATATCGCAATTTATTTAGACAGTCAGGCGGCCGTCAGGTCGCTAGATGCGATTTGTCTGAAGTCACGGGTGGCGCTGGATTGCTGATCATCTCTTAATGATATGAGCGAGTATTTCAGCATCCAGATAATGTGGATCCCTAGTCACTCGGACGTCACGGGAAACAGCAGGGCAGACGAACTAGCTAGGCACGGTACGACTTTTCAGATGCAGCCGGAAAGGGCAGGTCTAGGAAGACCTATAGCAGCGCTTAAATTGGCGCTCAGTAAGAAGGAAATTGCATTGACCAACGAGAGGTGGACCAACACTCTCATGTGCAGGGTAGCAAAACAGGTTTGGCCAAAACTGGACCTGCGGCGCTCCAAAGCACTAGTATCCCTGGGAAAACGAGAGGTAGGATTGGTCGTAGGGATACCGACAGGAAACTGCCTTTTTGGTGAACATGCGAGAAGGCTGGGTACAGATGAATGACTTTTGCAGAAGCTGTTTGGACGAAGAGGAGGAAGAGACGTTAGAACACTTCCTATGCTCGTGTCCGGCACTATCATACAGAAGGCATAAGTATTTAGGTATGTACGGTATAGACAGCCTTTGGGAACTCGCGGGCTGTGGAGTTCGAGATATAGTATTTTACGCTACATAAGTAGGTCTGGATGGTTTCAGCGGGAGTAAAGGGGATTTAGGATAATGTGGTATCACAATGAGCCACTAATGGCCTAAGTGTGCAATAGCAGCCACTCTAACCTAACCTAACCCAACATAGAAAATTTGTATTGTAAATGATACTTTTCAAAATATTTGCAAACAACGGAAAAGCTCCTTTAGAAGTTATCACTTCAGGTGAATAGATTTCGATCAAAAATCACTGCGATCTCCTAATTTATGGAAAAAGCTTAAGTACGAAATTTCATTCTGATCAGTAAATTTGCCTGGGCTGTAGAGAAGCTAAAGAAATTTAGTCTCCTCACATACACATACACAACAACATACACAGATTTTTAAAAAACATTTTTCTTGACTTCGGCGATATAGGTAAATCTGCAAAAAGCTCGAGGTCAAAACTGTTCATGATTTTACAATAAAAAATGAAGGCGCGTAATTTTTGTGACCTAACTTTCTTTTACAACAAATGTATATTTATGAATATAATAAATCATTAGGTATCATTATTAATAAGCGAAACCGTTATAAATAAAAATCAATCATAAAAAATCTTAAATAAATAATAAAAAACTTCACATCAACAACTATATTGTCAAATTATTAGTCAAACTAAAACGTTACATTAAAGAATTACAAGATCAATTAACATGTCTCCCTTTCATAAAATACCGTAAAATTCAAAGGCACCACTAAGCGAATATTTTTAGATAGATATTCTTCAGTTTAAGGTATGCGAAAAGTTTCAAGAAAATCTTTTGGATTTTTGAGTAAGATTTGATCAAAACCCCAAACAATATCGAAAATGTCTTCAGAATCATATTTCAGAGAAGTCTGACGCTTTGAACGGCTATTGTGTAAGCAAGAAGAGATATTTCGAGAATGCACGGTATGCAAAACAAAAATCCACGATAATTGCAATATACATAATATCATAGTACTGCAAATCTGCGAATGTTGTAACTATTGAGATGGATCTCTTTAATCAAAATCCGCTAATTGAAATATTGAAATCATAAGAATAATAAAAATTAAAAAATTACAAAAAAAATATATAAAAATCCGAAAAAATAAAAAATATACAAAATACAAAATAAATCAAAAAACTTATGAAAATTCGAAGAACGGAAAATATACTGGTGTTTTCATTTATGAAAGAAACTACTTATGATATCCTTGTAATTTCGTATATATTGATTAATAATAATATGTCTTTGGCATCAAGAGCAGATAAGCTGCAAAACGATACCGAAGAACAGATAATTGAATAGTTAGTTGGAGATGAAAGGAAGAAAGGGGAGGGGAGGGGGCAAAATCTCAGATTCATACAGCATAGCTTTATGTCGTGATTTCCGAAAGGTTATTTTTAATGCACTATTATTTGGATGTATGCATAGTACTGCTTATTTTGAAGAAAATTAGGGATAATGAAATTAGGCTTGTCCATACTTTTCGTTTTTTTATAACAGCTGATCTCATGTGAGAGAACCCATTTTTTCATGTAAAAATTAATTTAATAAAAATTAAAAAGATATAAGCTGTTTTAAAAATTCAGTCTATGTATAAATAAATAATTGACACAAAATTCCACTTCTTTTGAAAATAATATTTTATAATTCTTGCTTAACTTCATATTCTCCTTTATTACGTATTTTGAAACATAATCTATACGGTATATATTAATATTGAAACACTCCTCAGTCTTCAGGTTCGAACCGCATGTTTTACACTTTCAAGTCCAGTATAGGTATGTATGGTCCAGTAGAGCCATCTACAATTTTATAGAGCCGTAATATTAAATAATGTATGTATTTTGTTTTAGAGGGGAAACTTTTTCTAATTTTCTATAAAAAAACAATGTAAAATAACCAATTTTAATACTGAATACAAATGGCTGATGTTCAAATAAGTCGTATAAAATAAATATTTTAATGACTCAATTAAATTTTCATTTACAAATATTAATTCATTTGTAAATGAAAATTTGATTGAGTCATTAAAATATTTATTTTATACGACTTATTTGAACATCAGCCATTTATATTCAGTATTAAACTAATGAAAATGAATTGGAGAGATGCATAATTTTAATGTTTTTCTATATAATTGAACTTTTGGTTTAATTGTGTGAGTTAGTAAATGGTATAGTTTTATGAAAAAATAACCAGTTTGTACACCAATAAGTGTCTTGAGGCGATAGAAACAATTTATATTTAAGATTTGAGACATGTTGTATTTGGAGATACCTGACAAAAAACATCTAAACGCCGATTGGGTTTTTTAATTAAATAGTGCAGTTAATATAACCCCTTTTCTACCGAAAAAGAAATTGGCTCAATTTAATTCCAAATCACACAAATGTGTGAGTAAAAAAACATAGTAAGTAATGGCATTTTAGATAAAAAATTTCGCTTAATTTGAAGTACAACCAACACAATTGTGTGTAAAGCTATAAAGGTTTTTTCGGACGAAAATAAGTTAAAAAGGAATTCACGAATGTGTAAGTTTGTTCAAAACACATACAAAAATTAATTTTAGACATAATTATTTTGCCGTACCCACACAATTGTGTGGGCAGGCAAGATAAGGGGTAATGCATATTTTGGCCAATCAATGGTTTTATAGTAAACGAGCCACTTAAAACAACAAACTACACGACTAGCAGAAGCGGCGTGTAAATTCATCAATCGAATTAAAATGTCTAATAGTTTTTTTTACATGTATATGTTGTATATGTTGATTTCGTAATTATGTGTTATATATGGAACCAATTAATATGTTATTAAATTAAAATTTCAAATTTAAATTGATCATTTCGGTTTTTATTTACAAACATTTATTTAAAAAATATAAACGTAAGCTGATTCTTATGCGATAGAACAAAAGCTTCCCTTCATTTAAAGCTTACGATAAAAAATGGTGAAATCTTACGGCTCTTATATCTAGGTGGCTCTGCTAATAGTTGGTAGCATATTCAGTAAGTCGCGTTTCTTTTTGTCGCGTGTGACATAGTGTTTTTTTATACTGAATATGGCCTAGTTTACGCGGATAGCGCAGCCATTTTACATCCTTTCACGGAAAACAACAATATAATTAATTATTATCTAGAACAACAATATAATTAATATACATTTAAAGATAGTGTAATAAGAAAAAATGTACCATTTGTATTAGTTTTTCTCAACATAAACTTTTCTTTTATTAAATTTGAGAACTTGTAAAATTAGTCGTTTTTAATTTTTCAATTCGTACTTATATGTATTAACGGACAAAATGTTTACCAATCACGTGGCAGAAGCAGTTGAATTCTTCTTTTTCCGTTCAATTGCCACACTCTATAAGGGTGTGTCTCTGTATAAGGAGTTTATGGTCTATTACTTCTAAATGAGGAAAATGCTGAATTAATGTTTGGAACATTGCTGTAACAAAATAATTTTTATTCTGCCCAGCACATAAGTCGCTGTAGAGAATGTGTGAATATGTGTAATTTCAGGAAGACTGCAGGTTACCATGTGCTTCATGCCAGCTAATATTATGAGCTTTATTCCGTTGGCCATCGTGGATTGTCTAATTGAATTGAACATCCAATATTACCTTTTGTAAATGATGTTTTTTACCTTTTGTTTATTACCTTTTGTAAATGATCCAATATTACCTTTTGTAAGTGATGTTCGAAAATATGGGGTAGGTAGACATTGTTCCAAATCAAATGTAGATTTTATTTTGTATATAACTGCTTTGCTCCTTTACTGTCGAATGCAGAATCGGCATCCGCTAAATGTGCTTCTTTCTCACATAACAATTTAAATTTGTGTTCTTCATTTTTTGAAGTTATATTTTGCATTTGCAATAATTCGCAATTATTACCAACATTCCACTTCGGCTTTTTAACTTTCAAATTTGAAAATTTCGGAATATTTTGTTATTGACGCGTTATTGATACGTCTTTATATTTTGCACAATAAAGTTTGTACATACTCGTAATTGTCTGCAAACATTTCTGTTCGGTGTGACGGTTCTGTTCAGAGCAAATTTATTTATGCTGCCACTTTGAATTTAAATTAATCATGAAACTCCAAGAGATTATTTTAGGCACATAAAGCTATTAAATTTATTTTATTACAAGTATATTGGGCGAGGCCTAAAAGTATTTTAATTTAGTGTATAAAATTGTGTGGTTCCTTCATTGTATTATGTATTTATTATGTATGTATTAACACCTGTATTTTTATTAATGAAAAACAACTAACTATTGAATACTTAGGCGTCTGTACCCGGGTCCATTCGGTCATATTTAACATAACCTATCCTTCCATCTTGTTAAGTGTAATAAAGGTGTATGGCGAGGCCGAACACGCCATTCAATCAATCAGAACTGCAAACCGTGGCAGGAAGTTTCTCAAAATTAAATCTTAGGGTTTCTCTAAATAGCACTCAAAACTAAATTGAATATTTTAATGTAGTAATTATCTAATATATACTACGTTATCTCCTTTAGACACTATCTGTAACAAAGCCTAAATTATTTTTAGTACATATAACATGCTCGTGTTTAGCATTCTCTTGTTGATAGCCGAACTATTTGGTTTATCTTTAGCAATTATATTGCTACAAGAGGTTACATGAGCGATATACTCTTGGCAGATAATAAAAAATATGAACTTGGTAAGGTAGCTGTTGATCAAAACTAATTTCCTGAATACAAATTGGTATAGAAGAAGACATAATTTACCATCATTATTTAATGTTACCTTTATTTAATGTATTCCTTTCTAGTATTTAAAAACGTTTTAATGCACAAAAAACGAAATGTCATTAAATTGTAAAAGACACAAATTTATCACGTAAGTCTAACTTGTAAATCAAATAAGCGGTAAATTATAATTTGAAAACAATTTTTTTTTCTAAGTGGGAGTAAAATGAAACAAATTTGGCCAGACTTCTTGTATATGATTAATTGATAAATTTAACTTGGCATTGATATTTGTAGATCTTGTGTATTGCAACTAACATACAAGAAATTTTAGTTATTGATTAGATAATATTTTGGTTCACAATTATTCTTTATTTCGGATATTTGTTAATTAATAGAACAATTCCTCAAAAGTGGGTGATTGCAATCACAAACACGAAAATTAACCGAAAATAACAAATAAATAAATGAAAACTGACATGAATTATTTTAAAGTGGATGTACAAGTAAAATTAAAATTAAATGTTGGGTAACACTCTCGGGCCTCAAATCAACATATAGGCATAGTTTTGGTATTGGAAAGGCCAATGTACCAAAATGTACTTAGTAAAAAAAAATCAACGTAATTATATAGAAAGTATTACGCTAATTACAATTATATCAGTTGGTACATAATGTACATACAATTTAATCAGAGTGAATATCATAAAGTACGCCACCATCGTAATCACGTTTAGTTCGTGCGTACCTTAATTAAATTAACCTTTGTGCTACATCGAGAAAGTAGTTGGGGTAAAATTTATTAAAAACTTTTCACATTAATTAAGGTAAATTTTTATACTGAAGGGCAATAATGGATATCTGTTTCGACTAAACTATAAAATTAAATACTCATGTCTATTATTAAAAAATCATTACGAAGTCACTATAAAACAATAAGATTTAACAGTGGCCACACTTAAAAGTTTGTAATGTAGGTCAGTAGTCGTGGAATTTTATTTTTGGAAGTAAATAAAAATTAAACGGACTGCAAATATTTAATTTCATTTGATCGGTCTAAAGACGACAAAGCCCGCGATTATTATTGTATAAAGCGATGGGAATTCAGTTGATTCTTTAGACCGACAAGGCCCGCGGTTATAATTGTATATAGCACTGGCAATAAAACAACGACTGTATATTTAATTAGCGTACTATGCTTATCACGCAATGAAGTGGAAATCTGCCTAAAACCATCATTTGAACAAATTACACAATAATTGATTACCAGCTGTTGACAGACGCATTCTAATATTTTCTATATATATTAATTTTACTTTCACAGTAATTAATCAAACTTTCACAAAAATATGCGAGCATAAATAGCTTAAGACGTACAATATGAGGATGACCAAGTATTTTTCAAGTGACAATTCAGTTTACCACCTTACCACAAAACTAGCAAAACTTAATTTGTATACTTTTAAAGTAGTTTAGTTTGAAAAGATTGAAAACAGAACGCACATTGTTTCGAAAGCTGCTTTAAAACCATTTCTGGAGTTCACTTCTGGAGAGAGCCAAATATAAGTTATACAACATAGAGTTACGTAACTAAGTCGAAACAAATTCCATATAAATTTGGTAAATTTGAGGAATCGATAGATATGAGATTCTTGAAAAATTTCTTTGCATATTTCCTAAAATTTGTTTCCCTACTAAGGAAAATATTCCGATTGGGTAAACCATCTGCACATTGCTTATAGCTCAATGCCAGCCTATATAGTGCTGACATGAAAGATGGGTCGAACCATGAGTTCTGCACTGCGACAGGGGGTCATAGTTGTGTTCATTTTCATCACAGATGGTAATCTGATGATGAAAAATCTTGTTTGCATCCTGCCTTTATCGGTATTCGGTAAACGCCAAAGCTTTAACTGTTCGAAATATTACATATCTCTAAACTAAATTTCTAAAAAAAAAATAATAAAGTAAATACAACAATTCCTAATAAATAGAGAAAACAAAAATCACAACATTTCAATGTCACAAAATTGAGCGTACACTTATTGAGAACTAGAAATTTTCCATTCAATTTGCGTAATTTCTTAAAAACGTTATTTGTATAGCGAGTTTTACGTTGGAAGGATACTTTTCCAATTTATAAAATTTCGATAAAAATTTGTTAAAATTTCGATTAAGAGCCATTACGATAATCTCAGGAAAATTAAAAATTTAAAAATGGAAAGCAAAAGAAGAGAGGTCGTTCAATGTACTCGAAAATTGGTCATTAAATCGTGCAGTCAGGGAAAATCGTTGCGTGAAATTGGCGAAATTGTCGGCCGACGTAATTCTACAGTGCAGAAAATTATAAACAAATGGAAATATGAGGGAACGCTAAAAAATAAACAAGGTAGCGGCAGAAAAATAATTTTGAGTGAGCAGGACGAGCGATTTATTGTACGTTAGATGAAAGAAAATCCAACAGCTTGTGTTCCAAAGCTTACATTGAAAATGTCAGAAGCTACATAAAAAGCCATTTTAACAGAAACTGTTCGCCTTGTTTTACGCAAGAACAATTTGAACGGTCGAGTTGCTCGCAAAAACCATTGTTGTCAACCATAAATATCCAGAAACGTCTTGAATTTGCTAAAACATACATTAAGGAGCCTCAAAGTTTCTGGGGTAAGCTAATGTTCACAGATGAAACTAAAGTAAATTTATTTGGCTCAGAAGGGAGGAAAACTGTTTGGAGCAAGCCGAATGAATTTTTGAAAATGAAGAACTTAGTTTCAACAATAAAACATTGAGGAGGATCCGTTATGATATGGGGTTCTATGGCTGCGAGTGGAGTAGGAAATATGGAATTTATAGAAACAACTTTGAATAAAACAGGATATCTAGAAATTTTCAAAAGAAATGTGCGCCCAACTGAAGAAAGATTAGGTTTGTCTGTTGATTATTATTATCAACAAAATAACGACCCCAAACATTCTTCATATTTAGTGAAGGAATGGAAGCTATACAACGTTCGCCACCAACTTAAAACTACACCTCAATCACCGGATTTAAATCCGATTGAGAATTTGTGGCGGGCAATAAAGATACGGGTTGCAAATAGCAATCTGTTCAATAAAACAGAGGTAAAAAATAGAACAAGGGGTGAATGGGAAAATATTGAGGCCTTTTATACTAAAAACCTGGTGAAATCCATGTCACGTTGTTTACAGGCGGTTATAGACGCTTAATGTGGTCACACAAAATAATAATACAGTAAAAATTACGAACTTCTCAAAAAACTTATCATAAGTGTAAGCTCAATTTTGTGAAACTGAAATATTGTGATTTTTATTTGCTGTTTAATTATTATGAATTGTTTTAAATGGTTTATTATTTTTTTTAGAAATTAAGTTTAGAGATATGTAATATTTTGACATATAAAAAAAAACCAATTAAATTGTTGTTTTTGTAGTTATTCTTTAACAAAATATGTTTTTTTTAATGGTGTACGCTCAATTTTGTGAGCAACTGCGTATGATTTTTAAATGATTTGCCTCGAAATTTTATTTTAGGCAATAGTTGACGGTTTTAGATGGGTATCTAATTAATAGAAAAATGATGACGTTGAATTGATGATATAAATTGCTAATTAAATCAATCGTTTCGCGAACTTTTTAATGCACAGAATTCTGACTTAATACATTTTTATTTTTATTATTTTATATATTTTACATATTTTATATCCACATAAATCTCTTTGTTTCCTAGGATATTATCTTAAACCGTAAACCATAAAAAATTGACAGATATATCAACCAAAATGGCATCCAATTTAGAATTTTCTGCAAGAAAGATACAAAAAATTTGTCACCTCGTCAGTGACTTGTTTCCACAAATAAGTGTTCGTTGGAAAAAGGCTTTAGTAGGGAAACAAATGAAACGCAATCTACAGGGATTTCCCTTTAGCTTTCACATCCCATGAAGGGATTTTGCCGCCTGCATGGTTGTACTCTCGATTCATCTCACGCTCACTCCAATTTTGATATATAATTATCGCGTCAACTTTATCTAGGCTATCTCCTGCGACATATGCCGGCTGGTTGTCGATGCAACGCTTTTTTATCATTCGTTCTGATGGGATTTTTCATTTCAACGTGCACTCCATATGAAGATACTTAATTTCGTGATTCATTCTAATCCGGTACTCATTGTTAGCTACTGTAACTGAACCACAAATGGGTAGAATAATCTTTCGTTCAAAACTAGATAGTAATTTACAATCATTGGTGATGCAGGACGAACGCCCACATCCGAAATTTTGCGCAGGTCGTATGAGTGCAATGTGCCAGTTTACATGATTATGAGTTTATACATAACATATTTTGTAAGCAACAACCTTGATTGTATAAAGAAGATTATAATATGTAATAATAATTCCCAAAGACCAATTTCCCCTCCCTGACCGCACGTGGGAAGTCAATTGTATTTTGATTATGTTTTTGAATTTAATCAGAAGGGTTAAAATCATGGATTTCAGGCCGTTTGAGTATTGGAAATAGGAAAGGACTTGAAATTTTATTTATTTATTTATCTTTATTTCATACCATTTATAAAAATTTGTTACAACATTAAAGTCTGCAAACATTATTTAAAAAATAGAATAGATTATATAAATTTAGATAAAATCAAAATGAAATGAAATAAGTACATCAATTAGAAGTGACACGCACTTGTGTTAATTGACGACAAGAATTTTTGATATTAACTTAAAACTTTTAGAAATTTGTGTGAGGTGAATACGTTTTCATTAAACTTACGTGGATTTACAATTATTTACATTGGCTTCAATTCGTGTAGTATTTTAATTCATAATTTGACTGTTTTACAAAAAATTGCTTATAAGGTCTTTAAATAAAATAAACCTTTAAATTTACACATACAAAACAAACTACTATTAAAAATGTATCTCAATTTGGTCGAGGTTATCAAAAGAAAGTAGCCATGTCTTTATATTTCTCAGAAATTCTGATTTTGATGAGCTTAATTTAATATGTGATGGTAAATTATTATATAATTTTAGAGCTATCAAAATATAGAAATGCCGACAGTTTTCTTTTCTGGTGAATGCATAGGTTATATGTCGGAGATAATACCTATCAATCGACCTAATCCTTTCATAGCCTCCTCTATTGAAAAAAAACTTTAAGTACTTTATAGAAATATAAATATCTCAACGGTAGTATTGTGTGGTCCTTAGAACGTTTCCTGTACATGATACGAATTACGTATTTTTACGCCACAATTAATTTTATCAGCGACTCATAGACAGCGCCACCTCAAAGAGCTAGACCATAATCTAACCTCGAGTGAATTAAAGCAAAGTATAAAGATTTTAACAGAGCTCTGGGATACAATTCTCGCAAAATGTAAAATTCTCTAATTGTAGATTTCATTTGATTAGACAGCTTTTCAATGTGGGGTCCAAAATTCAGTTTGGTATCAATAATGGCTCTCAAATATTTGAACACTCCCACTTTTTTAATCGATATACACTTATCATCACACCGATTGAAAACGCAATAGGACGAATGAAGAGTTACAACATCTGGGGTACCATCAGTTTGGTTGCGCATCAAAAATGGCATGAATCGATTTTTATTACTTAAAACCATACTATGGATACGGAACCATGATTTTAAAATTGTCAAATCGTCCTTATCATTCTATACAACTTGAACAACTCAAAAACCAAATTGACAATTGCTAAGAAAATTTGTTTTGTTTAGGTACTCAAGAATTTTTTTTTTCATAATTTTCTCCAGAACTTTAATTAATCCACATAATTTGGAAATAGGTCGGAAATTAGACATGTTAGTTGAATCGCGATTTTTAAAAAGAGGTTACAGCTCTTTTCTTTTTTAATTATGTTTAAAAAATAGAAAATATAATAAAATATGAAAATTGTTTGTAAGACAATAAAAACAAAATATTTCAAAAAGTTAAAATAAAAAATACATTAAATCAAAATATAATGTTGAACGGAACACAAAACGTTATAAAAGGTTTAAAAGTCTATCCTTGACGCGAATTAGCATAAATAATTTTTTCTAAGAGCCTCTTACTAATATTGTATAGTCAAATAGATCAATGTATAAATTAATAGCACATAATCCGTTCTGTGACATTATATCCCAAAGCCAAGCACCGCTCTCGGAGCACGAGAGTTTACATTTAAGTTTAGTTTTCCGAGTAGGGCTCGAGCCTCAACACTATCAAATTGAGTAGTTACTTAAAGCAAAACTAAGAAATCTACGTTGAACTGCTTCAAATAGTTGTATGTGAACCTCATGATATGAATACCACACTAGGCTAACGTATTCTAGCAGAGGACGAATGAAGGTCATATAAACAGCTCTGGTAACATATAGATCAAAAAATTCTTTTGAACACCTAACAAAATTGGCTAAGGTTCTATCGTTTACTCTACTATTTAATAACACCCAAATATCGAACGGAAGTAGCTCTTACGACCATACCATTGTACCATATCTAAAATAATATCGAGATGTACTCGCATGTACGTGTTTACGAGAATACGTTGTTCTTGACATTTCTTTACATTTAACTTAAGATTATTTTTTGAACAACATTTATATGATCAATTAGTTTAAGTCTGACTGTAACAGATTACTGTCACCAAGTTAAATGTCCTCATCGTACACAGAAATATCTGAGTGCTTAATCGCGCTTTCAACATTATTATTACCGGCAGGAAAAAAAGTATTGATCCCAAATGACTACCCTGCAACTCCTGATGTAGTAAACGGTGTTCAAGTACATGATTTGAAGCACACATGACATCTGCGTTCTTGCAACAAAGACTTAATCCACAGTAGAAAATGAGGTGAGAAACCAAGGGCCCTCGAGCTTAAACCAAATAATTGGGAAATACTGTCAAATGTCTTACTAAAGTCATTAGTGACAACGTCTATGTCATTTACGGCGATCTTTTAAACTGTTATAATATTTACCGAAGATACCAATTGCAACATCATCCGTATAAGCAACCACCTTAAAGATCCTCCATTCTAGATTTAATAATAAGTCATTTATAGCCAAATTCCAAAAAAGTGGTAATAATAGCCCATCTAGCGGTGAGCCTCTACTCACAAATCGCTGGACTCACCCTGGCTGGTCGTTACGATTCTCCTTTTTAGCATTTCATCTAAGCCTTCTGAGTGACCTATCCCCGCAAAGAGAGGAAAATATACCTGCGTGATCGCCTCTGGTCTGTCGTTATTAAAGGCACTCTCTATATTTAAAGGTCTTTTCGTAATGTGGAAGGTAAGCCGATATTAACCAGAGGTTTGAACCATCCATTTCAATGCTTGATGTGACCACATCTGAATTATTGTAATTTGATAATAGAAAGATGTTCAGATTATTTTTAGCGAAAATGCATGGAATGAATTTTATCTATCTTCTTCGCGTACAGCGGTTTATATTTAGGAGTTCTAAATCCAAGTAACCTGATGTCTCCATTGACCCAAGGTTCGTGGAGTAGGGCAATGGCTATCTGCTTAACTCTTAGTTTGAGCATAAGCGCCTTTTGGTTTGCCTAAACCCAGATGCTAGTTTTTTTCTCGATTGCATGTTATATAAAGATGTCTATTAAGAAAATTGTATTGTTAAGGTATAGCATTAAATTTTTTTTTGTACTTAGAGTTTGTGATCAAGCCATAATTACAAAGAAATAAATTAAAATTTATTTCTAGCTAGAAAATAAAAATAGAAATTAGATGTGTTTAGAAGTGTTACATCAATATCATTGTTAAGTTAATGTTAAATCACGTAACCTTATGTTATTGGTCTGTTGTGTAATATTGTGTAAAATGATGAATGAAAAAGACCGTCATCTTGCCCTTCAATCTAATGAAAAAAATTGTATAAACATTTGTTAATGAAGAATAGCTTGGTGGTATACCATAAAAATATTTTATTGCAAAGCTTTTTATAAACTTAGCGCCATAATCGAATTGTTACTGTCCATATAATTATTCTGTAACAGTATGGTTCAATGACCTGTCCAATACCAAAACGTAGCTTACAGCTGTTTTGAGTATTAAGTCACATCCCGCAGTTGATTTAAGTATTGCCTAACTCGCATAATTTATTTCAACCTCTCATTTTCGTATTCAACCACTTTAAATTATTCGATGTCATTTTTGATTTATTTAATTGATATTTTTATTGCATGACGTCATCGTTGACTGATTATGTGCTTTGACTTATTTGAGCTCTACAATTAAAAGGTTGACCGGCTAGTTTGTTGTTGTCTATATGTGCAATGTTCTGATTTTGTATATAGGGAATAATTATAATTGCACGACTGATTTATATGAAAGTTCAACTTTTGGTGTGGCCTCAATTATATAAAAGTCTTCGCAATGTTCAAAAATTGTGTGGTTTTTGGATAGTGAAAGTGAAATGGAAATGATTGTCAAACTCTAATTTATTTTGTGTTTCTTACTAATCGATCAGGATTTCTATGATCCTCTCGATGAAGTATATATAGTAAACAGTATGATCGGAATCATCTGTCGGTTAAAACGTAATTTTGTTTAAAGCGTATACAATTATTGTACTAGCGAAGGCTGTTTTGCACCAGTGCTTGAAAAATACGATTTTTCAAAATGCGTACGATGATGGATTTACAGATTTTGTCTATCCAGTTGTCAAGATGTAAGGTTTGGATTAAAAACCAGCATTATATAGCAGCAGAACATTTCATTTGCATAAATGATTACACAATGATCTTTTTGGTTTTAATTACATTTAAAAATGAGCCATTCACCATAAAAAAATTCAAAAGTATTAAATATTCTTGTCTTAAGCCTCGGTCGGTCGATTTTTAAATATCGCTCCATATTTACTTCATTCAACGTACTCTGTACACGAACTCTTCTTATAGTTTTGGTTTGGTTCAAAAGAGTTTGAAGGCCAAACAAATTACTCACCAAAAAAATAAAATTATGATTGATTGAATAGTTTTTGTTACTACGAATATTATTTTTTTTATATATCGTGCGTTGTTGTGGTTAATATTGTGTAAGATACTTACCAACCCAGCCAACGTCTTGGATAATAACAGGTGATTTTTTTTAAAGCAAACTATATTTACTATACATGACAATCAGAGTACCATCTTTATATTAAGATGACCGTCACAACGGATTAAAATTTCCATTGATCTGCGTGTACTGCGGTTTTTTAAATTTTTATTACTTAATTGCTATAAATATGCGATCGACAGAACGATCTCATTATATTTCGTTATGTATACATTTCTGTGTGATTGTGTGTGTGTTGTGTTTTGTGTGTAGTGCAATCAATTTGCCACATTTATCAGCGCTCATTTATCAATGCCACACCGTGCATTAAATTATAGCTACACTGTCTGTTGAATAACAAAAAACTATAACTGATCATGATGTCGATATAGCGATCTCATTAATAAAGAAATAGAAACCTTTCAAATCTACAAACACAAATTTAATTCGATGATGCACTAAAACTAATAAAATATAATTCGAAATCTTGACATTTTACTGCATTTAATGTGGTTTTGGTATATCAGACCTTCGATCATGTGTTCCCTTGCGTTCTTACGTACACAATCAATTTGTACGCGTCAAACTAAATTTTGTTTATATACAAAAAATAAACTAAAAAAACAATTAAGTAATGTTGTGTCTAGGTTTAAGCCGTGCGATGATTGGTAAAGAAATAAACAAAAAAATAAACAAAATATAAAAAATGTAAGCATCAAGGCCAAGATGATAATGAAGATGGTATTTAACAGCGCTGCTTAAATTTTGATTAGCGAGCAAAGATTTGCGTGATCGTGGATTATTCTCATAGTTTCTGTTTTAACTTTATGTGGTATGTATTACAAACAGATACATACAGGTGGCTGTAACACTTGCAGGGTCTGTTAGTTTTTTAACGATGTAAGTTAAATTCAAACGAGCTTTATCATTAATAGGATTGGGGGATAGGAAAGAAATTATATTAAAATAAGATTTTCTCATTATTTTTCTTTGTTTTACGTTAGCCAGTCGGATGAAGTTGCTGTCTAGCTATTCGGTGATTGTTTATTATCCTAGAGGAGCCAAATAACTTTACGTTTTAATACTAAATATATATCAGCGGACCTAAACTAATTCTCATTGGGTATGGCGTACCATTATACTGAGTCATGTCATGGCCAATTTGATAAACACGCTCAAAATGTTCACATAAACAAAAACCCAACCACAGTCTTCAATGACGATGAAAATGAATTCAAATATTTTTCACTGGCCCATATGCCTGATTTAATTTAGAATCCATCATCCAATACAGCAATTTTATTTTAATTTATGTCTGAAAGTTTGACAGTTCGGTGAACAAAACATTTATAGTTCATTCAACTCGACATTATTTTTAGTTTGACCAAATCAGTAGATACGCCAGCAAAATATGGTTAGATTTTATAACACTTTTCTTTAATAGAGATGGCTTTGTGAATTCTTATATATGGTTTTCATGCGAATATTTATTTTGTACGCCAGTGTTACCAATTATTATTTTCAAAGGCCACCTAAGGAAAAAAGCGAATTCGCTTGAAGCGTACTAAAAGCGGTTCGTGAACGCACCCAATTTAAATTGAATAATATAATATGTAACCACTGTACCTATCTTTACAATGTAATTGTCAAACGTGTATCGATAATAATCAATATCCATTAAAAAATTATAAAAAATAATAATTAACAACGAGAATACATATTAAATATATATTATACAACTTTTAACAAAAATTGCGGTAAATCATTTAATATTTTAGTTAATAGAATATAGTTAGTGGGTGTAATATTAATTAAAAACGTGTTTAGTGTTTATTTATATAATTTAGTTAGGTTAAGTTGTGGTGAAGACAATTTTTATTTAATTTAAATTTTGGATATAATTTAAATTCTGTTTAAATTGTGCGATGTTGGTGTATAATATATCAGGTATGGGTAAAAGTTCGTGACATTTTTCCAGGTAGATGGCTTTACATTCATATACCTCAGTAACCATTGATCGTATCCGGCAATTCTTATATGTGTTTGAAAGGAGCCATTTTAACTTGCACTTTGACAAAACATTAAAATCGGTGTAAAGTCTATAAAAAGTTACAACATTTTAAACATGGAGATAAATAATGAAAAAATTCGATATCTTTTACAATTTTATTATGACAAAAGTAAAAACGCGGCTGAGCTTGCGAAGAAATTTGTGCTGTTTATGGAGAAGGTGCTTTATCAAAATAAGCAGCGAAGAAATGGTTTGCGCGCTTTCGTTCTGGAAATATGTATGTCAAAGATGCACCTCACTTTAGTCGACCAACCACTGGAAAAGTCGATTAAATCATGCAGAAAATTGAAGAACACCGGCATATAAACAGTCATCTAATTGGTAAAGAACTAAATATTTTTGAATTTTTGACTTATAGATGGCTAATGTGTAAGAATCACAACAATCAGTTTCGAACAGACGAGATTAATGATTTGAAAAAATCAGTCTTCTCATCAGGTCGCGACGACTGATGTTGTTTATTACATTGAAATATTGTCTATATATAGAGCAATACCATGTAGTTGTACTACTAGCGAATTACTGCGTAGCGTACGAAATTTTTGATTCTTTCACATTTCCATCTATATTCTATTTTAACAATTAACTTTTCGAATTCACGAATATTTTTATATTTTACTTTGGTTTTTAAAAAAAAAAAAAAAAAAAAAAAAAAAACTAAATATTGAAAAACAGTTTTAAACCATTTGAAAATGGCTGGATACAAAAAAAAGCTTGACGTTTGGGTACCCCATGAATCAACCGTTAAAAATTTAATGGACCAGATTTCTATCTGCGAAACGCTGCTTAAACGGAATGAAATCGAGCAATTTTTAAAGCGAATAATTACTGGTGATGAAAAGTGGATAAGATACGACAACGTTGTGCGAAAAAGATCATGGACGAAACGAGGTGAAGCTTCCTAAACAGTATCAAAGCCAGGATTAAAGCCAAGAAAGGTAATGCTGTGTGTGTTGGTGAGATTCGAAAGGAATTGTGCATTATGAGGTGCTGCCACCAGGCCGAACTATTGATTCTAATCTTTACTGTCGGCAACTTCCGCGTTTAAGACAAGCAATTCGGTTAAAACGTCCAGAATTGTTCAGCAGAAAGGGTGTTGTGTTCCTTGCATGATAACGTTAGACCATACACATAATTGATGATCCGGTAGAAACTGAGAGAGCTTGGCTGGGAAGTTTTGATACACGCACCATATAGTTCTAATCTTGCACCATCGGATTATCATTTTTTCTATTAAAATTGTTCAATAATTGTAAATTTATTATTTTGGCTAATAAATAAAGTTATTTTACATTATATCTCATTGATTTAAATAAAATATATGCTATAATTTATTAGTAAATGAAAAAAACGTTTTCAGAAAACGTACGTAAAAATTGTAATGTGGCATCGCCTTAAACGATTTACCCGACTATTAGCCCGCAGCCTAAGTGGTTTTGGCGATCTATTATAATAAAACTTTTGTCTCTCCCTCTTATTCTTAATTCTAGTTTTAATTTCATTTTTGTTTGGCAGTTCACTCCTCTATTGGAAGTTTAGTTTTTAGAATTCTACCTGGGGACATTGAGAAGGCGATAAAAGCATATCTTGTAACGGCGTTGCATTATATTCCAAAATTTAAAATTGATTATCGTTTTTTCTGTCTAATAAATTTTTGTTTAAAATTTTTTTAGCGATTGATACTGCTTTTTCCGCTAACCCATTGCTCTGAGGATAATTCGGACTAGAAAATTTGATCTTAAAATTACAATCATTTGCAAATTTTCTAAATTGAAAACTGTACCGAATTTAGCGAACAATCATCTCAGTACCGAAATAACTTCATTAATCAATTTATTATGCAATCTTTCCGAACCCAACCACCCCGAGCACGAATCACTAACTACCATATAGGGTAGTCCTTTATACTCAAAAATATCAGTTGCCACTTGTACTGCATGCATACCACTTGTACTGTATGCTGTTCTAAAACCTCTTTCTGGTTACTTCTATGAAACCGCCCACAGATGATGCAGTTTGCAATAAATTGCTCAATGTCTGTCGACAATCCATGCCAATAATAGCAGAAGGCAGTAACACTAATCTTTCTTTCCTCTATTCCTTAGGAACTACCAGTTTTTCATTACGAAATAAAATACCATTTCCAATATTTAATTCATTTTTAATTTTGTGAAACCATTTTCCCCAATTCCCAATTTTTTTGTATTTTGGCCATCCCTCCGTCACAAATGACATTATATTTTTTTAAGCACATATCATTCTGTGTAGCGTGTTGCAATCTTTTTTTCGTTTTCCTCTGACACACATACCCGTTTTACTATGGCATGTACTATACAGTACTGTGCAAAAAAATCCGGACAGTTCGAATTCCTATAAAAATGTTAAATTTTGCTTAATATTTTTTACTCTTTTCTCCAATTATTTTGTAATTCAGTAGAACTCTGCAACTATTAGTCGTTTAAGTTTATGAAGAAAGAGTTTTTAGTATAAAAAAGCTAATAAAGTTACTTAAAGTTCTAAAAATGTCTAAATTAAATGATCAAGAAAAAATTGTTGTTACCGCGTTATGGAAGGAAGGGCTCTCTGTGGGTGAAATTGGTGATAGGATAGGACGTGGTAAATCATCTATTGCCGATCTTATACAAAAATATAAAACTACAGGGAATACAGAGCGGTCCAAAGGATCTGGCAGATCGTGAAAAATCACAATAGTGCAAGATAAATTTCTGGTTCTTCGTTGCAAGCGGAACCGATTTAAAACTTCATCGAAATTGCAAGCCGACCTTGCTACAGCAACAGGTATTGACATTTAAAGTTAAACTGTCCAGAAAAGGTTACTGAACGCAAATCTCAGGACACGCCGCTCACTGCAGAAGCCTTTTTTAAAAATAACTTCAAACAGTTGTCGGCTTCAGTTTGCCCGAGAGCACTCCAACTGAACCAGGGAGATGTGGAATAACGTGATGTTCTCTGACGAAAGCAAATTTAAACTGCATGTGGGAGATGGACGGCTAATTGTGCGAAGGAAATCAGGAGAACGCCTCAGCAATGTCTGCATTCAACAAATGCCTAATAAAACTGAGGGTGTAATGGTTTGGGGCTGCTTTAGTAATGCTGGTTTGGGTCACTTGGCCTTTGTTGATGCAGGGGTTACCAGTAATGTGTACCTGGACATTCTGAAAAGGTATTTGAAAACATAAGTTTTGGAGCTATTTAGTGAAACTGAGAGCTTCATCTTTCAACAAGATAACGCGCCAGCCCACAGAGCATAACAAGTGATTATGCATAAACAACTTTGTTAAATAACATTTTATTTCCATTTGAAGGCGAAAAAGTACTCGGTTGATAATTCCATCTACACAATGGAATGGCCCTCTTATAGCCCAGATATGAACCCAATTGAAAATATTTGGGCTATTATGAAGCATAAAGTCCGTCAAAGTAATCCGGAAACAATCCAGCAACTGAAGCACCAAATACAAATTGCGTGGGAAGATATTAGCAATGACGTGATTCAAAATTTGATTGACTCCATGAGCAACAGATGTACAGCGGTAATTAAGGAAAATGGCGGCCATACCAAATATTAAATTTGTAGTTTAGTGAATAATGTATTCATTTTATATTTTGAAATGTGCCTTATTATGAAATAAATATATTTTTTTGAATTTATTAAAATTAATTCGTTTCAAAAAAGTATGGCAATTTTTCTCTATTTTCGCATATTTGCAAAAATTATTTTACTAAGATCATGAAATTTTGAACCAAATAACATTTTGAATAAATAAATAACGAGTTAAAAAATAAGAAAAAAAATACTTCTTGGTGTTACAACAATTCAGTTTGTGACAAAATTGGTTTTAATTAAAAAATGTTAGCTGTCCGGATTTTTTTGCACAGTACTGTATTATTCAGTGCAGGATCGTCTAAACTAATTTCTGGGAAATAAGCACGCGATAAACAAAAACTATAGCATCTCTTTTTCAGGTACATATTTTATACTCGGTCCTGGGATTTCAGCAACAACACAAATATTCTCTGAAGTTTTACTGTCACTTTGTCGGGTCTCGTTAAATTAATGTTTCCAATGGCTTATGATCCGAGTGTACTAAAATATCTCGTCCATAGAAGCTCTTTTTCCATGTGCGCCCGTCGTTTTTCGTTTTCCGTATACTCTTATAAGACTTCTTGAGGCATAAGCCACTGGCTGATTATTTTGCATAAGGACACACCCAATTCCATCTTTAGATGCGTCAGTTTGAATGGTCACCGGCAATTTCGGGTCAAAAATTTTTAATACTGGTGTACTACTGATAATTCATTTGCATGATTATCATTCCGTTGCCATTTTACGTTATTTTTGGTTAGATCTCTAAAATTAGCATTTAGTACTAATAAGTTTGGAATAGATTTCGAGAGAAACTTGCATATTCTCCAAAACCGCATAACTTCCAGCTTGCTTGTAGGTAGACATTGGCATTTCCTTAATTGCAGTGGAATATTTCTCATCTGTGGCCCTATTCTGGCTTTCCCTGGGAATTGGCAAAAATATTTTCATAGCATTTTTGCCTAAATTGTATTTTTCTGGCCTACTGAGGGAACATGTTTGGTCTTAATATTTTCGAAACAGAGTTATATGGGAAAATATTTTTCCCTATAAAAATTTTGTGGAACAAAAGTTTCCCAATTCACTTTGTTTTGAAAATTTTTGCACTAAACTTATTGTTTCAGTAGGTCAGAAAAATATAATTTTGGCAAAAATGCTATGAAAATATTTTTCCCAATTCCCTATTCCCAGGGAAAGCCAGAATAGGGACACTGGTCTTATAGTACTATTTGAAATTCGTTACCCCATGAAACACACTTCTGTTGTTCTGTACTGTATTTTATTTTTGTTGAATTTAATATTAAATTCGCTTGCTCTTTCTAAAACCATAAATAATTGTTCATCGTGTTCTTGTAGTGTGGCTCCAGTTATACAGACATCATCAAAATAAATTTTGAAGCCTACAATTCCAACAAATATTTGCATCATATATCTCATAAAAGTCTCATGTGCGTTATTTAAACCAAATGACATTCTATTCCATTTATTGGCGTTGTAATTCAGTCAAGTCAGAACATTTTTCATTCAAAACTAATTACCAAAATCTATTATGTTTGGTAAAACATTTAGGGGACTACCTAGTTTTGGGTTCATGTTACACGCTGCGTTAAATACTATGTTATATTAAATGTCGCATTAAATTGTTGCGTTGATTACATGACATTTTAATGTCAAATGTTATACAGAAAAACTTCTATTTAACGGAGTAATTGGGGAGTCCGTTAAATCCGATTGTCCGTTAAATCCGAGTGTTTTTAAATTTAATCTATTCGATCGAATTTAATCTGGGGCGGAACTCAGGCATTTCTTAGCCAATTATGTTGGGATCGGGTATGTTGAATGGAAATGGGATTCGTAAATGATTTTTAGAAGAAGTTCCTAAATATGGCCATCTGGGACGGAACTCGATCAATTCTTAACCGATTATGATGGGATTGGGTATGTTGGATGGAAGTAGGATTCTTAAATAATTTTTGGAAGAAGTTCTGGAATATGGCCACCTGGGATGGAACTCGATCCATTCTTATTCGATTATGATGGGATTGGGTAAGTTGGAAGGAAGTAGGGTTCTTAAATGATTTTTGGAAGAAGTTCTGGAATATGGCCACCCGGGATGGAACTCGATCAATTCTTATTCGATTGTGATGGGATTGAGTAAGTTGGAAGGAAGTTGGATTCTTAAATGATGTTCGAAAGAAGTTCTGGAATATGGCTATAATTCTTAACCGATTATGATGGGATTGGGTATATTGGATGAAATGGGACTCTTAAATGATTTTGGGAAGGAATTCCGGAATGTGCGGCCACCTGGGATGGAACTCGATCAATTCTTAACCGATTAGGATGGAGTTGGGTATGTAGGGTGGAAATGGGATTCTTAAACTATTTTAGGAAGAAATTCTGGAATATGGCCATCTGGCGTGGAATTCGATCAATTCTTAACCGATTATGATGAAGTTGGGTATGTAGAGTGGAAATGGGATTCCTAAATGATTTTTGGAAGAAGTTCTGGAATATGGTCACCTGGGACAGAACTCGAGCAATTCTTAACCGATTATAATGGGACTGGGTATGCCGGATGGAAATGGGATTCCTAAATGATTTTTGGAAGACGTTTTGGAATATGGCTACCTGGGACGGAACTCCAGCAATTATTAACCGATTATGCTGGAATTGGTTATGTTGGATAGAAATGGGATTCTTAAATGATTTTGGGAAGAAGTTCTGGAATATGGCTACTTGGGACGGAACTCGATCAATTCTTAACCAATTATAATGGGATTGGGTATGCTGGATGGAAATGGGGTTCTTAAATGATTTGGGGAAGGAATTCTGGAATATGGCTTCTCTATTCAATTCTTAACATGTTGGGATTAGGTATGTTAGATGAAAATGGGATTCCTAAAAAAATCCCTAATGAGAAAAATCTTTTATTTTACCAAACAGTTGCGATTCAGGTTGAGCTTGAACCCCTTCGTATTTTTTTTAAATCCATTACAGTAAAGTATTTGGCACCACCCAATCTAACCATTATTGACTCACACGTCGGAATTATACAACGTTCGGGCTTTATACGCTCATTTAATGGTTGTGGTTGTGCTCAAGACAGATTCTTAAATGACCATCCGTTTTTCAACAATTTGAAGATTGTTTACCCAATCCGTTGGCCTATTTACATGACTAATGACATCATCACTCTCCATTAACTATAATTGCTTTTTTGCTCTTTCTAATTGCACACAGGCTTATAATTATTTTTACATACATAAGCTGCGGACCAATGGTCTGGTAAATCATTTACTATGGTAAAAATCGGATTTAGAAGAACAGATTTTCCATTCAGTTTGCCATAGAGTTTTTGAAAAATAAATGAATTTACCGAAAAATTTACATAAAATTGCCTTTTACCCAACTATTAGCGCGCAGCCATAGAATACAAAAACAACAGTTAAATGAAAAAATCAAGGACTGCCGTTGAGTAAAATATTCAAAATAATTTTTCGTCTTATACAAGCTTAAAACTGAACAATAAAGTTATAACAGACAAAACAGACAATAAAATTATAAAATTCAGAATACAGCGATTTCACGTTTTAAGCGCTCTGAACTGAAGCAAGAAATATGTACATAAGTAATATGGACTTATTGATGTTATTGTGATCTTATTGAAGATAAATAGAAGATTTAAGCGAAGTCACTCAAAACCCAAGTATAAACATACTGTAAACAAAAACCTGTATGTGTAGTAGTAATATACATATGCATAAGAGAGTGACTTGCCATAATTTGACTAAACTCGTCATATCAACATTAAATCAATTTTTTCGACATATCGAATAATTAATACTCGAACATACGAGTAACAAAAACAATAATAAAGCCAATAAGCCTCTAAATTAATTATTTATTTTATTTGTATGATGATGATTCATTCATCTCATCGCCGCGGTTGGGATTTCCAAACTAAAATGAAACAAAAAACTTTAATTAAATTTAATTACATACGTTTTGTTTTTAAATCAATCAAGGATTGAAATTTGAAAAAAGCATTCACTATGTGTGTTCATATTCTAGAATTTATGTAACGTTTTTATATGGCCAATCACCTAAAGCTATACTTCTTATGCTGCACACATAAGTTTTGTAATTTTTTTTTTTGGGTTTAATTAAATTAAAACTATCGCTACTTGGCATCGCATAATTATGTAATATAATTTAATTTATATCTGGTGTAAATACGTGAATTATATGTGTACACGGTCATAAATAATAAGTTACTTAATGCGGTCGAGTTCCATGCTACTATAGGTGGTTGAGTTTTATGTAACAAATCTAAAGCGACAATAATTTTATTTTACATAATACAATTACAATTATATGCTTATTAATATTTATGATCTTAACATGCTATAAAATCGGTGAGGTTGTAGCAATAGTCGATTACAAAAGTACATATTTATTCTTCAGATCAGCGCTGTATAAATTGTTTAAGTCCGGGGCCTACTAATTTTCTCTATCTGGTAAACTCTAATTATATTATGGTTTTTTTTTATTTAACAAGGAGATATTGGGAGTGACAAAATCTTTCCTTAGCTAGAATTATCTGTCACGGAAAACTTTCGCAATATTTAGTTGCAGCACTTTATTTTATGGCAATACCTTTATTGGTTCTTATTTTATAAGGTAAAACATAAATAGGTCAGTTATGGGCAACCAAAGCGTTTTCTTGGTTCTTTTTTGTGTTCTCAACATTGGCTGCGGGCCAATAGTCGGGTAAAAGTCAATTTTTAGTAAATTTTTCGGTAAATTCATTTATTTTTCAAAAACTCTATGGCAAACTGATCGAAAAATCTGTTCTAAATCCGATTTTTACCATAGTAAACGATTTACACGACTATTGGCCCGCAGCCTTAGTTTCATGTAACGTAGTATTTATTTGTATAGAATGGCTGCGTACCCAATAGTCGGGTAAAAAAAATTTTAATGTAATTTTTCTATAAATTCAATTATTTTTCAAGAACTCAATGGCAAACTGATCGAAAAATCTGTACTAAAATCGATTTTTACCGTAGTAATTGATTTACCGAGTATTGGTACGCAGCCAAAGTATAAGCAAAACGTCATGGAAGATTATGAAATTTTAGAGTTGCTGTGCGATTTGTACATAAAATATCGAAAAACATTCAAAACAAGGCGATGGTGGGTACACCCTTTAAATTTAGACAGAAAGTGCGCACGATATTACAACAAAACATTTTTACGAATGGAAAAACTAGGCTCCAACGAGTTTTTCTCCCAAACAATAATGCAACGGGAAGTGTATGAAATGTTACATGGACCACTTCAAGAACATTTAACAAAAAAATCGATTTGCGAGCGAATTCATTTTGAAGCAACATTGGAACTGAGGTTGTCGTAAGTATTAAAAAATATAAAAATGGATTGCAAATTTGTAAATCTTTATTAAATAATTGTTAAAAAATTTTTATAAAACTATTTTTCGTGATCACACACGATCTGAGTCGGTCAATTACTCTTCTGTCAATGCTTTCCACTCTTCCGTAAAATTTTAATTTAAAAAAAAACGGCCCGTCTTCTCCTAAAATTTAAATTTTTAAGGAAAAACAAGAGGATTAAAGAAATTTTATTTTGTGTTTTTCTAAGTTGCAGTAATTTTGCAATAATGATTAACGTAGTTTTCTTTTTGATTGAATGATTTGTCAAGAAGTACAGAAGCAATTAAAACTTTTGAAATATAACACTTGCTATATAAAAATGATTATTGATCCAGGATCGCTGTCGGAGACGATTATTTTTGATTTGGTCATGTTTTTATTTTTTATATATTACAAACTGTTATCTAAACGCTTAATCAAATTTATGCGAAACGAATTTTATTGTATTTATACATGTGATTTCAATGATGTGATTTCAGGGTTGGTGATGTGATTTCAGGGTTGGTGCAACATGATTGGCTGTATGGTAGAATTAGCTCAATTACAAGCTTCGATATGGCCCAATATAAAAATGCAAGATTGCCATTCTCCTATAGGAACATGTTTTGCCAGAAATTATTAATACTGTTTTAAGTTGGTAATTGTAAATAGTAAGGGCTTACTTATACTAAAAGGGCAGTACTAGCCATATGGTAGGATTGGCACAAGGGGTCCATATGACTTCCATATAGTATTATCCATTTCCGGCAAATCATATTTCTATATGATGGGTCATATGGAACTTGGGTGTTTTTTGTCAATCCTACCATATGACTGATACTGCTCTTTTAGAAATTGTAAACCAATTAAAACGTTATCAATCATTTCCAGCAAATCAAATTCCTAAGAGTTTACTAATTACTACATCTAATTATAATATTGGAGTATAAGGAAGCTGGCTGCTTATGGAAATCTCACCTCACGGCTGGTACTGTCCGACTGACCACAGTTAGTCCTTGTCAAAGACTATTCAAAACTTCACCAATCCATAGAGTACAAAATCAACAATTAATTGAAAAAATCTGGAGTGGCTATTTTGTTGTTGAGTAAAATAAAATAAATAGATGCTGTACAAGATAGCGGAAATTTTCCAGCGGAAAATCAGAGATGGCGCTACGCGCCACAAGTGGCAGCATTATCACAAAAGAGAAATCCTTTTGTTATTTTATAACTAACATAAATTGTTTATTCATTTTGTATCTCTTTTTCAAAAAATAAAATATCCCAGCGGAATAAAATATTGGTTAAGTGATCCTTAGAATCTCCAAAGTAAACGAACTCGGTATATTAAATCTTGAAATTTAACGATATTCCATCATTTCGCCACTTCTAAACGAATAACGATGAAATTTCGATAGTAAAACGTGGTCAATCTGTTAGTCCTTTCTTCTTTCTTAAATAAAACACACATTTTAGGATGAAATCTTACTGCATCCGAACATCAACATTTTCGATGACTTTTCCCATAAAAGCGGATTCCTGACCTCAATTTCAGTCCGAATGTTGCTTGTAAGTCATTGAATTCAAATAAACCTACAAAAATAATCAAGTGGTGTTAAACTCGGACTTTTTGGTGTCCAAGGAACTTCACAGTGTCTTTAAATTGGCGATCAGCAAATTTTGTTGATAATATGACAAACACTGGGTTGTTGCACGACTTGCGTAGCATGTCCCTCCGTCTTGTTGAAACCAAAGATCGTTAACAGTTCATTCAATTTGGGCTACAAAAAACCAGTAAACATGTTGCGATAACGTTACTCATTCACTGTAAGGGCATTTTCCTGTTCGTTTTCAAAGAAAAATGGCCCATTGATGCCACCAGCCCATAAACCACAACAAACAGTGTCTCTTGGAGGATGAACTTCTGCTTCGTGAATAACATGATAACTCTCCGCTTCTCAAGTTCGATAGTTTTGCTTATTGACGTTAGTTACGTTATGATGAAAATGAGCTTCATCACTAAAGATGATTTTTGATGAAAAACCTTCATTTCGTTCAAGCATCCAATTAACAAAACGACGACGATTTAAATGGTCTGATGGCTTCAATTTTTGAGTTAGCAAAATTTTGTAATTTTAAATTTAATTCTTTTTTATTGAAAATTGTTTAATTTTAATTAGAATGAAACACTAACACTTTAAAAAAACGCAGAATAAACGAAAAACCAATAAATGTTAAAAATACAACGAAAACAATCTATCTGATTTAACTACACGAGCAAAATATCTCTTCAGTTAACTCAGTAGCTCAATTTTTTAACTGAAGTGAAAAGGTGCGAATCGAACGCTCAATTCACTTCAGTTAATTCAGGTCAATCGAAAGTCCCTATAATAAATAAATTTGTTTGAAACTTGTCTTAACAACTTACCAAAATAAATTTTATACCAATAAAATAACATTACATATTAATTTATTATAGAGAATCGTAATTATTCTTTGGGTTCGCCAATAAAATTATCAACGATGAAAAATTCGTTCATGAACGAACAATTCTTGTTCGAAAACGGATTGCGCGAGAAGGGTAATTTTCGTTTGTTTCATGGTTATTCGTTTTTCGTTTTTTACTTTGTGACGTTCGATTAGATCAATACGTTTTCGAATTCACAAATACCGATCATTCGAAAACGTCTTTCGTTTATTCGAATTCGAATTCCCAAATAGGGGCCCTGGTTGATGTGCTTGGTTCATTACGAATACTTTCATTAACAGCGGACGCTGTATCTGGAGTATGAACTGGATCAACATGTTGATATGGTCTACGACTTTCCACTGAACCAGTTTCTTCAAAACGATCAATAATTTTACCAATTGCATGCTCAGTTGGACGTCCATGTCGACCAAAACTCTCACGCAATTTACGAAATGTTGTTGTTTTTGAACGATTATTTTTATAATAAATTTGAGCCATCAAAATGCGTTGTTGTGTGGTTAGTAACTCCATGATGATAAATGGCATACTTTGACGTTTTATATGTCAAAAAAACTAAATTGAAAAAAAGATCAACTGTTGACTCACCCTGTAGTATTGGTTAAGGTTTTAAAGTGAGTTTTGGACAAAATTCTAGGATCTATTCATGCTGGAGTAAACTTGTCCATTCCATAAGACAATCGATTTTCTGCGGCCATATAAGTTTTTTCAGTTTCTGGTCAATATCTCAAAAACTTCCATTATTAACCAATACTTTTGAGATATTTGCCAGATTATATGGCCGTAGAAAATCAAAAAATTATAGTAATAATTCTAATCGATGAATCTTGTCCGAACTATTACAATTATTAATTATGAAATAGTCAAGTTCGGTTCAGCTCAAAATCTATTTTAATCTGTAGAATATACACATACCATATTTTCATCTAAAATTTATATTTCAATCAAAAATCAATCTAGAAACCAAATTTCATAAAGATTGGTTATAAAATGTCCAAGTTTAGTTCAGCATCGTGTATAAAAGAATTAAGCCCAAGTGATGTCAGGTGGTGAGGCAGCTAAATCTTGTTGGGAATCACCGAGCAAAACTTTCTCGCAGACAGTCTAGAAATGACTGACATATACTAGCGGTCTAGGAACACATCAAAATGTAATACCTGAGACCCACACGAACTGTGGAAGTCCAAAATCTATGGTTTAAAATTGAACTGGTTCTGACGCTAAAATCGTTGGAATATGAAAACTTAAAAAATATCGACAATTATCAATAGTTAACCATTTTCAGTGTATTTCCGAATTCAGGCCCGTCAGGTCCCATTAATATATTTAAAAAAATGTAAACGGTTAGAACCTGTGAGGAATTGGGACGTGTCATTTATATAAAAGCTTTGAAATAAAATCGAAAAAATTCTTGGGATTCCAAGGTAAAGATTAAAGATAAGTAAGTTAATATAAAACAGGGAATTTTTTCTTGACTGCCGCACTAGAATCTTGTTCATAAACCAATTTCTTCCAGAGATATAATCGCCAAAGTGGCACGAGGTACTAGATCTTACCTTAGCAGACCTGGTTAAGGCCTGGCATCATCTGCGGCTGACATGTATTGAAAAAGGTGTCTCCCATTAACCAAACTTAAATACCTATAAACACATCAAGTGGCATGTCTATAACGACATAGACTCCAACATAATTTAACTGGTATTAATATATTTATGGGATCTTATCTACATACTGGTGGAATTGTGAACTCAAGGTGAAAAGGAAAAAAAATCGTAAATTGTTTAACTAAGACAAGTGAATAGACAACTGAATGGTTTATTGGTCTTTTCTCTCTTAACATAGCACAACACTTAAAAAGTAGCAAACAGCTGAAGTTAATTTTGTGATAAATGTTGCAAGTTCTCCTTAGGGTAGGCGTAGGAGAGACTTAGGCTGTTTACCAAACGGATACTTATTTGTGGAACCTAACTTATTCAAATAAGTAAGCTGGCGAGGTGACTTATTTTCTGTCTTTTTCTTCCATAAAAATCTAATTTACCCCTCGATTCTAACGTACAGTCACAGACGTATTTTCAGTCTTAACAAATACTTTTGTCTTAGCGAAGACTATAAACTTTCAATTCTTATTCTGTACTTAGTCTTATCTGTCAGTAGTCTTAAAAAATTGTATTCGTTAATATCAGCAAAATAGGTGGTCCCTGAGTCATAGTTTTGACATTAAAAAGAAACAATAATTATATTTATTTCGAATCGAACTGTCGCTTTTCGTTCATAAATTTGAAACAATATGGTGTAAATTTGGTTTGGCAGCTCTACAAAAGTGTTTGGAGAGTTTATAATGTATTATTTAAGACTACTGCCTTCAGAATATCAATGAAGACTCAATGAAGACTTTAGTCTTAAAAAAAAAGGTCTTCACAATAAAGTTTTAGCTAGGATGGTCTTAGTAGTCTTATCGTCAGAATCAGGGGGTTAGGCTGCGGGCCAATAGTCGGGTAAATTGTTTACTATGGTAAAAATCGGATTTAGAACAGATTTTTCGATCAGTTTGTCATAGAGTTTTTGAAAAATAAATGAATTTACCGAAAAATTTACTTAAAATTGACTTTTACCCGACTATTAGCCCGCAGCCTTAGTTGCCATTTTTGTTGATATTTACATTTCAATATTTTGTTATTTAAGATTTAGGATGATGTATCTAGAAAACAAATAGATCTTTGTGGATAGCAAAATATGATTAAAATAAAGATGTACAAGAACCGAATTATATATTTCGCACATTAAAATGTTTTAATTTACACACACAATTCACGGGTGTCGGGTAGTATAAATGGATAATATAAACAGACGGTACGGAGTTTAAGAACTGATTACACGTAAAATAATTATTCCACTATTAATTAAGAACCCAACTAAATCTTTCTTGTTCGCTTTGTAAAATTTTAAATATGTAATAAAAAACTGGAACCATCCAAAATTCACATCAATATAAATATTTAAAGGATATTTCTTTTTTATGATTCTGAATTGCCGCTAAGTGTTTTGATTGGTATAAATATTATTTATATTCGTTATTTTATTTAATTGTATACATTAAATTAATAAAAATATCGAATAAAATATTGGTTGAAAATTTTTCATTGTAAACAGTAATGAGTTTTCATGTTGCTGTCAAAATAAGTATGCAAACTCTATTGGAATGGGTTTACTTACTTATTCAAGATGGCGTCAAATAAGTTAATAAGTCTGAAATAAGTATCCGTTTGGAAAACAGCCTTAGAATTATTGAACCGACTACTCGGAGAGGTAAAATGTTGCTTCTCAGACTGTACAATTTTCAGGTAGATATTCAATAAATCAATAATAATTAATCAGAATTCTCAGGACTAGATAGTGGGGACAAATCCTCGAGGATATCAAGTTCTATACTCTATAGAAATATACCCTTTCAAGCTAGGCTGAAACAGCGGAACTGTAAATGAAATTTAGACGTTAATCTGTCTAAAAAACTACTATAGTTATTGTAATTGATTAACCACCAACTAATTTCGATCACTATAGGCAAATGATAAATTTGATTACGTTGGACTTTAGAGCACGATAAGGATTACCTTGATATTTAAATTAAACTAAATCTAGTAACTTTCCCTTTATATTCGAAACGACAATTTTGGTAGGCAGTCGGCATGTTCTTACAAAAAAATTAATTTATAATACCGCACCTGCTGAGAATCTATACACGATTTTGACACATAAATGAGTCATTCCAAATTAAATTCATAAATTTCAAACAACTTACTACTACTAAACTGCGGTAATAAACTAGCAACAAAATTTAAATAAGCAATTAATTACTTAACACTGTAAGCTGCTTCCTTGACTTTTCTAAACTATAATTAAGATTTCGTTATTCAACGCACGCATCAATTTATCACACTGTATTCGTTACAAATACGTTAAGTTAATCCGTTCGTAGCGAAATACGATACACAAAAGAGATGCAAACATTTCCTCACCAACAACAAAACCACAATCTCTTGATTATCGTATTATGGATTCAAAATAGAAAGTACTATATATTTACACACTTTTCTCAGTTCAACAACCCCCGGTCACAATGATGCATATCGATTTGTTATAATTTCGGTAAAATTTTACTTTACGATTTCTTGGTGGTCTTTAACATTTAACCTATCAGTTTACAATAAATATGAGTGGACAAAGGAGAACAAAACATAAAATGAATTTTAAAAACTATTATTTAAGAATGGTAGTTGGATAGTAAATGCCGAATTTTAGAGTAATTTGTAACCGACGCACAGACAAATAAATAAATTACGGTAGCATTGGCCTTATTCAACGGCAAAATGTTTTGAAGACATTCGTACATTAATATTGTTTTTTGCGGTTTAATGCTTACATAACGATTTACGAATTTGAATTGGATCCATTAAATCCACGAGTTAGACGAGGTAAGTATGCAATAGACAAAACCATGCTAAATCAAAAAATCGAACCGGTCGAATCAGAAGCGAGCTGCCAGAAATCAAAAGGAGGAACCATAACACCATTATGCTCACATAAAACATTGCCACTGATTGAGGTCGATCTAATAAATTTACGAAAGAGACTCGAATTTCAAACGAAATATTAGTTTGTAAGCCACAAGCCGGGCCTGATTCTTAAACGTATTAAAATCAAAAACAAATAATTTTGTATTGACATAATCTGCATTATCGACGTATAGTTTTTTGTTACGTCCATCAATAATGAAATCGCCTAAATGTTGCTCGGGTATTTGCACATCGAATTTTTGTGTACGCATTTAATATCGATTAATCATTTCGAAGCAGTTAAACATAATTAATTATGCACAGTTTTATGTTAAGACATTGCTTGAATAAATTAATTGAATTTATTTCATTATAATCAATTAATTATAATGAGATTGGGTAATTGGACACTGTTCGAGTACATAAGTGTGATTTATTTACGTACAATGATTTTGTTAATAAATACAACTATTTCGTCACAAATATTTTGTAATCTTCAAATGGTGGTTCCCCTGGTGCGTTGGGAAACAAAAAAGCCATTCAATTTTTTCTAAAAGTAGATATGAGATGTAATTACCATCTTTTGTTGGTTAAGATTATTATATTCGTGACGCAGCTTTAGTCTTTTCTCAGTTTCCCAACATTTTGGCACGACTTAAGAAACTGATGTGATATATGGCTCTCAGTGTTGTGCGTTGTTGTGCGTCTACACGTATTTCGGAATTATCTAGATATTTGTGTCGAAAATGCGTGACGGTCGCTTTATCGTAAACTTATAGTGTTTCAATTTAACGTGAACATTTAACTGTAACGGGTGATTTTTTAAGAGCTTGAGAACTTTTTTTAAAAAAAAAACGCATAAAATTTGCAAAATCTCATCGGTTCTTTATTTGAAACGTTAGATTGGTCCATGACATTTACTTTTTGAAGATAATTTCATTTAAATGTTGACCGCGGCTGCGTCTTAGGTGGTCCATTCGGAAAGTCCAATTTTGGGCAACTTTTTCGAGCATTTCGGCCGGAATAGCCCGAATTTCTTCGGAAATGTTGTCTTCCAAAACTGGAATAGTTGCTGGCTTATTTCTGTAGACTTTAGACTTGACGTAGCCCCACAAAAAATAGTCTAAAGGCGTCAAATCGCATGATCTTGGTGGCCAACTTACCGGGCCATTTCTTGAGATGAATTGTTCTCCGAAGTTTTCCCTCAAAATGGCCATAGAATCGCGAGCTGTGTGGCATGTAGCGCCATCTTGTTGAAACCACATGTCAACTAAGTTTAGTTCTTCCATTTTTGGCAACAAAAAGTTTGTTAGCATCGAACGATAGCGATCGCCATTCACCGTAACGTTGCGTCCAACAGCATCTTTGAAAAAATACGGTCCAATGATTTCACCAGCGTACAAACCACACCAAACAGTGCATTTTTCGGGATGCATGGGCAGTTCTTGAACGGCTTCTGGTTGCTCTTCACTCCAAATGCGGCAATTTTGCTTATTTACGTAGCCATTCAACCAGAAATGAGCCTCATCGCTGAACAAAATTTGTCGATAAAAAAGCGGATTTTCTGCCAACTTTTCTAGGGCCCATTCACTGAAAATTCGACGTTGTGGCAGATCGTTCGGCTTCAGTTCTTGCAGGAGCTGTATTTTATACGGTTTTACACCAAGATCTTTGCGTAAAATCTTCCATGTCGTCGAATAACACAAACCCAATTGCTGCGAACGGCGACGAATCGACATTTCACGGTCTTCAGCAACACTCTCAGAAACAGACGCAATATTCTCTTCTGTACGCACTGTACGCATTCGTGTGGTTGGTTTAATGTCCAATAAAGTAAACTGAGTGCGAAACTTGGTCACAATCGCATTAATTGTTTGCTCACTTGGTCGATTATGTAGACCATAAATCGGACGTAAATCGCGAAACACTTTTCGAACCGAACACTGATTTTTGTAATATAATTCAATTATTTGCAAGCGTTGCTCGTTAGTAAGTCTATTCATTATGAAATGTCAAAGCATACTGAGCATCTTTCTCTTTGACACCTTGTCTGAAATCCCGCGTGATCTGTCAAATACTAATGCATGAAAATCCTAACCACAAAAAAATCACCCTTTAGAACAGTTTTGCTTGGACATATCTTACCGAGGGACACCATTTATCGTGTGGACAATTTATCGTATGTTATTTTATCATAGTTTGTAAAATTGGCCATACAACAAAATTATGTGTAAATAAAAAATTGAAGCGTCTTGGGTTTATAAAATTTTATTGAATTCGGCCATTTATTAATCGATTAAGACGGGATTGGATATGTTGAATATTCTTAAATAATTTTTGGAGGAAGCTTTGAAATATGTCCATCTGGGACTGGATGAAATTGGGTATGGTGGATGAAAATGGAATTCTTAAATAAGTTTTGGAAGCATTTTTGGAATATGGGCACCTGAGACGGAACACGGCCATTTCTTAACCGATTATGATGGCACTGGGTATGTTGGATGGAAGGTTGATTCCTGATTTAATTTTGGAAGAATTTAGTGAATATGTGCACTTGAGACGGAATTCGGCCATTTTATAACCGATTATGATGGTTTTGAGTATGTCAGAAGGAAATGGAATTCTAAAATGGTTTTCAAGTAAATTTCTGGAATTTGAAAATTTGGGTCGAAACGGCGAATTCATATTCGATATTGATCCGATTGAGAATGTCGGTTGTGGAATATGGCCATCTGTACCGGGACCCGATTTGGTATTTTGGATGTAAATAACATTCTTAAATGATTTTTGGAAGATTTTCTGGAATATATCTACCTGGGAGGGAACTCGGTTATTTCTTAATCCATTCTGATAAAATTGATCCATCCAACAATGGAAATGGGATTCCAAAATAATTTTTGGGAGAAATTCTTAAATGTTATCCTCTGGGAAAAACCGGCTTTTTTCTTAACCGATTATATGATAGGATGTCACGGGCTGTGAACGCTCAAAACTATAAATCAAATGTAATGAGTAGTCGTATCAGCGCCTAATAAATTTCCAAATTAATTTTAAGCAATATTTGGCGTGACTTTAATTCTCTAGACCGGACAGCAATCCTCGATGTCTTCTCATACTGCATTGGTTCAGTTACCTCCACTGCAGTGATATTTGTCATTCAAGTAATTCTTTCCTTTTACCTCCATATAATTGATTTCTGCCTCCTTGAAGTGATTTCAAATATGTTGAGCTGATAATTCTATTGGAAGAAGAAATATTTTATGAATTTATTGTAAGCTAATAGCTGACTCTCTTTATGATATAAACAACAGTGCTCAGCTGCTTGTTGAACGAAATAACGTTCGTTTATAAGTGGGTGGTGGTACATGTCTTTTGAGAAGTGTCGAAAAATAATTTTTCCCATATTTTGAATACGATTCCCGATATTTTATTTTTTACTATTCATCGGTGCTTCTAAAGAGTCGTTGCGAATTATTCTGCTACGTGATACCTATTTTATGATACTAAGATATCGATTTCTAATGTTCATCTTTACTATGTTAAGTATTTGTTGCTGGTATATCATTTACATTTCCTCCGCCTGAAAACGATTGTAAAATTTCGTCGCGGTCATGTAGTCTTGGGGAAACTATTTTTTATTTTGATGTAGGTTTCACTGACGTACCCAAATTTATCTCAAAAGGTTTCCTAGACTCTTGCTCTTACCAGTTATTGTTTGCTTGTAATGGATTCCGTCCAAAAAAAGATATCGAAGCATCTATAGAAGCATCTATCTATCTATCTACTGATTAACAAAATCTTCTTCTGATTCTAGATGGAATCACGCTTCGGAAATCTCACGGGCGGTTAAGACATTACATGATGATGAAACATTTATTGTACGTTATATATATGTTATAGTTAAAGTTTGAAATCGGTAACGTCTGAATAAATTTGTAAAAAACAGTTTTATTGCTCCGAAATCTATGAAATAGGAGTCATAATTTCCGAAACTATTTAACCTTCACCCCCAATTTGGAATATTTGGCTCGTGGTTTCTAATTGCGCCCCTCATGTCGCTTAGTACTATGACCGGTGTTAAGTGATACTAAGGTAATGTAGAGAGGAGCTCAGCAAATATTTCTTTAACATCGGATGTCTATACAACCGGTTTTTCATCGTGTAAACAAATTAAAAAAATAAAATTGTTGGACATTTACCGATTTCGGACTTTAACCGTAACATATTATTCGAAGGAATTTTTCGCATTTATTTGACTCGTTCTTTTGTACTGATATCTAGAATTCTAGTGAAATGTCACGCATTTATGTGCTTCCAAGTAACGAATATGAATTTCTCAATGGTTCATGTCGCTGTATTGTTTAAAAACAGAGTGAACTTAGTTTAAACTTTTCGTGCCGCGATGTATCCCACGAATGGCTCTGATCTGAAAATGTTGGATCACCATAATAATATTTTGATATCGCATTGTGGAGTTTTGCCCATGATGTTGTTTGAAGAAAGCATGCTTGGTTTAAGCTACTTTATGATTCAAGCTTTGTTCATAACATCGGGAAAAATTTCCATGGTATTAACCATACTCTACACCAAAGAAATCGCCTCAAAATATAAAAACTCCATTGATTATTTCGATATTAAAACTTAGATATGTATTGCGGAAATGACAGGGAATCAGCTGATATTTGTTTAAAAGCAATCAAGCGGTAAATCGTTGTTTCAGTAAACTCAGGAGCTTTAAATTTGACACCGATAACGACTTGAGTGTTTACATCGTTTGGTTGTTAATCTTTTTAATAGCACTTCTAGGGTAGATGTTGTCGCTTGGCTAATCGAGGAGCCCGAGAATGTGGCAAAGAAATGCTATTCGGCCTTCGGAAACTTCATAAAACAATTATTTAAGTGCCAAAATGTGTAAATTGTAAAACGATTTTGTTTTAACTATAAGAAATGTACAGAATTTCTTCCTTTTACTGCACTGTAAACACGTGTTCATAATCGGAACAAACTGTACAAACTGTTGTTTTCAAAGAATTTATATGGCAGGTCCCAATACCCTCGGATCCAATCACTTCCACATTTTAATAAAAATCGTTGACATCGTGGTGGAATACACATCTATGCAAAAATTTTAACAAAATTGGGTTTACGAGCCACTAAACACACATACTAAACACATCTAGAAGTGAAATATAGAATTTAATAATAAATTCATTCTTTATAGTAGAACTGACTTGCAATACAAATTAAAATGTGCAAGAACCAACGAAATTAACCATCGATTTAATACTATTCATATTTTAAAAAAATGTATATCACGATAGTGTCATGATTGTTTTAGCTATAGTCAAAAATAAACTGCACTATCTACTAATATCTACAATTCATAACAGTGTAAAAAATAAATTACAATAATTTGCGAGCCTAAATGTTGATTTTTTATATTACTATCACTATCACTATAGAAATTTGTATTACTTTGTAACGCTTGCGTCTTCCACTATTCTTAATCGGTGATTAATCATTTTTATTTGCTCATTAATATTAATAAATTAGTGAAATTACTTTATTGTGACTTAATCAATTATGTTCTGTTTAGTAATGAGTTTTATGATCTTGGTATGGTAATTTGGATAAGTTTTACGCTTACAATTCTATCACGCACTATAAGTGTGGCTATTCTTGTTAATTTTTATGTCGACGAGGGCTCATCTTGCTACGCAGTACCACTTGCATAAATTGATACTGATTACTGTTGTTTGTTGTCGTTTTGACAATATTATTTTTTGTTGTGTAGATGGACTCGAGTTTATAGACGTTGTAGGAGTTGTTTTATAATTGTTAATAATCGTTAAAATCGTTAATTTATTTGCTTCAATTTAGTAAGGAACCAGATTATAATAAGATGCATATTTATTAGCCAGGGTCACCCAAAGGAATTTAAACGTCAGAGAGAAGGGTTTTACAATTTTGTGGTAAACAACTGTTGTAATTTTAATTCATTTGTTATTGTTTATTAAGATAATTTTACCACTCCTTTTTCAGTTTCTGTTCTCAGGATTTCCCATATTTTTATCGATAAAATTACCATTCGTATGCAGATGTTATTCAATAAAAAAGTGCTAATTGGTTTGTTATTTTCGATTGGTCTCAAAGTCGCATAATAATTTAAATATGCAATGTCAAGGTTGTGCACTGTTTTCTGCATTTTTAACGAATTAGTTATTTGCGATTTATCTTTTGGTATCAGATATACCCACGGTCACTTTGTATATCAACAATCGAAACAGTAAATTTATGATATAGTCGCCCACCTAAAAACGTATGTGATTATTTTTCGTGCTCTGATTTATTCAAAAATACTTTTGATTATTTGTGGGATGTCGATTATTGACTTCCGTGCAAGTTCATTGAACGTCCTCATAATACGAATTTAATAATTTGCTGATATTTTAAGAATGAGAAACTGAAAGTCACACTTTCATATTCTATTTTAATAAGATTTAGCGATAATTTATGCCATCTTAGATGCGCGTCTAAACACGCTCGCGAGACTTAGTCATCATGCATACACAGTAAAACCGTATTACCGTGAAATTTTTATTATTTGCTTTAAACGACTTCGTCGTCAATATCAATTACTTGCAAAACGTTTATTGTACTACTAAATTAGCAGACAGGCGGTTAAATTTACAAAGTAGTAATGAATAATGACAAATTGCAAACATTCTTCTTAAACTGCGATTTGATCTTAAACCTAAAATTAAAAAAAGCTCGTGCTTAGTATTAATCATGCATATGTGAATAGTTTATAGTTAATTCATAATAACAAATAATTATTTGACGAAATTTCATGGCTGAATTAATTATCACCGGAATTTATAATTTGCTTAATCCACAACAGATCGCAATTGTCTTATACATTTTATGACTTAGATCACTAATTGGCATATGAATATTTTTGATTGCTAATTTATTTGTTTTGTGATACATGTGACATTACATAAATAATTAACGAGCCAATAAAAAAAAGTTTCCCCTGAAAATTGTGTGATTTTTAGCTTAATTTACGGAAATCGAATAATAAGAAGTTATTCTAGTTTATCGAAAATGGATGGCCTTCCCCTTTAAATGCAGACTGAATCATTTTCAAACTATCATACCAAATTGCAATATCGCAGCAATTGGTGGTAGTAACATCACAAATTACCTTAATATTTTATTCGTCCCACTTCTATCGGAAAATTTTACCTATTAGCCAAATGTTGCAAGAAATGGATGTATAAAGGAACAATATCGTAGGTGAAATTTTATATACCTGTAGGGAACCAACAACATTTAGTCTGAACGACACCATACACGCATGAGTTCAATATTTTTCTTTATTAATAGACAAAAAACAGTTTTTTGTAAAAGAATCATTATTTGAGGCTTAAACTTTGGAAAACTGATTTGAACCGATATAATAGAAAAAAAAATTTTGAGATGGCAAAAGACATCACTAAAGAAGGTAAAATTGACTAGAACACAAAGTATCAGAAGTCAGTGTCCTTTCAAACAAAATTGCCCATTTAAAAAAAATCTACGATAAATTCCCATTTGTTAGTGAGGTTCAAACACTAGTGTAATTTACTGTATAAAAATTGGCCAGAACACAGAGTGTTTCCCAAGTCGTTCCATATATTGAAAGTTAGCTTAAGAAGTGCCGCGTTTGAAACTTTCGATATGTATAAAAACTCTGTGATCTGGCGAATTTTAAATACAGTAAATCAATAGAATTGCAAGAATGCAGAGCGACTTCGTGTTTGAACCTCAATAACAAATGAGAGTCAATCCAGAGTTCCACTGGCAGTAATTCCAGGACTTGTTAGAGACCTAGGCTCTACATGTTTATTTGTTTTAATTAGATCTAAATGGTGGACCATCTAAAGTTTGCAATTTAATTGGGCTCTGATTCAAAGATGAATGAATATTTTTCAAAGCGGTTTGTTTTATTAGAAAGAGTATACATTGCCATTAAAAATATGCAACACAATTTTTTTCAAATCACTTCCACCGCTTGCTTTACGGTACTCCATACTGTGCACAAAAGAGCGATAGTTGCGTTTGTTGGGTGGCAAGTTGCGCTGTCTTGTTGAAACCAAATGTCGTGTATGTGTGTTCTTCTCTTGAATTCTGGATAACAAAAACTCGTTCATCATGGCTCAGTAACGTTCCCCATTGACTGTAAGGGCGACTCCTTGCCCAATTTCTAAAAAAATGGACCAATGATGCCGGCGGCCCAAAATCCACAGTCATCAAACAGTCACTCGTTGTGGATGCATCGACTTCTGCATGAGTATGTGTGGTCTGAGCTCCAAATGCGACAATTATGCTTATTAACGTGGCCTTCTGTGCTTATTTTCTTCCAAGCGTTCCACAGCCCAATTAACGAACGGAAAACGTCGGGATGGTCATTTTGCTGCACCTCAGAATGCAGTTTCACGAACTCGCTTCAAAAATTGATCGCTTCATAAAAGCCACCCATTTCATAAATATCAAATATTAAACTAATTTTCTGTCATAACACGAATAAAGTAAGTGTTATCACACTCAAAATAACCGGTAGTTGAAATTGCAAACGCTAGATAGACCACCCTATACTTACCAGAGCAGCGAACGGCAGTGAAAGAAAAGAAGACCGTAACTTCATCAACATCGTCAAGAAACCATTGCTTGTATTAGTTAAAATTGGGTGACCGCACGGAGCATCATAAATGAAAATTGATAAACCGAATTAGATGAAACCGACTCCTGTCACACAACTATCCCTCATACAGCAGTCCTGGGACCTGGCTAGGATTCAATTGGCTAATCATTCATTATTGTTTTATTAATCACTCACCTACGAACAACACAAACATCGATATTTGATTAACGCATCTAAACACAAATTAGAACATGAGGTGAATTCTAACAGAAATATCACAGTTAGCACAAGATTATAAGTTGAGAAAAAATGAAGTAGTAATCTCAGTGAAGTCAAATGGAAAAATGGTGGAGACCTGACAACAGACACGGGTAACAAAGGTAGTAGGAATGACAACAACAGCATTTGCGAAACAAGTCACTGTTGTAAACAGATAGACTCGAAAATAATAAGCAATTTTTGTGTTGTTTATTATTTTCGTGTCTATCTGTTGGTAATTATTGATTTCCATTCGAACATTGACTTCTTAGAAGAGATAAGGAACATTTCAATCCTATTCAATACCATTGAAAGAGAGAGAAGATGATACAACACAACAAAAGATGAGTTCTACAAACAAGATACAAGTTACAAATACACTTGGGAGTCCCCAGTTGAAAGAACCAAGAACAACCGCACACAGTGCTCACTAGCACTAAGTCCTTACCACAGAAAATCCAGAAAATCAACATCAAATTGATTGAAAGAATTTTTCTACAACAAAAGACGACACCGGAGAAAATAATGAGCTTATTGATGCTGAACAAACAAAATGTTTCTGATGCCTGCTATAACGAATCAATCGACACCCATTCACCATTGGAACGGACAGTACTATGTAGAAGCTAAAAAACAACAATGTGACTGACGGATAATATTCCAGCTGTAATGCTTAAGGATGATGTACCTCTAACTGCAAAAAACCTAACTCTACTACTGCCACAAATATGGCTATGGTAGAATTAATTACACAGAAAACTAGACCTAATGTAAGGACCTGCAAAGAATCTCTCTTCTTAACTGTAGCTAGAAAATATTAGTAATGGTCATTCTTGAGAGAATATTACCACCAGTCTACCGTTATTAATAAATGAACAAGGTTGTTTCAGACCAGGACCAAGTCTGTACAGATTACATAAACTCAATCAGCATTTTTATCGAACAATCTAACGAATGGAGCTCAGCACTATTCCAACTCATCCTCGTGGACTGAAACAGAAGTGCAATCTGGAAGGCTTTCTGTAAAAAGTTCATTATTCATTAGAAAAAAAACATGGAACTCATTAAAGAAGTGGAAAACTGAACACACACATTCACACAAAATTATACATCAACCGTGAAATCATTGAAAATGTTAACAACATCGTGTACCTTGTTCGTGCTCTAGCAAAAACAGGTGGATTAGTGAACATTAACCAATGTATCAACAAAACTATAGAAACACTTTCAATATGCTTTATAAAATCTGGACTGCATGGACCCTTTCAAGAAGCACAAAGCTATACGCATGTTCAATGACAGTGTAAAATCAGTACTGCTGTATCCTGTGAAAGATGGAAACATACGCAGAATGTTAACACTACAAGTATTTGTAAACAAATGCATTAGACGGGTAATACGTTGCTTCTGTCCGAGCGCTGCGTTAGCCCACAAAATTGTACATAATTAAAATAAAAATGTCGTTAGAATGGACGAAGAAAATTGAAAGTCCTGTACTGGCCTGGGTAAGAACGGCGCTAGCTTAAGCGAAACAACTTATTAAAACTGAACGTTGTGTTGATTTGGGTGGTAAATTTTATAGTCAAATTATTCGGCATATTTTTATTACAGGGCCGTTTGCCAAACTTAAGGTAAAAGTCAATTCTAAGTAAATTGTTCGGTAAATTCAATTATTTTTGGAAAACTCTGATCGATAAATCAGTACAAAAATCGATTTTTACCGTAGTAAATGATTTAACATTGGATTGGTACGCAGTCTTATGGTGTTTTCTTTTTACAAAATACCGACAAAAAATTTTGATGTACATCAAAATTTTTTGCTGTAAATCACATTTTCGTGTTCTTTTAGCAAAAAAATAGCAAAAAAATTTGATGTACATCAAAAAATGGAAATGTAGATTTTTACTTCCATTTTAACTACCACATACAAATATTCATATACATATAATATGCCAATCGTAAATATTGACAAATACGTCAACCGTGTCATTTGAAATTTTTTCAAAATAGTTTGTTATTGTTTTCGGCATCCCTTTCGGGTTTAGGCACACTACGATAAAAACACATCAAATTTTTTCGTATTCTTTTTACTATTGGAAATTTGATTTACATCAAAAACGTAAAAAGAATTCGCTATTAGACTGCGGGCCAATAGTCGAGTAAATCGTTTACTATGGTAATAATCGGATTTAGAACAAATTTTTCAATCAGTTTGCCATAGTGTTTTTGAAAAATAAATGAATTTACCGAAAAATTTACTTAAAATGGACTTTTACCCGACTATTGGCCCACAGCCTTAGCTCTTTTTTGAATCGTTCCCAATCTGTACATCGCTGAGAATGAGCAGTATGGATGAGTGAGAGTGAGTCAAAGCCCGAGTTGACACCTTTTTCGATACTAACGTAAATTAGGTTTCGATTCGAGCTGTAAATTCTTAGTTTTAAAGGAATGAAGAGATCGGATATTTTATTAACATCTGTGAGCTGGAAAATTGGGTTTCCAGTCGAGTGCCAATTACAACAACATTTCTCAGTGATAAGGAGTTCTTTATCTATAGTGGAAATTCTGATCCGGAACGAGTATGTTTTGCTTTGAAGCCTTCCCCAACTTTTCTCCTAAACTTTTTATAGGAAATCTATAAAATCGTCTTTCTTTAGGGTATATCACGGTGGACAATAACTTCTTCTCTTGCAGTGTTATCTGGATTTATTGGGTGATATACAACTTGATATCCTGTAAATTTTATATGTGGGTGTCCTGCGTAGTGTTTTTCGGATATGCGAAAATCAAGCTTTTGATGTCCGAAGACAAGGATAATTGTAGGTATGGTTTCCGTTACGTCTTTCGGTTCTTTACGTTTGTCTTTTGCTATTTCTTTCTAATTTCGTATCTTCTGAAGTTGTTTTCAAACTATACAGCCTCTGTAGCTAGCGATATGTGGATCGCCATAGTTTACACTCTTTGCTGGACTTTCTCTGGGTATTTTACATTCCTCTGTAAGATGTTTACTTGCACTTGACTCATCTTGGGTCTATATTACTATAGTCATAGTGCGGCATCCTTTGCATTGTGGAAGCGTCCTTGACTTTCTTATGGCTTCAACCTGAATTTTCACTTTCTTCAGTGTTGGCAGGATACAAAATTGATGGATTTGTTGATTTTGCACTTTTTTCTCGTTATTTCTCTACGTCAGCCAGCTGACTCCTCTGTTTGTTGGTTCGACAACATTGATCTTAATATTTTAGTAAGAGTTTTCCATCTCTTGAATACTTCTATCTATTTTTTTTTAACACTTTCGATATAAAAATCATTCTTTCCGCTCTTTCCAGATGCAGTGTATTATATAAGAAGTGTTCGTTTTCTGTTGCCAGTTATATCCAGGATATAAAGAGCCGACATTTTGTGAGAAGGGTGAAATTTCCAGAAAAAACTATAGTATCTCACCTAGGGTTATGTTTCCTTTCGGTGTTTTCCGAGGGGAAAGCCTGATTTCCTCCGTATCCTACATATAGTATTTGAGGAAACTAAAGAGCTTCCCCGACCCGCCACCTTAGGAAAATGCTCTCTAGTGGTTACAAGCTCCCTCGAGAGACTGTAAAATTTGAAAATATACACTGTGCCAAGTAACTACAAAATTGTTAGAAAAAGATTAGAAGCAGCCATGTTGAGTGAAATAACAAAAAATTTCATTGGAAATTTTAATTTATATTATTAATTCACTTGATACGACCAAGTGTCCACAATTCAGATATATGTATTATGAAATCTCTGAGATTTCAATAAATTAATATTACAAATTAATAATTTCATCTTTCTTCAGAATCTTGACTTTGACGTTATAGAAGTTGTCCATTTCCAAATCCAGACTTGTATTGAGACTTGACTTGGGACTTGTACATGTGGTCAAGGCAAATGCTGCCTTAATAGAAAATTATGGTTGTTTATGTTTAAATGGTAGGTCGAAACTTGACAGATTAATTCTTGAAATTAAAACGGTTACCATCGTTACATAATCCTTGTTAAGTGTTGCGGTTCCGAAATGGGTTCCAACATTAAGGAATGTCATTCAAGTCGGTCACTTTCATCTTGTATATCGACTTCGTCTGTATTCAAATACACTCAAATTTGTTCAAGAAGCAAACCAATAATTTGATAAATTGTTCTGTTCACATCAACGTTATTTAGCCATAAAATTACTTTTCTCGACAAAGAAGAAATTGTTTTTCAAAATGTTTGTGCAATCAAATCGTTGCCACAGATTATTTTTTCTCGAATTTCAACAGAGTAAGGTAATAAGTTGATCTCATGATCAAATGTTACAATTCCAAGTTGTAACAAAAATTATTATAGTCTTGATCAACCTATCTCATGTTCTCTACTAAACTCAGTTTCTCAAAATTCTGCCAGTGTTGATAATACTTTAAACTTAACTGACCCACATTGCATGTGGAACAATAGCTTAACATTTAAAAAAATCCCTACCAATTAACTTCTGCATAACTTTCTGCTGCAACTTGCCAATTGTATGGGGACCATACAATAGTGCACTTATCTATAATAATAAATTTTGGACGACAAATATCCTCTGCACCATCACTTTCCACCCTTAATTTTGAGAGAGATGGTTAACCGATAGATCTATAAGCGCATAGTTTAAAAAGCGAATAGCATGTTCATCCATTAGTTAATAAATTAGCAGCTATTCCAGTTGTTGTCATATTGTTTGTCGTAGCCAAACTTAAGTGTTTTGGACCATGGTCAGGACCACCAAAAAAATAACATTTTGGCTTTCTAGTGTCATCTTTAGTTGCGAAGCAAGTATCTAAGATACAATATTTCAGAACAAATTGACACATTTATAAACTGAAGACACAAACCTAATAAGAATGTATATGACTTAAAGCAATATTTGACTTAAAATATTCAACACATTTTTTTTTGTTTTTTCACATCACACATATTCTTTTCATATGAGTAACTGCAGATTAAAAATTTCAATTTATTTGCGTATTTACCCAGAAAAATCACAAAATATCTCCAGTTCGAAACGTGTTACTATGAAATATATTTGAACTGGAACATGACATCACAAAAACCAAAAACAAATTTAAAATTAACTCGATTTTACGCGTACAATAGTTTGTATCAAAGGTTATTTCTCGTAGAAGATGGAAAGTTCACTATAAAATGTTAGTACTTTTTTTACAACGTCATGTTTATTATATGAAAATAAAATTGGATCATAAAACAAAAGAAAATCAAAACCCAAAAACGGAACGAGCGTTTGTTCGTTAACTTATCGTGTTTTTTAATAACTCGATGAGGTACCCGAAGGCATTTTTGAGGATTCATATTAATCATATCCAAAATAATGAGTAGGATTAATAAATTAACATGGGCCAAGTATAATTTACAGCAGCCGAAGTTTGTCCGAATTATTATGAAACATTCGAAAATTTAGCAAACCTTTTGGTCGGGAGTTACCCAAAACAAACGAAATTTTGAAAATATTCATCTCTAAGATTTGTGTGTGGTATGCAACGATCGGTTTAGCGGGTGAAGCGCTTACCCACACACAAACATGAAGTTATCTTTTAGTATTATAGATTAGTATCATTAACAACGTCTTAATGAATCATGATGAAAAATAAATATTGACATGTTATTCGCATTTGTGATGATTAATGTATTCTAAACACCAACGTAAAAATATTTTTAAACTGCTAATAGGGGATTTTGAAATAACCCAAATTACAATAATATAACATAAACATACTAACTGATTTAATTTATGCGCTGCAAGTCACTGTTTAAAGTTGTAAATCACAATGACATTTATGTTGCATATTAAAACCAATCAGATAAAACCCTTCATTTAAAACCAACTATTACTACAGTGTGTTGCATAATGAACATTCATCTTACTAGTTCATAACTTCCTACATAAAAATAGTTCTAAAGTATGCAATTAACACATTGACCGCCTTTGTTTTATATGTACAAATTATAGCATTCACTAATATTGCGACTTAATATGTTTAATTCGCCTTATCTTGTATCACTATCATCAAATAATAAAAAAATAGAGTGAAATGTATCAAACAAGTTTTACTTAGTGTTCGTCTAACGTTGATCACAGCATACTACAAATCTCGTCAAAATGTTAAAGGTATAGTGAAAATTTATGGTAATTCTGAGTATTTTAATTTATGATTTAATTTCAGATTGTAATCATTTTTATACTGTCTGTTTTTATTGGATACGGATACAGTTCACCGCTTGTGGAACATCCACGGAATACCAGGCTAGAATTGTTTGAAGAAACCAATCGTAATACGATTCTGAATGAGCGTGATAGTTATGCAGCCCAAGAAAAATTAAATATATTGGCTAGAAATTCTGAGCTTGGCGAACAAACAAATCTGAGAAGAATGCGGCGTGGTAAAACATCTGAAAGTGATGAAGTGATACGCCGCCCAGACAGCGAATATCAGGCGTTTCTGGGTCCCGATTATATTTTGCCGGATAATTGGCGCAGTTTATATTCGGAAGCTGGCTTGAGACGATTATGTAAGTATAGAATGTTACTCCCAAATCGATTAAAAAATTATTATTTTTTAAATTATTTGTAGCTCCATGTTCATCTTAGAAGTAAATAAAATGTTTTAGTTACGTTGGTGTAATGAGTGTTTGTTTACGTACGAGTTTGATTTCACTATCTGCGATAAACTTTGACCCAAGAAATGTTTTCAGTATTGCGTTAGATCATTTCTTCGAAATCTTGGTTTTTTTTGGTTATTTGAAATTGTAGTGTTCAGTTCGTCTTAATCATAGACAAAATACGTAACGTAAGAAGTTCACGTGCCGACACGACTTCAAAACGATCATTTGCGTAGGTCAAAATTCTACTATATCCAATTGAGTTTCAAACTCATGATGGTTGATTACAAATCACCACATCGCTTGAAACATTGGGCTTCTTGCTGAATGAAGGAATTATTTAGAATCGTTTTCTATCTCTTTCGATCCATTTTCTATAGTTTTGACAGATTGTATAACATTTGTTTGAAATTACACTGTTTTGACTATACGTAAGAGGATTATTTTGATGACCCAGAATCTATTGCGCAAAAGATAATTATAAAACCTTCTGACGACTGATGATGAAGTCACAACTAAAGCTTGACTGGAAAATTCCTAGAACTAACTGATTGCATCTGCATGTATGGTCTCATTACAGAATTAAGGATAGCACGGAAACTACCAACACGTTAAAACGTACGTTGTTTTTCTCGTTTTCACATGAAATACCATTCGACTTACTTCAAAATTAGACATAAAACAATTAGTAAAAATGACAGTCCTGTATATACTAAGACATAAAGATACCACCATCACTAAACATAACGGAAAACGTTAAGGCAGAGTTGTAATGGACTACCGAATATTAAAGGTTTTTACAACTAGCAATGGATATTACGAGTTATTATGAATACACTTTGTCCCCTACATAAATTGGAATAACAGGTTCATCAAAAAATATTCAACGATGGCCAAAAATATGACAAAGATCCTAAAATGGATGTTGCTATCCATATCACTGACTCCAGTTACAAAAAATCGTTCGAAACACTCGAAGACATCATATCAACGGGTACTTTTTCTAAGAATTTATATAAACTTACAGATGCATTGCATTCTGCTGTAGGAGGGGTCCTATCAAAAATTCAAGACAGCGTCTAATGGCTCTCCTTAGTTTCCAGAACTTTGAACACAATTAAATTAAAATATGTCACCAAGAATAGGGAGGCTTTAGCAATTTTTCGATCAGTGCACAAATACCGGTAGTAAATTTATCATTTTATAGAATTAGACAATTCTACTTGAATAAACTAATTAATTGAAGCTATATAATCACGTGAAGATTGATACAACGCTTCAGCTCCTTTCTATAGCGTCAATTAAAAGGCTCACTTTTCATAGTGAGTATGTATTGGTTAAACCCTCGTTATAACGAATTTAAATATTACGAATGTAATTGTAAAAATTGATTGAAAATACAGGAACAGTTAAGAAACGTAAATTAACAACACAATTTTCATCAAAAAATTTATCGGAAAAATCACGATGTGTAAACACTAAAAACGGTAAGTTGTCGGCATTTGACTAGTCGTGGGTAATGGAAATTCGATGACGTTTAATGGAAATATGAGGATTTGAGTAATACGCGATTCACGCGGTACATCCTACCCAACCTTGAAATACTTAATTTTTGTCATTTTAAAGGAATCTGAAACATCTTAGTACAAATTTGCAACATGCGATTGTTTCGTTATGAAATTTAATTAAGGGGTCGTTTATGGTTTTAAGGGTGAGCTCAAAAATCAAAATTATCTTGTAATTGAGAGCCATAAATATCTCCTAGTTCTACTATAAAAATACTTTGGTTCTAGTAGCTGAGTCAACGTTGGGTTAAGATTTAAATTCCTATCCAGGTGTTCGAGCTCAAAATTTGTGGTTTGCGAATTTCAAGAGTTCATAATTCTGCGCTGATTGTTCTTTGAATTTTGCAAGGTGCAGGACGGGGGCAGGAGGTTATGGTTTGCAAGAAACATTTCATTTCAGCGTATCATTTTTTCTAAGTTCAATTGAAAAATTGTTTGTTGTCTCAATCTGAAGTATTTTAGGAAATATATATTTCACAATTACCATACTGGCCGTGCAAATGATCTGATCAGTGAAAATAATTTCCTATGATATTTATCAAAATTCATTATAAATAGTAAATCATTTAGATTTATTGGTTTTTCCTTCTTCCAGATATTATAAAAACTAATACATATATAGTTTTTTAGGATTTACGATAAACTTCACGAATTTGTACAGAAGCGTGAAGTTTGTCTTCTAAATTTTTGCTTAGTTTTGTTTTTGTAATTTTAGGAAAAAACTAGTACAAACTTCACGTGAATGCTAATTTTAAGCACTAACAAGGCTTGCTATTCGGCAACCAGACATTCTCACTGATGCACTACTGACATGTGCCTTCTCCTTTTGATTTCTTTACATTTCCACTTTTCTACTGCTGACATCTTTTAGCAATGACGGTCCTGCACAAGTTAATGTATATTTTGGCCTTTTAAACTATTTCTATAGAAAGTTTAGATTCCAACTCCCTCCCCCGTTTGTATTCCCTAGTAAATAGGGTCAGCTCTTTCTTTTGATCCTCAATTAAGACTTATATTTCGTGTCGATTAATTGGGCATTTTGATTTACCTCTTTACTCGTGAATATTTAGAACCCCATCTTTTCCAGGTGGGTCCACCTAGCTCATCATTAAAGCCGCTCTTAATTTGCTAATGATTGTGAGAGACAATCCTTCCGTAACTGCTTCAACCTTATCATTCTCAACATCGAGAAATTAAATAAGGAGAAATCATTGCGTATCTAAAGATTTTCTTACACACATGATGAGAGTACGCTCCAAGCTACCACGCCCAATTGTAGTTCAACTGACTTTTCTGCTTTCAGCATTAAACATCTTATGAAGGTTGTCAAATAGGATTGGTTTGGTTCGAGCTGGCTGATTCCAATGGTTTAAAACCATTCAAGTATCGAGTTCTCGATGCATAGTGAATAGAATACTCAAAGTTTCTTGGAAAGTGAGTTCGGTAAGAAGCTCCAGAGCATCCAAATGAATCATTTGGTTTTTTTTCAAATGACAGGGAGTCTCTTCATTTCTTCCATTGTACCTTCCTCATTTCTCATTTCAAAAATTTAAAGTTTCCCTGAATTAGCCCAAATCCTGAGCCTTCCTCGTACTTTTATAATCAATGAAGTCTATTCTTCATACTTTATGGTAAGTCGCTTGTTACCACACTATTAGGTTGGCTTAATCCGTAACTTTGCTAAATGACAAACAGCATCTAGGAAGTGGTTGAAGGCTCTATTCCAGTTCCGCCACTGTCTCAAGGACTTCAGAAAAAAAATTCTTTCTATATTTTCTTCAGTTTGTCTTTCTAAAGTCTTCCTAATAACCTTCTAAGTAGCGGGGTAAACGTCTATATTACGGGTATATCGGTGATCGGAAAAGAAGTGCTCCTTTGCCATGACGGAGAAGCTACTAGGTACCCACACCCTCGCAGCGATTGTTATTAACTCCAAAATTTCTCAAAATTATAAAAGAATCATCATATTCAATAATGCGCTTTGAGATTGATCCTAAGTACTGGGTGAGCCACATGTTGGTTCTTTTTTCAATCGATGAATTGTAGTACTTTTTGTTAGCGGTTCTAAAAAATTCTTTGACATATGAAAAGTCAAAAATATGCCATTTATCATTATGGAGTCGCTAACAACACAACAACGCATTTTGATGGCTCAAATGAATTATGAAAATAATCCTTTAAAAATTACAACAATTCGTAAATTACGTGAGAGTTTTGGTCAACATAGACGTCTTACTGATCGAGCAATTGGCAAAACTATTGATCATTTTGAAGGAACTTGTTCAGTGGAAGGTTATAGTCCGTATCAATATGTTGATCCAGTTCATAGCTGTTAATGAAAGTGTTCGTAATGAACCAAACACATCAACCAGTTATCGTTCACAAGAACTGAACATTTCACAAACCACATCACGACGCATTTTGCATGTTGATCTTCATTTGCATCTATACAAAAATTTTCTAACTCAAAAATTGAAGCCACCAGACAATTTAAATCGTCGTCGTTCTGTTAATTGTTTTTCATCAAAAATCTTCTTTAGCGATGAAGCTCATTTTCATCATAATTGGGTACGTCAATAAGCAAAACTGTCGAATCTGGGGATTGGAGAATCCTCATGTTATTCACGCAGCAGAAGTTCATCCTCCAAGAGTCACTGTCTGCTGTGGTTTATGGGCTGGTGGCAACATTGGGCCGTTTTTCTTTGAAACGAATAGGAAAACAGTGAAAGGAGAACGTTATCGCACCATGTTTACTGGTTTTTTGTTGCCCAAGTTGAATGAATTGCGTGTCAACGATCTTTGGTTTCAACAAGACGGAATGACAGGCCACGCAAGTCGTGCAACAATCGATTTATTGTCAACAAAATTTATTGATCGCATAATTTCAAGAAATTGTGAAGTTCCTTGGCCACCAAGAAGCCCAGATTTAACACCACTTCTATATTTTTTGTGGGGTTATTTGAAAGGTAAGTTGCATGCTAGTTATCCACAAACAATTCAACAACTTACTATATAAAAGCATTATTCGAGCAGACATTGAGTTCATTGATTCGCTTTAATTAGCAAAAAGCATTGAAAATTTTGATGTTCGAATGCAGGTTTGTAGACAAAGCCGTGGTGGGCATATGAACGATATTGATTTTCATACATAAGTGGCATAAAACCACATTTCCTTATCAATAAAAATTTTTGACTTTATATCCTAAAATGTGTATTTTATATAAGACCCACCCTGTATTTGAATAAATTTTTTTAATTCTATAAATTTTATAATTTTCAGAACAGGTAGCAGTTTCGTATTGGGCTTTAATAATGTAATATTTTGAAATATTTGAACTAATTGAACGAATAAGCTTCAAAAATAAGATCAAGCAAGTTCAAAGTTTAAATTTTGACTTTATTAAAACCACTGCTATACAGTTTACATATATAGCAGAGGGTCATAAAACACTCTTTACTTTATTTCCAAAAGTAAATAGCCTCAAAAATCACCGAAAGCTATACGTTGTAATAAAAGCTCAGGTGCAGTAAACTACAAACCGGACCAACACAAAACGAGAACGACAAAGACGAATAAAGGTCTCAATGACCTGATGTGACATTGGTCTTGAAACCGAATCGCAACATTTCTTGTTCTTATTGTATTGTGCTAAAGGTTTAAGTAAACACGCGAATTTCGTCTTTAGAAAATGGAAAAACCCCCTTTAAGAAAACAAGATAAACAAAAATGATTTAACATCGTAAAATATTGGGAGTGATTTTCTTGCACATAGAATTGTTGTTGTCAAAATAATTGATGACGCGTAAACCGCTAAAGATTCTTATTTCTAAAATTAAATTATTTTTTCTTTCTTTTGATATGTACAAAGCGATTTACATTCGTAAACTTGTTAATATTCTTGCGTGTACCTTTGCCTATATAAGGTGGACGGGTGCACTATAGAATTCATTTCAAATTGTATACTCGAATAAGTCGTAAACAGTTCAGGAATAAATATTTACCCGTGAAAATGTTTAAGGTTGGTGTAAAATTTTACAAAGTGAAAATTTGTGTAAAAATTAAAATCAAAAATGTATATAATTTTTAGGTTATTTGTTTGTTGGCCATATTAAGTGTTGTGTACTGTGCTTCACTGCCGCCATTAGAAAAAGTAGCGGACACTGGTGCTCCTAGTGACAATGGCGTTTTAGAACCGAAAATATCACCCGAATCTGAAGATTTAGAAAAATCTGAATTTGGTTGGGGTGGATGGGGTCGCCGATGGGGCGGCGGATGGGGTGGTGGTTGGGGAGGATATAGAAGTTATGGTTGGGGATATCCAAGATGTAAGAATATAATCCACCGAAATTTTAAAACTAGACGAAAACTAATTTTTTGTATTATGCATATCCCTTTTCACAGATTATGGAGGATGGGGCTATCCAAGCTACTACGGATCATACTATTGGTAATTCGTTCATGGCCTAAAATTGGAAAATAAAATGTAATGCAATGTGATTTATGTGTAAAAATAAAAAAATATGGTTTTATATTTAAAAATGTGTGTGTTCTTGTTATCCGAATATATTTCGCAAGATGGAGAAATATTGTTTTTACTAATTAACAGTTTCAGTTTTATTTTGTGAGGGTGATTCTACAAAAAAAGTGTTTTTTTAAATACGTTTGTCGTGAAATATGCAGTCGCAGAAAGTTAAATGAACTCTTCAGAGTTCAAGAACAGATACTTGACCATAAAACGTAATATGTGATAACGTTATAAACCGGCCAGATGAAATCATTTTTAATGCTTTGTCTATAACTGTCTTAATTTATAATGAATTTAATTAGAAATAAAAATATCGACGAGGATGGGATTCGAACCCACGCGTGCAGAGCACATTGGATTAGCAGTCCAACGCCTTAACCACTCGGCCACCTCGTCATACTTTTATAAATAAACTTGTAACCCAGTATAATTGTAAGATAGTATTTACACCTTTTTAAGATTCGGGTACAGATATTTTGCTCAAATCTATTCTTGAGTAATCGATTTCTTAAAACGTATTATTTGTTCATTATTGCGAAATATCTCAAATAAAATTGTTTATTCAAATTGATTGATTGATTGATTGATTCTGAATGCACGACCAAGTTCTTACACAGGAGCTCCCGGGTGACGCCGGGCCCACCGTACACTCTTTTTTACATATAACAAAACCGAAGGATTGGATAGGTTAGTTAAGTGGGACAGAATCGGCCCGGTTACAGACACCTAGGTATAGCCGATAGTTAGTAACACAAAGACAGCACAATACTAATCTACTAAGGAAGGATAAAGGTTTAATAGGTTTAATGGATAACGATGGTATTGGTCTTCAACAATTGCTTCTCTAAATCAGCAACCTGAGAAAAAATTTGTATTATTTCACTTACATCTGGAAATTCCCTGAAATGTAATTGTAAGTTAATGCAAAATTGAATTGATTAAATAGGCCCAGTTGCAGACCCCTAAATAAAGTCGATAGTTATTAATGCAATGACAACACCATTCTAATCTATACAATCAACAATTAATATTTGAAAGAAATATTATTTCACGTCTGTAGATTTCCTGAAATTTAATCTTAAATTAATATTTTCCGGCTACCTAAATAATATAAACATATATTAATTTAATCTTCCTGCAATTCCACGACTTACAATAGGATTTCCTGAAACCATAATTATTTAAATTATATCAAACTTAGTCTAAAATTCATTAGTATTTAACCATTAAATCGAAAAAAAAAAAAAAAAAAAAAACATAAAAAAAAAAATCATATGCAAGGCATCCCAAAGGCAATGGTTCCCGTAAAAATATCAATGTTATTCAATCCCAGATTAACTACCTGATAGGATATTTCAAACAATTTTAATTTAATTCAAAAATTTCAAATATTTTATTAGTTTTGTTCACCAAAGAAGAGAATATTCGATTAATTGCCAAGTATAATTATAGTGCACAGGATATTTATATCATGCTCAATGGAACTTACTATTCCTCAACCAATAACTGTTAAATATGGTACGCAGAATTGGATTGGCACTCTAGCATGTTCAATGGAACTAAGCAAACTCAAAACAAATGATGATCAAATTCGGGTGCAAAGCCGAATTTGACGAAATTTTCGGATTCAACTATAATGAATGAAACATGCCGTTTCCAACCGAAATTTTCCAGTTCAGATTGTAGAGCTGGGCTAGAATTCTAATAAATTAGGATCAACTTGTATTGGGATTTTAATGTGTCTTTTTGATAAAGTTCTAAAATTCGATAATTCTGAGTGGAACTTGGCCATACCCCGACCAATTATTGTCAAATCAGGTAAGCAGAATTAAATGTGAATGTAAAAATGGATTTTAGAGAAGTTCTGGAGTTCGGCCGTGCTAAGCAATGTCTTAACTAATCATGTTCGAATCTGATATGTTGAGCTGAACCGGGATTTCAACATAAATCCCGGGTGAAGTACTGGATTTTTCAACAAAATAAATCCGAAAATAATCGGCCAAGGAATTTTCCAATTCCTCCATTTACACGTCAAAACAACCAGTTGAATGACCAAGCCGAACTAAATTAATGCTAATTCTCTTCCAAATTAATGCTAATTGCTAGAATTGCGATTTGCTAGAATTCCAATTAAGCCCAAAAATGATTTTATGCATCTTCCGCAGTATATTGTCTCAATCAAACAAAAACGATCATGATTTATGTGAGGTGATGACACGAACGGAAGATAGAACCACGCGGAAGGCTTTTTACACAATTGGTGCATGAGCAAGTCGTTGATTAGGATTTAGAATTCAAATCAATCGATATTCGTATATATCATTCCCATGCAAAGACGAACCTGTTTCGAGAAATATTATTGAGCCAGAAATTCTTTTAGATAAAATAGTGCCAGCAGTCAGCAATTAAAAAAAAACAGTCAACATTAAAAGGCCGAAGGATATCACATCAAAGATTTAATTGTCATTACAAATGGAAATAAAAAATTAAAAACCATTTTTCCTTTGCCATGCCGTAACACATATGAGGTCTCTACCCTTTAAATCAATCTACAAAAAAGTCATGAATATTTATATATACATATACACATATACATACATATATACACACATACACACACACATACACATATACATAGATATATATATATATATATATATATATAAAATTTTACTATAAAATGAAATAAAAAATATTTCTGTTCTTTGTCACTCTTATGGAATTTTAAAGTTTTTCTTTTGCGTATTATCAGTAAAAAAATTGCTGTCAGCAAATCTTTCCACGGAATTAATGCATTATTTGTAAAACTGATCAACAAGAAATATGTGAAGGGACAAAAAATATTTTGTTTTACTATTCACTTATCAAGAATAAAGTAGAAAGAAATGATATGTATTCTCTATTCGATCGTTCAATACAGGCAACAATACATTTTATCCAATCAGTACTACAATGAATTTTCGCTTTCTTATTAGAATAGAAAAGTAAAACCAAAAGAGCAGTAGATCCCGTTCGCTAACACAAAAAATAAGATCAACCTTTTTAGTTTCTCATTATTCGGTCATTAGACACTATTCGTTTTTTACTGCATAACATTTCTGAAAATTCATTTTACTATTCAAGAGCGAAGAGAAATTAGCATAAAAAATTCATCTAAAAATGAACGGAAAATGAATGATAAGCAACTGAAGAGTATTTTTTATTTCATCCTTTTTGTCTTATTTGACTATAACCAAACTGCGTGAATGTACGTACATATATCCATACACACACACACACACACAATCGTAAACCATACGACAACATATCACAAATGCGTATATTAAAAAATATTTACATTAATAAAATTAAAATTTATATAAATTTTTTACAAAAAATAAAAATTAAACAAAATATAAACTAAACAAAGTATAAATAAAAATATGAAACACAAAAAACACTTAGCTTGTGATGCGTTCACCATTGCTGCGTCAGTGCGTCACACAAATAAAAAAACAATCCGTCATAACAACCTAGATACTTTCACGTTAATTCACATTTCAATTTACTAACACCCATTTATTAACACTTTATATTATATATTTAATATTTAATTTTAATAACTTATATATATAAAATATTATTTATTTAAAACAGAAAAAAAAAATTTAAGTTTCAATTTTCTATACAGAGAAAGACAAAAACGCGTCTTTCTCGTACGACGATCGATCGCCCACCAAATAAAATTGTTTATTCAAATGATAAAATTTATATGGACATTTGGAAATAATTTGTATACGAATAAGTGTTAGAGTAAAAAGACACAGGTTTCGATATTAGTCGAGATATGTGATTCTCAGACTTTCTCAGTTTATGGCTAAGATATTTTACTCACGCGGATTATTTCACATATTTCACATATTAATGATGTTGAAATACCTTTCATTCATTTGTATTAAAATTTATTACGAAAGCTTAAAGAAATATTATTCGTGTGATCCCTATATAGTATGCATCCTATCGTCTTCAAAATGCATAACGACAGAGTGGTGCACTTATGGTTCTTTTTCAAAAGTCGGTTTCATTAAAAAATTTTCCCGATCAAAACGAAAAGTTGCGTTAGGCATACATACCGCTATAAAACGGGACTTACGTTTAAAATAAATACGAATAATCCATGAGTATTGCCGTTTGATACTCTTTCCCTAACGTCATTCGAATAAAATCCAGTACCATTCAATTAATTTCATTCACGAATTTTGAAAAGCACAGAGACGAGAAATTTGGATGATGTCACCACAAATTACAGATTTATATAATTAAAAATTTATTATTACGTCTATCCAATTTATTCATTTTTCAAAATTGCATATCGCTTAATTTAATTTAAAATTATTTTTCCAAAGGCACGACCAAAATTTATATTAAATTTCTATTCCTAAACAAAATTTCGGGATTATGACCCAATGCAGTCGTTTCTTGACATAAGAAAGTCCCTTCTCTAAATTTAAATGAAGATACTGACCCTATCTGAGAACCATCTAAACCAGTTTGCCCGAATTTAAAACTCATGACAATTCTTAGCACTCGAAAACCTCTATCATTCATTTTTATAAAAATCGTTCGACCCGAAAAAACCTTAAATAAATTTTCTGAAAATCAGGATACATCGCAGTCTATTCCTGGCAATCTGGAATAAGAAAACCATTATTATCGAAACTGTAATAAGAATCGTTCAAGTCGAGAAAAATTAAAAAATGATCCCATTATGACCCTTAAATGAATCTCCCTAAATCAGAATCGAGACAGATTTTCGGTGTCGAAAGAAAATTATAGACCCGTCGCACCAAACGACATCAAAACTCTTTGAGGCAGAAGAAAATATGGAAAGAGCCCAACCTAATATTAATTAGATAGTATGAATGCTACAAACCAATATTGTTACTCATATAACAATTAATATTTTCAAAAGAGGCGATTAACGCAAAACATGCAACAAGTCACGAGACATCTAAATAAAGTAAAAAGCGAGACCTATATCTAACCAACAAGACGAAACATCGTGCAACATCACGCAACACATAGCAACATCACGCAACATGTTGCAGAATCATGACTGTGCAAACACAACATGATGCAACAGCCCACAACATGATGCAACATACTACAACATTGTCCAATATGACGCACCATAGTGGAAGACTACATAACATTCCTACAGAATATTCAACATCAACGTAATGCAACATCACGCAACATGACACAACAGCATGCAACAAGGTTCAATATGATGCAATCTGATGCAACATGACGTTACATGGTGTAACATCACGCAACAAATTTTATCAAAATCGTTCAAGAAAAATAAAATTTTAAAAAAAGGCCTCAAGCCCAGCCGTGAATAAGAAAAGATTTCAATCCAATCGTTCGACCAAAATTTACTTTCAAAAAATGGGAGCCGGGTCCAAACGGAGGACTTTATAAACAGATTTTACTAGGAATCATCGCTATCCATTTTGGCAATAAATATCCCCCATTTCAAATCAGGACCCATCTCAAATGGTTTCTGGTTCTCGAAAACGCCCCCTGGACAATTTTTATAAAAATCTTGCCATCCAAAAAAGAAAAGAAAAAAGAGAACCATGCTCTACCGAACGACTATCTCAATGGATTTTCTCAAAAATAGCACCTATCGCAATTTACTTCTAACACACGTAAACCGATTTTGCCCCGAATTCAGGACCAATCGCCAGGATTCCCGCAAACTCTCTTGCCCCTCATCACCTATTTTTATCAAAATCGTGCTAGTCAGAAAAAATTATAAACCGGATCCGGGTCCTTTTTCTTACCTATAAGAATTTTCTATCTGACATAAGCTTTATTGTTTGTGCTTATATACGTATCAGGCAATTGGACAATTGGAGCTTCACTCTAAATAAATCTTCGATTTTCATCAAAAAAAAATTCAAAAAAACAAAATAAAAAATAACCGTATAAACTCATCCACACGTACGAAAACAAAAATTTCAAACGTTATTATTTAAATTTGAATACTGGTGCCTCGCTTGGGTGATCAAAATCAAATTTTATTCATTGGCCGCCATAAGTATGTCAAAATGGTTTATTTTAGTGCAAACAAGTGGTGATATACTTGATATGCTAATAAAGCTCAGCAGAACTTATAGATGTTCTGCGGTAATGGTACAGATGTTAAAACCATACTACAATCAATCGAATACAACTATGGCGTCAACAGAAGATCTGTTATTGCGTATCCACCACTGATATTCCAATTATGTCGGAAACATTCTACTAACACTTTGCTAAATCAGATAAAAACACTTAACCACGACATCCAAATTGTCATATTCAAGTAAAATTTTTAAGATTTATTATGTTGGTTATTTGTGTGCGTGATGGTTTGCTAAATGTACCATACAATACAAGTCTATTGCATTACGATATTACCAGCGACTGCATTTAACTATAGTTGACTGATTAATGGATCGTTAAATGAATAGGCAGTTTAAAATCTGACGCCGCCTTTGGGTGGGATAGTTTACCCGCAAATATGATAAAATCAAATAAATTAAATTTGACCATTTCGCTAACAAAAGTTATAAACGAGTCACTCGAAAAATGCATATTTCCGTCCGAATTCAAAAAGGCTACAATCAGCCTGCTATGTTGTATATTAGACCTAAACAAACGTTCAACCCAACAAGTAATATGATGTCGGTGAATTTTACAATTATGACTCGCTAAATAAAATTGAATCATTGGGCGCATTCAGGACACCCAACAGTTGGCAACATGTTGAGTAAAATCGCAGCCAACGCTATGAAAATGTTTAGCACTATGAAATTTTTAAATCAAATTGGCGATGATTTTACTAATCATGATAGGGGATCTGAATGCGCCCATTACATTAAGGGGACATAGCACCTTCAAAATTAAAAAAAAAAGTTTTTCAAAGATTTTTTTTTTAATGGAATAAAAAGTGAAATCTTTTAATGAAATTTTCCATTGACATTTTATTTAACTGAAAGTACAAAAACAATTTTTTTAGATTTTTTTAGCCCAAGGTCGTCCGCTACAAGGATTTTCCAAAAACACTGAAAATTTGCGGCGTGCATCATAACTACTCTCAGAAACGTCTGAAAAACGGGGTTTTATTCAGCATTAAATCGCCTTTGGAATGAACTAAAAGAAAAAAATTGGTTGAAAAATAAAAAAATGGCGGCATTTTTTCGAAAATGCAGCGTTTTTGTCCTCCCCAATTAGTTGTAACTTAAAAAATTGAAAGCCGATAAGTAGTTTTTTCTCAATCTTGCACACCAACTTGAAAAACGTCATTTCGAGATAACAGCGTTTAAAGTTCGTCATTTCGAGATAACCGCGTAAAAAAAATGACTTTAGCGCGCTTCGCAATAAATAAAATAATTTTTTTTTTGAGATTTTCATTTTTATATCATTCAAATCATGTTTTTAAAAGTTCATTCTGTCATAAAAAACATTTCGATTTTTTGAAAATTTGAAGGTGCTATGTCGCCTTAAAATTAAAAGGGTCGATAAGTATTCGTTGATTGTAACTAGATGATATGGATGCCGACAACATGTAGTTGGAGAAGGACGGTGCACGAGCGCTTTGAGGACATGTCTACCTCATGCGGCGGTTTCCATTGTTCCTATCTTAAACCGCAAACGATTAATTCTCTCAAAGTCAACTTGTATTAAACTGAAACTTGTATTATCGAATTTGTAATAAACAAATTCGAAGTTAGCAATATGGTGGTGTCTGGTGGTCTCGTAAACCCAATTCACATAAAAACTAGTTATATTGTTGAAAATTTATTTATTCAAAATTTTTTATAATAAAATCTTACATTGTAAATTTTTGGTTTTTAATTATCTAGAATCTCTAAAATGTTATTAATATTACAAAAATATAAATTACTTTTCACTAAATTTTGATGAAACATCAAAATAAGATCAATCCAATACAAAATACGTCAACTAAAAAATTGCATATTACACCACAGTATTCGTTTCAAAGGTGTTCGAGACGTTTGGCGCATTCGAAAGCGATTTTTTTTTGTAGATGGATTTAACCTCTTAAAGTGTCGATAAAACCTATCAAAAAACATTGAAACACCCAACAACAACACCGACATTTAGTTTATATTTTATGTAATTTGATTTTAATTAGAATTGAAATTATTAATTTCTATAGAGCAGCCCTGGGGTGGCATGTTGTACCATCACTTCGATTCGAATCGACCTTGAGAGTCGAATCGATAAGAGTCGGCGGCATGTTGTATCATTTTCAACTACTATCGTTTTTTTAATCTTGCAATACTTTTTCGAGAATGAAATGACAGCTACATTTATTATTACTTTGGTTTTAAATGGTGAAATTTTACCATTATCGCGATTTGAAAATGATGTAACATACAGCCATTCAACTTTTTTTCGAATTTCGGATGCAGCAAAAATTATGTTAAAGCTGATCGGCGTTATGTCTTACAATATTATTGATATTGCAGCTCTGGCATCATATTTCAATTATGAGCATAATCTGACTAATAATAAATTAACGCTTCGCTGACCGACTTTTATCTTAGAACTCTGTGAGCTGCTAACAATTTAACTGATTGAAAACTGATTGGTATCATCCTAGGATTTTTTTTATTATCTTTTAAATCTGTTCTGGAGCCAAAGTCCCAACTCTTGGGAGCGAACCGCGACGCTTTTCTCCGCCAATTCGACAGGTCCAAAACTATCACCATCTGCACATTGCAAAGCTACATGCCAGCCTATACTGGCATGGAATTTTTGTCGGCCCATGAGTTTTGCACTCCGACAACGCGTCATATTTGAGATCGTAATCTGTTGATGAAAATTTCCTTTAGCATCCTGCCCCTATCGGAATTCGAATCCGGTATCACCCGATCCAAACGCCAAAATTTAATTACGTTACAATTTGGTCGGCCATCCTAGCGTTAGCTGTTTCTATTTTGCCAATACCGAAAAAGTGAAGCATACTTTTTATATTGTTCTATTCCTGAGCATTCAATAAGTCTCATCAAATTGACGAGTAAAACTAAGTAAGGGTCACCGATGATACATATACATATTGCCACTACATACACCCAATCACCTGCAACTATACTGATGACTAAAAGTAGCAACAATGTGATCTTCGTGGTTTCTGATCCTCTATATATGACTACATGCATACATATACAACTGCCGCCAGAAACAAGTCCGTTGATCAATGAACAACGCTAATGGTGTCAGTGTGTTAAATACAAGCGGACCGACGGTTACAATTTTGACCCGAAAAACACTGATTTACCCATAGGCATTACACTAACATCGAAAAAATCGGACCAGGTCTACCGTTCTTGATTGGAACTGTATTTAAAAAACACATTGGAGCCCACAGGTAGCGGTGGAAACAGATTACAACTCAGAACGAATCTCATGCTGCAATGACAACCTCTGCCTATAGAATACGTTGTCTCAAAAAATATTTTATGTAATAGCTTACATACGAGTACTTTAATCATAATACTGAAGAAACCACCTAACAACAAATATTCCAGCGCACAAAAAGGGGCCCTCGATGCAAACTAGAACGTCACGCTATGAAATTGGAATTATTCGAGTCGTAAGTACGGTGCAAAACTAATCAGCACACAAACGGACATAAGGAACCATATGTCATTTAAAATCTAGTTATCCATTCATAAACTAAACGACACATGCATCGGAACGAAATTGTAGCATACTAGTTTCTGAAATCACGATGTAGGTTCCGGAACGTCGTCAAGCGAAAACCATCAAAATTTGTGACTGAATTGATATTGATATTTTGTTGAGGGGTGATGTTAACGATGATTTCGTATGATTAAATAAATAAATAAATAACGGAGACACAATTGGACCAATTAAGACTACAAACATTTCAACGTCTCCTACAGCTGAAGAGGAAACTAGGGTGCAACCAGAATTTTAAAGAATTGTGTATTCAGTTTTCGACCGAATACTTCAACAGACATCACATGATACGAACACCTCATCACGCCAAACTCTAATACTAAAACTCATAATGCCGTGGTGCTGAAAATATTGGGGTTATCATACGCATTTGCATACAAATTAATATATTACTAGACTTCGATTGTTCACTTCAGCTCTTTATATCATGTCCAAGTAATATGCGAGAAATAAGTTTTGAACCCACTCCACCGCCGATAAAGCAGATTTAGGTCGGTTAATAAGCCCCCCAATTATTTTAGGATATAATAAGGATAAAAACTAACCAAAAATCCCTAGAAAATCTATCAATTACCGAGGTAATCGAATATTCGAGATCTAAGTACATTTGGGGTAAAAGAAAGGCGAATGTTGGCCACAACATAATCACCCCACCAGTTGGTTCACTGCACTTTTGTTATAAATAAATACGTCTTGGTTTATGGGATCAAATTATTAAATTATATTTGCTTACAAAAATTTACAATAAAATCGAATTCAATTAAACATAATATCGAACAAATTTACAAATGAATGATCAAAGAATTTGATTCGTGACTACAAATTACCATCCACGGTAACCGTTCCATCCATGTGCTGTAAATAAAATAAACTCAATTATTTCAAAATTAAGTTTAAACACAAAAATTTGTGATATTTACATTTGTATCCATAGGTTGGATAGCCATATCCACTCCAACCTCTTCGGTAACCTCCCCAACCATTATATCCATTATAACCTCCGTATCCACCTTTCCATCCACCGTACCCGCCATATCCTCCCCATCCGCCTTGTCCACCACCGTATCCTCCCCATCCGCCGTATCCACCATATCCCCATCCCGATTCAGCACCACTTAAATCCGATTTGACTTTACTTTCATCGGCAACCTCAGCAACCACAACAGGCTGTTCTGCACTATTTGCTAATTCCACAGCTGGTTCAGCAGCCTTTACTTCCTCGGATTGGGCATACACGGCCGCAAACAGGACACAAATACACAAAACCTGGAATTAAATCACAGCATTAATATACACTAATCACGTACACAGTCCGAAAATTTCCACTTATTTTTACCTTAATCATTTTTTTTTTTTTTTGTATAAAAATCAACGTAAGTAATTTACAATTAAAGAACAATATTGCGAATGAATTTAAATTGACATGTAAACTATCTTTTATATATACCAATTGCATTCTACAATTTCTGCTCAATCTCGTATATTTTTCTCCCCCATATCGCGGCGTAACCCTGAAAGAAAAGAAAATAATTGTACAGTGTAACACTTTCAAGATTACTTGCGCTTAAAACGATAAACATAAAAATCTTCGATAATAAAATGAAAAATTACTTAAGTTGCATTACGTGTACGAGCGTATCGTAATAATTATGTACTCGTAAAAACAATTAGCGTATGTTTAGTTAATGTTCGTGTGCAAATTATGTTAATCGTGGGAATTTTGGTAGCCGTGTCATAGTTAACCGTGGCAGAGGCGCAAAGTTAAATAAAATAAATGATTTTACACAGCGGATTTGAATATTCATATCGATTAGATTATGTGTGATAAATGATATGAGTTGATTTTATGAATACTTTCAGTTTATCTGATGTAATTCTGCCTTCCACGTTTTCTTTATCAGATTACATCGTCTTCTTTATTCGAACCATAAACTTACAAATAAAATCAACTTTAAATTCTATTTGGGTGGTCTAAAAATTTATTTATATCTTTTCGGTCAGTACCAGGCCAAAAAATCGGTAATGATAATCGCCAACACAATATTGAATGTTAGGACAATAAATACGCAGGATTTCTTTCTTTTGTTTGTCTCTGGTTAACAAGGTAAAAGAAACAAGGCCGATGGCCACATCTAACATCTTCAATTAACGATATCATCAATGTCCATTTCTAAGCTATTGGCAACCAGTCACATTTTTTATTTAGGTTGTACGAACTTCACTTTAATATTTCAACCGTAAACATTCTAATAGCTCAAGATCGCTACATATACAAATTAAATACAACTCCGGAAAACTTTACGAATGGTTACACACGTTATTTTTCCACCATATAAAATAGTAAAAGAATTAGTAATTCGGAATTAAGAGCTCGAGAGCTTACGAGTCTCGAAATCTGCATACAAAGAATTTTTGGTTCGTTCTATTGAACAGGAATTTAATAAATGTAGCGGAGGCTGAGTCGACGTTGACTTAATCAAACTTCATACGTGATCATACGTGAAAAAGTTGAAGTGCAATTCGTGCTAAGGGGTAGTAGCTCAAAAATCTAACTATACGTTTGTATAACGTAAGCTTACAAGCCAATATCTATCGTAGCTCACTCACACTCTTTCCGATATCTAAATATTTATTTTAGCAGCCATGGTTGGTTTTGGTTTTAATGGTTGGCTCAAAAACAACTCTGACTACGATCGATGATGTAAATGAACAGAAGTATGACCTCCTGTACGAATGGAGAATTTAGGCTTTTAGTTTTACATAAATCGGAAGTTTTCCCGTACATCCTCGATTTCTTAATTAACACTATTTAGTATATTCCAAAAATGAGCAACTAATCGAATTATTGCGTCATTTTTCATTTTGAGATAAGTCCAAAATCGTCAAAAGAGACTCCTTCTCTCGCTTTCTCTTTCTCTCTTTCTTTCTGTTTCTCTCTTTCTCTCTTATTATTATTATTTTTTTTACAGCAATCACCGCTCGTTCCGGATTAAAATGTTTTCACTTTAAATAAATTGAACCTATAACGATTTCTTAATTCGAGTATGGTGCATTTCAGTTTTCACTTTTCTTAATACAAGATTTTACTTTCTTTTACACAGTAATGCAGTTTGCTAATAAAAACAGTTTTTTTGATTAAATGTCTGTATCCCTCTTTAGCTCAGACGGAGTAACTGATCGGAATGAAACTTTATAGTTGAGCTTTTTCTATAAATCTAGAGATCTCAGTGATTTTTTGCCAATATTAGTCCACCAGAAGTGGCAGTTTCAGTAGGAGCTTTGGGTTTATTGTAAATATGTTGAAAAGTATATTAATTATGAGAAAAATGTTTATGTGCTAAGATTCTAAATTAAATTTGTAACATTAAAGGCATAGATTGTCTAAAATTTAACCGGAAATGACAATTTTTGGCAAAAACTATTCTGAACAAAAATTCTTCTCTGACATTTTTCGGATATTTTACGGATTGATTTTTCGAGATGAAACTTCAAGCTTAGGCTTTCTCTACAAATTGTTAGATCCAAGTGATTTTGGACAGAAATTGGGCCACCGGAAGTGGTAGCTTCCATATAGATGCCTTTTCGGTTTTTGTAAAACATCTTTAAAAATACGTATGCAAAAATTCGGTCCCTATAAGGCCCAGACGGATTGATTGATGGGAATCAAACTTCATACTTAAACTTTTTCCATAAATTTTAAAATCCTAGTGGTATTTGGCCAAAACCGATTCACCGGAAGTATCACCTTCTATAACATTTGAAATTTTACATTATATTTGCAACAGTAATGTTGAAAGAAAAAATTGTATAGTTATATCATGAACATTTTTGACCTAGAGTCAAATGTATGTGTCATCGCTACACTTTCCACGGATTTTGGCCGAAAGTGGCAGCTTCCACAGCAGCTTTTTCGTTTTGAAAATTATATGTATTTACGAAAAACGGGTTAAACAGAAAACTTGTAAATTAATTTTCAAATAAAATTAGTACACATCATATTTAAAATTTTACCGAAAATGACGAGTTTTGATAAAAACAACTTCGTATTAGCAAAATTCAGCATCTTACAGACCAAGGAGATTGACTACATGGAATAAAACATCATTCTAAAGCTTTTTCTATAAATTAAGATACCTGCGGAGAATGTGGTAGGTAGACATCTGCGTACCAGAAGAAACGAAAAATAAATCGTAGAAAATCAGTTCTCTCATTAAAAATTGTTTTTCCTAAAAGAATTGTGGTGTAAAATCTAGCTACATGACGGCAACGGTGACGACTTGATGATGAATGACCACATGAGAATCGGTAAAGATATTTTGATACAATAAATAAAAATGGATGTTTCCCGGTATTAAAATGATGTGATGAACACTGGAATTAAAATTAACAAAATACAGAGACACTTTGTTCCCGAGTATTTCAAATTAATAGTCGATCTTACGGACTAATTTAGGACCCATGGATCAAACCTAAGTATTTATAATAATTGATATGGAAAGTATCATTAAATGATTGGTAATTTTCCATGGTGGTATTATATAAAGAGTCTTTCAATCAGGATGCTCCATTTTTAAATGTCAATAAAACAAGTTGTGTTTGAGATAAAGTGCGAGAGAGCTTAGTTTTTATTTGAAAGAATGTTTTATGGCATTAAGTATTGAATATAACGTCGTTCAAATATCTCCCGCGTGGCTTTGCCTGGTGGCACGTACCCAGGAGGTTCAATTTTCGATGACTTTGTCGCTTAAATTTGGCTGAATTTGTTGGAAAGCATTCGCTAAGTTGACATTGAGGGCATCACTTGTTTGTGGTTTATTGGTCTGTGACCTAAGATAGCCCCAAAGGAAAAAGTCTAAAGGTGTTAAATTGCATGATCACGGTGGCCAATTCACGTTGCTGCCGCGCAAGATCATCATGCCCTCAAATCGCACGCGCTGAATGTCCATCGTGGCGAATTTATATCAGTTTAGGACAGAAGAAGTTGCTTACAATCGATCTGTAGCGCTCGTCGTTAGAGCCGAAGAAGTAACGACCGATGATTCCGCCAGAAAAAAATTCACAACTAATAGTGACTTTCTCGGGATGTATTTGGTACTGATGTATCTCGTGTGGATTAGTATATTGTCCTAAGTTTGACAGTTTTGCTTGTTCACATATCCATTCATCCAAAAATGGGCGCCGTCGCTAAAGATGCTTTTTTTTTACGAAATTTCGATTAATTTCAACAGCCCAATCAGCGAGCACAAGGCGTTGTCTATGGTCGTTCACCTAAGTCAACTGGACTTTATACGCATGCAAATCCATGCCCTGATATAAAATTAGTGAAGTTGAAGCCGCAAAAAGTCCAAGATCTTGTGAACCACAAAAAATGGGTATTACGGGTTTTCCCGCCTACGGTGTATACACTCTCATGCACAACAGTGATGTTTTCAGCATTCGTGACAAATTTGGCCACCAAACGTCAAATAGTCGATTCGGCAGGATGATTGCGGCGAGAACAAAAGTCACGTAATGTGCGGAACGTTTTTCGAACGAAGCACTGCTTTTGGAAATAAAATTTGTTAACTTATACGCGTTATTTAACGCTATAACCTTTCCTAATGATTTGCCATACTACTCTATTGAAAGACCCTTATACTATACACCAATTAAATTACAGAAAGAAAGACCGGTCAATTTCAAGGTATAAGTTTTATTGTTCCGTTCAAATTTTCCATCAAAGTATTGATACACTTTGATAGAAAATCGGGACAATAAAACAAATGCTTGACCAGCCTTCCTTTCTGTTATTTAATTGGTGTAAAGTATCAGGGTCTTTCTTATATGGAGGAAATGGAGGACGTTGAAGTCGGTCCTTAATTTCAGAAACTGTTTGGATGTTAGGCATTAGTCTAAATACCGTAACTTCTCAAGTTGTAAGCTGTTGCCTGAATATTATCAAATTGACATCAATCGGTAGTGTGGAAAGTTGCTTCGCGAACCACTGAATTGTGAACGACTTAATTGGCTAGCGAGAAAATGTCTTAAATTTACAAACAAACTTTACTGAAAAATTTTGTGTAATGCAACAACAGCATCTAATTTAATTAACATTAAAATTATTAATCTCCGCATGCGCTATAGTTAAGAGAAAACATAATATACAAATTATTCAAGAGAAATTCGCCTGAATGGCGATAATTGCCATAAATGGTTCCTACATATACGACTATTTTATTTTCAAAAGAATGTGTATGCGTAAGATGAAATAAAACAGACATTGAGGCGTATTATTGTCGATTGTTTCATTTATGGTCGATTGTGGTTTGGCAAGTATACGATCATGTAACTCGTAAAAACTAGTATGAACGGGAAAGTGAACGCGCACTGCAAGTATGTTGTGTGTTTTAATTGTAGTCACCGTCCAGTAATAAAATTCTCAGTCTGAAAAATTGAACGACTTCGAATACCCGGATGTATTGCCGGTCTGTTTTAGCTATGGTGAACCTGCCTATCCCTAGGCAGTTGGACAAAATCCAGAAAATAAATATAAATACCAAACGCAATCTAGTATATACTGGCTAGTATATCTAAGCAGCTATGTGAACATGCGAACCAAGAGATTAGCATACGGCATTTGAAAACCCTGTAATGACACACAACATAACAGTACACTGAACAACATTAGCATCGAAAGACTAATATTCACAATTACGCTTAACCGATGGTGAATATACAGCTGCACCGCAATCGGTCGGAGGTATAAGCAATCAGCAATATTGCGAACTGATTTAGTTCATAGAACAGCATCCCTAGACGCACTGCTCAACTAAAGCGGGTCTAATACCTTTATTAGACGCAGTCTATGGGAGATTTTTCACAATTTGGCATACCGATAAAATAAAAACCGCAAGCGATATGGATAGTATACAACGAGGAGCGGTTGCCAGTGCTCTATAGAACCGCGTGCGCCCATTAAAGTTCTGCAACGGTGAGAATGGCATACTGACTACCAACATGTTTTATAATACTTATTTGTTTGCACCCGCCGATTCCGCGGATACTATTAAATGGTAAATCGACTTGAAATACTTTCTATAATTTCACTATTGACGTTACTCGTATCAAGCAAAATACACCTACAACAGTGTAGATGATACAACAAACCTTCCAATTTTATGTTTAGATTCCAATTAAATTGCGGAAAATTTTAACGCATAAATTCATACCAAACTAGTTATTCCGCAAACAAATTGACCCACATTCCAATAGTTTACATGTCTAAATAATTTTGCATGGTACATAGGTGTAACAACATGGGTAATGTTATAGTATTTATCATGTCTAAAATAATGTTATGCATTACAAGTAAAATAAAAGTAAAATGTGGATAAGTTGCCTGATCTTTAATATTGGTCTGTATATTGTAAAATAGAATATATCAAATCAACAACAATCTGAATTCACAGTAAAATCCCTGTATGACGTGCGTATGGTTCAAAATAAATTCAATTTACACCAATAAATAAACGATTATATGGTGGCATAGACAGCTCTTCCTGAAATGTATATTAACTGCTATAACGTTAAAAATTTCAATGTTAAAATAAATTTTGTCTGCCACCTACAACTTCTACATGATTTAGTGTAATAAATAATTTTATTTCCTTGATTTATCTTATAAAACTATGAGATTCTTCAGCGCACCTAAGAAGCAAATTTCATAAATCAAAATTACATATATATAAATTCTAACGTTAGGCCAGGTGAGTGTTACTATACCTATCTGTATATTGGAGTTCTCCAAGTATAAAATTTTTAATTAAAATCTAATCTGCAAAATCTGTATATTATTGATCCACCTACTTCGACCAAAATAATCTGCATTTAATAGTCACCCGCACCTTGACATTTCGATCAACAACAAAAATTGTATTTCCCGGCTGATCAATTCCAAGAACAGAAATCAGCATAAAGACAACAAAACAAATATAAACAAATCTGCTTATCAGTTATAATTATACAGATGTAAATGAAACCTTTCTTATTTATTATTTAATCGACTTTATCTTCTTCGGTGTATATTTACGGTTGCAAAGTTTTTTTTTGAACGAGCAGAGACCTTCAATCTTCGTAAGGGATTTATGTATAAACATAAATGTTCCGATATTAATCCGGTGATTCATCACTGGTTTTATCATTATTCATTGTTAAGTTTTAACTACCATAAATTATATCAAGTTGCATTTCAAGGTTGCGTATATATGTATTAAACAAATTATGATTTATTTTCAGGTTCGTCGCTTACTTCATAAATTTGCATAAAGAAATTGCATTGAAGTCTTTTGTTGTATATCGAATTTCATGCGGGGAAAGTATTCGAAATTACATCATTCGGGGAGTGTTAACTGTTTGGCCTGAGGTGTGTAATAAATAATTCATAAAATGCGATATTACTTTATGTGTTAATCTCCGATACATTGTTGACTTGTAGTTTATTTGTTAATTATGCGAGATGTAAAATATTGATGCAGATTTAAAAGATTTATGCAGACAATAATTATTTAATTTAACTAAAAATTTATTTTTGTCGGAACGCTTGCTAGATTTTCCGTGTGATTGCAGTTTATATATAGAATTTTACTAAAACAGTTCCGGGAGTCGATGAGATAGTTTTAAGGCATTGGCCAACGCCACTAATTAAATTGCATGTACAAATTGTTGCACTGCATGTATTTACAAAATACTGGCAATTGAAAAAAGCTATGGGAATGGGAAAGAGAGTCTGAGTGTATGTAAATTAGTTAAGTCCTGAAATTTAAGTGAAATTTAAAATTTTATAAATATTTATGGAATATTTGCTTGTTAGAAATATATTAAAAATTGTTTACTTTTTTGATAAGCAGATGAGTTTTGACCTTTTTTCATTTTTTCGCCTTCTTTGAAGTGCACCAGGCTTTGTTCACTAGTCCGTTGATAGTCTCTCTTCATTAGTCCCTCTTCATTGGCGGTTCTGTGGTTTCTTCTAACGTTGCCAAGTTTCAGTTCGTGAAAATGTGGTGGTCTAGTTTGGAAGTAACGTCTAGTTTAGATATCAAGAAGAAGGCCAAGGATATCAAACATTTTTTAAAGTAATTTCGAATTGAACTTATTTAAGTATTTTTAATGTCTAACTAACAAATATCGCATAGTTTGATCAGAAATGCCTTGCTTTAGAAATAATTTTCTGTAATCAAATTGGTTCTTTTTCAATAAACTTCGAAATATATTTGTTTGTTTATTGAAAATGTTTTAGTTTGAGACCTTCATGAAACTGGCACTTCATCAAATAAACTTTGTATACACTAAACTTGGGTGTAGTTGGGCATAGTTGGTCAGTAAGTATCAGTATTTGATTAGCACGCGGAGTTGTTGAAAAACGTTTTATTAAGTTTCAAGATCATCTAAAAGATTTAGCACGCTAAGTAAAGAAACCAATAATGGAATGATGGTATTCGATTAAACTCGAAATGTCGGTAATTGGACAGCTTAGCCTAGTATTTGGGCAGGCCTGCAAAAAATTAAAACAGTTAAAAATAAAGTAATTAAAAATGAAAATGTCAAAGAAAGTATTTGTTAAAAAATGAAAAGATATAACTTACTTCTAACAGAATTTAAGTGTCTTGTAAAAGTATGACAAACCACTCTCTGATTATTTTTAATCTGTACACAACATTCTTTTAGGGGTTATTTCTTGTTTTTCATAAACATTTACGTCCCTTAAGCTAGCAGAACCCATACAGCAGAACATTACAAGATAGTATGGAAAATTATAGGCTAATTAAATGCCGCATTAAAAAATTTTGGGCTCCACCCCTTCCAACTAAAACGCGGGTTCTGCTAGCTTAAGAAAAAGTTAGCAGAACCCATATCAAAAACTGATTTAAAAACAATTGGAAAATTAAAGGTTATTTTTCCCAATTTAAATTTTTTTATTCTGCTCGATCTAGAAAATGCAAAAGGCTTTATCATTTCAAAGCTAGCAGAACCCAAATCGAAAATCGGATCAAAACCGAAATTAGAATTCAAAACAAAATCTATTGATAAACAAATAATTTTAGGCTCACTATGGGCCGTTCAAATGCCCCATTAAACAATGTTGGGCTCCACCCGTTTTTGACCAGACTTCAGGTCATTTAATCTAAAGCCAGCAGAACCCAAATCTAAAATCGGACCAAAATCGAAATTAGAACGAAAAACAAGATCTATCGAAGATCTATTTCAGTTATGGTCCGATTTTCAAGATGGGCTCTGCTGCCTTTAGATGAAATGAGCTGAAGTCTGGTCAAAAACGGGTGGAGCCCAAAATTGTTTAATGGGGCATTTAAATGACTCATATTGAGCCAAAAAAATTTTGTTCCGATTTTCGATTTGGTTTCTGCTAGCTTTGAAATGATAAAGCCTTTTGCATTTTCTAGATCGAGCAGAATAAAAAAATTTAAATTGGGAAAAATAACCTTTACTTTTCCAATTGTTTTTAAATCAGTTTTTGATATGGGTTCTGCTAACTTTTTCTAAAGCTAGCAGAACCCGCGTTTTAGTTGGAAGGGGTGGAGCCCAAAATGTTTTAATGCGGCATTTAATTAGCCTATAATTAGCCTATAATTATCCATACTATCTTGTAATGTTCTGCTGTATGGGTTCTGCTAGCTTAAGGGACGTAAACATTTTGTTTATTTCAAAAAATACTTTTGCCAACTTTTAGGAGAAAAGTATTATTGTTTCGTATAAAATTTTTGTTTTATATGTCATAGGTTGATTTTCGGTTTTCAAATTTTATCTCATTTTTTACGAGTAATCGCTATAAACCTTTTCAATGAACAAAGATTGTTCGGAAATATTTCTCTATCGAAATTATGTTAACATATTCTCTGTATAGAGTAATACGTTCTTTCTAAACGGAGGACAGAAAACGTCAACAAAATGTTTGATGGTTTTGTTTGATTAGTTTTAATAACGATTGATAATTCAAATCACAGATAAACATTTCCAGCCTTTTTAACATACCATCCGAAAGTTTTTATGGAACTGATGATTGATTTAATCGTTTGGTCAGAATTGCTTACTAATGAAAATTTGAAAAAAATGTCGAGTGTGGCACCTCATTGAAAGAAGTTCAAACTGTTTTCTTAGAATTTAGTTAGATAGTAGTTAGCTATGGTTTGATCACCACCTTTTATCTTTTGGGCAACCATAACACCGGGTTTGTCGCTTAATTAGGAATTTTATTTGCAACACTAACCACAGATCCAATCGGAATACTTCATTTGAATGAAAATATTGTAAAATGCCTGGTTTAAAGTGTTTCAACTTTGTTTGCAATTGTATTTTTTATTATTTGAAAATAGCCTTTATGTAGAACTATGAAAATTACTTGACTCTCGGCGTTCCTAATAAAATTACAAATCCAACAAGTTAAACGTTTCGTCATCTGTCATTAAAAATTCGTCACAAGTTGTTGTTATTTGGTCATCGGATCATTTCTCATTAACAGATGACCAAACGATTCCGGCCGGTTGAATTTATGCAAATATTTAGATATTCTAAACGTATTTTAGCAATAAATCATTACGTACCAAACAAAATCAAATTGTGAAGAATCTTTAATGACAAATGACGAAACGATAACAATGGTTGTATTTGTAAATATATAATATGATAGTGCAGGCTCAAATAAATCACATAGCTCAAATAAGCGACGAACCTTTATCTAACGAAATTAATAAAAGATTCGTCGTTCGTTTAGCAATTTAAATTAATAAAACAATCCAACACACGATTATTTTTTATTACGGATAGGTACTCTGTATTTCTGAAGTGAAAAATTAAACTTGCCGGATTCTTGGTAAAACTGTATTGTAGTATAATCCAAAATTAAAATTCCTGCTAAATTTCTGAAAACTACATAAACCTTGTTGAAAATTTATAAACGTTTAAATTTATTTAAATCTTTTCAGATTAAATGATTATTCCGACTCTTTCGTTTGGTAATTAAGAGGGCAAGATTTTTTAAAAGCTAAAGTGATTGCTTACGTCAAAGACGATCAGTTCAAAGTTGTTGCAAAAATCTCGAATTCAAAAATGTTAATGATTACTATACCCGAATATTATGTTGTTATGTTTTGTTATTTATTTGACAGGTACACAAATTACCCATATGTTACCATGGTTGTAAAAATTAAGATGTTTTTAGCGTATTCATCTCGTTTGGTAATAAACAATAAATTATTTGTCATTCCTGCAAGAGTAGTTAATACAGATGAATGTAAAATTATTTTACGAGTAGTTTTGCAAATTTATTAACCGATATAAAAAAACAAACAAATCAACATAAAAATAATGTCTGCGCAAAATTTTATATTTTATTGATATACGCGAATTCTATTCATTCAAGGTTTGTTTTTATTTACAAACTGCATCCTTTTACTTCGTTTACGGCAATCAAAGAAAAGAAATTACATTTTTTACCATAAATGTTTTAAAACACAAAAATGTATCTTTGTACTCGTCTACACCGTAATTATCGCACAGACATTTCTTAGTTTGACATTTTGATCGGAAATATCGCCCATGATCGAAGGTTGTAAAGGTATCAGTGTATCAATTTAGTACGTGATGATTTAAGATGAAATTGGGTGAACGCACATTGTAATCTGAGATATTTTATGGACATGGAAATTAAGAGTTAATGTCATGGTATCGTAAGTAATGAATTAAGTGAAATAATTGATTTATAAATAAATGTCATTTTAGGCTGATTGCATTATAAGATTTCGAGTATTTTGTAATCGATAATTACTTTCACTGATTATCTTAAAATTTACATAAATATAAAGAGTGACGAACATTTCAAAAGTAAAATCTTACGTTTTAACCTTGACGAGTATTGTGATCTAAATCATTTCAATTATATTTTACGCTTCAGCTCAGTTTGTTAAGCTAACCAGGCGAGTGGTATAAAAATACTTAAATAACTGCCTAAATAATAAAAGTAGAAAATTTACATATCTTATAGTAAATTTTAAGAGATCAAGTTTATATTTGGGTTTTACTTAAATCAATTAGGAAAACTAGTTCTACTTTAAATATTAAATGTTAATTCTTCCTCTCTTTTATAAATCATTGAAACTGAATCAAAGGGGTTGGTAAATATTTATATACAATTTCAATATTATATTTGAGAGGTAGTAGCCTAAATAGTTAAATATTAACCGGAAATCCACTACTAAACAATTAAACAGTGTTTTCCTTCCCCAACACCGAAAACCATCCCAATCGCGAAAAAGATCTATTTGGGTGTCTATTTCCATCTTTTTGTGCTCTCATATTTTATGTTGGAGTAGAAAATAGTGTAGACAATTCATTTTGGCGTAGATAATGTCGACCATGCATAGAGTACATAGAATATTCGTAGACAATGTAAATTATAGTTTGTCTTTGATTTTTCCAATCTGTACGACGTTGCCACGTCACAGTTTTCCAGTTGAAATTGCTAATTTCCATATGATTATTTTTTGCCATATATTGGCCATATGCGTAACTGGAGAAATGGGTAACTTTTCTCTTACCAGAGAAATTTGATTTTTTACCACTTTTCAGATGTGACCATTTGGTCATTTCTTTTCAAAAACATATAATTTCAAGAAAATACTGGTGTTTTAGCACACTTTTATGAAAAGCTTGTCCGTTCCGTATGGAACCCATTTTGGAACCGACGGAGTAGACTAACGCGGCTTTTACATCAAACGAACGTGCATTAAATATATTTGATAGATTTTTAATGATTCTTGCGACATCTATTAGACATTGTGAATACTGTGAAACTGTCGGCCGACGTCGTTCGACTCGATTTTAAATTTTTAGAAGACACGAAAACTGTATATGCCACATTAATGGCGGGACTAAGAGGATCCACTTAAATTTAAATAGAATTTTTTTTTCAAATAGAAAGATAACAAAAAACCTACTAATTAACACTCTAGATTAAAATAACAATTGCGTAAATTGTTAGATTAAATATTACAATACCTTATCGCTAAAAATCTGTGAAAAATAATAAAAATAAATAAATATAATTTCTCCGCCATCCTATTTCAATATTTTGACAATCTATAATACATTCTAATAAGCGCGGGTTACTCGATATACTCACATTAAAAGTAAAATAGCCTGTTAGAAGTAGTTTTAGTTTTATCGACAACCGTAACCTTTTTGTCGATTTGGCGTGTCTTTAATAAACTTTTGAGTTCGAAAAGCTAATTCTTTATCGAAGTTTTTATGAAATATTAAATTCGCTGAAAAGTTCATAAATCGCATGGCTTTAAATTTTTCTTTATTTTTAATAGCTTAAATAAGATCAAAGTTTTTAAAAATAATCTTTATTCATATTAAAAACAACTAAAAATATGGTTTTTCGATAACAAAAATGTTTATCAAACAAAAAGTTTACTTGATGTAAAAGCCGCGTAAACTACCAATTTTTGCGCTGAAATCTCTCACGATAATTTTGATGTCATGGTGCGGCATGTTATTCATGTTGTTCAGCTCAACATAGAATAAATCTTTGCCTTAATCACATCACATTTGTCTTCATTTTGCGCCGCTGCATTAACAGGTGAGATATTGAATTTTATGTACGGAGATTAACCGCGATTATTCGCTTGTTGACAGGGGAAAAGTAGAACATCTAAGCTCTTGTGGTGCAAGTACGTTCAATGTGTAAATTTCCGCCTGCTTTTAAATATTGTGGACTTCAGGTCTTTAAAGGTTTAGCTTGTTTCATGTTCCAATTTTTTTAGTGTTGTCAATAAATATTTTTCGATTTAGTTCTTGTGATGAATCTGATAAACAAGGCCTTTGTATAAAGGATTCTTAACTAGATGGCTTTTGTGAGGGTATGTAGTTAGGCCGCTACTTAACCCTTTATTACGTGGTTTACGTTCTCAAGATAGGTCTAAAAGCATTCAGTCCTACGTAGATCTTAAGGCATTCAGTTCCGCCCCTAAACTGGAGAACAAACACTGGGTGGTGTTGTACGTAGTGGACTACAAACAAGATGTCCTTTGCATCGGCTCTACTTATATATCACCTGGACATTTGGAGTTGCACAAGGAGCAACGTTAGGAGGTAAGAACCACAGTTCTTCCACAGCTGATATCAAATTAAAACACTAAATTTCGAAATAAACCAGAAATTCAAAACAGATCCTTCCATAACTCTTATTCACGACGTTCGAACTGTTATGTGACCTTCTTTGGAAAATATCATGCTCTCTACTAAAATTTTGATCATAAACCGATTTATTATTCATATGCTTGGAGGGTTCGCAATTAAACTGACGGCAAAAACCATTATCCTATTTCATAAATTTTAAAGTCTAATTAACAAAACTTTCCTAAGAGGTGGACTTAATATCTTTTTTCTCTATGGATTTACAGCTAGTAAATAAAAAAGCAAAAGCTTCAAATATCTTACAAATTCCTGGTTAAAATGCTTCATTGTATAGCAAATCGATATGAAGCACATAGTTTCAGGTTGATCTTCTGGCAAATACTAAAATTTCCAGTCTCTTAGGAGTTTTAACTGATCCTAAAAGAAGAAACTTTAGCCGAAACAGTTTGGTTAATAAAAGGAGTGCGAAGCACAGAAACAAAATAATTGTTCACCCGGCTCCTTCATTACTCCATCACACTGGCCGCCGTACAAGGTTTGCTGATTGCTTAATCATTTTCATTAATTGAAGCAGGTATGAATGCCACCAACGAAATCATCCATTTTGGCTCTCTCCTTATAACTGGTGGACATATTCGAATACGGTATTTATTTCAATTCGAGATAGTTTCCACTTGTTTTCGATCTGGCACCTTCATTATCTCACTGTAACTGTTTCAGTGATGTTCAAAAATTGTTTGCAATGCCTCGGCTGGCGGACCTTTAAGACGTATTATTTATTAATTCTGCGACTAGACTTACTGCGCTCCATGCATTTTTATTGGCCGCCATTTCAAATTGAAATTTGAAAATCCCGAATGAAGTTGAGTCATCGAATGTTGGTCGCTTGAGTTTATCCGCATGTACTGCACAAGTCCAGCAAAGTCGTCTTCTAACCGTCCGCATCATTGCAATTGGCCAATTTTCGAACTCCTTTTTCGGATTCGAAGCAACCTCCTAGCATGCTCGACATTTCTTCGCTGTGGTATCGATTTCGTTGTTGATGTTCAGCCACCTGCAGTGTCTACGGGCTAGCTGCTTCATTCGAACAAAGCCCCAATGTTCAGTAAGTAAAAGGGCCAGAACTTTCTTCTACAGACTAACGGGAAATATGACTCCAATAAACTCTGACTAGAAAAGTAAAACGTTATTGAAAACAGATCTTAAAACAAATTTATGAAAATCTCGATTTTGAACAGAGTCTGAACACCTTCTTTTTACATAGGACTATACGCTCGCTCGAACGAAATCTCTAGCTGTTTCTGCAACAATTTGTTTGCTGTCCAGTTTGCTGTCATCTTCCAACATTTCGTGATATTCTTTGTTCATTCAGAAAAAAATATCCGCCATAGAGATATTGATGAAACTTTTTACAGACCTGAATCGGAAATGCTTCTTTCTGAATCTGACTAAATTTCTGGGGAGGAAAATGCTTTTGAATACTCCTTCACATCAAGGAAAATATGAGAAATCACTGCCCCTACTCCGTGATTTGAGACATCGGTCGTTAACAAGAGTGAACAACCACGCTGGTGGTGGAGAAGTTGAGACGCTTTCATAATGTTATTCTTTCTTTGACAAAAAAAAAAAAATCTTGCTCTTTGACCAAACAAACGGAAAATTTTTCCTTAAGCAATGCATTAAGAACCTTATAGAAGCTTGCAATTCTTTCCCGTTTGTTGTTCAAACATCGCTCAAAGTTTTTCAGATAATGGTCAGATTCCAGAGTCATGCAAAACATGCTCTAAATAATCCACTTTAGTGGAAAAATTTCGGCAAGTCGTTTAAAAATGTCTTAATGTTAGATTTTTCAGATGTTCTTCCTCGGCTCAACCTGTTACAATTATGTTGTTACAAAACACTTGTAACAAACTCCGTATTTGGTGTACCCGATTTTACGATTCGCTGTCAAGTTTAAATTGTAACTATGCTTCGCGAGGTCAATTTTCAAACATCGTTTCCTTCCTTGCAGGCGCTGAAATAACTCTCCAACTTTTAGAATTGGATACTAGTCGAACGCAGAGTTAAGAGTTTACCGTAAACCTAAAATCCGCAGATTCTCAGTAGTTTTGTATCAGCTTTATGGACAAGTTCGGCCTATAGACTGAATTGGATTGGTTCAAGAGCGGAAAGTAAAACCAATCTGTCAATCTTTCTATCAACTTCGTATATCTGGGAAAACGGTAGCGGACGTGCCTTGAAATATTTTGGTGTAGACACAGGCTCGAAGGGTAAGTGTGCTCGAATATTTTTTACACAAATCATCGACTTTAATTCACAGGAAATTACGCTTGCTCACACACTTCGATTGCTGCGGAACGACTGGGCATGATTTTGTCTACCTCGAGTGTTCAACTCATCTATATGTCCCAATGAATTTCGCTTTTTTTATTTAAAATACTCATCGCAGATGAAGGACTTTCGTTAGTTTGGGCAATTGAAATGGCGTCATAGATAACACAAATAGATAACACAGAACTCTGAGTAGGGATTTTCTTCAAAAAGTGGTCAACTGAAATAGCGTGATTAGAAGGTTCGATTAGAATAATGCAACAACCACCGCGGTACCACGATGGTAAACCAAAAGAACACATTTATCGCAACTAAACTCTCATAACAGTTTTTCATTATCCATATAGATTTTTGCTAGCGAAGAACTAAAAGTATTTAAAATTTTGCCCTTCAATCAAACCAAGGTTGTACCATTTTCCACATGAAAGACTGCAAAGAAGGATACTGCAAATCAATTTGCAATAGAACGTACTTAGGCTTTCCAAGAATTTTATTAGTATCATTTCAGAATCTGAATCCAAGGAAATCCATGCAGTAGTTTGGCAAAGAATCCTTACTTCCTCCCTTAGTAGTTGTATTTTTTGGATAAAATTCACTATAACTGGGTGTAACACCATTCAAGTTCGAATGAGTACATAAATTTTTCTTTCTAAATTTGAAAACATACTTCCGTGCACCTCGTCATAGGCTTGCCCTTATATAGAAACTTTCGACTCATAACTCAAAGCGTCCCGTGCAAATTGCAATCGTTACAATCAAAACTTTCTTACTTGGATAATGTTTACCTGTTACTGTGGATTAACAGATTGTCCTTCAATTTTAAAGTACAATCTGAAATCAATTAACGGATAAATTAACTGCGGAATCAATTAACTATATCATATTTTCCATTCATACCAGTACAAAACCCGATAAACTAAAACTTGTATCAGGGCGGCAACTGCTTTATATAACGATGAAACAAAGAAAATTGGAAAAACTGAGAGATGAAAGTATAAAATGTTGCTACATATCTCGATTATATTTAACTAAGATCTGGTTTTGAAGTTGTCATCAGATCTCAATTAGGATTGACTCGTAATTCATGCAAATCTTTACATCACGTATATCAAAAAACACTTGAGATTTTATTTATGACTACGGATTTCCTCAACAATTATAATTATACCAAAATCTTAATTAAATTTCAAAGTAGATTTAAGCTTTTAATTGAGTTCAATGCAACATACTCGTATTATACGATTATAACATATTGTTTACACGCATCTATACCTACAAAGAAATATTAACATACATGGCAGGTTTAATGTGTGAATAAACCCTGTACACATTTGATTGTAACGTTGTTAAATAGTAATTAGCCAGCGCGTATTTACACCTCAAGTTAATTTGATTTTAATTAAGATGAAACAAAAAATACCTGTTACGATACCAAGACCGGTATCTCATACTTCTTAACTAATATGGTAATTAATTGGAATTTCTAATGTTAAGCAACTCTAGAATTTAGATATTTAATAAATAAAAACTCAAATTCGACCAATTTTAAATTAGCATACTAAATTAATAAGTCTATTAGGAAATTTTATTTTATTTAACAAAAATAAATAAATTGATATTCTTATTATGTTGACATTTATACGATTAACTCGATCAGAAATTAATTTATATATAAATCATATACCTGGGATGTATCATAAACCCGTTCTTACGCCAGCCAAAATTTTCTTATAATCAATTACGGGCCAATAACATTTTTGGTTTTTATATATTTTTGATCTTGTGATTGTTAAAGATGATTTAATTTTTCGGCTTTGTTGTTGTTCTCATTTATAAATAAGATCTTGGTGATCGGTCATGTGACATCTAAAATGTCTTAAAATAGTTTTACTATATGGGAAACCACAAATAAATAAAGTCAAAAGTTATAAGTATTTATGGTTAAAATTGGTGCTTTATACTCGTAAGGCTACTGATTCAAAATCGTTGAATGACTTGATAAAATATCGTTTGATGATTTGACGGTTGATGGACTGGACATTCGTGTTTAATAGGTACATGGAATTAATTATAAATAAAGACCAAATTTTATGTTCTTGAATAATAAAAATGTTGGAATTTAGTATTTAACCAGATGCCAATGAACATAGCGATTTTTTAGTATTGCAATTTATGTTAGCGACACGTCTTAACAAATCAAGCCCACACGCTTTTAAGATTTATAGCTATTTAACGTCCAGTAAAATTTCTTCACCCGTTACTTCAATCATAAACCAAGAAGAATTTGCCAAAAATCATCGAAAATACATGTCTTCTCAATCGTGCTTTCTCTATGCGACGAACACCACCTTGTGGGGTTGAATAATTTTCTTAATATTCATTTGATCGGAATCTCACTAGGCGTCCTAGATAATTCCGTATAAAGTTTTGACATTCAAGTCAGTTTTGACATTGATCATGTCAATAATCAAGAAGTTAAAACACCCTTTCAGCAAAGCCCGAGCTAAACTAAAATTCACAAGAGCGTAAATGTTAATCAAAAGCCGGTATAGAAACAAACCGTTAAACAGTGGTCTTGCGATATTTCAAAACTGCCTCACACAAGGGGAAAGAGTGAAAGTGATGTTAACGGCCAACGATAGATAATCAAAGAGGCCGGTAAGCAGATCAGATTATCCCATGAGAATATGCAAAACTTATGGGATGTATCAAACTAATCGATCTATATACATTATACTCGTAAGTAAAGGTCAAAAAATTAAAAATTGTTCAGTTTTATTATTTTGTTATAACCACGTGGTCTTTAGACTACTGGCTTTTCAGTTTTTTACATAGACGTAAGTATAGTAATCATGAAAATGTTTCGAGATTTTCGCAGATTTACCATTCGCTATATCACCGAAGTCAAAAAAGTACTTTTTAAAAAATCTCAATGTTTGTGCGTGTCTCTGTGTGCGTATGTGCGATTGTGGTGCAGTGCCACCAAATAAATGACCTCTACCGCCCATAAGTATTAGGGAAAAAGATAAAACTTCATACTTAAGCTTTTCTCATAAATTGGTAGATCCCAATGATTTTTGACTGAAATCGGCTTACCGGAAGTGGCAGCCTCAATAGGAACATTTTCAATTTTAGCAAATATTTTGGAAAGGTTATTATTTACGAGAAAAGCAATTATGAATTAATTCTAAACTTCGATATTATGTGCTAACGTTAATAGACGGGGGCAGATTATTACATGGGGCAGGTTGTTAAAGAGCGATTTGTTCAAAAACTATGAAGAAAATATGTACACATAATGTGCATGAGTAATTCGATCTCTCTCTAAATTGTCAGTTGCCTACAAAATTTCGGTGTGATCAAACGTATTGGACGTATTTGTGTCCTTTTTAACTGTAATTTCGGTCATAATTGGCTATACATGAATCGGTTGTGCATTTTAGTATAATTATATATATATATGTAGTTTATTTTATGATTATTCATCAATATATGCGTAAAACCGTGTTTTATTAAAAAAATTCACTTTCGGGTACCTTGTTACAGTATTTAACTACCACCTTTACCCCGAGAGTTTTTATGTAATTTGTTATGATTGGACCAATCGAAACTCGGTTCGTTGCCAATCACTAATATTTTCAGTGCAGTGTTCTAATGTAGTAGTAATGTAGAAATAATGTGGCCTCTTAAATTATTTTATTTCTCAATGTGGCGTTTGGATCGGGAAGTACCGGGTTCGATTCCCGATAGGGGCAGAATGCAAAGGGAATTTTCATGACCCCTGTTGTAGTGCAAAACTCATGAGCCGAGACAACTTTGATGCCATAGGTTGGCGATAAAAGGTAAAAGTGTGATAAAATCGGACCTATAGCCGTATGTCCTCGAATTGGCTGGCAACGGTGTAAAAATAACGATGCAAAAAGCAAACCGCGAAAGAGTTGAAAGAGCCTTGGCTCCAGAAGAGATTTCAGGGATAATAAAAAAAGAACAGATGGATCCTTGATGTGGAAAAATTTCTGAAACTAAGAAATTTTGCCCACACATGTGAAGAATTTCTCGTCCTTTAAGTCTATTATATCGATATGAAGTATTTCTGACGGATATGTCGGTATTTCTGGCAGCTTATGTTGTTTGAATGTCCTTTATTTATGCTCTTTATTTTCCGTTCAGTTTCGATGAGCTCTCCTGTGTTCTTCGTCGTTCTTTGAAGATTCACGGGTATAGACCATTTTACCGATCAGTAATTCCTAATGCTGCTGAATGTCAGAGAACTTTGTATAGTTATTTTCGGTAGCAAGCGTAAAAAACTATAAAACCAAGATTACCTGGTCAGAAGGAGCGTCGCAAGCTTTCCAAAAAAAACTCTCAATCAGCGAAGCTGTCCAGCTTTGTCATTCGCGAGAAAATGCCGAAGTATCCTTAATGGTGGATGCTTCAGACACTGCAATTGGTACTGTTGTACAACAGTTTGTTAACAATGTCTGGCAACCTTTAGGTTTTTCTCGAGCAAGTTAAATGACGCACAGCGTAAGTACAGTGCCTACGACAGTGAACTTCTTGCCGCTTACTGAGCAGTGAAGTATTTCAGGCATTTGTTGGACTTGTTTTCGTGATTTACACCGATCATAAACTGCTTGCTTATGCGTTCCAACAGAATTTAGACAAGGTATCGCCCCGACAAAGACGTCATTTAGATCTTTTTTCACAATTTACCACCGAAATCCGTCACATTTCAGGTCCTGAAAACATTGTTGCTGATGCCTTATCGCTTATTGGGGAAATTCGTTTACCATCAATGTTAATATTTGACAAAATTGCTGAAAGTCAAACTTGTGATGTTTAACTTAAACAACTATTTTCCAAACCAAATCTCAGATTCGTTAACATACCTTTGTTTAGTTCTGATAAAACGGTCATACGTTCCTAGACAATTTCGTTACCAAATTTTTGTTGATTGTCATGGATTATCACATCCATAGCTTACGAACCACAGTCCAAATGATGAAACGGAAATATTTTTGGTCTGATATGGATAGGGATATCCGAGCGTTCCCAAAATCTTGTCAATTTTGTCAGAAATCAAAAATTACGAGACATGTTAGTTCTCCTACAAGGAACTGCCAACTGGCAGCAAATCGTTTTCATCAAATGACATTATTGGTCCGTTAACAGATTCTGAAGGTTCGAAATTTTGTGTAACTATAATTGATCGTTCTACACGTTGGCCTGAAGTTTGTCCAATACCTAATATTAAATTATAGATACAGTAGCTAGAATCATTTACAGCAAATGGATTTGTCGCTTTGGCCTTCCATCGGCTATTACCACAGATACAGGCACATAATTCGAGTCTCAACTGTTCTCGGACTTAGCAAAATTTATTTGTTTTCAACATAAGAGAACTACAATGTACAATCACTGCGAGAAGATTTTAAAACTTCTTCGCCTGAGTTGGTCTACGGCCAACCCCTGCGTTCACCGCACGATTTCTTTGTTCCTTCAACCAATAAGCAATTACGATCCGAATTTGTTAAAAACATATGAAAACATTTTGATATCATTCGCCTTGTGCCTGGAGCACGTCACAATAAAGAACGAATTTTCGTGTTTAAAGAATTATCTACTTGTTCACATGTATTTATTAGAACTGATGCTGTACGAAGATCCTTACAACAACCTTACGAAGGTCCGTACCAAGTTGTCAAACGGAATAATAAATATTTCTTTCTCGTGATTCATGGTAAAGAGAATACTATTTCAATTAATCGTCTTACAACTTGTTTTGCTGAAGTCAGCGAAGTATCTACAAATTCCAACGGAGATAAAAATGTTTCGGCCGGTCAGGACTGTGAGCTGACGAACGATGATAATACATGTGGGACAGGCAAAATTACGAAAAATCATGCTACCAAGCATGTAACACTAGATCTTAAACCCAATCTTAAGTCGGAACCGGTTAAAACAAAAACAGGTCGTTCGGTTACAATATCAAGTGGTTTTCGTTAATATCGTACACTAGACTTTCACTGGGGGAGGAGTATTGTGGTGCAATAGAGTTGTCTCTGTGTTATGTGTTGTATACGCGTCGTGAAGGTCAAAACACTCTTCGATAGAATTGCATATGCCTATGGACTATAGAGTGTGTTGGTTGACAAGTAAAATGCAATTTTCTATACTCGTTTGTTTCTCTGTAACTCTCTCTCTCTCTCTCTCAGTCATCAATTTGGTAAAAAATATAAGTGAATTTTTTCATTCTTCTTTTCTCGACGCTCGTCATAGTAAGTCGATGTTGCTTGGAATTTTATAAACTCTTTTGTTTTATATAAATAAATAAATATTAACCAAATTTAAATTAAATAAATGTGTGAAACCAAATTTGTATTAAATTATTTTTGAGATCTGTTGTGTGAATTTATGGAATTACAAGACCGCATCACATTGGAGTTTATATATTAACATAAAATACGGCAGCCATCTTAGTGTGCGCCATTTACAGTTTACAAATTGGAGTCGGACTAGTGCGTACATTACAAATATGATAGATGATTCTGGTTACCTATTCTTGAAATCGGTGGAAATTTTCGTAACCGGAATACATTTTTTCAAATTTATATGCAAGTTTTCTATTATTTATTTCCCTACTAAAAAAATGATTAAAGGAGCCGGCGAAAAATATAAAGAATTTCATAGCAAATTATATTCCGATTACGAAAATTTCACCGATTTCAAGAATATGGCCCCTGTTATCATATTGATGGGATATGGATATGTTTTTGTACAAATTGGTTCTTTTGTTGTTGATTTCATCTCAGCTCTTACTGCTAGCAGCCTCCATAGAAGATTTTCGATTATTTCAAATACATATTTTGAAAAGCATATAGCATTATCGAAAAAACGATTAAAAATAAAAACTAATTTCACCAAAATCCCAGATGTAATTATGTCGGTCTAAGTTTATCAACTATTCTGAAAAACACTTCACAGTTGAACTTTTTCCATTAATTGAGAAATCCTTACGAAATTTGAAGGAAATCGGTGTACTGGAAGTGGCAGCATCAATTAAGTGCATTTTTAAGTTTTGCAATAAGGTTGTAAAGTTCAACATTTACAAAAAACGACAAAAATTTGAAAGATTTAAATAAATTTAAATGTCGAACATTTGGCCAGCAAGAGTACCTGTGCCTACAATGATCTTGTAGATTTTCTAAAATTTGAACAAGGATACTATTAGGATACTATATCATCGTCGATAAGCTTGATTCAGAAACCCATCGACAATGGCAAATGTCATTATCCCGAGCACATTAGCCATTATACTAGGGCTTCATTGGTTTCCTGAACGCCTGATGGCAAACATTGAAAATGTCGCTCACTCGATTGAACTGCAAACGTGACTCGCAATCAGCTCAACCCGTTCACTCGTCGTCTCTTTTGACTCTCGCGTTTTCACGTGTCAAGTTTGTGTTGGAAATCACAACATATTCCAGTGCGATCAATTTAAGTCTTTTACATTCGATGCAAAAGGTCAAATCTCGTCCGAGAAAAAAGGTTGTGCTTCAACTGCCCGCACAAATACCAGATTCAGGAATGATTCAGAAAAAACACTTGATCCACATCAGTCTCCTTTAGCCGATTGTTTTGGATTTAACATAAGCTCAACATCGGTTGTTCGTTCACCAACCAAACGAACAATTTTGTCGCAACATCCAAGATATTAGATCAACTCAGCTGGTATATCCTACCACAATCATCACCAAACTCATACTTCAAGATTTGTGGGTCGGCATATCGTGGGATGAAGTGGTTCCAGAATCAACAGCCCAAAGATGACACACTTACCAAGATAGTTTGGGTTCATTGGAGATCAGAATCGATCGCTTGTTAACTCATTCGACAAAACGCAGCCATTTTCAACTTCACGGGTTCCGCGACGTTTTGAAAAAGCCAACGCAACGCTGGAGAATGTTCGAACGACGTTGACAGATGGATCTGTAAAAATCACAATACTAGCCAATACAGGCCATACTCCAGGTTTCATTAGTTTCCGTTACAGTTTTCCAAGATTATTTTCAGAAGTGTAAACTTCCTGTTCTACGGCCATGACTTTATTGCTGCGTTTTGTTAAGATGGTTTTATTGGTTTTTACTAGACGAAGAAATATATAGGTCTCCAAATCGTGTTAGATAAGATGGTGTTATTTTAAATGTTTTAAAAAGTTAATTTTCTTCAAAGAATCACACTAAACTTATTTAAGAAACTTAACAAAACAAGGAATTGGTTTTAGCATTATTGCAGAGGGAATGTCTTCGATTACCAGGGCATAGGAATTTTTTTAATATTTTTATTAACTTTAAGTCATATACTAGAATTAAGTATGATTACTAACAAATTTTGGTAAAATAATTTTGAGATATTAAAACGATATCAGATTACTTTTCCATTTCGTATAGCAAAGACACAACTTGATTCAAAAACCTGATTTTTTAGTTTTGGGTGTAAATTTTAACACGGCTCAAACAAGCTTAAAACTTCATGCTAATAACTTTAGCGAGAATAACGTATTATCAACTTCTGGAAAATTTTTGAACGTGATGCTTATTGAAAAAGTTTATACTTTATAAAAAAAATTATAAGCTTATGGTAAATGATTACCAGGTTTGGTAAGAAGAATTGTTTTTGACTGTTTATTCATTTTGAAAATTGATGATCAACACGAATAAGATGCACAACACTGCCCTGAGCAGTTCATCCAAACTATGAAACTATGTTTAGCAGTACTATTGAATCTCTGTAACATAAAAAGAGCATTTAAATCAGGTTTGATGGTCTCTAAAATCCATAGTCTCATATTTGAAATACACTTCACTTTCATGCACGAATTAAAAATTAAAAATGTACTCACCTATAAATGATGAAACATGTCGCATTCAACATCAAATTATAATTTGCATAACACCAACAACACCATTAGGCTGGCCATGATACTGTTTATATCTTGCAACTTAAAAACCAATATTTTTTTGGAATTTCCTGGTATTTCTTCTTAAACCGCACTTAAACTACAAAACCGCTTTTCTTTAATTTTTCGGCTAATGAACTTTACGAGTATACAAAATACTTTTGTCGTTACCGTAATCAAATTTGATAGAATCTCGATAAAAATGTTAAAAATAAAAAAATCGAATTTGTTTTCTGCACACAAGAATGCGAGGTTCTATGGTCGCATGTGCTCGGTAAAACCCACAATAATTTATGATATTCTAATTTCTGGTCGAACATTCAATCTTTATGGATACGTATTATAGATTAGCAGCTTCATCATAATTTATTTATTGTATAAAAAAAAACTGTTTGTGAAATGTGCACGCGTTTTTAAGATGCTGCGTTGTTTACGATTTTTTAAGAATTTTGATAACAGCACGTAATTATAGCGAAAGATCAAAACTTGTTATCAAAATTTTTTGCATTTCTTGTCCAGGAGGTATTTTGAGTTGACGATTATTTGGCAATATATAATTCTTATCACTTTTAACAATATTTTGCTTGGCATCGGGTTAAATTATTAAGAGTGCATTTGATAGTAGCGCCTACATTTTATTTTATTAGTTTACAGTGTATGAATCAACTTGGTTTTAGTGAGTACCACCTTGAAAATAATATCAGTTCGTGCAGGTCATTTTCCAAAACCACTTTGTAAACGTATTTTGGTATTATATCAATTGGTTATAACTTAGATCTATTCTAAATGTCAATGTTCCAGAATCAAATTATGAACAAATGTTAGAAACTCATTTATATAATACAACTCCGAATTCATTGAAATTGGTTACTAAATATACCCAGAGCTAATATAAAAATCCCGTTTCAATATACAAACCGATATGCAATCGGCTAATAAATAGCTTTGTTCAGTAAAAATCCATTAAGGCGGAAATTGACGGGACCGACTATAAATTCCGGGTTCGAGGAGTTTTCCGGGTTAGGGGTTTTTAAAAAAAACTGTTTTTGCAATGGAAACATTTGCGCATAACTCAAGAATAGCTACGTTGTTGTCGATCTCTACAAAATCTCGGTCGGACCAAATTTCACCACCATAAATATCGGAAATAAATTCGTTTACTTCATTAACGTCGTTACTGATGTCAATATTATTTAGAAACATTAGTGCATTCAAAACCGTATTTTTTTTCAAAAGTTCAGAAGCTTTTCCAAATGAGTCCAAGTTTATTAAAATGGATTTAAACATTAATTTTTTATAATGCACCTTTATGTTTTGTATTATTCCATTGTCCAACGGCTGCAAAACTGCTGTAGTATTGGCTGGAAAATATACAAGTTTTACATTCGTTAAAAATATAACAGGATGGCATTATCTAAAAAAATCAGAATTCGTCTATTCTCCTTTTGCATGTCGATCTCTAGTTTAATAAGGTATGATTTATCAATTTCTGACGTGTCCAAGCCTTACGATTGGCGTCCCAATTAATCGGCAGTGTTTTAACGTCGAGCTTTTGAAATCAGCGCGATTTACGGCTTTTTCCGATTGCGGTTGTATTATAGATTTTTCCATCCCTAAATACCGTAATTAATATGGTCAGACGTTCTTTGGGAAATTTCCCACCAACGCATTTCTCTTTTAAAGTGCATAATATTATTTAGTAGCATATACGGTAAAAAAACCTGTTTCGTCACACTTAGCAATGTCCTTCGCTTCAAATCCCTCTGTCAAAGCACTTACATAATTTCCCTGTCCATTCATTCACTACATCCCGGTTCACTTTACATGCCTCTCCCGAGCACACATAAAATTTAATGTTGTTTCGCTGTCCAAAACAAAGCAACCAACCGTTCGAACCTTTTAAAACAAATAGATTCCCAGCTTATTAGCGATTTATCTGGCCTTTTCCTGTAAAAAGGGTGCAGTTACAGAAAAATTTTCAGCTCGGGCTATCGCTAACCATTCATGATTTTGATATTTCTTCAATTCGCTCAACGTGATGTTCATTGCATTTCGTGTTTTTTCCGCCTTTACGGAGTTTTATAATAATTTTTGTACTACAGGCTTCATTTCCGTCCGGGACTCAGGAGTTTCCGTCTTATAGGTACACAATTGTTCGAAATTTGCTTGGCGGGGATTTTTTTTGCTAGATATTCCGTGTCTTGTGAGTTTCCGCGATATGTGATTTCCGGCTTTGGGGATTTTTATGTATATTATTTAATATCATATTTGAATACAATTTCTTGATCGTATGATACCAAATTGCATCCCACCATCAATTAAGAAATCGTTTAGTTCCATTCAAATTACCGATTTTACATAACGGTTGCCCTTTACTAATTATTTACTATATTCTACAAGTTTTCAAAAACGTAGAGCCACAAAACCCGGAACATATTATGTAATCCCAGTTTCTTCCAATTTAATTGTCAAGTAACCAAGCTTGATTCAATTTGACCGATTTTTAGGTTCCTCGACCCACATCTTTAATTAATTTTAGAACCATAAGGAAAGAAAATAATTACAATAAAACAACAAAATGTTTAAAAATCTGGGTTCGGACGAATTTAACCAAATCCCATCAATTTGAAGGGAGTTAAATATAGACCGTGTTAACCATAATCTAGAACTTCGAACCTAAATTCATTACCATTAGTTAGAAAATAGCCTATAGTCCTGTCCCAGTTGGTCGTATTTCAGAACATTCCCCAAAAATTATTTTACAATCTTATTGCCATCCGCTACACACAGTTTCATTATAAAATAAGAAAACAAATTAAAATTAAAAACGATTTTAATGGCACCCGGATCACGCTTTTAGAGAGAAATTAATTCCTGGCACTTGAAAGTCCCACCTCACCAATTTTTATTAAAGTGAATTGGCCAAAAATAATTTAAAAAGAAGATCCTTGGCTCTATTAGAGGAAGGAACTTGTACACCAGTTTTCCTGAATATAACTAGTAGAAGCGGACAATTGAAATTGTCCGACAAGCGCTCGATAAAACAGGAAAAATGCAACAGACGGACGGACACAGGTGTGAAACCTCTGAAACAACTAAGGTGCTAATATTTACAATAAACTAGCCCAATAGACAAAAAATGAATAGAATCTTAAGCAAACCAAAAAAAAATTACAGAAACTAGTTTTGAAATAACACTCTTTTTATTATAGAAAAGAATAATAATTGAATAGTAGCCTAGAATAATAATTGAAAATTTAAAAAAAAGTAGATAGCCGCATCTGTGTCACCTCTATTTTTAGAAAAAGTTGAATATCTCGGAAACTACTTGACTTACTGTTCCCAAATTTTAAATGTGACCTTTTTAGAGTAGTATCTATCTGTGTGCAAATTTTGAGCTATCTGGTATGTGTAGTTTTAGCTGTGATAGTGCCAACAGACAGACGGCCTAAGTCTTTGTATAAGCTTGCTCGCAAGAGCGAGCGCTAAAACTTATTGCAATCGAGTCTTTGTACTCGAAAAGACCTACAGTAATTTTTATTAAAATGATTCGAGCAGAAAAAAATTGAATGAAAATGAAGGATCTACTGGAGGACACCATAAACAAATTTTGCGGATATTCATGAAAATCATTCTAGTGGTTTTCCAAATCCATGGATGCTAACATATAATTACTTTTTATTAGCTTATATTAGATAAGATTAGATAGATTAGATAGATTAGATAGATTAGATAGATTAGATAAATTAGATAGATTAGATAGATTAGATAGATTAGATAGATTAGATAGATTAGATAGATTAGATAGATTAGATAGATTAGATAGATTAGATAGATTAGATAGATTAGATAGATTAGATAGATTAGATAGATTAGATAGATTAGATAGATTAGATAGATTAGATAGATTAGATAGATTAGATAGATTAGATAGATTAGATAGATTAGATAGATTAGATAGATTAGATAGATTAGATAGATTAGATAGATTAGATAGATTAGATAGATTAGATAGATTAGATAGATAAGTTAGATTAGATAGATTAGATAGATTAAATAGATTAGATAGATTAGATAGATTAGATAGATTAGATAGATTAGATAGATTAGATAGATTAGATAGATTAGATAGATTAGATAGATTAGATAGATTAGATAGATTAGATAGATTATATAGAATAGATAGAATAGATAGATTAGATAGATTAGATAGATTAGATAGATTAGATAGATTAGATAGATTAGATAGATTAGATAGATTAGATAGATTAGATAGATTAGATAGATTAGATAGAATAGATAGATTAGATAGATTAGATAGATTAGATAGATTAGATAGATTAGATAGATTAGATAGATTAGATAGATTAGATAGATTAGATAGATTAGATAGATTAGATAGATTAGATAGATTAGATAGATTAGATAGATTAGATAGATTAGATAGATTAGATAGATTAGATAGATTAGATAGATTAGATAGATTAGATAGATTAGATAGATTAGATAGATTAGATAGATTAGATAGATTAGATAGATTAGATAGATTAGATAGATTAGATAGATTAGATAGATTAGATAGATTAGATAGATTAGATAGATTAGATAGATTAGATAGATTAGATAGATTAGATAGATTAGATAGATTAGATAGATTAGATAGATTAGATAGATTAGATAGATTAGATAGATTAGATAGATTAGATAGATTAGATAGATTAGATAGATTAGATAGATTAGATAGATTAGATAGATTAGATAGATTAGATAGATTAGATAGATTAGATAGATTAGATAGATTAGATAGATTAGATAGATTAGATAGATTAGATAGATTAGATAGATTAGATAGATTAGATAGATTAGATAAACTAGATTCGACAATTTGTCGGCAAAATCGTTTCGACAATTTGTCGTCAACTATGAAATCATAAAACTAATGTTGATTAAAAGCGGAATGAACAACTGAAATAATGAATGCAACCGTGAAAGCGCCTTACTGAACGAATTGATAAAATAAAATTATAGCAAACCGTGCGTTTGACAGGACCAAGGTAGTAAGTTTATCATCGTTATACTTTTGTCGTTTAGTTTAATTGAGATTGACTGAATTTAAGGTGACACTGCACTAAAAAATAATAAAAATCAAATTACAAATTAATGTTACACCAACTTATGTATCATCAGATTAAGTAAATAAGTAAATTCAAATTCATCAAAACAAAACTTTTGACGTACATACTCCAAAACTCATCATGATGACAGTTAAAATATTGCATGCTTTACTTCTGAATATACCGCGGCTATTCACAGTTTGTTCCTAATTGGTTGAGTAAATGTAACATTTTGCATTATTTTTATTTAGATGGGTCATGAATGACCAGAGTTCTTGTATTTTACTTTTACTCGACCATAAAACAGTCAAATAAAGCAAGTACAGCAAGAGTAAACTACAAAATTTCCCCATAAAGAAAGTGATAAATATGATAATGAAATATAAATTAAGGCATTCCTGAATTTCCGACAATTAATTATTATAATTTCTTGTGAAATAACTGCATGGATGAAACTGCTAAATAAATAAATTTCCATTAAATTAAATTAGCTAACGTGCTAATACCATTTTTCAAATTTTGTACAAATCGAGTCGTATATATAACAGACCTCATAAATCTTACAAGTCAATCACAAAATTTGATTTGTTCTGACAGCATATCGCGTATATTAATAAAAATGTTCAAGGTAAATAAATAAAAATAATTTGTTATTTTGTTAAAACCTAATTTTAATTAATTTTAATTATAGTTTATTTGCTTTATTGGACTCCTTGCATATTCGTCTGCATTACCAACACAGCCGCTATCACAAGAAGTTCATTCAATCACAACGACTTTGACACCTTCAACTGTCAAAACGCTTCCTGTAATTGAATCAGTTACCGAAATAAACCCAGCTGCACAACTAAAACGAACTCAATTGGTTGGACCATCCTCTTCACCAAACAATAGACGTCCCATCATAGTACTACATAAACCGAGTGTTCCTGCAAAATCTTTGGATGATCAAGAATCGATGGAGAAGGCTGCAAGTGAATGGTATAATCAATGGGAAAATCGATGGTGGCAAAATGATTTCAATCAAGTTAGCGGCTTCTATCCCTATGAGTCTTATGGTAATGCTTGGGGACAACCACAATACCCTTATTACAAAACTTATTGGTTCTAAAATAGAGAACGATAAGCTAATTTCGTAATATTAATTGTTTCAATACATTTTCTTAATTTTAATAAATAATTTTGATTAATTTAAATTTTATTTGGAAGGTAAACAGCATAAACTTAACAAATTTAAATTCGAACTTAAAGCCAGTTGAAAATGTGATAAAATACGGTTTTCGGAGGAAGCACAATACTTTTCAGATTGATTTATAAAATATTTACTAAGTGCAATAGTCTATTAGAATAATTTGAGTTGGAATACAATATATCCCTTTTTCGGGCTGCGATCACAACAGTGTGCGTTACAAAAGAGAAACATGAAAAAAACAAAAACCATTAAAAACTATTGTTATACATACACATTTGTGTATGGTGGACTTACAATTAAGAAAAAAAAAATTGTCTGGCAGGAAAAGGGATATAACTATACTGCACTGCACTATGCTGGACCCTCTCTACGGGGACCAATGTAACGCAAATATGGTATTCATTCCTTTTTTTATCTTAGCAGCTATGACAGTCATCACGTAAAGTAAAGAGACATTAAGTTGTTTGAGTGTTAACCGATAAGATAGTTGGTATAACAGATGTTGCTCCTATATGCCTGTTCTTATATTAGCGCTGTAGTCCGGTGAAGGCAGAAATTCAAAATGCTGTAAACAAGCAGAATTTCTTTCTAACTTGTTGGATTAAACGCGAGTATAGGCCGTCCTCCAACAGCGGCCAAACCAGATATGGATGATTACAGTCGTCGACAGTGATACTGTCATCTGGTGTTGGATATAGAAGTGAATACTTCTTAATCGGATTGATAGGTCGCTTGAATATCGTGTTACAGTATGTTATAGTCAATATGCTAGTTGAAGAGTCAAATGTTAATACAAAAATATTCTTAAGTAATGGAGCGCTATTGCTTGTGGTACTTATCAGGTAAATTATTCAACAAGGTGTAATTCCTTTTTAAAGAGAAAGGTTATTTGGTGTATCTGGGCAGATAGTCGGTATATTAGTTGAAATATGCCCAATATACTCATTGGAAAAATCTCTTGTAGCTTTCAATTATTTTCGAGCGTGATTCTAATTGTAGAGCTGGATGCGTCAAGTTTGAGGTGAAGTTCTGATTATCGATTTTGTCTCAAAATGTGTGAAACGAAATGAGTGTAACCGGAAAGATATAGTAGTAGCATTTGTGTTTGTTTCGTGTGAATCAACCATGCCACACGAGCATTTTTTGTATTTTGGCATTTTTTTTCTACCAATGTTTTGTTCTGCTCTCTCTTAAATAAAATTTTAACTAAAATGAGTCAAAAATGTCCTTGAAATATTTTTTATTTCATTTATGTTTGAGTTGTGTGGTAGAACAGAAAATTTGTTTAAGTCGCAATTAAAACTTGTATCATAGGTAAACGGGGAAAGAAACGAAGAAAAATGCGGCATTTTTTTTTACGTGTGGCATGAGCCGATTGTTTTACTGCATGTGCAAGCCACGTGTAATTATTTTTTTGTTTATTCATATTAACCCTTTGAGTGCCAACATGATTTCGGCTAATGTATTGAGGAGCACGATTGTACTTTTTGGCACTCAAAGAGTTAATCATTGTAAACGCCATATTTTTGAGTTGTTTATGTATTCTAGATTTTTTTATAATATACATTTTATTTTTAAAATTTATGAAATTTAAAATAAATTTACCTATAAAATTTTATTTATACATATAAAATTAATTTATGATAAAAGAAAATAATAAATATAAAATATATTAGAATGTTAAATAATGATACTCCACAGCTCGAGAGCAGACGTAATGTGCTGAGAAAGGGATATAAGCACCATAAAAATTAAACCGATTCGCCCGGATCGCGTTATTTTGGTACTGTTCATCATACAAATGACACAAATACGAACAAAAGAAAAATAGAAATACAAAGACATAATTGTGTATTATACACTGTGTACGTATTCGATTTTTTTTTGCTTCACTCATTTTAAATGAGTAACTCACGAGACAAAATCGATATACAGGGTTTAGATGTCAAGTGACCGATGTTGAAGTTTCAGGTTTAAGATGTTAAGTGAGTTGCGCTAGTTTCAAGTTCCGAAACAATTTTTTCCTTTCAATTCCTGAATCCACTCCATTCACGATTGAGTCAAAATTGTCAATAAATTATATTATCTTTGCGAACTGTTTATCTTGAATACAGCTATTGAGGGAAATAGCTTTCGTGGTGTTTACAAAAACTGTGTTTCTTGATGCTTAATCTGATCCGGTTCAATTCATGTTACATGAAACAACGCAACGGGGATTACTAGATTTCAAATCAAAATTTGTGATCTAACATAAACGTTGGATCAAGTTTTCTATATAAAATTTGGACTGATCCGGATTAATCCGCTGGCTGTCATGAAACACGACAAATGTTATCTTGGATGCTGTCGATAGAGTTGACGAATTCATGAAGTGCATAGTAATCCGAGTTTGTACTCCACATTTGTGTTGCGGTTATGATTTATCTTAATACTAAATTTAATTGTCTCCACAATATTAAAATATTAGCAGCGAAGGCCGTAACTACTATGACTGTAAATTAGAAATGAACGAGCATATAAATAACATATGACACGTAAAAAACACCCAGTCGCTCCTTTTTTGTACTGGTCATCGCAAGGAGTAGAAGCGATCGTACCGTTCTGACTTTGTTATTCTAGTCTTCATATTTCGAGCTTATTTGACTCGACCTAGTGTCTGATATTAGCTGCTATTTCTCTTTTCTATATGCGCTTTTCCAAAAATTGTAGGAATAAAAAAGGTAAGCCAATAAAGGTCTAAGGTCTTTGGTATTATCCGTATTTTATCACAGTATAGGCTACATTCTTTGGTCCTGGCTCTCCTGAGTTCCTCATAGAAGTTGTAGCCTTCAGCTCTTGTTTTCATGTTTTTTTCAAATTTACCTGTATTTTTGTGTGGGGTCTTTCCTGTGCTCATCCTCAAAAAGGCGCCACGGCTTCTCTACTAGGTCATCATTTGTTCTTGGTATAACAGAGAATAATTCGGAAGGTATACTGGAACTGCAGCCGATAGAGGTTCCAGTAATCAAAGTTCGGATTAATCGATTGCTCAATTGTATCTCATTCAGGTTCGAGGGCTGCTGTCATTAAAATTTGTATTAATCAAAGTAATGGTTTCTTGACATTTGACGGTGAAGTTGCTATCGTGTTATCTCTTTCCCGCACTTGTTTACC